>NC_051165.1:185026771-185654428 GCF_013339725.1 Rhipicephalus microplus | reverse complement strand
TATGTAGTTTCCGTTGCAGAAAAAAAGACTGCTCTCCTGAAAGAAATAGTCACTAACCGGGTCGTATAAGCCATGGCAACTGTGAAGCAATGAATGTTCAAGACATGACACTCGGCCCCGTCATTCGGAATGAGGGGATCGTTTGCTCATTGTTATCGTGTCGGTGATTATCCTAAGGAGTATGAGGCTGAGTCAATTTTTATTACAGCCGTGTAGCATGAATATCCAACGGGTGTAGTGAATGTTTCCTGTCGGGTGGGCAATTATGTTTACGCCCCACTTGTTCGTGTGTTTCCACATTGACATTAAAATTACTTCAATAAGAGTCCCCTACATCTTCTTTGAGTAATATTGTCTCCGTAGTTCTCCGTTAACATTATGCCGTAACAAAGGAAAAACGGAGGGGCTATGAGACACCCCGATCATATTCCGGGCATTAATTGTCCCTTTTATACTCAATAATATAGCCTCCTCAATACCGACGATATTGGGTTATGTAGATTGGTTATGTGGCCACGATATATAATTCAGGTACTTAGGAACATACTGGAAGAAACTTGTTCGTGCAGCCTCATCATACTGCCACTTCCGAAAAAGTGCGCTTTTCTCCATTTCAGTTTAATTGCATTTGGCTCTTAAAAAAGTCACATATTTGCTACAAAGGCAAGCCATGAAAGTGATAGCAACAAATCGGAAGGTCACATGGCGAATGGCAAGCACACCGAAACGTGCCCCACGTTTCTCACGCACAAATTACACACGAAAATGCTCACAGGTACAGAGAGCGAATAAACGTTTCAGTTGTTACTTCGCTGTGTCTGAAAAGCGCATCCTTTTCGCAAAGGGAGACTGTGTAACGATCGCAATGACCTTTGTGCACCCGGTAACTACAGCAGAATCATTCCGGTGAAATTCGAAGGCCAGTCATGACGTACGATCTTCCTCATCGCAAGACAAGGGCGCGAGAGCAAGCGTCCACCTCTCTACTTTCCACGATCAAAGTACGCGCGGGAGATGAGAGCGCGCGCCGCCGCGTCGTGACCTCAGTCATGACGATGTGGCGACGCGCAACATTGCGCCATCTCGCTGGTAATGCTGAAAACACAATAGTTCACCCCGAGATGCCCGTTAACAGCGGTGGGTGGTAGATTTAAATAGCTTCCCGTTTGAATGTTGAAGGACGTGCTTCTCCGTGGCTCAGTGGTTAATGCATAACACTCACGTTTCAGAGCTCAAGCTCGTTTCCGCACGCCGGGGTCTTTTTCTGGATTATTCTTCATTCTTTGCGTTTTCATATATATAGATATGCGTACGTATACGATGAGTGATGGTGACACCGACGCCAGAGGCAAAAATTCAGCTAAGACTGTCCATATAATTGCTATTGCAATAAAACAAAAGAAAACGCCAGTCCTGCTCGTAAGGCGCAGCACACTCACAGCGAAAGCGAGAAGAGCGGCCTTTCAAAGCCTTTTCTAACACTTAATGGTCAACTATTGCAAGCACACTTCTGGGACACCCTCAATGGCAATATTATATAATTTCTGGGTAGTGGGCTAGCCCTCGCTAAGCTATTCTTCGTCATTCTTCTGAGAAGCGTGGTATCCGCTAAACACTTGCAAGGAATTTTGTGCCAATTGTTCATGGCTGACGATGATGAGGAATTATGCCTGAAGTGGGTGTGCGCCACAGTTAATACGCGATCAAGAACAAGCTTTTGTAAAGGGTTGGAGTATTGGACGCCCACTTGTTACGCTATTCGCAATGTGTGATGGCTGGTTATTCCTTTATCCTTTGCTATTCTATGCATTTCCCGACATTGAGCCTGCCTGAGGCAGCTTTGCGAACAAGTCCGAAGCACTGGTGTGGCTCAATAGTAGAATACTGGGCTGGTACGCAGCGGACCCAAACTCAAGCCCCACTGTGTCCTATAGGTGTGTTTTATTCCCCAAGTTTTCTTTTCCTTTCGATACTGGTTACGGACACTTACGGCGGCGGCGGACAACTACAGCGCCGTGTGCGACCCGTGTTCTGATCTCATAAGAGCTTTCGCTGTAAAAGAAAAAAAAAACGTCCCACACAAGTATATCTCATCACTCGGGCTCCGACTCATCAAAGTTATCTTCAACCGGATCACCAGGACTCACAAAAAATATTAATTCTCTGTTGTACTCACTCTGGTTAACACTCATCCAAAAACTACTGACCCAGACTCACTCAGACTAAAACTCGTGGCTCGATCTGCGTCCGAGTGAGTGAATGAGTCGACTCAAGAGGGAGTTTCTCGATTTATGAATGCAACTGAACCTCTCGCGCATTCTACCAGTTCTCTAGTCATTAAATATTGATTCGATGAGATAACCACGTCAGCGTATGCAAGGCTATTAACCTTCAAACAAAACAAAAGGAGCTGTCAACACTCAGGGAGGCATTTGCTTGAGCCTTTCTTACGCCGTAGGTGAGTCACCTTTGAGCTGGTGGCCATGTTAACTTGATGTTGGGAAAGTCGAATAAAACCTGGACCTGATGGTTGTCTACTGCAGCGCTCCCTGAGGTGTTCCTATATCTCGTGAAATAGCGTAGCGCTATTGAAACATTACGATTTCCTATGCAACATTAGCAATGCGTAAGCAGACATTCACAAAAAGTGCAGGCCACCTGCAATTGGCAAGCTGGCTGTGCATGACTAGCGTTATTCAAACACACACTTACAAAATCAATGCTTGTGGGCATTTGGTCATTTTTTTCGTATTATCCACTTGGGTTATGAAGTTTGTGTACGTTCCTAAATGACGTAATCCACGAAATCCAAAAAAAATGCACAGGCACAACAAGGCGGTAATGGTCTTATAAAAAGCGTTACTTTCTAACAAAACATCTATTTCAAACTGCTGCTGCAGCTCTCATATATGCGCAAGACAACAAACCCCCTGCTCTGCTATGTAGGTGTGTTGTCACTATGATTCCTTTTGTTTCACTGATCCCCACCAAAAGTAACCCAATGTTGCTAGAGATGTTGTTCACTACACCGTCAAAAGGGCGTGCATAGCAGCCTGCATGCTCCAAACACTCTACGCGCAGAAAAGCCATTTAGAACAAGCTGTTGCCGTATAGCAAAAATGTGGGTGGGAGAAAAATGCTACGCACGTTTGCCTGAAACTTCAATTTCATTTGGGATGTGCCACTGCGTCTGATTCGCAGAAAAAGGAGGCTTCTAAAGGAACGGCTGTCACAGGTTCCTGGTGTCATGTTTCATTACAAATTTTTTTTTTGTTTTTTCTGGAGGCGAGCAAGAAAAGTAGTTCGAAAATATAAGTACATGACTGGTTCTCTGTAGTAGATACAGACTTTCATATTCAAAAAAAAAATTTTGGTGTACATTTCTATCTTCTGGTGTTTTGCTTCTCTGAGGAAAAAAAAAAACGATGTTACTTTTCTTTCTACTCATCTTGTTGCCGTTCTCGCACTTCACATTAGCTGCAGAAACATCACCCACGATTGACTGTGTTTTTTTTTGCCGTTCAGCCAGTTGTACGAAGTCACAACTTTCATTTGTGAACACACCAAAACGAGGTTTTTTCGCCAATAACACAGCAACCGAGCTCACCTTGTTGCAGTCTGTGCTTTTTCTTTATTTCCTCCTCTTCGTTTTGAAAAGAAAGTCATCAATACGGTCCTAAGCGGCGTATCTCTGCTACTGCTGAAAAACAAATAGCGACTTCCCCCTTGCGTTGGTACTGTCACGCTCAAACGACTGATTCATTTTTAGGCTGCTTTTCAAGGAAGGACGTACTTAGCTTGACCTTCCACACCTATCGTGTCGGGTTCATTGTATGGTGTCCAGCTTCTGAAAAGGTGGAGTGCATTTTGTGCAGAAATCAAGATTTCTGTTCTTGGCTTGAACCCTGGACCGGGGCAAACTTTTTATCAAACAGGACGCTCTACGTACTTTTAGATTTCCTAGTAGCCTTCTGCTATAAAATCGATGCAAATTTTCACTTTCACAATCATTACTTCCATCATTAAGGATTCCTCTGAAATCAGTTTAAGGAACGAATGACAGGGTGTGACAGAACGCGTATAACGTTCATTTCGCACTTTAGAATGTTGCACTTCCATGGGCAAGCTGTGCATTAACAGCATCTTAAGCAGCTTCCCCAAGGGCTAATCAAGGCCAATAAATTTGATTCGGATTAGGCCGCCACACGTGCAGCAGTTACACATGCACAGAAGTACTTATTAATGCCAGAAACTGACAAGTAAATTTAGAATAAAAATGCAGCATATTCACGGGGTGAATGATGGAGAATGGGGTGAAGCATCCGTCCGTCCATTCGTTCTTGCTTCCGTCTGTCTGTGTGACCGTCCGCGCGTCTGTTCGTGCGTCCGTCTCTGCGTTCGCCCATGCATCAGCCTCTGCGTCCGTCCATGCGTCCATTCATCCGTGCAGCCATCTGTGCGCCCGTCCACGCATCTGTCTGTGTGTCCGTTCGCCCATCTAGTCAACACTCCAAGTACTACCATCTCGCATCTTTTCATCATATATTATGCATATAGAAGCACCACCATCCAGTGGACATTTCAAGGGCT
Organism: Rhipicephalus microplus; assembly: GCF_013339725.1. Classification (NCBI taxonomy): domain Eukaryota; kingdom Metazoa; phylum Arthropoda; class Arachnida; order Ixodida; family Ixodidae; genus Rhipicephalus; species Rhipicephalus microplus. The sequence goes on along the minus strand of NC_051165.1, from coordinate 185,649,838 downwards.
AAACCAGGTGGCACACGCACACTTTCTTACGGCTTGCGCTTCGGGTCCACTTCCCACCTTTAACCACCTCGAGTTCAAGGTATATACTTGTTCACTGTATTCATGGCACTGCGGCCCAACGTTTGCTAAAGCTTTCTAAAACCAAGGAGGTTACGGCCAGCGAGTATAACGTAGCAAAGCTTTTTTTTAGATAGTGCTCAATGTACATGCCAATGGCTGCTAATGGGGAATGCGAGACAGGAGAATTCGGCTTTTGCTTCGTGTCTACTTCCCACCTTTAACCACCTCGAGTTCATGGTATATACTAGTTCACTGTATTCATGCACTGCAGCCTAACACTCGCTAAACCTTTCTAAAACCAAGGAGGTTACGCCCAGCGAGTATAACGTAGCAACCCTTTCTTCTCAGATTGTGCCCAATGTACATGCCAATGGCTGCTAATGGGGAATGAGAGACAGGAGAATGCGGCTTTTATTTAACACGCAGGCTGCGAATTTTTTATTGTTCAACAAAGCACAGGAGAAATCTCCCACCGGCAAGATATTGCAGGTCTAAACGTAAGACTGGTTTCGCACTACGTCTACGACGAGGGACGAACGGGTGCCGCTTTAAGGAGCTTCGCTCCTAAAAAATTATGGCCCGTATCTGCATGTTACACTAAAAATGGCGTCGAAAGGCGGTTGTCTTGCGTCTAGATAGAGTGAACAAAACGTTTATTTGATGTTCTGCGCAAAAAAAAAAAAAATCGGTGAATGGTATTCTGGAGGCGCTGCGTTAGAGTGTCTCGAGCATGCAGCGGAGGCGAACGAGCACGACAAGTCACTTCACTCGTGAGACATGAGTGCTATCTGGCAGTTCTCTTGAAAAATGAAGCGCGCGGCGCGCGCGCCTGTCTCAGAGGCGATAAGGTGGAGAACGCTAGGCGATAAGCAGGTGCCACCACCGTGTCGCCTTAGCAAAGCGTTGGAAACAGTTGCCTTTTCGAGCAAGGGTTGCATTGTAAGCGTAGCGTGATAAACGCTACGGTCCTCAGAGTTACTTATGTACGCATTTTCTAGTGAAAAGTCACACACATACAAAATATTGACGTGTTGTTATGAAGCCTCAACATGCGCAATAATTGCTTTTAATTGACAATCGCACAAGTATGAACGCTGAATCTTGAGCAATATTGGTGGGCGCTGCGGATGGGGTCGGCCGTTTGGGGTATTTTCAAGGACAGACAGACAGACAGACAGACAGACAGACAGACAGACAGACAGACAGACAGACAGACAGACAGACAGACAGACAGACAGACAGACAGACCAATATTTTTGCCTCGAAGGTCCCCAAGAAAGGTGTTTCTCAGCTAAGGCAGCCAATCTGGTAAAAGCTGCTAAATTTATCTGTTATGTTAGGCACGAATTCCAGACCTCCTACAGATGCGCCGTCTTTGAAGTATATAAAAAGTTAAACATGGGAGTTAGCAGGTGAGTGCAAAAGGGGTATTTGCCCCATTCATGCTACACTAACACTCCGTCCCACAAGACACATCAATTTTCCGCCCCCTCACCCCACCGTTATGCAACATGAATTTGCATTCCTAGATAAAGTCCTGCCGGCGCATATGTCATTAACCTGTTTATTTAACAAAACTACCATATTGCCATCAGTATATTGCAAGCTGAGGCATTATGGTTCGTGATGATGCTCTATACTGATAATTCAACTGATCTCAAAGACAACAAGTATTGAGCGAATGACTTGTGCAAATCACCTGATTAAAAATTTTGTGCTTCAAACAACACACATTTTTTTCTGCCACTTGAAATACGATGACGTTTTTTTTTCGTATAATTTATTGTAGGCGGGCGATGCTCTGCAGAATAACAGGGAACTGAGCAAGTTGATGAGTCTTCCCTCCAGAAGAGTGGGAGTGCAAACACGAACTCAAGAGTTAAGTCACTATGCGGAGTTTGTGGTGTCTTGTGTTCGTGTTAGCACGCCCAAGCTATTCAGCTTTACAGTCCAAGTGTGACCTCACTCTTAAACGAATGACGACCGTCTTTCTTCAGCGCTGCTTTCGAGGCACGCTTCGACTCGATGATGCTCGTCCGGCACTCTTATAAAATTTGCGGCTTCACTTTTAAGCGGAAAATGCAGCGCTCGACATGTCAGAGTGGTTTATTTTTTATATTTATGTAGAAATCTTGGTTGCTTGGCCAATATTTACTTTTTCTTCATGTTTTACCGGCACCCTGAGGTCGCCCTAAATGTGACATGATGGCCGTACTTGTCAAGGCGTCCACGTCTTCGTCGTCAAACAACACAACGCCAGCCAGTCTCAGGCCTACTATACCGGATTATCACGCCCGACCTCTCCACGAAAGGGAAAACAAGAGAAAAAACGAACCATTCCAAGATACTTTTATTACATTATAAAGATTTCAAGAACATTCCCCTCACCCTTTCGAAATGAAGTGCGACAAAAGCCGTTTATTGTACCGTCCCAAAAATGTCCGCAATGCCCACGGGTCATTCGTTAGATAAACGGATGCAACGATATTATTTTTGACAAACTGCCAAAATAGCGACGTCAGCCAACCCACCACGTATTCGTCATTTCCTTGTTTATATATTTTTCTCTCTAATTATGAAGCCACACTGAGTATTTTTGAAAAGACTTAAAGACAATAATTCTTCCCGAGCTTGCGATGTTGCGCACGTATCCTTGTCGCTGGACACTTCTTAAACAAAATGGAACACCGAGTTTTAGTATTTGTCATGGAACTTGGAACAAATGTTTCATGGTGGTTTTTTTATGTCCTGTGAGATTTCTCCTGAAAGTTTTTTTTCACGCAGTCTGATTTACGATAACAAAGTGAACAAACTATGTCACAAAAGTTCAGCGTGGTTCATTCTTTGATTTTCAACTGCCCTAATCATCATCACCTAAAATTTGAAACAGCATTTTTGCAGATGCTGAATGACCTTATTGATTTATATATGTGGTTTAACGTACAAAAACCACCATATGATTTTAAGAGACGTCGCAGCAAAGGACTACGGATATTTCGACATCATGGGGTTCTTTAACGTGCACCAAAATCAGATCGCATGGACCTGCAGCATTTTCGCCTCTATCGAAAATGCTGCGGCAGATGCTGAATGAAGGCACCAATAGGATATATTACTTCCTGTGTACGTATGCATTCATTCATGCATGCATCACTCTAAAAAATCGAGTATTTGGGAAGTGTTCCTGCTACACAAAAATAATCGTCATCTACTTCGAGTACTTTCCTCGCGCTATCACCATAGTTCCGGTAGGTCGCGGTCTTCAACGGCGCGTGCTTTATCGGTGTGACCGGAAAGTGGCCATCGCCAGGATTTCAAGGAAGGAAACATGAGTAAGTCAAATGACGATTATTGTTGAGTAGCAGAAGTACTCCCCGGATACTCCATTTTTCTTAGAGTGATGTATGTATGCATGTGTGTGTATGTATGTATGTATGTATGTATGTATGTATGTATGTATTATGAAGTCTTGGTAGTCTTGGCTGCGACAGCGTTTATTTGAGGAAAGACCTCGCAAAACGAACGGGCAGAGCCAGCACACAGACGATGACGATGATGATGAACCAGAGTGGCAATGAGGGCAAAGAGACAAGCGGATGATGGTGATTGTGATTATGCAGGGATGAGGACGATGTAAGTTACAAATGCCCACACTAATTCCCCCCCACTTGAAAGCGGACACCCTGGCCGCCGTAAGTCAAAGTGATGGGGAACGTCGCGTGAAAGGTTTCATGCGACAAACGTGTACAATCTCTGTGCTGCGGTAGCGGCGGTCTGTTGGGGCGACGAGTGGTGTCACACGATAATTAACCGGCGAAGTCTGTTCTAAAACAATGTATGGCCCGATGAAGCGTGGTTGGAATTTGTCACAGAGACCAGGAGTGCGAATAGGTGTCAAAAGCAGCACCTCTTCACCAGGTTGGAAAGACACAACGCGGTGGGATTCGTCATAGATTATCTTCCGCTCGTGCTGTCTCGCTTCAGTATTGATGCGAGCCTGATGGCGAGACTGGGCCAGGCGGTAAATGTATTCTTCGCTAGAAGACTGACATGAATTCCCATGGCTGCTAAAGAAGGAGACGTCGAGAAAGGTAGTCGGGGTGCGTACGTACACGAGGTAAAACGGTGAGTAGCAAGTTGTTCGCTGAACGGCGGTGTTGTAAGCGAATGTCAGGAATGGTAAAAGAGTGTCCCAGTTTTTGTGGTCGGGTTGGACGTAAACGGCTATCATGTCTGCAAGGGTTCGGTGAAATCTTTCTGTGAGACCATTTGCCTGAGGGTGGTAGCTTGAAGCTGTCTTGTGAGTAGTTCCAGATGCGCGCAGTACTTCATTTACAACTTGTGACATGAACACTTTGCCGCGGTCACTAAGCAGTACATAAGGAGCCCCATGACGCAATATTATTGCGTGAAGAATAAAGTCTGCAACTTCCACAGCTGAGCCTGTAATAACACAGGAAGTCTCAGCGTAGCGTGTCAGGTGGTCCACGGCAGTCACTATCCATCGTTTGCCAGCAGATGTGACGGGGAGAGGCCCGTAAAGGTCAACACCTACAACCTCGAACGGCATTGAAGGGCACGGAAGTGGCTGTAGAGGTCCAGCAGGTGCCGACGGGGGGAGTTTACGACGCTGGCATGGGTAGCAGGAACCGACGTACCGAGCTACACTAGAAGAAAGGCCAGGCCAGTAATAACGACATCGAATGCGGTCAAGAGTTTTTTTAAAACCAAGATGACCAGCAGTCAAGTCGTCGTGGAAGGCTTCGAGCACCTGAAGTCGGAGAGAGCGTGGCAGTACAGGAACCCAGCGCTGACCGTCAGGGTGGTAGACGTGGCGGTGGAGAACCCCATTGTCCAGCCTAAAGTGCAGGAGTTGACGACGGAGTCGCGCATTTGGTGGATGAGAAACTCCCGAAAGGTGGTCCATGATGCGTCTGCAGTATGAATCGGACCGCTGGCGGGAGATAAATGTTGGCTCGTCATCCGAAAAGGGTTGCGTTATTGATGCGAGCGTATGAACTTTGGTAGATGTGGTGGTTCAGTTCTCACCAACGCTCATATGGGTAGTTGGAAGCGGGCAACGAGATAAATCATCGGCGTCTTGATGTTTTCTGTCTGACTTGTAAGTTATATCAAAGTCGTACTCCTGCAAGCGTAGTATCCACCGACCCAAGCGTCCGGACAAGTTCTTCAGTGTAGAAAGCCAGCATAAGGCATGGTGGTTCGTAACGATTGTGAAGTGACGCCCGTGGAGATAGGGACGGAACTTCTGAACCGACCAAACCACAGCCAAACACTCTTGCTCAGTTATAGTGTAGTTCTTTTCAGCAGCGGTGAGTACGCGACTGGCATATGCAATAACTTTCTCTAGGGAAGACTTGTCGCGTTGTAGAAGTACGGCTCCTATACCAAGGCCGCTAGCGTCGGTATGGAGGATAGTTGGTGCAGCTTCGTCAAAGTGGCAGAGCAGAGGTTCAGACGTGAGTGCCCGCTTCAACAGGTCGAATGCTGTTTGGCATTCTTGAGACCACAGAAAGGGGATGTTGGAAGCAAGTAGTTGGTGTAATGGAGCAGCAATTGAAGCGAAGTTCTGGATAAACCGGCGAAAATAGGAGGCAAGGCCAAGAAAACTGCGAAGCTCCTTTGATTTTTCGGGGCGCGGAAAGTGAAGGACTGCAGAAATCTTGTCAGGGTCGGGCCGGATGCCATCTTTGCTAACGACGTGTCCTAAGACCTTGATAGATTTGCTAGCGAAAGAGCATTTCTTCGTGTTTATTTGAAGCCCGGCGCCGGCAAGGCACGTCAAAACTTGATCCAATCGTTCTAGGTGCTCAGGAAACGTTGACGAAAAGATAATAATGTCGTCCAGGTAGCAAAGGCAACTTTTCCATTTCAGGGCACGCAGCACGGTATCTATCATGCGCTCAAAAGTCGCGGGTGCGTTGCAGAGCCCGAAAGGCATCACGTTGAATTCATATAGCCCGTCGGGGGTTGCGAATGCCGTTTTCTCTTTATCGTCTTCATGCATGGGGATCTGCCAGTACCCAGAACGCAAGTCGATGCTTGAAAAGAATTCCGCGCCTTGTAGGGAATCAAGGGCGTCGTCAATGCGTGGCATAGGGTACACGTCCTTGCGTGTGATCTTATTGAGCGCCCGGTAGTCCACGCAAAACCGCACAGAGCCATCCTTTTTATGGACCAAAACAATAGGAGATGACCAAGGGCTAGATGAGGGACGGATGACTTCCCGTTTAAGCATGTCCGCAACGTTTTCTTCTATAATTTTTCTTTCAGTTAGAGACACGCGGTAGGGTCGGCGGTGTACAATAGATGTCCCAACAGTTTGAATTCGATGTGCTGTAGTATTAGTGCGGCCCAGCTTAGACGAGCAAATATCTAAAGAATTTGCATGTTTCTGTAACAATGCGAGCAACTGCTGCCTCTGTGAATATGTCAATTCGCTGCTGATAGTGGTGGTAAAGGCGGAGGAAGAAACATGCTCACCGAGGCAAGGTTCTTTAGATGGGATGGCCTGAAGTGGCGTGACGAGTACAGGCTCGAAGTCAGCAACACGGGCCACAGTAGTGCCCTGTGGCAGTAAGATCTTCTCCGGTGTAGAGTTGACAGCGGTGACAAGTGCCGAGCCATTGCAAAAACGAACGACACCGGACGGAAGAACTATACCTTTGCGAACGCAAAGTGGTGACGGTGAGACCAATACATCCCCGTGATAGATGCCGTTGGACGTAATGGTGACAATTTGCTCTTGTAGTGGCGGGAGTTCGATGTCTTTCGCAGCGACCAGACGAAGTGGCTTCTGATTATCGTCGTCAAGCATGTAGTCGGTGTCAGCGAGGTGAACGACGCGTTGTCCACAACAAATCGCCGCGGAAGCAGATGATAGAAAATCCCAGCCTAAAATTAGTTGGTGAGAGCAGCGGGACAGGACAGCAAACTGGACATGATGGCGGATGCCGTCGATGAAAACACGCACAGTACAAAGCGCGGAAGGGCGAATGATGTTCCCCTGGGCAGCAACTAACGTGGGACCATCGTAAGGCGTCATTACTTTCCTTAAATGTTCACACAAATCAGCACGTATCACAGACAATGTCGCACCTGTGTCCACCAAAGCATCGACTCGCACTCCTTCCACTTCCACAGAAACCATGTTACACGGGCCTAATGGAGGAATCTCAGTTCTAATTCCGAATGCAGTTTTTCCTCCACAAACTGCATCACTTAGTTTTCCGAACGAATATCAGAGGCGAATGAGGCGGGCCGAAGTGGAGAAGTGGAACGGCGGAAGGGCGAAGGCGAGCGGCGTCTCGTGTTTCGGCTGTTTCGTGGTGCAGTCGATGCAGGAGGAGATGGAGACCGGTGCGGGGGAGACGAATAACGCCGACCTTGATAAGACGCCCCGTTGTACAAATCCCGTTCACGCACATCGTTCCGACGCTCATCTTGCTGGCGCTTCCGGCAGAAACGGGATATGTGGCCGCGATAGCCACAGTAGAAGCATACAGGGCGAGACGAGCGCCACCGTGGAGAATAGAAGGCATTCGGGGCACTTGGAGATAGCGCGGTCAGGTGGGCCGAAGGGTCAGGGGGCACGGAATGGTAGTTCACAGGGGTAGCGGCAGCAACTGACGCGTAGGATGGACGTGGCAATGTCGCGTGGGCGTCGCTGGGAGGCACGGCAGCAACTTGAGGGTACGTGGCTAAAGGGTGAGAAGCAGGTGGCTGTACGGGTGCAGAGCCAGTCAGGGATGTAAGTTCCTCCCTGATGATGTCACGTAAGGGCATTCCCGAAAGCTGAGTAGGTCGCGGTGTAGGAGGTGTGAAGCCCATGGACCGCAATTCTTCGCGTATAATGTCCCGGATGAGGTCACGCAGATGGCCATCTGACGTGGAGTGGTGGTCGCCGATGTCTGGTTGAAGGCGGACGGAGTCCAGCGCATCAAGGCGCTGGCATGTCGCAACGACATCAGCGATGGTAGCTGGGTTTTGCACAGCGAGGGCATTAAAGGCAACAGGCCCAATGCCTTTCAATATGTGGCGCACTTTGTCCGATTCCGGCATGGATTTATTGACACGCCGGCAGAGTGCGAGGACATCCTCGATGTATGAAGTGTACGATTCACCGCGATGTTGTCGGCGAGTATCGAGTGTCCTCTTCGCGACGGCGGATCGAATGTCTGGTGTCCCAAAGACGTGCCGCAGCTGCTGCTGGAAGGTAGCCCAGTCGGGTAAGTCAATGACGTGGTTAAAATACCATGTCTTTGCGACTCCGGTCAGATAAAATGGGACGTAACGCAGTTTGGCGGCCTCGTCCCACCGATTAGCGACACTTACGCGGTCGTAGTCGTCGATCCAGTCTTCTACGTCTTCTCCACGACTACCAGCGAAGAGCGGGGGTTCCCGCTGATGTCCGTGTATGTAAGTAGGAGGGGCAGCTTGCGGCGGTGCGTGGTTGATGACATCAGTGCCGGCAGGCTCGGTCTGGGACATGCTGCCTGACTGTGGGAGCAAGCGGCGGCCTGAACGAAGCTCCAGGGGTATAGCGGGCTGCGGGAGGTCAGAGGACCGAAAATCCACCTCCACCACGTATGAAGTCTTGGTAGTCTGGGCTGCGACAGCGTTTATTAGAGGAAAGACCTCGCAAAACGAACGGGCAGAGCCAGCACACAGACGATGACGATGATGATGAACCAGAGTGGCAATGAGGGCAAAGAGACAAGCGGATGATGGTGATTGTGATTATGCAGGGATGAGGACGATGTAAGTTACAAATGCCCACAGTATGTATGTATGTATGTATGTATGTATGTATGTATGTATGTATGTATGTATGTATGTATGTATGTATGTATGTATGTATGTATGTATGTATGTATGTATGTATGTATGTATGTATGTATGTATGTATGTATGTATGTATGTATGTATGTATGTATGTACGTACGTACGTACGTACGTACGTATGTATGTATGTATGTATGTATGTGTGTACGGGTAAAAATGGGAACATAGGCTGCACTCGAGACGGCTGCCACATCAACATGCTAGTGGTTTCGAAAAAAATTGGAGAATAAAAAGAAATATATACGCGGGAATAAAGAATCGCATCAAGCAGTGCGCAGAAAAAAAAACGTCTAATGAGAGACCAATTATTCTCGAAATGATTGATTGCTAGCGTATAGATGTATTACGACATGCAAGCGTTAGGCATGATCTACACCTACCCTAAATGGCAAGGTGGCCCGCGTCACAGTAAAAATAAAAACTAACAAACAATACTTCCTAGTCACTTGTCATCAATATTGTAACAAAAAAAAAGCCCTTATTGCAGCATTTCTATCGTTGAAAGCATCGCAGTGTTGTTTTTTGTCGAATGGTGCATGGTGATCCGGGAAATATTGTCATCGAATTCGTTTAGTTTGGCGAACAAAAACAACTAACGAACGTACAATAGCAATTAACTGTTATAGGAAAAATATATAAACCATGGATCTGTATGGGTCATAGTAGGAGCGAATAAAGTTTCACGCTCATTACACAAGTTAGTTCCGGCTTTGAAAAAGTGAAGTCATTTACCAACGATTCAAAGGAACTGCCCAGTAAGTGCACAATTTTGACTACGCAGCAGGCACAAACGGTACTGAACGGCGGGATGGTTTAAATATTTCATCCGACGCGTAAGCCTTCCATGGCTACTTTAGGATATAGTCGTGCACAGTCGAGCTTGTAAAGCACGAACAGATATCTTTTTTGATACGATTTGATCAGAGAAACCTGTCTTCCAGACTCGAAGTTCATCTTTGTCTCGTCAAGCTAGAGAAGAGCTGGCGAGAAACGACATTTATTGGAGTTTTCTAAACCACATCTCCTAATCCAGTGGTCTATGCGTCCCGTTATGGCTGTGCTCTAATGCCTATGATAATTTTGCGTACACTCCTCGGCTAAAGTAAGATAGTAAAGGTCATCCATAATAAAACACACGTTTTGTAGAGTCACGGCCGCTGGATCGAAGCGCAATATAGCACCTCAGCCCACTTTTTGTTTCTCTTGTTCATGCGTCTATTTCGATTTTCACTTTTTCATATCTTCCCGATTCTCCCTTCCCTTAGTGCAGGGTATCAAACCAGATGCTCCAATTCTTGGTTAACCTCACTGCATTTCCCCAGTGAATTCTCTCTCTCTCTCTCTTTCTGTCTGTATGTCTGCTCTTTCAGCCTTCACACTGCCCAAGCGTGTGTTTACTCTTCTTTTTTTAGGTGCCTTTCACCAATCTTATCAAACCCCCTTTTTATCTGCTTTTTCCAGGCTAGCAATACTTGCGGTTCATGTTCACTTTTTATCTATCTCTTAACCCGAGTACGCACATCTCACAAAAAAACCCACACATCCCTAACCAAACTTCAAATCCAGGGATTTTGAAAATAATTAAAAAAACGGTCAAGTAGTGTAATCATTTTTAACTTTTACAAACATTTGTTGTTTACAAATGACTTATTTGCGAAATACTGTTAATCTAGAGTGCGTATGACCAAGTACACAGCAAAAAAAAAAACATATTTCAAGGTTTATGATATGAATAATATCTTTAAACATGCTACGTATTGTAACACGACCCTGTCATGCGGGCTGCCATTCAAAACAGAATTACACCTGTTAGTCAGAGCGTGCATACTGCCATGCTTGCCAGCAGAAAGGACACTGTCACAAGAAAAGTTACTTGAAACATAATTGTAACGTCTCATGAACTAGAATCTTTTACCGGATGACAAATCTTTACACATGTGTATGCTATAGTTTCCTCGCCTACCATAGGTCAATCAAGACTACACAAAGGCGTCACCTTCTATAGAAAATATTTGGTACGAGTTCTATAGCTCTCAAGTCGACTGCCTTGTGCCCGTCGTAATCCTTGTTTTAATCTCTAAATCTCCACAGATGCCTGTCCCGAGAAGCTTTTGCACAGACCGCAAATCAACGAGTCACACGCCGCCACACCGCCAGCAGCCCCGCTTCTAAGCCCATGGGACCTCCTCCTCGTAGCTATTTATTCCCGCAAAGCTTTCGTATGCATTGGAATACCGAGTCCTACAGTATACCACGGTCTCTTCTCACTTCTGTGTTCTTTCTTTCAGAAAGATTCTTACGGGTTCGCGCCGGTCCCTACCTCAAGAGCGGATTACCTAATCCCCAAGGTAAAGTCAGCATGTGCGCCCTCATCACCTCGCTCAACAGCTTCTCCGAGCAGAACGAAATTTGTGCTGACTCTGTGCACACGTCTGCCTCACCCTCCTCGGCATCCCTCTGCGATTCGGCCCTTAATGCACGTGTTCTTTGAAAAGCTAGCTCCTTTATGACTTATCGAAATGGTTACCAGACCCGCTTCTTTTCCATTCTTCTAGGCCACTCTTTTCATTAGCTCTCGCGTGTGCCTGCAGTGTTACCCAATTCCAGGTGTTGAGAAATATTGCCACGCACGTGTCTTCGCAGTCAAAGCGGCCGTTGCTTAAGCAGTATTTAATGGCTGATCAGTAAATTGCACGGAATACTGCTAATTGTTTTTATATTCACTGCACTTGGGGCTTGCCACATCTCCGACAAAAGGTGGCAAATCATCGCGAAAACTAACATTTGGGAGCAGATATGCTGTGTCGACATGAGCGCCCACAATGTGTTAACACTTCAACTTTAACGACGGAGAAGGAAACGTTTCGTACAGTGGCGTCATAGTGCTTGGTAGCTTTATTACTTTATTTTTATTTATTTATTTTATTTCAAAATACTGCCAATCCCTCAAAGGGATTATTACAGGGGTGGGAGTTGATTTATACATGAATGTACAGAAGTAATGCGGAGAGCATATTATGCGCTCTGTAATAAATAGACATATACACGTATAAACGAAAAGACACACTCTAAATTTACACACAGCAAGAGATTAAAACAAGCATACTACATCCATATCACAATAACAATAACCAGAGTGACATGTGTCTGTGTCACACAGCTCTCTCCACGAGTTCAGAGAATAATTCTAGCGTAGGCTGAGTAACAGTAATTTCATCTAAGGCATTCCAGTCTCTTACAACTCGTGGAAAAAAAGTCACTACTTAGTAGTGATATCACTACTTAGTAGTGATATCAATTACTTTTCAGTTTGGTTACATCAATAAGTTTTTTACTACGTTGAGCTACCTCCACATGCAAATCACTGCTTTGTAAAGCACTCCGTGATTGCCCCACCACTCTTATTTCCATAAACGTCTGTGTATATTACACCACCAGAATACAATTGTTCCCCTTCCCCCACCATTGCTTTAACTCGGCCAGTAACTTTACTTTTTCTGTGATGTAAATAATTTACAATATTAGCGGAGACAGACATTCTACACTGGGGTATAAGGACCGGGTGGTACGCTGCAAAATTATCTTGTGAGATCTGTAACACGCGGACAGGTAATGAGCAACAACATTTGCACAGATTCCTCAGCTCTATTCTTTAGGATTTCCCTACAAGATAAATGCATGCGTAAATACAAATAACAGTGAGAGTTTGCTAGTTCGCATGATTTGCTGATAAAGGCGTTGTGAAGAAGAAAGAGCGTCGTTGGCAAGCAACATCGCCACCGCTTGGGTACTGGGTGCTGGGCTTGGCTCGCTCGGCTCGTGCTGATCATCGCCGGCATCTGCTTGACCGTTGCTCTTGCACGATCGTGTTTCTTCGTAGGACCACCGTCGCAACAGTCGTCAATAAACCCTTTTTCAATTGGTGGAGGTGCTGACATTCCCCGTCACCTGAACCTGGGTGCTGCCATTCGCCGTCGCCTGAACCTGGAGCTGCGCAACCGAACGCTACCTCCCATCATGGCTACCAACAACGCGCAACCTGGCTCTTCCACTCCATCCCCCAGCAACCCCGGCGTTCTTCGTTTGCGAGAGCCCAAGGTCTTTAGCGGAGCTGATGAGACCGACGTGGAAGACTGGTTCGCTAACTATGAACTGGTGAGCGCTAACAACAAGTGGGATGACGCGGACAAATTGACTTACGTCATCTTTTACCTCACTGACGTGGCCGAAATGTGGTATAACAACCACAAAAACGACATCACGACGTGGTCCATCTTTAAAACCTTGTTTGCTGACGTTTTTGGCCGACCCGCAGTCCGCAAGTCCAGAGCCGAACAACGCTTGCGGACTCGCGCACAAAAGCCAACGGAATCTTTCACCAGCTACATCGAAGACATTATTGGTCTTTGCAACCGTGTGAACACCACCATGCCCGAGTCGGAGAAGATTCAACACATCCTCAAAGGAATAAATGACGGGGCATATCAGCTGCTCCTGGCCCGTAATCCTGCCACCGTTGCGGAACTTGTCACTTTGTGTCAAAGTTTCGACGAGTTCAGCAAGCAGCGCGCCCTGACTCGCCCATTTTCCTCACACGCCGACTCGCTCTCCCGTCTCACTTCTGTTCCCGACCACTCACCAACCCTGCAAGAGATTAAAGACTTTGTGCGTGAAGAAGTAGCTCGGCAACTGTCGTTGATTCCTTTCACGCAGCAGCCGCCGTCCTCTCGTCTGCCCTCACCACTCCGCGACGTTATTGCCGAAGAGGTAGCTCAGGCTGTTCCCGTCGCTGCCCACCAGCAGCCTGTGGCCATGCCTGTTGCCCATGCGCCGGCTATGCAGCCCGTGGCCGCGCCCCTTACGTATGCCCAGGTGGTACGTAGCAGACCCCGCCAGCAGCATTTGCCACCCATGTCTTCAGTCGCTCCCCACTCCGCCCCATTTTCGACACCTTGGGCCGCACCACGAGTCAGCAATTCCTGGCGCACTCCTGACAATCGACCGATCTGCTACGCCTGCGGTACTCCAGGACACGTGGCACGATATTGTCGCCGTCGCTTCCAACCACTCCGCGACGCTACTCGGCCGTTACCGTATGACCCACAGCCCATGCACATACCTGCTCCCTATCCCTCACCGCAGTATGGATGCACTAACTTTCCTGAGTCTCGGTCACACCAACCTCAAACTCACTCTCCCCGCTCCCCATCTCCTCGCAGGCGATCACTGTCCCCAATGCGTCCTAGACCCGCTTCCTCCAACCGGGAAAACTGAACGCCGCAGTTCCAGAGGCAAGAACTGCGCCGTCGTCGAAATGCTCAAGTCCTCGCACTTCACCAGCTAACGTCGTCGCTATATCTGTCGATGGTGTTTCTACCTTTGCCCTCGTCGACACAGGTGCTGCCGTTTCTGTTATAGCCGCCCAGCTCTGCCGCTCCCTACGCAAAGTGACCACGCCGCTCTCTGGACTATCGCTTCGTACAGCTAGCGCACAACAAGTTCGACCTCTTGGCACCTGTACGGCCCGCATATTCATCCAAGGCTCTATGTACGTTGTCGAGTTCATCGTACTTTCGGTGTGCTCGCATGACGTTATCCTCGGGTGGGACTTTCTGTCAAATTATCATGCCATCATCGACTGCGCACGCGCTGAAGTTCAATTTTCGCACCTGTGTGACGAACCTTTGCACGAAACCCTTGAGCGGTCGCCAAAACTTGTCGTGCGTGAGGACACTGAAATTCCGCCAGCCTCTCTTGCCGTTGTCCCGGTTTGCTGCGATGACTATAACGATGCTACAGTAATGTTTACACCTTCCGACATTTTCATGAGCCGCAGAGCTTGGGTACTGGGTGCTGGGCTTGGCTCGCTCGGCTCGTGCTGATCATCGCCGGCATCTGCTTGATCGTTGCTCTCGCACGATCGTGTTTCTTCGTAGGACCACCGTCGCAACAGTCGTCAATAAACCCTTTTTCAGCGTAAACAATTAGTAGGGAAAAGGACCAAAAACAACTTAAAAAACACAAAGTAAAGGACAATCAGTTTGTTTGCCTTGTCCTACAACCTTTTTTTTTTCGCGATATTTAGCTGTACACGCGACATATGTTTAGGAGGTCGCACTATCTTTAGCGATTGCGTATTTCATCCAAACCAAGGTAAAAAAAAACGAACATGGCACAATTGCGAACGCAATTCTTAAACCAAGACATCTCTGACATATTGTGCCATACGGAGAGCAATTTCTTGAGAAACATCAGCAACTGTTAAGGACACCATGTGATAAATTGTCGTTTCGTCGTCTTTTTTTCAGTTACACAGTCATATAGTATAGTTCCTCTTCGTCGCACTAAGCCAACACTCAGACCCCCTACAGAGCGATAGTTAACTTGTCCCTACGGTAGTCTCTCGGCATATTCGGCGTAACCTAGCAAAGGCGACTGAGGAAGGCACTCTTGTACCAGGCCACACCTGAAGCTCTTGCTTCATTCGACAGCACGCCAGCGCTTTTTTTTGGGGGGGGGGAGAAGGGGGGGGGTGGAACTATCGCTGCTCGACTACTTGACTACACCATCGGCGCTTTCGGTTCGCGTTATCGCCTCAAGCAAAGCTGAAATGGAGCCGGCGCTGCGATGTCTGTCTTGATTCCAGAATTTTTGTTCACCATCGCCCATTATTTCGTTTCCACGTGATTTGGTTATTTCTCTCGTGACGAGGCTTTGGCACGTTTTGTAGACTTTGACAAGCTCACTCTCCGAGAAAAACGAAAGCTACATCTGACTGAAACGCCGAATATATTTTGTACTTTGCTTTTAGATCAAAGCTCCTTAAGGCGTGAGTCTGTACATCCTCCGATGTAAGTAGTAGTAGTAAGTAGACAAGGGTGGCACATACCCACTCTAGAGTGGGAACGCAGAAACGGATGGACAGATGGATGGGCAGATAGACTCACGGACGGACGCACGAACAGACGAACGGATGCATGGATGAACGCACGGATGAGCGCACAGACAGACGGAAGCAAAAACGAAAGAACGGACAGAAGCATGGACGGACTGACGGACGCTTCACCCCACTCATCATCATTCACTGCCTGGATATGCAGTGAATTTTTATATTGCCTTTAGTTTCTAAACTAAAGGTATTATAAAATAAAGTTGTAGAAATGGCACGTTTGCAATAAAAAAACAAAACGCTGACAAGAACTTTCAGAGGTGCAGCCTAAATGTGGAGGTGATACTGCTCCTTCGCGTATACTACGAGGTACGTATGGATTTCGCATGTACTGCAAGTCACAGGCGAGTGGTAGGTACTTCGCCAATGACCCCCCCCCCCCCACACACACACACAAACCTGTGGTGTTTTCAGCACTTAGCAACTGTACATCTTGGGGACATTCCCAATTGGATAGTTCGAAACAACCAATGTTATGCACAGAGACATTCCTTTCCTTGCGGCATGGTTGACAGCAATGCGCAATCGAGAGGAGGCACGAGAGGAAGAGGCAGGAATTCAGAGTGTCGCTGCAGAACAGGTACTACACTCTGCTCTTAGTGAGGAAACCAACCTTAGCGTAGATACAATGAATGATAATCGGACGAGTATCATACGGAGTGTGCAGTGGAAGTTGGAGGCAGGGTAGTTAGACAGGACACTGGCAAGCTTTCCCAGGAAACGAAGAACCTAATTAAGAAGCGTCAAATCATGAAAGTGTCAAGTACAACAGACAAAATAGAACTGGCAGAGCTTTCGAAGTTGATTATTAGACGTAAAGTATGCGATGTAAGAAGGTATAACATGGAGAGAATTGAACACGCTCTGAAAAACGGAAGAAGCGTCAAAGCAGTGAAGAGGAAACTGGGATAGGCAAAATTGGATGTATGCACTAAGGGACAAAGAAGGCAAAAATAACTACCAATATAGATGGGATAGTTAAAATAGCGGAGGAGTTTTACAGAGATCTGTACAGTAGCCGAGACAACCACGACCTTAATACTATAAAGAACTAGCAGTAACCCAGATGACACCCCACCAGTAATGATAGAAGAAGTCATAAAAGCTTTGGAAAGCATGCAAAGAGGCAAAGCTGCTGGTGAGGATCAGGTAACAAAGATCTGCTGAAAGATGGTGGACAGATTCTGTTAGAAAAACTAGCCACCCTGTTTACGAGGTGTCTCCTGACGGGAAGGGTACCAGAGTGTTGCAAGAACGCTAACATCATCTTAATACATAAGAAAGGAGATGACAAGGACTTGAAGAATTACAGGCCGATCAGCTTGCTCTCTGTAGTACACAAGCTATTTACAAAGGTAATTGCTAACAGAGTAAGAAAACATTAGAATTCAATCAACCAAAGGAACAAGCAGCATTTCGAACAGGCTACTCAAAAATTGACCACATTCATATTATCAATCAGGTAATAGAAAAATGCTCAGAGTATAACCAACCACTATACATAGCCTTCATAGATTACGAAAAGGCGTTTGATTCAGTAGAAATACCAGCTGTCATGCAGACGCTGCGGAATCAGGGCGTAGATGAAGTATATATAAACATTCTGGAAGAAATCTACAGGGGATCAACTGCTACCATAGTACTTCATAAGGAAAGCAACAGAATACCAATCAAGAAGGGTGTAAGGCAGGGGGACACAGTCTCCCAATGCTATTTACCGCGTGCTTACAGGAGGCTATCTATCTATCTATCTATCTATCTATCTATCTATCTATCTATCTATATCCTATCTATCTATATATCTATCTATTCTATCTATCTATCTATCTGTCTGTCTGTCTGTCTGTCTGTCTGTCGTCTGTCCGTCTGTCCGTCTGTCCGTCTGTCCGTCTGTCCGTCTGTCGTCCGTCCGTCCGTCCATCCGTCCGTCCGTCCGTCCGTCGTCCGTCCGTCCGTCCGTCCGTCCGTCCGTCCATCCGTCTGGCTGTCTGTCTGTCTGTCTGTCCGTATCTGGACTGTCTGTCTGTCTGTCTGTCTGTCGGCTGTCTGTCTGTCTGTCTCTCTGTCTGTCTGTCCCCTCTACGCCTGGGCGCTCATGCACCCAGACGTACGGGGGGGGGGATGATGCATATGCATGATTCTCCTCTTAAATGGCGTACACCGAAATTAGTAGTTAGAGCAGCAATGGCGTAGTGGTTACAGCATCCGCCTCGCATGCAAAAGGTCCGTTGTTCAAATCCCGGTGCCGCGCAGTTCCCAACCACATAAAAAAAAAATCCGCATGGTGATGGAACTGCATTAAGTGGCCTGGGGTGCGTCCTCACCGGTAAAATAAAAACCCCGCTGGGAACGCACTCCCTCACCAGAGAAGGATTGGCCACCTGGTGCAGTATCTGGCCACTACTTTCCACATGCATACGTCAAATAACCCCGGCCCTCATTCCCCAGCAGCTGTGAAGCAAATGATCACGGCGGCGGTCAGATCTGCAATGAAGCAGAGGGTGCTAAGAATCTATGGATCCGGACAGGCCGCCATTGGAACCTGAACTTGGCAACGTTTAACGCTAGAACTTATCTAGTGAGGGAAGTCTAGCTGTACTATTCGAGGAGCTAGAGGGTGTAAATGGGATATAATAGGGCTCAGTGAGGTCAGGAGGACAGATGAGGCCTATACTGTGACAGAATGGGCACGTCTTTGCTATCGGGGCTTGGCAGACAGAAGAGAACTGGGAGTGGGGTTTCTAATTCTCAGAAACATAGCTGGCAACATAAAGCAGTACTATAGAATTAATGAAAGGGTGGTAGGTGTTGTAATTAAACTGAATAAAAGATACAAGATGAAGGTAGTACAGGCTTACGCGCCTACATCCAGCCATGATGACGCTTCAGTTGAAAGCGTCTATGAAGACGTGGAATCGGCAATGAGTAAGGTAAAAACACAGTATACTATAGTGATGGGCGACTTCATTGCAAAGGTAGGGAAGAAGCAGGCTGGAGACCAGGCAGTAGGAGTTTATGGCATCGGCACTAGAAACGCCAGAGGAGAGCTACTAGTAGAATTCGCAGAACGCAATAATTTGCGGATTTTGAATACCTTCTACCGAAAACGAGAAAACCGCAAGTGGACATGGAGGAGCCCTAATGGCGAAAATAAGAACGAAATAGACTTCATAATGACTGCACACCCAGGAATCGTGCAGGATGTGGAAGTGGTTGGCAAGGTACGATGTAGTGACCATAGAATGGTACGGTCTCCAATTCACCCAGACTTGAAGAAGGAATGACAGAAATTGATACGCAAGAAGCCAATCAATGAGCTAGCACTGAGAGGGAAGTGCAGGAATTCAGAGTGTCGCTGCAGAACAGGTACTCGGCTCTTAGTGAGGAAACCAACCTTAGCGTAGATACAATGAATGATAATCTGACGAGTATCATTACGGAGTGTGCAGTGGAAGTTGGAGGCAGGGTAGTTAGACAGGACACTGGCAAGCTTTCCCAGGAAACGAAGAACCTAATTAAGAAGCGTCAAATCATGAAAGTGTCAAGTACAACAGACAAAATAGAACTGGCAGAGCTTTCGAAGTTGATTATTAGACGTAAAGTATGCGATGTAAGAAGGTATAACATGGAGAGAATTGAACACGCTCTGAAAAACGGAAGAAGCGTCAAAGCAGTGAAGAGGAAACTGGGATAGGCAAAAATTGGATGTATGCACTAAGGGACAAAGAAGGCAAAAATAACTACCAATATAGATGGGATAGTTAAAATAGCGGAGGAGTTTTACAGAGATCTGTACAGTAGCCGAGACAACCACGACCTTAATACTATAAGAACTAGCAGTAACCCAGATGACACCCCACAGTAATGATAGAAGAAGTCATAAAAGCTTTGGAAAGCATGCAAAGAGGCAAAGCTGCTGGTGAGGATCAGGTAACATAAGATCTGCTGAAAGATGGTGGACAGATTCTGTTAGAAAAACTAGCCACCCTGTTTACGAGGTGTCTCCTGACGGGAAGGGTACCAGAGTGTTGCAAGAACGCTAACATCATCTTAATACATAAGAAAGGAGATGACAAGGACTTGAAGAATTACAGGCCGATCAGCTTGCTCTCTGTAGTACACAAGCTATTTACAAAGGTAATTGCTAACAGAGTAAAGAAAACATTAGAATTCAATCAACCAAAGGAACAAGCAGCATTTCGAACAGGCTACTCAAAAATTGACCACATTCATATTATCAATCAGGTAATAGAAAAATGCTCAGAGTATAACCAACCACTATACATAGCCTTCATAGATTACGAAAAGGCGTTTGATTCAGTAGAAAATACCAGCTGTCATGCAGACGCTGCGGAATCAGGGCGTAGATGAAGTATATATAAACATTCTGGAAGAAATCTACAGGGGATCAACTGCTACCATAGTACTTCATAAGGAAAGCAACAGAATACCAATCAAGAAGGGTGTAAGGCAGGGGGACACAGTCTCCCCAATGCTATTTACCGCGTGCTTACAGGAGGTTTTCAGAAGCCTAGATTGGGAACAGTTAGGGATAAGAGTTAATGGAGAATACCTTAGTAACCTGCGCTTCGTCGGTGACATTGCATTGCTGAGTAACTCAGGGGACGAATTGCAACTCATGATTACGGAGTTAGACAAGGAGAGCAGAAAGGTGGGTCTTAAAATTAATCTGCAGAAAACGAAAGTAATGTACAACAACCTCGGAAAGGAGCAGCGCTTCGAGATAGGTAATAGTGCACTTGAAGTTGTAAAAGACTATGTCTACTTAGGGAAGGTAATAACCACAGAGCCTAACCGCGAGATTGAAGTAACTAGAAGAATAAGAATGGGGTGGAGTACATTCCGCAAGCACTCTCAAAGTATGACAGGCAGATTGCCACTATCCCTAAAAGGAAGGTATATAACAGCTGTATCTTGCCGGTACTTAGCTACGGAGCAGAAACCTGGAGACTTACAAAGAGGGTTCAGCTTAAATTGAGGACGATGCAGCGAGCAATGGAAAGAAAAATGGTAGGTGTAACCTTAAGAGACAAGAAGAGAGCAGAGTGGATTAGGGAACAAACGGGGGTTAAGGATATCATAGCTGAAATCAAGAAGAAGAAATGGACATGGGCCGGGCATGTAGCGCGTAGACAGGATAACCGCTGGTCATTAAGGGTAACTAACTGGATTCCCAGAGAAGGCAAAGGGTTAGGGGAGACAGAAGGTTAGGAGGGCAGATGAGATTAAGAAGTCTGCGGGTATAATTGGCAGCAGCAAGCACAGGACCGGGTTAACTGGCGGAACATGGGAGAGGCCTTTGTCCTGCAGCGGACGTAGTCAGGCTGATGATGATGATGATGGTGATGTTGATGATGATGATGAAATAGAATGAGAGGCAAAGATGGCGTGGGAGTACGACGCACTAGTCATGTCATGAATAATATCACAATCTGGTCGCGTACATCGTCAAGCACTTTCCATCGAAAAGACAGTGGCGATACCTGAGCGCAGGTATGTGTCACTGGTATGCAATAATGCTACAGGTTATAGACATTTTAAATCTACCAGGAACGGCGAAAACACACAGGGTGATTTTAACGCTTGAAGAATAAGAAAAATCGGCATACGTAGCAGTGACTGGACAAACCAAAGGACTAAATGTCAGTTATAGCATTCCGCGTGGCATTCAAGTATTCTACCAAAAAAGCCACGACAGGTCTCGGAAACACTTTGCAAATAGACCTAATGGTCGTGAAACATTACTTCTGGTTGTAGTACTAAGTATCAAAGTTTATAAACATTACATATGTACTCCTATGATACAGCCATCACGTGAGCTTACGTCAATTGTAGTTAGGGGTATCTGGCTGAGGCGGATTTGTGTAGCTGTGTGAGGGGCCATCCTAGTGAGCCCCAACGCAAACACCAGCGCTTGGTATCAGCTTACCGGTATGGTGTTGCTAATATCATGATGCTGTTGACATCGTCACGCAACTGAAACAAATGCCAATATAAAACAGATGCGGCTTTTTAACGCTTGTGTGTGCGTTAAACAGCCGCATCTTCTCGCTCAATAAAGACATTGAAGCACATTTTTGTTGCATCCGCATGCTTCGTATAACATCGATTTTAGGTACGTGGGATCTGCCGATTTTTTTTTGTCCAAGAAAGCACGATTACAACTAAAAATAGTATTCCAGTGCACTCGTTTAGGAGCATTTGCTCTGTAACAAAATAAACTCTATAAAGTAGGCACGTTTTCCTCCGAAAAGGCGTTTCGCAGCAGCCTGTTCACTTCGCTCACTGTCTCACACGCAACAACGAGATCGGCGCATGCCAAGAGTCTTTGCTGAGCCAGTATTTTCGCGTCACCTCGAAAGACTCCCTGGGATGTCTAACTTCGAGAGTCCCAATATGTATGCAAAGCAAGCAAGGTGGCTCTCTCTATAGTGCTCCAAGCTTCTCTGCACTTCCGCGCCATACGTGTTTACACAGTGCCTTTTCTTTGCATTGGCGTAAACCGTGGTACGTCTTCACCATACGGGATTATCGAGCGTCTTTTTTTCTTAGGGCATACTAGGGTTCAAAATTTTGTTCAGAAACACAGTGAAGCAATAGAATCGAATTTCAAAGGTATGCCAACATTTAAAATGTCAGGGTTTGTACGCTTCACGGTCTGCCTCTACAACACAGCGATGTCAAGGAAGTTCTCAGGCGAATTTGAATGCTTTTTGACTTCCTGAAATTTCCCGCGTCTTCGACGCTTCTCTGTTTGCTCTGTATTAATTATTATTCAGTGTAACTTAGCAGTTAGATTAAAGATCATGTAAAAGGGAATACAGCATCGAGCATCTGCGTCCAATATTGATAACTACGATTATTGAAATTTCCTTCCAAATCACTTAATAGAAAGATATCCAAGGTGGATAGAAACCCTATGAAAAACGGCAAATTAGGGGAACTGAAACGTAGGGTCCTTGGAATATTTTATTATAATCACAGTAGTTACGTTTACACATACACTGACACATATTTTTTTATATTTGAACTTCATGAAAAAAACAACGATACATAACTAAGTACAACGTGCACAATTCTTTAAACGTTCTTCTTTGGAATAAATTATGAGATGTATTGTTTATGTTTGAACGCAACCGAACCACAACATTCATCCATCTTATATTGTCACGTGCGTCCCGCGAAAAAGACGAAGGCGACAGCGCATACGAGCATCTGCACCGCTTTTATGCAGAACGCAACAACGAGAAAGACGAGGAACTCTCTCTCGCGCGTGGTTAATAAAAAGACCGACCCGCTGCAGTTTTCTCAGAGTCTTCAAGTACGACCTCTGTCTTGACGTCGCGACCATATGTTTACACCTCTCGATTAGTTACCAGTCTCGCAGGAAGGCTGACAGCGAGATGTGGTAGCGCTAATATCCTCGATCGGCAACGATTCCGCTGACGAAACCAGGCACACAAACACGGTCAACTACAATCGCCGTCTGGTAAACTCGTTTACTACTTCATCATCGTTAAATGAAGACGCCGATATTCGAACGCCGTATATCGCACTTAGAAGGAAACCGTTTACGTGTCGGAGATTGGTCAGCGCGCTTTACAAGAGAGATAACGGCGTCCACAAAAGATGCGTGCGCAGGCTCTAGCATGAGTGGTTGGTGATATGTGGTAATTAAAAAGCTGCGTACACAAGATATGACAAATTTATGAGAAGAATGATGGCGAGTGCGTCTAAAATGTGTGTAATTTCTTTCCGCTTGCTACATCAATCTGGAAGTGAATGTGACTAGAAGTTCAATGACGATCCCTGTATACGTGCGCTACACGGCGCCCAGTCTGCATAAGCAGAAGCATCCCATGTGAGCAGTAGATCCTTTTTTTACTTTATGTGGCTGCAGCTCATCCAGTTACAACTTTATACTGCTCCTTTAGTTACCAACTGCTTACACCACGTGCAACGCTTATCGCATGGGCGCCACCATTGTGCATATACACCCTTTGCGTAGAAGCTGCATGGTTAAGTGTGTATATAGTCGTCTAGCCAAACAGTGCAAAAATTTTCCATGGAGACCCAAAAATGCTCCCGCTTAGACCACACTTCCAAGCTTCAGTGCTTCGAAGACTGCTTTAACTTTGTTCGCTGTTGTATAATGCAGACCACTTTGGTTTATCTTCTGCACCAAGTATGTACATTTTCTTGAACGAAAATGATTTCGCCGCATATACTGGTGCTCTGTGCTTACTGAGAGCATTTAGCACTTCCTTAATTTGACTGTCGTATTCTTTTTTTTCTCTTACAGTCATCGGCACGTCGTCTAAGTAAAAGGCTTTGCGAGGTGTGGTTTCTAAAAACCTGGTTCATTGCTGCCTGTCGTACTCGCAGTACCGTAAGACAATGACCGGGATCTAAAGAAACCCATGCGCGCGTTAACCGCTGAAAGTTCTTCGGCATGCTCAACTAACTACAGCTCTAAGTATACAAGCTTTGACTAAGTTTAAGGAACTGAACTTGGTTCCTCTCATTAGAGAAGCAACAAAAGGTGTCGTCTGGAACTGGCAAGGTGGTCTACATCGATGGAATTGTTCATACCGACTATAGTCTCCGCATATCCTTACGTCTTGTTGATTTTAGGGTGAAGCTCCTATAAATCGGCACCCGTTCGTCCCTCATCGTAGTACGTAACATATTTCACGCTTTGACCTGCAAGGTGGTGCCGGTGGGAGATTTCTCCTGTGCGTCGTTGAACAATAAAAAATTCGCAGCGTGCGCGTTAACTAAAATCCGCATTCGCCTGTCTCTCATTCCCAATTAGCAGCCATTGGCATACACATTGAGCACTATCTGACAAGAAAGGGTTGCTAGATTATACTCTCTGGGCGTAACCTCCTTGGTTTTAGAAAGGTTTAGCGAGCCTTGGCCACCGTGCCATGAATACAGTGAACTAGCATATACCATGAACTCGAGGTGGTTAAAGTTCGTGTGTCAGCTCTCGTTTAGTCCTTGAAATGTCCGCTGAATGGCGGTGCTTCTATATGCGGAATATATGATAAAAAGATGCAAGATGGTGGTACTTGGAGTGTTGACTATAGATGGACGAACGGGCACAAAGACAGATAGATGCATGGACGGACGCATAAATGGCTGCATGGACGGATGGACGGACGAAGGGTGGATGCATGGACGAACGCAGGGATGGACGCATGGATGGACATGCGGACGCACGAACATACGCACGCACGGATGGACAGACAGATGGACGCACGGATGGTCACACAGATGGGCGCATGGGCGGACGGAAGCAAGAACGAATGAACGGACGGATGCTTCACCCCACTCAATCATTTATTCCGTAGATATGTTGCCATTTTTTCGGCACAATTAATAACTAGCAGCGTTGCCCAGGTGCTGTGCAACACCTGGGTAAAAAACTCCCAAGCATTTCCCCGAGGGTGAACATGGTTAGGTGCGAATGCACGTGGTGATGCTATGAGGGGTATTTATTAATTCGCACTATTATATTTATTAATCACACTATGGTGCCTTTATGGTGTAATGGTTCTTGGGAATCGCAATATGATCACACGGGGGAGTTTACGTTAACTCACTGGCGAATGCCAACAGATTTTAACTTTACTCCCCCTCATAGCATCACCCCGTGCATTTGCACTTAACCATGTTCACCCTCGGGAAATGCTTGGAAGTTTTATTACTGATGATGATGATTAAAGTGTAATTAACGAATTTAAATGTTGTTTGTCATGAAGCATTTGTATAGATACATTATATACGAAGTATTATTTATTTACACTTCACGAGGCGTCCGGACGAGCAAAGTCCAGGGCTCGCACCCTCTCCCGCGCGGCACGTTCACTGGCTCGAACGGCTTCGGGAACGTCCACTCGCCGTTGACGATTGCGAGCGGCGTCTTGACGCCGGCGTTCATCGCCCTTCTCCGCCTGACGCTTGCGTTGTCGTTCCGCTTCTTGGGCCACGTTCGCGGCTCGATGCTGACGCCTCATCTCGGCCTCGCGAGCGCGCAGTTCACCATCCGCTGCACGCTTCGCCCGCTTGTCCTCGGCCTCGCGAGCGCGCAGTTCGGCATCCGCTGCACGCTTCGCCCGCTTGCACTCGGCTTCACGAGCACGCAGTTCGGCATCCGCTGCACGCTTCGCCCGCTTACTTTCGGTCTCACGAGCCCTTCGCAGCGCCGCCTTGTCTTCCAACGTCGGTGAAACCACCGCGGTACCGTCACCTCCAACGACGGGTGCAGTGCTGGCATTCGGTTGTACTGCATTCGTTGTTGATGGTAGCGTTGCCTCCGAAACATCCATCGCGCGACCCGCTCTCGACGGAATACTGAGAGAGAAGGCGGGCGCGCGAGAGAGAGGGGTGCGCGCGCAGCTGCAGTGAGCGAGGAGAGCGGTAGAGTGAGCGAAGGGGGAGAGGCTATAAGGCGCGTTACTGACACCGATATCAGCGTCGCGTTCGTGGCTTATTCGGTAGAGCGTCGCGCTGCGGCCCGCCAAATCCTCTTTCTTTAAAGATGGAGAGAAGACTGCGGACGCCGCCGAGGGCGGTGGATGGTTTGGGGTCGCTTATAAAGTGTATTCACACTTAAAACCCAAGTTTTCTCTAGTTTCGATAGAATTTCTTTTTGTACTTTTCGCAAGGTATAGATCACAGGCCTGGTCTTACAAAAAACGAATTGCACTCTCCTTCGAGTAAGTGCTACCGATGTATCTTTTTATAACAGCGTAACTTCTTGGAAAACATCAACGTACTTTGGTTTTGATATTCCTTCCGCTTTTAAAGTTTTCAGAGGTGCGATTGCTTGTATATTAAGAGCCGCCTCATCTAGTTTCTTACGGCAGTAGGCAAGTTCACTTCTATTTTCGCGAGCTGGTCATGATAAAACCATCAGCAATCGCACATCTTCTTCGTACTTGGAAATGACAAGTGTCAGACTGTGACTGTCTCTCCCACACTTGACATCGACTTGTACAACACCTCTCACATGACATGTGGTGTCGTTGTCCAATCCGAGTACTACGGTGACAGTTGCACGGCAGGTCGAGAAAGTTCTCTGTAACGTCGCTTCACGTACACAGTAAGCAAATCCTTCTCTTTTGCCTGTACTGCTTCAGCGTATTGTTTTGCCCACAATTGCAACATGATTAAGTTTAGCACGCGTAAAACGAGATTTTTTCAAGAATAAAATCCTTTTCGGAGCACGGCATTTACGAACTACTGCAGTTTTTTATGCATGTTTTTTTAGGTGCCTTACTTGTTCCGATAGGCTTCACTTGGCTTGTTTCCCAGTGGAGTTCAGCGTCACTGGCACAACTATTGTCGAACACCATGTCCTGTGCAGCTTCCATCCCGGTGGCTCCCTTGTCCACCCAGTGCCAGGTGATCTCGCCGTCAGGCAACACGAAAAGACGGCAACGGATGACGTCCCTCTGCAATATTGCAACCAGGTATTCCTGTAGCATTTCTTTCAGGAAAGTTCCAAAAGTACACGTCTCAGCGAGCCTCTGCAATTCCACAAGAAACTGCGCGTTGTTTTCTCTTGACTGCAGCTTTTGTCGGTAGAAGTGTAGTATGGCTTGGTGAAGACCGACCAATTCAGAGCGCATTGCTGTTCTAGCACCTTCTTGGCACCTTGGTACTCTGCTTCAGTGGGCGTTTGTGGCAACAGTAAGCTACGCAGTGTCACGTAGGCCTTCTTTCCAGGGATGTTCAAGAAAACTGGAAATTTCTTTTCGGCATCTAGGTCATGCCCAAGTCCGGGCAGAACTCCGGCAGCTTCATCCCATCCTTGTGGCTAATGTTAAAATGAAGACGTCGACATTCTACAGCCACGTATTGCACCTCGTGGCGGGAACACATCCGAGGGAACACAGGTTGGTCGTCGTACATTTAACGGGTAACAGCGCCGCCAAAAGATGTGCACGCATGCTCAGGCTAGGCACTGAACAGAGAACGGAATCATCAAAGACACGTTTCTCGCAATTGAAAAAAAAATTATGTAATTCTTACGTCAACAGCACTATAAAACGGGGCACATTAAAGAATTAGCAAAGACTATGCGCATGCGCGCTTTGTGCAACCAAATGTTAGTGTCCTCGGCTGCACTAGGCAGACTGTGGTCATCAGGGCATAAGGTGTGTCCACCTCGTGCTTCGCTTCTGCTCCCGCTGGGCGTGAAAACTCGAACAGCGTTATATGCCCCTCTATTCTTTTTTTGTTTCCTTTCCTTGTGAACACTTTTCAGAGATACACGCCTAAAGCCATCAGCAGCCTCAAAGGTTTCACAGATGGGCACAATGTGTTCAGCGCTTGCACATCGCAAGCAGGTCTCGTTTTCTTTCTAGGACATCAATCGCCACCTAATATCGCTCTCAGCGCTCGCTCAACACTGTAAGAATTGCGATGGTGTGTATACTTATTCCCAGCAAGCCATTCACAAGCTGTGTGCAAGCGAAAACACGTTGTCAGGACGATATTCACAATACGAGAGTACGCAAACGAATCATGATGCTTGCCAAGAAGAGAATCATGATTAATACCAGAGTCACACGGGCAGTTTTATTCGCCATCGGTGCCGATCCGGATTAATCATGATCCGCATTAGGTACTGCTACATGGTCACTCTTAATCGGCATGAGGACCGAACGTGATCAAGACTATCGCGATCCGCGCATCGACATCTGGCTCAGAGATCGCGACACCGTGTCGTTTGCACCCCCTGCCTGTTAAAGCAAAAAAAAACAATAAATTCAACCATACATAATTCTGTTCAAACAGTGCCCGTATGACGCTGGTATAGGACAGGCGTATGCAGATGGAAAAGGGAAACATAAGATAGCTACAATTAAAACGCACATAAACGCACTTTACGCAGAGCAATAAAAACACTTCATGCTTCCGTGTACAATAATCGAAAAGCCACAATATCTCTGTAGGCCATAGAGTAGAGGAGCAGCCAAAGCCACAGACAAGTCTCCTTAATATTATTTTTATTAAATAATGTCATGTGTTCAACGTCATAGTGTAGTGATACATTGTTCGTCTTTCGCAGAGGCAATAAGCCAACTATTTTATCAAATTACGAGGAGCACAGTGATAGCGAAAAAGTAGCACTTATAAAGAACTCAAAATGCGTAAGCAAAACAACAACAACGTAGGAAGTACATGTCCTAAAAGGAGTTCGACAGGCACTAGGCAGTTTGGTTGCAAGATGACTATTAGCAAGATTGTTTAATGACATGCTTTCATGCTCCTTATTTTAGTTCAGGCTCCGAAAGTGCCATACGAGAAGAACCTTGAAAAAAGAATTTGCAAGGGCTGCAGCCAAACCAGTATCGTCATGCTTCACAGCGTTCACTTGACTCGCCTGCTTGCGCAGCATCAACACACAATAACGTTGAACGTATGACGTATTGCAAATGTTCCAACTAATTAGGCTAATTTTATTGGCCGCAGCCTGCATAGTGTCTACGGGAAGATATTGAAGAACAGTTCCCAGGTGAGCAGGGGCATAAAAGCACTTTTTTGAAATGCTCACTCATTTTTCGAACTGTATGGCATGGCGAAAACAATGTATGCCAAAGCGAAAAAGGGGTGCAGGCCCCGTGTGCCATCCCCTGCGCACGCCACTGCAAGTGAGCAATGGCATAAAAAGCAGGCCTGTGGCAATGCTTGTAAGGCAAATACGAAAGGCGTTAGCTTTCTACAGTTCTCTGATTGCTTGATATGTTGGGTTTAACGTCCCGAAACCACCGTGAGATTATGAGAGACGCCGTAGTGGAGGGCTTCGGAAATTTAGACCACCCGTGGTTCTTTGACTAGCACCCAAATCTGAGCAGACGGGCCTACAGCATTTTCACCTCCATCGAAAATGCAGCCGCCACCGTCGGGATTCAATCCCGCGACCTGCGGGTCAGCAGCCGAGTACCCTAGCCGCTAGACAACCGCGCTGGGGCTTCGACAGCTCTCTGAGGCCCCATTCTGTTTGGCAGAACTAACGACCACCGGTGGCAGAAGCTGGTGGCCGAAACAGATTGCTTCGCTTTCCTCATAAGAGCGCCAACTTTGTTAGGTCGAATTCTGCGCAGTTTCAAAAGATGGCTCGTGTGTAAACCATTATCTTGCCTATTTTTTTTCTTCCGGATTGCATCAATTTTTAAAGGTATTTGCAGACAAGAAAAATTTGCTTAGGCTGAGATACGTGCTTTAGAAGAGGCCTCAATGTAACACTTGATTTGTGCCAACAGCGTGATTAGAAATTCAAAATAAATACGTTGTACATTTGCGTAGGTCTCGAATTGTAAATATTTGACTGCACCTAAGTAGTGACAATTACAGATCCGGAGTAACGCGATCTTCCAGCCACCTGTGGTTCAGGCCAGAGCCTTTTGAAAAAAAAAGGCCTTAATTTAACTCAGTTGTGCTCGCCCGTGCGTAGCGAGAGGTATGGTTAATCTTATTCGTAAGCTCGGTTGTCTGTATGGTTACGATTCTGAAGGCATGCGTCTCTTTTTTTCCCGTCTCCTTAGCTTGCTGCGTCCTCTTGGTTTCGTTGTGACAACGAAGACTGGCTTTTTTCAGTCTCTCCGACTCACCTTCCATATCTGCTAGCCAATCCTACCTCTTTGCGGTAAAATGCCGACCCATTCTGTAGTTGCTACGCGATTTCACAAAAGAATGCCTACAACTTAGCGAACGGAAACTCTACCTCGACTGTAGTATCAAAATAAGGGTAGCGGCGGTGTACCTAACTGCAATACTGTGAGTTTAGATGGCACTGATAGCACTATTATGTTAATCGCACAAAACTTTTTTTTTGCTGCTGGTTGGGTGTTCTGCTGCTCGTTCGCGCTACCGCGCTGCTCGCTCGCTGTGATATTGTATGTTTTATCGTTGCTGAATCACGGCTCGTGTGTCTAATTATCACCATGTGAACAAACTGGCCTCGACTGGCAAAAACGACGTCAATCGAATAAGGTTTGCAACGTTTAGAGCGAGTGTCCAAGCCGGTACGATCGATGTATACAGTTGGATTCAAACAAAACAAATCTCTCATAGTTATAGAAAGTTCTGAACTCATTTGTTATCATCATCACAAGTGAACGAATACATGCATATAACTGAACATCAAGATCGCTGAACAAACGTCGCTCTCATTGTGTTGTGGCTTTCGAGTTTATTCACGTAGCTTCAGGACAAAGGTCTGATCTTGCCGTTTGCTATGCGGCGCTTGCCAAGTAGTGTTGATATTCAAGCGTAGTGAATGCATGATGTGGAATTGAGAACGAAACTTGCACGATGCGGGGAGATAGCAAGCGTGGTGAGAGCAGTAAAGTTTTGCTAAATTTGTTACCTGAACAATTGCGGACGCGAGCAGCTTTGAATCTTCTTAGTTCTACAATGCTACTATGAGTACAATAAAGATAGGCAAGGTCGCATTGTGCCAAAAGGTTATAGGCAAGAGTTTTTAATTATTCGCCTAAATGTCGGAAAGCCTGTTAAAGCCCCTCACTGTGGTGGTGTTAATTTTGTTATGCAAATAATTATTTCTGGTTATTACCATGCAAAACAGGGTATTACGAGTCATACATCAGTGTACAAATTTAGATTCATTCTAGCTGCCAGGGTTTTAGACAACATCCATTGTAGCCTCACAGGGAACAAGATTGCTTGTCCAAACGTTTGCTCTGAGACCTCGCGTTTACAGATTATTCATATTTTAAGCTTCAATCTTTTTCTGAACATCGAATGTAAATTTAGGTTCCACTTGATTCACTTGCACCAATGGAAACAGGTTTACGACCATGCACGAAAAGTCCAGAAATTGTGCTGCACGAGTTGAGCAGTGCAGGCACAATGTGACATCATAAGCTAAGGACAAAGTGTCGACAAGGTGGAAGCCTTATTTCTGTTCGCCTTGTTTATAAGGCGCTGACATCTTGACAGAACACACAGTGTCAGTAGAGACGGCTACACCACCCACGTCTAAATGCTCCGTCGTCTGTTCAGCTGTGCGTGCGGCTGCATGAAGCCACATTGTAAGCGAAGGGAATGCAGGAAAACCACGAACTAATGCTAGTGCGACGCTTGGGCTATAGAGTCACTATCTGTTAATTCTGTGAATCATACAAATAATATTACTTACAAAAACACAGTGCATATCGCCAACTAGAAAGGACAGCCAAGTTTTGTAATTGGCAGGTTGAGTAATCAACACGATATGTTAAAAAATTAATGCGAAATTGCGTGGCTTCAAGACACCTTGGTATAAAACATTGCGTCTCTCCAGAAGGTATACGAAACACAAGCGGTTTATTTTCATTTGCAAAAATAAGTCAAAATAACCATGCAGGAATGGGCGGCATTTGGATCGATAATATTTTATGAAGAGCGTTAATTGACACGGCTGCATTTCTACCACGGTGCTGCAGCTCTTGCGCGGATGCAATCGACTGGTGCTCTTAATGATGCGTGGTTACCAAACGCCCCCTCCACCCCCAATGGAAAGAAGCTTCGAGTTGATTTCCTCCCTGCCAACGTCGCTCCTTCTGCGGCGTCGTTAATCACTTTCAGCGATGAATTTAACGAGTTCCTCGGAAGGATCACCGATATTTTCGGGGACATAATGAGTGTTGATGAAAGTGCACGGAGGGAACTAAAGCCGAGGTCCTGCTTATATCAGTATTGACGAGTGGAGTCAGCACTTTGACATTTTCATTTTGAAGAATTACACGCTCTTAGCAGTCCTTTCACTTCTATTTTCAAGTTTCAACAGTCCCGTTGAGTACTAACGCGCGAGAACTCAAAAACTCTCTTCATGCGCATGACACGTAAAAAAAGACCCATTATCCTTTTCTTACAGCATTAAAGGCACAGTGCTGACTGAAGTAAAGAATGTTAAGTATCTAGGTGTTCATCTTACACATGACTTGAACTGGTCCATGCATGTTGACAGTGTTTGCAATAAAGCCATGCGTAAACTTTGGTCGTTACGATGAAAACTTCCCGATGCCATCCCGGAAGCTAAAACAATGGCGCATAAAATGACTATTCTTCCAGTACTGACCTACGCAAGTCATCTATGGGAACTATACACCAAAACAAATGCACTGAAATGTGAGCGTATACAAAACAAAGCCTTACGGTTCATCTTCAACTCCTATTCCAGAACTCAGTCTATTAGTGAGGTTAGAGACAGAACCGGTTTAATGACGGTGAAACGAAAAATGCAACATAATCGACTGATATTCTTCTTTCACATCTTCAATGGAGACTACAAGGTTCACCTGAAAGAACACATCGCACTACAGCCATTTACCAAATCCAGAACAAAACACTCGAAACATATCACACCACTTAGCTACAGAACAGATTTATTCAAGTATTCGTTTTTGGTTCGGAGCATCGATGACTGGAATCAATCACCTCAATACATAGTCGAACATTGCGATTTACAAGGGTTCGAAAAGGCTTTGTCAGAAAATTTAAAAAATTGCTTGTCC
The DNA here is from genome assembly GCF_013339725.1 of Rhipicephalus microplus. NCBI lineage: Eukaryota > Metazoa > Arthropoda > Arachnida > Ixodida > Ixodidae > Rhipicephalus > Rhipicephalus microplus. The sequence continues at coordinate 185,616,409 of NC_051165.1, read as the reverse complement.
CTTGTTGGTTGAATATGTTCAATGTACTATATCAATATGTTCAATATGTACTATATCACTTCAAACCTTTTTTCTCTTTTTGGTGACGTGTACGAGATGTATTCGAACATGTTTCCTTTATCCGTGACCTATGTGGGATGTATTCTGATATAGTTTTGCGTTTTTGTTTTGTTACTTCCATATAGTGTGCGTCTTGAGCGTACAGTGTGAAACTTGTTTCCACATATGTTCTTTGTACATGCCAGATATGTAACCCCAACTCCTGTCTTGGCCCTTGGGATGACAGTATGAATAAAAAAATAATAATAATAAAAAAATTTACACCAGCTCTCGCTAAAGGAAAGCATGCATAGATGCAAAGCAGAGGGTGCTAACGCTTACACTTGCGGCGGCTTCGCGCAGGAGAGACAATTGGGAAGGCACTAAGCACACAGTGATGGACCAGTGTTTCCTACGGGAACATGCCAATTGCTGCTAATGGGCATTGACAAACAGATGACTCCCACAGGACACGGAGATTCACAGTTCGCTACTTTGGTAACGCGCACACTGCGAACTTTCATTGTTCATCAAAGCACTGCAAAACTCTCCCACCGACACTACCTTGGAGGCCCAAATCTTGTACTACTAGTAAACAGAGACCGAGACAAATAAAGCACATTGTGTACACTTCCTCTTACGTACAGTGGATGTGCAGACAGCCCTGTAGCACAATGTGCGAATGATACTGCAAGCTGCTGTACGGCTTCCAATACTTCGCAACGGGCACACCAAGCAAGCTCGCATCGTAAAGTGAACTGAATTCTCGTGGCCTTGACATCGAAGCAACAAGACTACCGACCATTCATAAGCCTGTTACATACATTTCACACCTTGTGCTTCCTGTAAGAGGCTTATGAATGTAAGAGGCTTACATACATTTCAAACCTTGTGCTTCCTGTGTGGTGGTGCGGTGGTGATTCCAGCTAGAGGAATCTCTCTGCGAATCAAACTGTCACATGTCACTACGTCCACAGCGGCAGAACTTGCGGCTTTGCATGGCGCCATAGAGTACATCAAATCCCAAAGACCGAGTAAATGGGCTGTGTTTTCCGACTCAAAACCAGCCCTACAGGGCATGCAGTCAGTCCTTCGACGAGGTTGCTATGAACAATTAACTTACGAAGTTGTCAAGCTTGTTCACCACGCCACAGAAACAGGCCGCGAGGTCAAGTTTCAGTGGCTTCCTGGCCATTGTGGGATCAGTGGCAATGATTTCGCAGACAATGCGGCTCGCACATAGCACCAAGAACACATGTGCACCCTTCCTATTCCTTTGTCAAGGACTGACGCTGCAAAGCAACTTCGTCACCTGGCACGTAGTCTGAGTCTGCAGGAGTGGAACACCCCAAGCATAAGACACACGAGACTACACCAAATAAACCCTCGACTAGAACTTCGACCTCCATCCGGACTTCGTCGACGTGAAGCTTAACTTCTTTGTCGCCTTTGGTTGGGGGTTGCCTTCACAAAAGCATATAGAGCCCTCATCGGATTGACCGACAATGCGGAATGCGGCATCTGCTGCGCCAAAGAAGGCATCGATCATCTGATATGCCATTGCCCTCGATTTGGCTCTGAAAGACAGAAGCTTTCAAACGCATTGCGACAATTGGACGATCGGCCACTCTCTGTGCAGATGCTACTGGAACACCGTCATCGCCTTTCGTCGGCTCAAAAAGCAGTCAAAGCTGTCTTGTGCTTTTTGAGGACTACAGGCCTATGTGACCACCTTTAACTTTTGTGTAGTGCCACCGCTGCATACGCGCCAGCCAATTGACTGGCAATCCTCCTTTTTTTTCTCTCTCTCTTTCTCTTCTCTTTCCTCTCTCTCTCTCTCTCTCTCTCTCTCTCTCTCAACTTTATGCCACCTTCCTATTCCCCAGCGTAGGGTAGCAAACCGGGCATGTGCCTGGTTAACCTCCCTGCCTTCCATCTTGTTGTTTATCCCCCCCCCCCCCCCTTGTGCTTCCTGTAATAAGTGTTAGCCGAAAACGTGACCACGTGCTTTGCGGTGAAGTGGCAACAAAGGAACGCAGAGAGCACTCAGAAGGCCAACTTCAAAAATTATTTTCTTTTCTAAAACAAAAAATAAATTGGGTAGAATTTTTTCATTATGTAGGCATTGTGTGCTCTATTAAAAGCAAGATCACGAGAATTTTTTTGACCCGCATCAGTACCAAAAAAAAAAACGGTCGAATATGGGACAAATCGCAGAATTTTGCCAGTTCGAAATTTTTTGCTGGAGATGTACGTAGTCTATTTCGCTCCTAAAGAATTTTTTACAATAGTACAATTTCCTGAAAACCACAATATTATCAAGATTACTCAGAGAGAGTCCTAGTTAACATAAAAAAATATTGAACTTTGAAGATTTTTGTAGTTTTTGAAAAGACCAAACTGCTAGGTACACAAGAAAATTTCCGAATGTTTTAACAGCACAACTAAACAAACGATATTTAGCAGCTAAAGCACTGTTTTGAAGTTCCGAAAGGGAATATCAATGTTATATACATTTTTCTATTGTGCACGCTTAGGCAAAAGCATAAAATTTTGAGGGGGCGCCACGGTCTTTAAAATTTTTTTCGAGCAAAAATATTTGGCTGCAATATTCCATGTGCTATACGGAACAGGTGTAAATTTTATCGGCGGAATCTGTTATGGCTGAGCATCACGTGTGGGACACTTGACATAGAATGACCCTGATATATATATATATATATATATATATATATATATATATATATATATATATATATATTTCAAGTGTGACTTGAAAGAATCCATGCGTCTACTTTTGTCATCTTTCGTTTTCATTAACGCTAGTAGAGAAGGTTTGGTGATGTAATTATGGATACACACCCTCCTTGCGACTCTGCAGCTGAATGCCGTCAAGGCGATCAGCGAAAGTGAAGCCTACCTCAGATTCTTCACTATATATTACGGGCTATACCGAACACTGGCAAGCGTACAATCAAACTTCGTGTGCTTATCGAGAAAGCCTCGTTGCCAAATGGCCTTAATTACAGATAAAGCAAGGAGGACGGCACCTTCGTGCTCTTCGCTGCGTGACATCGAATGGTGATGGCTTCCCGAAGCAGTACCTCTTATTGACCAACAACGTAAATGACCCGAACTAAGCCGCTTGTTTTCGCTCTCACCGATTGAAAGCAGAAGTCGCAATGGCATGACGGAAGAGTCGTCGGTGGAAGAAACTCTTTCTTTCTTTCTTTCTTTCTTTCTTACTTTCTTTTTTTCTTTCTTAAGTACTTTTTTATTTCTTTCTTTCCTACTTTCTTTTTATTGATTTATAATTTATTTATTATAATTCATTTATTTATTTCGTTTTTTGTTCTTTCCTTCTTTTCTATCTTTCTTGCCCTTCCTTCCTCTTTTATCTCTGCATGTTTCTCTTTTTCTCCTTTCTCTCTCTCTCGGTCTTGATCCACTCTGAGCTATTCTTATTTACATTATCACTGGAAACGAAGGGCTTCCTACAAAGAGGCTGCACTGCGCGAAGTGACTGGTGCAAAGAAACATAGTCGACAACATTCGTAAATATCCCCTCCTAGCTTTCCACCCCGTCCCCTCTCTTTCTTTTAATCATGAAGGAAACTGTTACTCAGAGATGCCATGAGAAGTATCTGTATAAATGACTCAGTGCCTACTCAAATAATTTAGTCATGCTAGTGACCTGTGCATGAAACAGCAGTGCACGCTGTCTATTCTGAGCCCCTTGAATGGTCGGGTGTGTTACGCACAACATGGAAATTCTTTCAACGCCTAAAGACTGCCAGTGTTTCCTCAATTTCTGCCGCAGTGCTCCTTCACTCAACGTAAGATCTCGTTTCAGCTTCGGTGGATGATAGCACTTACAAATTAAGTATATTAGTGTAAATAAACTTGAGTTTTAAAATAAGCTTTCTCCATGCTCTCATTGTGAAAGTGTAGCATTTCTTTATTTATATCTAGTAAATTAGCGATGGTGGAATAATTACAATAAAGCAATATTTGGTTGTTACACATTTTCAGAGCCATATGAATTTACTCAAATCTTTGACAAAAAGTTATTTCGATATAACTAAGCTTAACTAGTTGGATATATGGAAGAAACAACATTATTCAGGTTAGATAGATAACACCCTAGCCGGAATCGGGCCACTCCCACGGCATGTTGGGACCAAAAAACCTAGCTTTCCAGCCGCCTTGGAGGCCCGTTGGACTGCCCATGATTGTCCTTCCACGTTAAAATTTTTTCGCTCTTTCATAACGTGACCACCCGCCAAACTCATTCATTATTAATATACCTCCTGCAGTTAATCCTGTTACACTGTGCGGTTTAGATACACTTAAAAATACCACGACAAAAATAAATTTTTTACAAGGTCTACTATAAATGAATTATAAGCAAGTCACCATAGTCTTCCAGCAAGAGCATAACTGCATGCATTGCAAGCTTTTAGTATGTAATACTTCTGAAGGCCTTTGTGTCCACTAAGCCTCTCTCATTCTGGAAAATATGTGTCAAAAGAAAAGTCATCACAACCAAGGCTGCCTTATCAAGATTTGAGAGTGTCTTTTTACGTGTGGTACTCGTGATTTCTCAGACGTCCATCACGACGAGCTTCAATGTCTGAGAAACAAAAGTTCGGGCATTGTAGGCACGAAAGCGAAATCCAAAAGTAAACGAAGCTGCTCGGCAAAGCTGTTAAGCGACGTAAAATCGATACTCGTTTCTAGCTGTGCAAAACTTTCCTTTCGTTTCACCCACGCTGACCTAAAGCACTTGCTAATGCATGTAACTGCCTAACGAAGCGATTTCCCGTGATTGTTTAGCTCAGTAAAAAACGAAATTAGTAAGTTCTTGGCGTGATGTACCTGTGAGTGCAGTATTGTATTATGACTCTGCTGAAATAGCTTTTATCGTTTGAGTTTTTAAATGCAATAAACACAAAGCCGAGTGAAAATGAAACCCATAAAGCGCATTATCAGACAGCACAACTAATCAGAAAATTTACGCTTTGAAAACGAGGAAAATAAAATGAATAAAGTGGGCTAGAAGCGTTTCAAACTAGTTACATATTAACTTCTAGGGTCTTACATCCAAAAAACAAAGACATGTATATGAGGAAACGAAAAATTATGGCCATCTTGTGTTCTCTAACGTGCACCTAAACCTATAGGTACACAGTGCACAAGCGGAAGATCTGAAACTGTTAACAAAGATGCGTGGCATGAAAGAAGGAATGCATACTGCGTGCTACAAGCTGGATAGCTTCTTCAGTAAACATAACAGAACCAAATAGCACAGCCTTGTAAGTTCGACTTGTAAGCCGTGCCGAAACACAGGTCATCTGTCGAAGTGGGTTGAAACCTATTGTTTTTTATGTCAGTCTCCACTGGCCCAGCAACGGTTATCGTTACAAAACTATAAATGCACTATTTTCACTGCTACTGTATTGCGTTACACAAAATGTGAGAAATGAAAGTCTGATGCTCGCGGTACCCACATGGTACTGCCGTCATCTAAAACATGTACGTCGTTTATTTAGTAAGAGAAGTTTTTTACTTGAAACGCAAGTAGTCAGAGGGAAAAAAAAAACGCCAGGCCTGCACAGAAGGCGCAGGACAGTCACAGCGAACACTAGAAGAGCGGCCTTTCAGAGTCATTGGGTAACTCTCAAGCACACTAGTGGGTACCCACTACGGCATCAATAATATTTTCCGAGTAGTACACTAAAATTCGCTACTCTATTTTTCGTCATTCTTCTAAAAGGCGTGGTATCCGCTAAACATTTGGAAGAAATTTAGTGCCAATTGTTCATGCAGCGGCTGACGAAGATGAGGAATTATGCCTCAAGTGGGTATGCGTCACAGGGAGTAGGTGATGAAGAAGAAACTTTTGTAATATACGGACTATCAGCACCTAACATACCCCTGGAAACCTCAGTGGAGTCAATCTAAAAAGTTAGAAGTTATTTTAACCAAATTTCGATGTCGTGTCCCTCCATTAAACTTTTACTTGCACAGAGCTGGTCTGGCGATATCCCCCCTGTGTCCATTCTGTGAAGAAACGGAAACAATAGAGCATTTCTTTATAACATGTAAAAACTATTCATTAATTAGGAAAAGACTTTTAATTGTTCCGTTTCAAGCAGTAGGTTTAAATTTAACTGCAGATAATGTTCTAAGTTTCGGTGCCTTTAGCTTGGGACATTGCCACAGGAGCGTATTCGATGCTGTATGCAATTTCATTCGAGAATCAAAGCGCATGTCATAATAATGCCTGCTTAAATATATTTCTGAAGACACTTGTCTAATTTTGAATGAAATTTGCATATTCATTTGATTGTGACCGGGTGAGATAAGCTCGATTGTCTGGTCTACTCAAAATTTCTGTCTTCCACTGTAGTATTACCTCACCTTTTCTCTTCTTGATTCAATCTTCAATTATTTGTTTAGTTTAATATTCCTTTTTAGTTAATTATTATTTTCTATTACATCATTAGTTTTTTCATTAAGGATAAACCTTTTAATATATCTCATATAGGATACTTCTAGATTTCATGGCCAATCCCCCATAGTGGGTATGTGCCAGTGCGAAGGGGCAACAACAACAACAACAACAAGTGTTGGAGCCTTATACCAGATTGCGCTGTGCAGTTCCACAACTAAATTATTACCTTAATAAAGCTCGGCTCAAGGCGTCACCGCTATGCATTTGGTGCAACGAAATTGAAACAATTGAACAATTCTTTTTATTCTGTCATCGTTATTCTTATCAGAGAAAAAGATTTTTAGTAGCCCCATTACAAAAGCTAGGAATACAAGTAAATCTACTAGTAATTTTATCACTTGGCGGAACTTTATTTGGTTACTGCCACAGGGATGTATGCTCCGCTGTGTTTGATTACATCAACGCAACTAAAAGATTACCATGCTAGTGAACCCCTACCTTTTCAGATCTTTAGTTTATAATTCGTAGTTATGTCTTTCAAAAACAAAAGATGGTTTGACCGCTTGCTCAGCAAACATTTTTGTTTTTGGTAGTAATATTTTAAGCTACTTTTTCAGATTGGCTTCATTTTCATTTTAGTTTCATTTAAGTATCCTGCCGCCCGGTTCTTGGCCCATGCTTCTTTGTGGGTAAGCGCCATCTATCAGAGGTCATCAGCATCTGGATCAGCATAGGACGACCCACTCGTTACGCTATTCGCAATGTGTGATTCATGGTTGTTTTTTGCCGTTCTAAAACGCTTTATTACTCATACTAATGCGATTTCTTTCCCGAAATCAAGCGTGCATGCCTAAGGCAACTTTGCGAACAAGTCCCCAACACTGGTGTGGCTTAGTGGTAGAACACTGAGTTGGCACACATCGGACCCGGGTACTAGGACACAGTGTGGGTATTTTCTAATTTCTGATTTTTTCTAATTTCGTGAGACATGGTTATGGACACCGGTGGCGACGGCGGCGACGGACAACTATGACGGCGCGCGTGACTCAAGTTGTGATCTCACAACAGCTTTATCTGTAAAGCTATATACACGTGTGGGTCATTGGTGGCTTCATGGCCAACTTGAACCCGCTTAATACTGAGTGTTACTAGAAAACGCAGTTCACTGAATTTTTTCTGATCGACTGCCGGAAGTTATGGTAAAATTATGAGAGTGCACTCGACAACTTGTGCAACAGAACTCCTGAAAACAGAAGTTTTGGCCCATCAAAGAGACTTACAGCAGATGCCCTAGTTTCTATTATTACAGAAACTTGCGAATGAAAAATACAGAAATAACTTCTTTCCGTAGCTTTCTAAGCTTCTTCTCGATGTCTGCGTTTTGTTACGCTTTTTAGTTTGCAAAATAACATCTATGTACTCTTTCTGTACTACACTGAGGTACTACACTACTACATTGTACTATACATATATTTCTCTCTTCCTTTATCTTGTTGCACTGTATGACTTGTATGTTCAGGTTTTTAGGCTGAATGCTGAAAATAGAGCTAACACATTTTTAATTAAAAATAACAGAGATAATCTGCATGCGTGATGATGGTGCTTCCAGGGACGAAGTTTGGACAAAACATAACCCTGAACAGAAAATAGGATACGCTCCGAAAAGTACCATGAGTGATTCGGAGGAGGCCAGTGCCCTCGTGACATATCCTCATCCTCCTTAATTCTTGCTGAAGCCTCTCTCCCAAACGAGCCAAATCACGCATGTCTGTAACGTGGAGGCACGCGCTAATGGTCTTCTATCGAATTCAATCTTCTTGTGGACCATTTACCCGCGCAGCCAATGCAGAATTTCAGCATCACTGCTCTCAGCTGGTCGGCGCATAGACGCTGACACGATCTTTTTTCGAATCAACCCAGAAAACAGACTCTGCTTCTAGGCTGCGAGTCTTCACAAAGCACGCCAGAGCGGGAGTTTCACGCAAGTATCCACAGAAAAGGCTGTGTACTTCTAAAGCTGTTACCCCGAAGAAGCCGCAAAGAATATAGGCACTTATTTTCCTCTGAAGCACAAATGCTCGTCAAGCCTCCTGACAATCTCTGGCGTCGCACAAACAGCGTATAGTCGCAAAAAGTAGCGCGATTTCTCAGCAGTTCAAAAAACGTGCCTGACTTCATGGTTTTTTTCTTCTAAATACAATAAATTATTCAGCGAATTATTTGACGCTCGCACTTCAGGTGTACGTGCGTGAAACTATATATATTCATGTAACAAAACTTTGCGGAATGTAAACAGCCGCGTGAATTCGCTCGGACAGTACGCACCAACATGGGCCTCGATGGCATTTCTATACGTCTTAGGCCTTGGTTTGGTCGCAAAGGGACGCTGAAAGAAAAAAAATCAACGAATCAGATGAGTGGGCAAAAGTAGGTTCATAATGTTTACGTAGAAGGCAACATCCTGAAAAAAAGGTTTTGTGCTTGTAGATGTTTTATATTTTCCAGTGACAATATGATTGATATTAGTGTAGTGTTAAACTTCTTTATATCTGTGTCTGACAGATGTTATTGAATTTTTTTATTTTATTTATTGTCCTTTTGCCTTGGTCGCTTGGTGGCTTGACTGTTTCTGCTCATACGCTTGGGTATTCAGTCAATTCAGGCGATGCTTAGACATAGCATACGTGAAAACTTCATCGCGGCTCAAGTACCGGTTCTTTTTCAGCGAAAGCTGTTTTTATATCACAATACGGGTCATGCGCCACACCATAGTTGCCCGCCGCCACCGCCGGTGCCCGTATCCACTATCACGTGAACTAAGAAAAAAAAGAACTCAAATAAGAACCCCAAAGACTTCTGGTGCCTGTAGAAGAAACTATGTCTTCACCGGTAAAGTGAGCGAAAACAAAAGTTAAATGGCTCCGAGATATTAAAAACGTGTCCACTGTACGGCAAACATTCTTACGGCGCAAACTAGCCACGAGGTCTCCCCTCGTGCGCCCACTTCCTTGTCATCCTTCTTGAATAAAATATTCAATAGTGTCATAGTGCGATTTGAACCCGGGTCCACTGCGTGCCAGCCCAGCATAATACTTCTGAGCCATGCCGGTGCGTGTAACTCCTTCGCAAACTTGCCGTAGGCAGGCTCGATGTCACGAAATCAATCGCGTTAATATGAGAAACAAAGCGTTTTATAACAGCAAAAGAACAACCAGGCGTCACACATTGCGAATCTCGTAATGAGTGGGTCGTCCCATGCTCCAAACATTACGAAAGCTTAGTCTTCATCTCCTAATTATTTTGGTACATACCCTCTTCGGCGTAATTCTTCATCGTCGTGATCCACTGAATGCAACACAAAAATAGCACAAAATAAGTTTCAATTGTTTAGCGGATACTAGACTTCTTTGAAGAATGACGGCGACCTGCCACGCAAACAGTGAAAGAACCTCAAAACTTCTTCCGCCCACTGGACGTGTCTTCAGCTGCTCTGGTCGGACGGAATTTAACGCGAAGAATAGCAGGCCTTGAATGGATGAGGAACTTCTTTCTTTACTCCCTTTATTCCTTGTTCTTGGTTTTCGTCCTCGGTTAGCTATTCTCTCGTGAAAGCGGCACATGCTAGTCAGCAAGAAATCGAACAGGCCTCGACCGTGTCACGATGTCCATAGTGGCAGTGATGCCATTCGGCCATTTGCATGCTTTCAATGTTCGAAGGAGCTAATTTACAACGCACTGCGATGAAGGCGCGAAACGTAGCGCTACGGACAAGAGCAAACTTCGAAGGTTTCAGTAAAACTGTCATACCTTGTAGTCGTCGGTGTTGTGGTTCAGCACTAATCCATACGTGCAAGTATTATTCCGATACTTCAAATGCGACAGTGGCTGTTGTGTGCGCTGTGCATCATATTAGGACACATCGGTAGTCTGAGTAGAACAGCGACATAATTTTTTCTGCTCTATGTGCATAGTACGAACCTCCCTTTTAGGTTCTGTGCAGAAAACCGTGCAGGCCATCGCTGGTACCATCGTGGCGGTGTTTAAGAGGATCAATTCAGTACAACGCTGATTAACTAAGCACAGATCATTTTTCTATGTCCTCTGATGATAATGAAAATGCCATGAATTGCATTATAATCTCATACTTAGTTTTAGCAGAAACATGCCACATATACTGAACCAACAGGTGAGCCTCCCTATGTTGTTGTGTTAGATCATTGACCCTAAAACAAAAGAAGCGATAAAAGTATATACATGTGCTCATGCACTTGCAGCCAGCAATCTACGAAATTCTAACCGAGTGGACATCGGTAATTGGATGAGTCTACGATTCCTTGAGGGAAAAGTCAGTATCGAGATTCTGTACGTAGTTCCTGGTGCTTTGCGATGTTTTAGTGAGAGTGAAGCTGGTACAGTCAGGATTTCAAAGCTCAAAATAGTTCTTGGACATTCTCAGTGCGTGTCGCAACAAAGCTTTCAAAATACCTCAATCAAGACGCAGCGTTAAACTGAAATGTCTGCAACCGACCAGCTGATGACAAAAAGAATCACAACATATCCATGGAGTGAATGATAATGAGAGGGGCGAAGCGTCAATCAGTCCGTCCATGCTCCCGTCCATCCGTTCATTCTTGCTTCCGTCCGTGTGACCGTGCGTCTGTCCGTGCGTTCGTACCCCCGCCCGTGCGTCTGTCCGTCTGTCCATCCCTCCGTCCATGCGTTCATCCGTGCGATCGTCCGTCCGCCCGTACATCCGTCCATCTTTCCGTCCGTCCATCCATTTGTCCGTCTGTCTCTCTGTTCGCCCGTCTGTCTATCTGGCTGGCCGTCCGTCCATTCATCTACTGAACACTCCAGGTACCGTCATCTCGCATCTGATGAATATGCGTCATCTCGCATATTCATCACATACAAGTACCGCTATCCTGTGGACATTCTAAGGAATAAACAAGAGGTGGCTACTACTACGATGACGACGACACGGGTCCACGACCTACTGTACTACTGACTTATTCAGCGAGCGGAGCGCCAGCACGCCTTTTTAGTACAGGCGCCTGCCGCTATGCGCCCTGTAGCGTTGAAACTTAACCCATCCGCACTGGCTGGTGGCGGCCACAACATGCACCACCACGCTTCCTTTTTTGTCGTCTTCTAGAGTCATCCACAAAAGAAAGCTGTAAGCAAGCAGGAACGCGTACTGATGATGATAATCGTTAAAGTTTTATAGCCCAAAACCACGGCAGTATCACAAGGAACGTCATGGGGTTCTGGAAATGTTCACCGTGTGGTGTTCGCTTAAATCTGAGAGGTAAGCGCGCTCGCCGCTTTCGCTCCTCGTATGGCGAGGAGGTGCACTCGGCCAAGCAGAAAAGCGAGTCTATGAACGGGGCATAACGAATAGATTGAAGAACGAATCAAGTGATAACCTATAATCGAATGCCGAAACGAAGGATAACTTCTCTTGTGTCACCAAACGCGTGTAAGTCCGCCATCAAGTCACCGTTCAAAAACATTCTTACGGCCATGAGTTTATTTGTAAATCTCGACCTCTGGGTATAGTTTAGGGGCTCTTATAGGAGCCAGTTATAAAACTGTTAAACGCTCAGGAATGCGATCAGTTGTCAAGAAATTTCAGTAGACGTAATTTCTATTTGCAACACCCATAAAGTTCTGTGCTCTCTTTTGGCCATTAATGGTCTCTCAGTAACTATTTTAACACCACTACAATGCACACGCTCGATACGACCACATTTTGCCACTATGCTCTCAGTATCACTAGCCCTAAAGTTATACGAGTATCGAAAAGTCACCGTAAGTCCAACCATCGTTTCCCGCATAAGCCTATTATCATTCAATCTCTGCATTCGTTTTCTTGCTGCGGCTTCGTGACCCAGGGTGTTGCTTGCTGCAGCCACACAAAACGCCCGCTTATCGGACCACTCCCGCCCTACAAAACGCGGTCTGCACGCGATGTGCACGCTCCGACCAAGAGTCATTCATATTAAAGGATGCCCCTGTGACGAGCGTGGTGAGCTCGGATAGATTACAGAGGTTCGGAGCTCAAATGACTATCACAACGGTTCGCTTGCGATATCCCGCCACGGTTCGGGATCCGGTCGGCTTTGATGTGCAGTCAGCTGCGGGAAGGATGCGCCATACTTTCACACACACACACACACACACACACACACACACACACACACACACACACACACACACACACACACACACACACACACACACACACACACACACACACACACACACACACACACACACACACACACACACACACACACATATATATATATATATATATATATATATATAGTGGGAGTAATAATTCAATGGGCCAGTTAGTCTTCGTGAAGGTATGAGATATGGCACAACGGGAGCGTTGTCAACAAGGATAAATATATTTATTTCTCAACAGTTTCGGGAGGGGTCCTCCCTTCATCAGGGGAATGAGAGCTCATCCCCTGATGAAGGGAGGACCCCTCCCGAAACTGTTGGAAATAAATATATTTATTCTTGTTGACAACGCTCCCGTTGTGCCATATCTCATATATATATATATATATATATATATATATATATATATATATATATATATATATATATATATATATATATATATATATATATATATATATATATATATATATATATATATATATATACATATATATGTGACGCTACGATGACTGGGCGACGTGGCCTGGCTCATACGCCATGTTTATTCTACTGTCCTGACTTCTTCCTCTTCAGCTTCTACCAACCATCGCTTCATACGTCACACGAACGATTCCCCCTCCCCCCGAAAGAAGGCATGGATTACGAGCAAGAAAAAGTAAACAAGGAGAGGTTAAAAAGTCACAAATGTCGAAATTCACAATTGGTTCTCTGATCCAGGGGAGTTCCGTAAAATTTCCAAGACTTCAGGGGAGAGTGCAGCAGTCCGGTTAACGCAGGAGTTCTGGTGGGCGAGGCTGGTGGTTGCGTCCAGGATAACACAGAAATGCTTTGGACGTGGAGATAGGGGTAACAGCTGGCATTATTGTGAAGAATGAACGAGGTTCGAACATCTTGCAGAATCGACAGTTCCGATATTGTAGGCATCGAATGCCTCGTCGTGGTTGATACACAGGCCGTGCAGGCAGCTCGCGTGCGCGTTGATCGAGGTTGATTGGGCGCTGCCTGTGTTCCTGCCGATTGGAGATTTTTCTACAGCAATGTCGCAGATGGTCTGATCGAAGGCGCATTTTCAATCTCTTGTGGATGATGTATCCAGGACGATGGGCCTTTTCGCAATGTTCTTCGAGCCTTAAGAGTTGTTTCGATGAAGTTTTCTTTCGTCGTTGACAGTGTTGAGGTATACGTTGACGTTGTCGTTTCTTAGTTTCGTCGACTTGCTTGTGGTGTGACATTGATCGTGGTGTGCCCGGATTTTTAGCAAGCCCTTCGCAGGCTTCTACGACGCCAACCAATGCAGCTGTTTTTGGCGCAAGACAATGTGGGGTGTTTCGCGCACTTGAATCTTTTGTATTCATAAACCGTTCATAGTTGGTGGTTGCCTGAAGATTACTTGTGTCATCAGAAGTCGCACCTGTGCTTTTGTTTTCATTGTTGGCAGTGAGGTTGTATACTGGATTCACGTCACTTCGATCTTGTAATTTATTAACACTAGATGCTTCTGCAGAAGACTTTTCATCACAAGATGCTGATTGTGAATGCTTCTGTCTTTGTGGCACTGCTGAGCTGAATGCCAAGTCAGTTTGCAAAGTATGCATGCGGCATGAAGTGATCAATGCATCTGGGTCATTAAAAGCGGAATCAATTCTTTTATGCAGCGGTGGGTTGAGCATTGGTGATATATCTGCGGATGAGGAACAAGGTGGAAGGTTGCGAACACAACCACGTGGTCTTTCCGTGAGCATGCGGCTAACTTCACCTGACGGGCATTGTAAATTCATGCTGTGTGCTCGAATGCTTGAAGGCTGCTTATGACTGCGATGACTGAGTTCGAATGCACTGAGAGTCTGTGTTCTAATCGAATCTTCCTGATAGTCTTGAAACCAGATGATCATTTCTTCTTTTATCTTTTGCCAAGACTCGTCGTTGTCGAATATGTGGGTGAGGTAAAATTTAAAAGCCTCACCAGTGACGTAGTCGGTAAAGTTGGCGACCATCTCCCGTTCCGACCATGATGCAGCGGTAGCGTGGAGCTCGAACAGGTCAAACCAGTCCTGTACAGGTCCATCGTCCGCTGCTCCGGTGTACTTGGGGATGGGAAGGTCGGTCGATGATTCCGTCATGATGCTCGTCGATGTGTACTGCTAGATGCTGGTTTGGTAGTTCACTTATGGTCAGGGTGTCTTGCGGACAACCTTGTCTATGATGTGCGACTGATGAAGGGGCTGCCAGGTCTTCATCCTGTCGACTTGTGTGACGCTACGATGACTGGGCGACGTGGCCTGGCTCATACGCCATGTTTATTCTACTGTCCTGACTTCTTCCTCTTCAGCTTCTACCAACCATCGCTTCATACGTCACACGATACCAATGTAGCGGCGCTTCCGGGTCACCAATGTAGCGGAGCGAGAGAAGGAGAGACGTGAGATGACGTCGAAGACGACCGAGCCCTGTAGTGCCATCATCACCATCATCATTTTTTCCATCACCGCGCCGCGTCTCTCGCGCAGCTGGCGCGAGCTCGAGCTGCGCGAGAATTAGAACGAGCTGACACGCCTGGCGTGGCGGACGCAGGTAGCCGACGTGGCTCCGCTTCAGGCCTGCAATAAAGTGGCGAGATCGGCACGGCCCCATCGGCCGCCTTCGACGTCTTCTCACGTCTCTCTTCTCTCGCCGCTACATTGGTGACCCAGAGAACACGCCCTTCGCCGAACGGCCCGCTGCCATGTTCCCGCAACTCTGCCCGCCAGTGCCGCCGTTCCAATCGACCTACCCCAAGGTATGGTTTATGCAGCTCGACGCCGTTCTTGCGGTGAACGGCATCACGGACCAGCTGCTGATGCACGCCATTCTTCTCGACGCCCTTCCGGTAGAGTTGCGCCATCTCGCTGCCACTTCAAGCACCAGCCCGCAGCCTTACGATGCCCTCTGCACTGCGGTGCTCGCCCGCAGCGGCAACACATACCGTCCGCTTCCGTTTACCCGCACCAGGCAGGTTTCCCCGGCGTCGCAGAGCAAGGTACGAACCGGTCCGCAGCCCTCCATTGACCGCTACCTCTGTACCCCGGCTTCGACTACTTCTACCCCTGATCCGGTCGCAGAAACATCCACTCCTGCACCTGATCACGACCGCGAGGTAGAAGACTCCCCCACTGCGACTGACCTTCCCTCCGAGAGGTACATTCCCTCAGAGCCCCCGTGCAGAGCTTCATCACACGTACCTGCTACCTGCACGTTTTCCAAGAAAGCGACGGCACGCGACACCGTGGCCCTCGCCGTTTCCGTGACCACCAGCTCAGACGTCTCGGCCTCCTCCTCGCCGCAGCTGCTGGTCAGCTCCTCGACGGTGCCCTCTACCGCTCCGCCACCTGCCACTGGTGCCAGCAATGGCCTGCCGGGTGCCTCGCCACATTCCACTCGCACCTACCCGGCCAGCAGCCGACCACACTCGGCGTCCCCGCTCCCCGCCCCTGTCCCTGTCTCTGTTTCGTGGTCTACGACGGGCCCCAGCGCCGTGCCTTCGCGGAGCCAGAGCCTGCCCTTAATGCTCGCCCGCAATAGCCTCACGTACCAACCGCTTCCAGGGGCCCGCGACTTTGGGGTTGTCACTGCGTCGCAACGTGTGCTACCAACCGTGGCCCCACCAGACTCCATGACGGCCACCTTGCCGCCCGCCTCGGAGCCTGGCACAGGTGACCTTTCACCCGTTATTGACCTCCCGACTTCCTCTCGTCTGGCCACTAGCGACGCGTGTCCCGCGTACGAACCGCCTACACCATCTGTCGAGCCAACTGAACTATCTACGACATCTGTCGAGCCAACTGAACTGTCTCCGACCCGGGGGCGCTGCGAGCGCTCGATGGTGACAGACGCACTCCGCATCGCCTCCGTAGATTTTCTGCTATTTCTGCGGACATCCACCTTGGTACCCCTGAAACTTGGATTTATCGTCACCGCCAAGTTCTCCGCTTCGCCTAGACAACACCTTTGTCCAGGTGGGTCCAGTTTTGACAACTTGAGGGACGTCCTTCACTCCCGGCTACAACGCCGCCTCGCTAAGGGCTCTCAGCCCGGCGATGGCGGCCGCTAACGTGGTTACGGGCTATGATCCTACCTCAAGCCAAATGCTGTCCATGGAGATTTCATCCTCCGAAAACACTATGCCATCAGAAGATGAATACCTCGACGACATGGTGAAACTGTGGCAACGCAAGCAAGCGAAATCGAAGTTTGCGTCTCAACAACAACGAGACGCCACGGCGGGCCACCATTCCCCAGCCTTGCAAGGAACGCCGGCGCGCCATCCCTCCGGCGGTGTGCCTACCTCTGCTCCGTCCTCGCAGCCAGCGAAGCAACGCAAGTGGCGTCCGCGTCAAACTCCTCGCCTCTCTCGCGACGACTACATCGTAGTGCTGAAACCTCGCGTTCCCTGCGAGCTACGCACATTTGTCCCGGCCGATCGCGCGGGCGACGCCATCCGCAGCTACCTCGGCGACCGGACTACCACGCAAATTCAAGTGTGGCCAATCTGGGAACAGAACATCTTGGTCTGTAGCACCACCATTTTGCCTATGGCAGAGCGACTCCTCGGGGACTTCCAGCTGCAAGTGGGGGATCAGCAGCTGCCCGTTCGAGGCCACGCCAAGGCACCAGGGGATACATGCAAGGGCGTCATCAATGTAAACCCTGCTGAAAGCCCGGAAAAGATAAAGTCTGAACTGTATTGGCCTCAAGGTACTATCCTTGCGGTCCGCAAACTCGGAGATTCCGCGGCGGCGGTGGTGACTTTCGAGGGCACGAAGTTACCCCGCTTCCTCTTCTACCACTGCGTGGCGACGTATATCCGCGCCTATAAGAAAACGGTCCCTGTATGCACCAAGTGCGGTACTATCGGTCATCGACCACCTCAGTGCCCTCACGCCGCTCCAACCCAGTGTGCTAAATGTGGAACCCCCGCACCTGCAGGTCTCAATGCCCACGACTGCCACCCCAAGTGCCTCCTCTGCCACGGCGCCCATGAGACTGGGACCAGTGGCTGCACGGCAAAATACCGAAAATATCGGAAACGCAAGCAGCCCTCAACATCTCCTCGAGGGACCACCTCATGTTCGTCACAGCCAGACAGCAGCACAAACCTGCATCATTCGGCTCCACCACTCCACGCCGACTCTCAAGCATTCCCACCGCTCGAAGCACCAGCGGCGGTACCTCAGGTGAGCAGTTGGGCAGGGAAAGCTGCTTCTAAGCCTCTCTCACCCCCTTCTGTCGATCCTCCTTCTCCCGAACTTGCGGCCCTTCGCCAGCAAGTTGCGGCACTTCAAAAGCAAAATTCTCTTTTAACTAAACAACTCGAACTCTTAAATAAGCGACTTCAACCCCAACAACAGTGTACTGCAAGGCCATCCGGTATTGCCTCCTCTGTCCAGGCGGCTACGCCAGCTACGTCCAAGCTTAGTCCTTGCGCTAAGTCCACTCCCATTAAACCGCCGGTTCAAGCAGCCTTGTGTCCTCCAGCACTCGGAACCGGTGCTACATCTACTCCAGAAGCTCTTGAGGCTCCTAGGGCACCTCAGGTTCTCTTGCCCGCTAACCAAACTCTCCCTAGCGAAGAGCACACCCCGCGCGTAGAGGAACGCCTCACGCGCGTCGAAGCTTCGATTAATCACCTCCTCACCAGCTTCTCGGTCCAACGCATAGTAGTAGAGGTTACCCAGGCTATTCAAGCCTGGGCAATCACCCAGTTTCAACCCAAGGCATCGCGTTCCCGCTCCTGCTCGGTGAGCAGTGAGGGTACAGCTCCACGGCGTCGTCGTAAGGTGGCTACCACCACCCCGCCGTCGGACAATCCGGCCTCCGTGCCCCTCCCTGCCTCTGAGGATTCCGAGCGGGACATGGAGGACCAAATATAAAACCTAGGACAGTCACGATGGCTACCAATCGTACGTCCCGTTCAAACATTGCGTCTAAATTCGAGATCATACAGTGGAACCCTGGAGGCTTCGGGAACAGGCGAAAGCGTTCACATCTTTCCCTTTTCCTCAGCTCACTTGGCTCTCAGCCGGCCGTCTTGGCGCTCCAAGAATCTGGCCCTGCTCCATCCCTTTCTGGATACTGCTCCTATGTAGGCGGCACCACCACATGCCTCCTCGTGCATAAAGCTTACACGGCGATACAGATCGACCTCGATCTGGATCTTCCTTACGACTACTGCATGATATCAGTGCTGTCTCAGCGGAGGGGCCAACCATCAATACATATCTTAAACGTGTACTGTCCCCCTCGCCTTGCGAGGGCTTTGTTTGCGCATCTCTTCCATCGGGCACTGCGTATAGCGGCCCGACAACCACTGGTGATTGTCGGGGACTTTAATGCCCCCAGCCCTCACTGGGGTTACCACTACGAGAAGGCCCGGGGCAGAGAGCTTAAGGAGCTCATTTCCTCGCTGAGCCTGACGCTTCTTACCGATCCGGCACAACCCACACGTTCCGGTAACTCGGTCACGCGAGACACATGCCCCGACCTCTCCCTCACCCGTCACATCCGCGATGCTACATGGGAAAATTTAGGCGAAAACCTAGGCAGCGATCACTTTTTACTCCGCATTTCGTTCACACCGCGGCAGAAAATGCGCCAACACTGGGGCCAAGCCTGTCTCACCGATTGGACTCAGTTCAGAATGCAACCATTCCCCGCCGGCCTCTCCTCGACCGAATATACAGCGTGGGCATCATACGCTCTTCATATGAAACAAGCGAACACTCGCACCCTTGCAACCTCTAATTTGACTCCTGCGATCGATCCACACCTCCTACATCTTTGGCACGCTCGCCGCGGGCTCATAAGGCGCTGGAAACGCAACAAACTTAATCGGAAACTTCGCGCTCGCATTGAGGCGCTCACTGCAGAGGCGGCCGCATACTCCGCACAACTTTCCGATGCTAACTGGGCAGACACCTGTTCGAAGGCTGCAAACCAGATGAGCTCTAAGAGTGCGTGGCGACTCTTTAGAAGCCTTCTCGATCCCTCCACCACCAGGGGAGAAACGCAACGCCAGCTCCACCGTGTTCTGCATGCATTTCAGGGCACTACGGATGAACTCGCGCGAGAACTTTGTGACCGCTACATCTGCCGCACAATTGATCCCGCAGGCCCAGCATATACGTATTCCGGCGCCCCTAACACCGACCTCGACGCCCCATACACGCTTTCTGATTTACGATTTGCACTCACGAAAATGCGACGGGGCACGGCCCCTTGACGCGACGGAATCACAGTATCGCTCCTGGCAAATCTTCCCGACCAAGCACACCTCTCGCTACTCCAGCTTATAAATTCGATATGGGACGGTTCTCCGCTTCCAACGGAATGGACCATATCGGTCGTGACATTCATTCCCAAATCGGCAAAGTCCATTAGTATTGAGGCACTGAGACCCATCTCACTTACGTCTTGCGCAGGCAAACTCATGGAAACCATGGTTCGCGAACGCCTTTCAGCCTACTTGGAGGCCAGGAGCACCTTTGCCGACACGATGTTTGGCTTTCGCCCGCATCTGTCGGCGCAGGACGTCCTGCTCCAGCTTCAACACGATATCATAGAGCCGACTACTATGCGCCATAACGATAAAGCCGTGCTCGCTCTCGATCTCCGCGGGGCTTTCGACAACGTCAAACACAGCACTATACTCACTAACCTGTCTACCACAAACTGCGGGCAGAAGACTTTCAACTACATTCGCGCCTTTCTATCGCATCGCACCGCCTTCATTCGCCTTAATTCTACCGAACATGGCCCGTACTTATTAGGCACGCGGGGTACACCTCAAGGGGCAGTCCTGTCTCCTCTGCTTTTTAACCTGGCGATGATGAACCTCCCCTCTCTTCTAAGCGAGGTCGAGGGAATACAACACGCACTATATGCGGACGATATCACAATCTGGACCAACACCGGATCCTTAGCGCAAATCGAAGAACGCCTGCAAAAGGCTGCCCTTCTGGTGGACACCTACGCAGGTTCATGCGGCCTGGAGTGCTCTCCAGCTAAATCGGCTCTTCTTTCAGTCTCTCCGCTACCGCCGCCTCAAATTTTTCTTCCGTCCGGGCCCGTCCCGGCAGTGCAAAATATTCGGGTTCTTGGCTTTCACCTCACATCGTCCTTGGATCCAAAGGGCACAATAGCAGGCCTCAGACGCACCAGCGAACAGGTGAGCCGCATGATACGGTGAGTTTCTACTAAGCGCGGCGGCCTCCGCGGGTCTCAGTCCCTCCGATTGGCCCACGCGTTTGTGACCAGTCGCGTCCTCTACGCCTTGCCTTACCTTCGCCTGCGTCGTCGACACGAGCACCAGCTGGACGTCCTTCTTCGTTCAGTATACAAACGCGCTCTGGCCCTACCTATTGCAACTTCCAACAGCCGATTCACGGCTCTGGGGGTACACAACACCTTTGCAGAGATGCGCGAAGCTCATCGCGTTAACCAAATCAATCGACTGTCGCAGACGCCTTCAGGGCGCCGTCTTCTACACAGACTTGGCCTTAACCCGATATCTGACCAAGACCCTCTGCAGCCGGTACCAGAGCTCTGGCGTCAAAAGCTATGGGTCGAACCTCTACCCCGTAATATGAACCCTGACCTCCATCCTGGCCGTAGACTAGCACGCGCCGCGGCCCTTCATACGCGACACTCCGATCGTCCTGGTGTTTTCTACGTGGACGTCTCGGGTCCCTCCCCCTCGGGTCACTTCACGGCTGCCGTGATTACAGAGGGCAAACACGTAGATGGCCTCTCCTTTCGAGCAGACACAGTAACGCACGCTGAAGAGGTTGCCATAGCTTTGGCCGCCTCTCTCCCTGCCTCACGCACCATCCTGACGGACTCGCGCTCGGCATGTTCTCAGTACCTTCAGGGTTCCATTGCTCCGCTGGCGGCTAGCCTACTACAGGCAGCCTCTTCGCGCTTTAACCCTCATCCCATTCGTATAGTGTGGACCCCAGGCCACTCGGGCCTGCCCGGCAACGAGGCGGCAAATGCCGCTGCCCGCGCTTCTCCTGTCCGGGCCGTTGCCCCTCCATGTCCCGAGACGGAATCTGGCAATACCAACCTGACGCGCTTTCGCGAAATTTTGGCTTATTACCGGGCTTCGCGCCGCCTCTACCCGGACCCCGCACGCGGTTTGGAGAAAGCGGACGAACGACTGCTACGCCGCCTGCAGACGAACACCTTTATCAGTCCGGCGGTCGCCAGGCACTTTTTGCCGGAAATCAATGGCACCTGCTCGACCTGTCATGTGCTTGCCGACACATATCACGTCGTAGCATCGTGCCCAGTTAATCCCGTCCCTTTCTCATCCCCTTTTCCTATCCCAACTAGAGAGGCTTGGGAGGAGCACCTGCTCGGCTGCTCTACCTTGGCTGCACAACGCTCCTTGGTGGAGCGCGCACGGGCAGCTTCCAGCTCCACTGGCGTCCCGGAATAGGGTCTTGCCACTCTAGCACGCCGATGGGCCACGTCGGAACTCTCTAGTAAACTTTTTCTGAAATAAATGTTTTTTACCACCACCACTACCATCTCCAACCCCTGTCGAGCCAACTGAAGTGCCTACGACATCTGTGGAGCCAACTCAACTGCCTACGACATCTGTTGAGCCAACTGAGCTGCCTACGACGTCTGACCAGCCAACTGAACTGTCTATGACGTCTGTCAAGTCAACCGACCTAACTACAACCACTGTGGAGCCAACTGAAAGCATGGGAACAAGCACTGCCACCAGTCCACCAGCGTCGAATACCTCGACAGTAACTGAGGCGACAACTGAACCCGTCTTTCCTGCACAGCCTCCCATGACGCCATTTCCCGTGGTCCGCGTATTCGGCACGGCGACGAACGAGTCGCAGCCGCTGCCTGCGGACGGCGTGTGTGACTACACCTTCTACGACGGCCTCTACGACACGGGCCCGTTTGACACACTTTACAGCCCGCACTTTAGTGCACCAGTTGAGCACGTTCTCAGTCACGCGTCGCTTCACAGCGTCACTGAGTATGGCCTCTCCTTCGCCTACAGAAACGCATCACAAGTGGCGCGAGACCTCAAAATTCCAGAGGTGCTTTCCACGATTGAAGACCTCTGGGACCGAGCCATCGGTCATTCCGGATTTCTTTCCATCGAGCGCTTACTTCTTCGTCCACTGCGCAACTCTCAGTGTCGCCCACCAGAGACCCACTGGTTCCCGATGGTCACTACACGTTGACAAACTGGACTTGCCAAAGGAACACTTTATGGACTGCCGTTCATGTACATAGCATTTGTCGTCCTCTTTATTTTTTTCATATGCGTTCAAATCGCGCAAAGCGCTAGGGGGGGAGCCCTGTAGTGTCATCATCATCATCATTTTTTCCATCACCGCACCGCGTCTCTCGCGCTGCTGGCGCTAGCTCGAGCTGCGCGAGGATTAGAACGAGCTGACTCGCCTGGCGTGGCGGACGCTGGTAACCGACGTGGCTCCGCTTCAGGCCAGGAATAAAGTGGCGAGATCGGCACGGCCCCATCGGCCGCCTTCGACGTCATCTCACGTCTCTCTTCTCTCGTCGCTACATTGGTGCCACCCCTCCGTCCATGCGTTCATCCGTGTGATCGTACGTCCACCCATCCATCCGTCCATCCATCCGTTCATCCATCCATTTGTCCGTCTGTCTCTCCGTTCGTCCGTCTGTCTATCAGGCTGGCCGTCCGTGCATTCATGTATTGAACACTCCAAGTACCGTGATCTCGCATCTTTTCATCATATATTCATCACATACAAGTACCGCTATCCTGCGGACATTCTAAGGAATAAAGAAGAGGTGGCTACTACTACGATGACGACGACACGGGTCCACGACCTACTGTACTACTGACTTATTCAGCGAGCGGAGCACCAGCACGCCTTTTTAGTACAGGCGCCTGCCACTATGGGCCCCGTAGCGCTAAAACTTAACCCATCCACACTGGCTGGTGGCAGCCACAACATGCGCCACCACGCTTCCTTTTTTGTCGTCTCCTAGAGTTATGCACAAAAGAAACCTGTAAGCAAGCAGGAACGCGTACTGATGATGATAATCGTTAATGGTTTATAGCCCAAAACCACGGCATTATCACAAGGAACGTCCTGGGCTTCTGGAAATTTTCACCATGTGGTATTCGCTTAAATCTGAGAGGTAAGCGTGCTCGCCGCTTTTGCTCCTCGTATGGCGAGAAGATGCACTCGGCCAAGAAGAGAAACGAGTCTATGAACGGGGCATAACGAATAAATTTAAGAACGAATCAAGTGATAACCTATAATCGAATGCCGAAACGAGGGATAACTTCTCTTGTGTCACCAAACGCGTGTAAGTCCGCCATCAAGTCACCGTTCAAAAACATTCTTACGGCCATGAGTTTATTCGTAAATCTCGACCTCTGGGTATGGTTTAGGGGCTCTTATAGGAGCCAGTTATAAAACTGTTAAACGCTCAGGAATGCAATCAGTTGTCAAGAAATTTCAGTACATGTAATTTCTATTTGCAACACCCATAAAGTTCTGTGCTCTCTTTTGGCCATTAATGGTCTTTCAGTAACTATTTTAACACCACTACTACAATGTACGCGCTCGATACGACCGCATTTTGCCACTATGCGCTCAGTATCACTAGCCCTAAAGTTATACGAGTATCGAAAAGTCACCGTAAGTCCAACCATCGTTTCCCGCATAAGCCTATTATCATTCAATCTCTGCATTCGTTTTCTTGCTGCGGCTCCGTGACCCAGGGTGTTGCTTGCTGTAGCCACACAAAACGCCTGCTTATCGGACCACTCACGCCTTACAAAACGCGGTCTGCACGCGATGCTTACGCTCCGACCAAGAGTCATTCATATTAAAGGACACCCCTGCGACGAGCGTGGTGAGCTCGGATAGATTACGGAGGTTCGGAGCTCAGACTATCACAACGGTTCGCTTGCGATATCCCGCCACGGTTCGGGATCCGGTCGGCTTTGACGCGCAGTCAGCTGCGGGAAGGATGCGCCACTCTTTCACACACACACACACACACACACACACACACACACACACACACACACACACACACACACACACACACACACACACATATATATATATATATATATATATATATATATATGTATACATATATATATATATCCACTGCCGTGAGGAGCCCTTCGTCATTTTAGGGCCGTACGAACGAACAAGATTCAAGGCCTCGGGAAAGGATCGAGTATACGTGCAGCGACGTGGCGGTCTGTTTCTTATTTAGGCTGCTTTTTACATAAAGCAGCCCAAGCGGGTGTCTGTACACCACCTTTTACATCGGTGTTGGCATCTACAACTGTGTGTAGCCGCAATCAACAACAGTTTTTAGGGGCGAAGCTCCTTAGGGTGTGGGCTGTGCGTCCCCTGTAGCCTGTATGTAGCCACCTCTAGTTTAGTTCTTGCAGTGTTCACTAGATGGCGGTGCCGTCCCCTGTATGTAGCCACCTCTAGTTTAGTTCTTGCAGTGTTCACTAAATGGCGGTACCGTCTCCTGTATGAAGCCACCTCTCGTTTAGTTCTTGTAGTGCTTACTAGATGGTGGTACTTGTAGCTGATGATGAAAAGATGCAAGATGTTATAAACTAGAAAGCGGTACTTGTAGTTGATGAAAGACGCGAGATCTTATAAAATAGGAATGATGTCACATATGGCGCGTGTCATTGGTTGAAGGCAATCGTTCGATTTAGTGCGGCGACGTACGCTAGGGGGAGCGTTGTAATGAAATCCGTTCGCTGTAGGCGCGTGCTCGGAGTCGCCGGATGGATAAGGCTGCACAGCGGAGAGAGCGCAAGGCACAGACCATAAAGCCGTCATAATGAAGGGACATCGCAAACCATCCATCGTCTAAGAACAAATAAAAGTTGATTTGTGTATATACACACACAGCGTTTCTCACGTCTTTACATGATGATCGACTGGGCGAATTACACGGAAGATTCACAGTTTACCGATGAATCCCTCCGGAGCTTCACCCATTCATCATCATTCACCCCGTGAATATGCCGTAATTTTTTTTATACTGCACGCAGAGATGGTAAACTTACGTTATCCTGTATGATAAAGCATCATGCGGATTTCGTTGAGGTAGCAATTGTACGTACGTTTGTGGCGTGGTCACTCCCCGAACGTCCTTACCCTTCACAGACACGTGTGTAGGGATGTAGACGCCATCGGTACAAGAGTGACGCCCAATAATCCGCAGTGCATGAGCCGCTCACCTGGCCACTACATGGCAAAAGCGGGACGGCTACTTTGTATGTGTGTGTGCTATCAGTGAACAAAACAAGGAGAAAACGTTGAGCTTACGTTACAAACATTTCGCTGTGCATTAAATAGCACCGACCGGTTCTCGTCTCCCTCATTAGCCCTCTATAATACACTTAGCTTTGGGCAGAGGCAGTGTCGCATCCAATGAAGTCTCTATACCTTAAGCCTCGTGACACGCGTCGCAGCTGCCAGATTGGGAACAGGGTAGCTTATTCACGTGCAACTCCTATGCGAACATGTCCCAACAACCGTACAATTGAAACTCTGTCCAAGGTGTTCAAGTGAAACACTAAACCTTGCTAGCGCTCTGAAATCATATTGCCCAGCACGTGATGGTGTTTCTTCCCGTCTTCCTCGAAAGCTCTAAATTAATGGGGTTTTAGGTCCAGGATATGATTACGAGGGACTGCCGTAGTGAAAGCATGAATGAAATTAACTTTATTTGCACCGGGCTTTTTGTACTTCAGCCCTGAGGTGGGTGGCCCTCCTCAGTCCAGGTAGCCATAGCTCGCTGCCACCACCCGGCCTCCCACTGGTCTTCGAATACTTCTTCCGGATCCCTTTCTCTCTCTTCGTTTGCGCTGGCACTTGGTGGTTACGACGATGGTATGTCGGAATCGTTGCGACACTCCAGCACCATGTGGCGCTGAGTGTTGTGCGTGTCTGGAGGGCAAAACTTGCAGTCTGGATACAGTGCGTGCATCAATGTTCCATGCGGGTAAGTTCCGGCTTGTAGTCTTCTCCATGTCACTGCTTGTTCCTTACTCAGACTCTTGTGTGCTGGCGGGTACCACTTCCTCTGCTTCCTGTAGTGTGCCAAAACGTCTCTGCTTACTTCGGTATGCGCTCATGCTCGTCGAGACAGCCGTCGGTACGTGTTCCCAGCGGGTCGGATCGCAAGAGGCGTGCAGAAGATACATGGATGGAAAGATCGGAAAGGCAGCACTACATGTCTTAAAAAGCACCAAGACAACCATCCTTTGGACACCGGTACAAGAATATCTCGCGGGGAACCAGGTGGCGCACGCCGCGGCTTGAGATCATGCACGCCATAGTGGAAAGCTTCAGGAATTTTGATCATTCGGTGTTCTTCAATGTGCACAAACCTTTAACGTTACGCCTAATTCCAAGTGCAGCTGCCACGGCAGGGATCCAATCCCGCCATCTTAACCGCTAGTATTATGAGCATCATAATCAGTAAACTACAGTGGCGGGTCACCCCGATGTTTAAAAACTCCGCAGGATAAACCAGGTTGCTGCAGTTATGGAACACATAAAGTAACTTCCGAATTAGAAAGTTTATCACCCGCCATGGACGTTTTCAAGCTATGCTGCTCGAATGCTGATACGGAAATCGTGCTTTCGAATGGCGGCTACGGCGACCGCATTTTCGATTGAGGCGAAAATGCCTGAGGAGTGTGCACTTAAATTTAGGCGCATGTTAAAGAATACCCGGTCATTTAGGTTTGCGGGACCATGCACTACGCCTCACTTGATAACCACATTGTGGTTTGGGGCATTATAACCACGAGAATGATTAGGCGAAAGCCTATCTCTAATCTATTCACTCACTACGACATGAATGCAGGCGCACAAACTGAATGACAAAGAATGGGCGGAAGTTCCACGTTTCCATTTTCCATGAGCATCATGAGCAGCGCTTCCTGTGTATTGGTGGCTCCATCTGAAATTTCCAAATTCATTAAAATATTCACCTATATATATATATATATATATATATATATATATATATATATATATATATATATATATATATATATATGTTTGTGTGTGTGTGTGTGTGTGTGTGTGTGTGTGTGTTCACGGCTTGAACGTAGCCCGAAGGCGTCGCAATGTCACAACATAATACGTGTATGCTACTTTTTCCCCGCAGACCTTACTTCGTGGGGCTGAAAAAAGCTATCGAATACCGACTACATATAGGAGCTGTACGGGCATGCAATGACCCGCTAGCGCTTGAAAAAGTTGTAAAGGAGGCTGAATATGTAGTTGTCAAAGCGAACACTTGCAAGTGCTTGCATGCGTGGTAGAGAAAAAACTGGTGCCTGTGTGTACGAATACAACCAATGAGCGAAGCGCGCTAGAGAAAAAGGACGTAAGCTACTATGTGTCTCATCCACGACCTTCTAGGTCGTGGCCTGATCTCGCTCGCTGTTGGCTTTTATGAAGGCGGTAGGTTTGAGCAATGTTTTTAGGCCTTATACGGTTTCGCAGCTGCAATCGCGAGTCCGCACGCGTGAAGTACGCTTCGTGGTTTAGTGATTTCGTGCCGTGTGCTGTAAATGTAGAGATCTTAGGTTCGCCACCCGCCTATGAAACCTTTCCTTCTTATTATAGGGGCGAGTCTCCTAATGGCGTGGCTTGTGCATCCCCCGTTGTCGTAGTGCGTAATTAGTGACACATACCCGCATATCAGTGGCCCATATCCACCCCCGGGCACATATCCTCATGTCCACATGTTGGAAAAAACATAGCAAGGCTCCGTAATCATGCTCTCGGTGTTCACAAAGCGCTGACAGCAGAAATGTGGTACATGCTCTCGTTTAGTCCTTGGATTGTCCGCTGGATGGTGGTACTTTTATCTGATGAATATATATTAAAAAGAAGAGAGATGGTGGTATTTGAAGTGTTCACTAGGTGGATGGACGGACGCACGGACAGACAGACAGACAGACAGACAGACAAACAAACAAACAGACAGACAGACAGACAGACAGACATCGGACTGACGAACGAACGGACGCTCGCACAGACGCGCACATAGACGGACGCACGGACGGACGCATCAACAGACGCACGAACGGGTGCACGTACGGATGGACTGACGCACGGATGGAAGCACGAACAGATTGACCAACACTTCGCCCCGCTCATCATCCATCATTTCGTGGATTTTCTGTGAATTTTTGTTGCAACCTGATAGCACATATTTTACACCATAAAGCACTGTCATGTTAAAAAAAAAATGAATCCCACTCAAGAATGTCCGAAAGACGACGGGAAAGCTACGAGTAAGCGAGAACGGCACGCCGAATTTCCTCCGGTGCGTTTCAACCCACCCGCTCCAGCACCTGCACTTTTACAAATAGGCGCGGGCGATCGCCCGCGGTTTTTGTGTGCGTGAAAATGCGGACGGCGAACAAATGGGCGGGTGTCAGCCGCGAAGCATCCCCGCCCGCCTTGCCCTGCAGTGGGTTCCCCGATCCCGCCTGCCGACTGCTTTCATTAAAATTGACGCCACGCATCGCTGGCGTGACTGCGTCCCGCACGTCGACATCGGTCTCGTCAACGCCAGCGATGTCGCGCCGAGCTCGCGCGCCACTGACGCCAGCGGCAGCATGCGCACGCCACCGGCATGGAAAGGGACGACGACAAGCGACGCAGCTTCTCGCGTGCACGATTCCTCCACGAAATGATTTAGACAGCCCAAGTCCGGATTCGTGCCTTCTAATTGCCCCGTGTATAACAATGAAGAATGATCGTTCTGACTCGGTGCCACGGCTTTCATTGTTACTATTTTTCGATGGCATACGTTTCAGTTACGATTCCTGCTTGTTGATATAGTGGTGTGTGCCAATGAATATCACTGGCGTCTCGAATCGAGCAGCGCGGGTGGTTATGACCTTTGAGAGGCTAGTTCATTTTCAACTTTCAAAATTCCCACCATACGTGGCCTGCATCACTTGGTCGATAAAAGACGTGTGGGCGTTCGCTCCACTCGTTAGTTAAAATTTCCTCTCGCTTTTTTTTTCTCCATGCTCTGACTCCCCTAAAATCTTCAGTGTAAGAAAGTGCCCGATTAGTTTTTTTTTCCTTTTATTACGTGCTTCTTTTTCACTATAGGAAATTCACTACGAGCATAAATATAACCAAAGAAGGAAGCATCCCGTTTGTTGTTGCTTTCTTTCTATATGTCAGCACACTTTAATGGTCTTTCTAGCTTTTGCGTGCAAGAAGCAGGACACGATTATTAGACACGTACTAATGCGAGGCTGCACAATAATTCTGACCACCAGGTATTGTTTCATTCGCACCTAAATTATTGTGCAAGCGGGATATTGAAATGAACGTAAACAATGTGGCATGCCATTTGCATCCTGATCTGACGCTGGGGGTAATAATAATAGGTTAGATAGTTGTTGATAATATCATGGATGACTCGTGAATTTTTTTATTACCAACCATACTACGGTTCACTCGAAAGAAATAGAAAAAGAAATCGACATATCCCACGTACCAGAGAATCGACGTTCTGCGAAGCGTGCGGACGGAGGGTGACCATGTTGCATTTTTTTATTTGAGTGACACGTCATGAAATTACGCTAAATATATGTACGAATTTTGCACGCACAGACATATGTTTAAGAGAGTCAGATGTTTATGTAACCAGTCGTTTGCACTTGTGCAACGATGCCAACTGGAACGTGCGTATTAGCAACACCTGAAACTGGTATGAAGTGCTGATGCTTGCGAGGATGATGGCCCTGAACACTGCTACATAAATCAACTTTAGCGCATGGCAACTTAGCACAATTGACATTAACCTGACGTGACGGCTGTATGAAAGGAGTACATATGTAATGTTTATAAAATTGGGTAGGCAGCACAGCAAACACTATACGTTTGACAAAGATTAGCGTCTACTTGAAAAGTAGTTCCAAGACCTGGCGTAGCTGAGTGGTGAAATGCTTCATTGGCACGCAGAATGCTTGGGTTTGATTCCAGCTGGGACCCTGACATTTATTCTTTGCATTCGTTGGGTCGACACTACCGATGTCGCGTATTTGTTAACACTCTTGCGTTAAAATTGCCCATGTGTGTTCTTGTCATTTCTGGGTATTTACTAAGTGTCAATCACATGTGGCACATACCCGCCTACCAGCGGCATGTACCCGCTCGTGGGTATGCGCCACTGTCTGTCCGGAAGTGTT
Organism: Rhipicephalus microplus; assembly: GCF_013339725.1. NCBI lineage: Eukaryota > Metazoa > Arthropoda > Arachnida > Ixodida > Ixodidae > Rhipicephalus > Rhipicephalus microplus. Next base: position 185,585,435 of record NC_051165.1, on the reverse strand, counting down.
TGACGACGTACGCGACAGAATTGGGACATTATCCATATCTTGACCAACACGACTTATTCGACAAACCAGCTTGCCCTCCCATGCTAAGTATGGTTCACGACAGTTTAAGGGGGTGACCACGAAAGCACCGAAACGTAAGCTGATAGATAGATAGATAGATCGATAGATAGATAGATAGATAGATAGATAGATAGATAGATAGATAGATAGATAGATAGATAGATAGATAGATAGATAGATAGATAGATAGATAGATAGATAGATAGATAGATAGATAGATAGATAGATAGATAGATAGATAGATAGATAGATAGATAGATAGATAGATAGATACCCTCCAAATTGCCGAAGTTTGCTTAGAAATGCTTCGCATTTAAAAAAGCCAACATTGTAGATTCTGAACTCTTCGCGACTCTCTCCATCTGCATTTTACTTCGGTGTGACTTGCATTTAGCGTTCATCGATGGAACATATATTCCGTATTTATTAAAAAAATACAGTGGCTCCAGCCAGACCCCTTTTGAAAAAAATTTCCTGTCTTCAAGCTTCCGTCTTTCTTAGAACAACGTAGAACTGAGCTGGTTGGTGCGTATTCATGTTCAGTGATACGGCATGAAAACACGTGCGCAATAGACGAAAATACAGACACCGCAAACGCCGTTCTGACTTCCCTATCGGTGTTTGCTCGCCGAGTCTTATTCTAGCTTCCCCTGAGATTTTACGGGGAAGTAGCAGAACAAAGTTTGTAATATTACCAGAATGAAAGCGCCTATACCCTATCAGTATAGGCTCTTTCAGTATAGTGGCAAAAACGTAACCTCATATAAAAAAGCAAGACAGCACTGCACCACCTTCTTACGCTTATCAATAACCAATAATTACTTCAAGTGAAAACCTTGTAAATATGCCCCTCACTAGCATCGCCCCCTATTTATACACGCGAGGATAAACGAGTCATAAACTAAAACAGACTCACGCATCAATATCAGATGTGACATGTAGAACAGCAGCTTCGAGGCTATTAATTGCGCTACTTCGAGGCAGCACGCGTTCTGCTGTATTAACTTTTAATAACTCTGACAAGCTGTATAGTAGTGATTCTGTTTACTATGCCTATTATGCTTCTATAGCATTTCTATTGTAATGAAAGATTCAGCGACAGGTATTAAAGTGAAATGCTGCGGTTACTATATTCTTGCAGCCTCTTTCAATTTTTAAAGTGGATGTGCCTCATTTGGCTCCAGGTCGTGGCTCGTAAAATGATTGAAGCAAAGAGGAAAGAGAGAAAAAGATGTATGGTATAAAGAAAGGCAGGGAGGTTAACCAGAAATAGAGTATGAGTGTGCGCAATGGATGTTCTAAATCTGTGATATCAGATGAACACGTAAGTCAACCGAAAATGTGAACATGAAATGATAAATATATATTTCTGGTGAACACAAGCAGCACTGCACTCTCATGATGCGCAATACCACGTCCAATGGATAGAAAAACAAGGTTGTTTTTTATCCAGTGGCCGTGGCAATACTTACGCTTTATGCCCGGAAATGAAATACATCATGATGCAGTCACGTATTATTAAATTCGAAGCATTTCTTAGCGAACTTCGGTGATTTTGAGCGTATCTATCTATCTATCTATCTATCTATCTATCTATCTATCTATCTATCTATCTATCTATCTATCTATCTATCTATCTATCTATCTATCTATCCGCTTACGTTTGCGTGCTCTCGTGGTCACCCCCTTAATTTGGCCTGTACCAAAATAAGCATCGGAGGGTAAGATGGTTTGACAAATTTGACGCGCTGGTCAAGACATGAATAGTTTCACATTCCCATCGTGTACGTCATTAAACACGTTCCGTCAGAAAGTGGCACATACCCACGGGCGAGTATGTGCCGCTGATATGCGCGTATGTGCCACAGGTGATTGTCACTTAGTATCTACCCAGGAACGACGAGAACACACATACGCAATTTTAACACGTGAGCGTTAAGAAATACCCGACATCGGTAGCCAATGTCTAGGTCCCAGCTGGAATCGAACCCAAGCATTCTGCGTGGCAATGGGTCATTTTACCACAGAGCTACACCAGGTCTCGGAACTACTTTTCAAATAGACGCTTATCTTCGTGAAACGTCAAAGTGGTTGCAGTGCTGCGTAACCAATTTTATAAACGTTACATATGTACTTCTTCATACAGTCTTCAGGTCGGGTTTACATGAATGGTAGTTAGTTGTCATGCGCTGAATTTCATTTATGTAGCAGTGTTCAGAGCCAGCATCTTCGCGAGCATCAGCGCTCCATATCAGCTTCAGGTGTTGCTAATACACATGTTCCAGTTAGCATCGTTGCGCAAGTGCAAACAACTGTTTATATAAACATCGGCAACTCTTCAACATATGTCTGTGCGTGCAGCATTTGTACATACATTTAGCGTCTTTTCATGATGTGTCACTTATTAAAATATTGCAACACGGTCACCTTCGCTCCCCATGCTTCGCATAATGTTGTTTCCAAAGTACTTGGGATCTGCCGATTTTTTTTATTACGGCTTGGAGCCTTCCCGTTTTACACATTACTGTTTTACTTGACAGTCAGCGCACAGACTCACGTGTTTCTTCTTTCGTCGCCCCCCCCCCCCTTTTTTTTTCACAAACGGAATGTCGGCTCATAAAAGCTTCGCTTGTGCCGATTCCCCTGACACTTCCCGTCGGTGCAGGCTTTATTCTTGAAGCCTGCCACGCATGAATTTCATTACTTCATGGAACATCAGTGCTTGTAAACCTGCCTCCGTGCCACGTCACATTAGGTTCGAATGGCTGACTGAATGATTTTTATGACAGTATTATGAACGCACTGTGACCTTTTTCCGATTGCCGGAAAATGCTGATGCTAGCATACAGCTCTTCCTGGCTTCAATGTCACGTTGTTTGTTGCTGTCGAGGAAATCGAGTTTATATTAACCCTGGCTGGTAGAGCGTATACCTTCACACCGACACTTTGTGTGTAATAGAAGTCAGCTGTCTAGAGCAGTTAGTTCCGAGCCGCAGTGCCCTGATGCGAAGTGATTACAATTTAGAGGAAGTTTGCCGAAAGCCCACACACTTTCTTACGGCTAAATCTCTATTAAGCTGCTTTAGCGCTGCCGATGCGGGACGTCATCATCGATGATGAAGTGCGCGAGAAGCGGCCTCAATCTCGCATCGTGCTCTGTGCAGCGACACGCCGTGCATCGCCATGACGACGCCCACATATGGGCAGCCGAGTAACGTAGCGTCACTCCCGCTTCCCGACAGCCAACGTCGTGTCGCCGCTGCAGCATTGCCCGTATCATGGCTTTACGCGGCTTCTGCTCGGTGGACGAGCTTCCATCTTTGTGCACTGCTACGTAAAATGCACGGAGGCTGACCTTTTTGCATACAAGCAAAGACACACACACTCACGCGGTGTTGGCCGATAGTATCACCCAGCTGATCGAAGCGTTGCAATTTATGACCGAGAAAGGCCTGTGCCTGCGCGTGATCGTCAATAATGCTTTGCTCGTCGTTCAGCGCGCACACCCTTGTACATTAACTGAGCTTTCGTCCTGCTTTGTTTATGTATGCACACGCAACGACGGTGCGTAACGGAACTGACACACTCGCTCGCAGCTCGAGCCGCTTTTGCAGGCATCGCTGTCAGTGTGAGCGCTGTTGCACGGCCCGCGCCTCTCAGATTGCGTCGCTGAGGCTGAGCGACCAAACATCGCTTGACTAGCGACGCCAGAGCGAGTAGCACTGCTTTTGAAGCACGCAAAGAGAACGAGACGATATTCACAAAATTTCGATCTTCACCTATTTCAAAGCATTAGATAGTCCCCTCCGAGTTCGAATGAACGAACTTGAAAACGACGTAGTTCACTTCATGAGGAAGTGAGGTGCATCAGAAACGTTTAAATATGCATTATGAGTGGCATGGCAAAAACAGGCACTGAAAGTTGGTTCGAGTATATTTGCAATTCAATTCATTCACTTATAAAGGTGCAACTCATTCTGAAGCATGCGCTCTCGTGAATACATAGATTCGACTATCAGAGAGAGGTGCGTGCCGTGGTGGTCTAGTGGCTAAGGTACTCGGCGGCTGACCCGCCGGTCGCGGGATCAAATCCCGGCTGCGGCGGCTGCATTTCAGATAGAGGCGGAAACGTTGTAAGCCCGTGTGCTCGGATTTGAGTGCACGTTAAAGAACCCCAGGTGGTCAAAATTTCCGGAGCCCTTCACTACGGCGTCTCACATTATCATATGGTGGTTTTGGGACGTTAAACTACACAAATTATCATCATGAGAGAGAGGCACTTGATGTGTTGAGTAGATGTTGTCCAAATTAAGAGTAAAATTAACAGATTAAAAAAAAGTCGTGGTGTAGCAGCAATGATATATAAGAGCACTTTCTAGAGAACTTTTCACTGAAGCCTCGATGGGTGCCACCATAGTCATTTTTGGGCTGTTGATAGTACGCGTGACCTCATTCTCCCCTCCCCCCCCCCTCCCCAAAAAAAGCTCTACAGAGGCTGTGACGTCGGCTTTTGTACTCTCATGCAACAGCCCAGAAAAGAGGAAATCCTCCTCTCTGTAAAAAAGGTTCATACCAAGAAGGACCACTGATATAAGTGATATCCCTGTAAAGCACATTTTCGGCTTGCCCCAACAGCTCCTCAACGCGTCGGACGCTTTCTCGAAAGCGCTGCATATTACACCCCCTTGCGCCCACGGGGTGTGGCCTGAAAGCACAGGAGGCGTCGTCATCTTAGTGCGCGAAGACTGAGACAGATATTTTGTTGAGCACCTTCCTCGTTGTGAGTCCGTGCGCCATGACATTCGGCTGAGTATAGCAATGGAGTCATCTTGTCCACAACGGCTCGCATCTACAAGGCGTCCCTATTGTGCCTCTCAGAAGGCCATCGTCGCATCGCTACATGCCGGCCTCACCCAACAGGGACCATCTGTCTTCCTTGTTTCGGGGTCACCTCTCGCAGCGTCCAGAACACGGCCTGCGTGCGTCGTCGGTCTTTGGGCCCCACGTTCGCGTATATCAACGAAGCGTGGTCAGAACGGCGGTCCTTGTGAAACACACCGCTATCACAGATTGAGTTCTATCGAGGAGGCGACCATGCCGCACTTTCTATACAGAGATTTAGAATTGTGTACGTAAAGATAGCGTCCGTTGCGTACGCTCGCTATACACTCGTCAATTAAAGAGGGTCCACAGCAGGATTGCGTGCCGCGCGTGCGCATTCGCGACCAGCGCTAACTTTAACCTTTACTTACCCAATCCCGAAACCCTCTGATAACTGTCGGCAGAACTGCACGTTCCGAACCTTAAATTAAAGCAGGAAAGACTTCGGCACAATCGCAAAGTGGTCGCGTTGGCGCAATTAAATGCTATCGATTGGCACAGAAAGCAGACAAATTGAATCGATAATTTATAGACAATAGAACTGACGTGTCGTGCAACGTATCTAGATACGTTTGATGGGGGTTTTATTCGCGCTGTCACGCGCCGGTGTACTTGAAGTCTATCCGTCCATCTATCCCTTCCCTTCATATCTAAATATTCTCTCCATTCATATCTAAATATCTTCACTGAAACATCACACGAAGAAACTTATTGTATTATACCGAAGTTACATAATTTGTTTCAGCACACATCGGCTTCTCTTTTCTGAAATAACAGCTGACCGGATGTTTCATCACGTCATTCTATGGCGAGTCAGTTTTCGCAGTCGTACATCTTCCCTCTCACGCACTCTAGGCTTCTGCGCTAGTGAATATATTAAGTCTGTTAGCGCGGAGGCATAATACGAAGGCGTTATATATAGTCAATTTTTTTTTTTGCGCGACATGTGTTCTGCAGCAACTCTCGGTAACCATCGTACCTCATTACTGAAGCGTCCGTTGCGTCATCAATATATTCTACCAGAAGGAACGATCGCAGCTGAGATCACTTATCTCATTAGGGTTGCCCAGTCACCACTTGTGGGAGGGCCTTCACGGGCCATTAGCTCTCGAATAGAAGGCCTTTGAACGAGGTATTTCCCACTGGTGGTGTAATGTTGCACGATGCTGCGGATACGGATATGTATATTCAGCAATAACAACACCTTTTCTTAACATTGGCTCATACTCTTCTTCACAAGCCATGCACCCACACCTACCTTTTGTTTTATTTTCCTCTTTCCTGATGATTAGTTTCTTGAAAAGAAAAATTGTTAGCAGTGGCCCACATTCACTATATTCTGTCTTAGTTTTACCGAAGCAGTATATGTACGGTGAGCGGACCATTAAATGTCGAGCAAAATCTTATATTCATGTTAGAAACTACCCGCCTTGCGTCATATATAAACGACTTTCTCGGGACCTTACATGAAGTAGAAATAAGTGTCTGGTTATGTTTAGTGAATGCCCGTTAATCAAGATTGTGCGCACACTGACTGCTAAGCTTTTATGAGTTACGTTTATCTCAGTGCCCTCCCCCTCTTAAGCCCCGGTTTCACGCATACATCATAACGTGCCCCGTATAGGTACATTTGCTTGTAGAGTCTCACCGCACTACTGCATTTGACCGCCGGGAGCGTACTGCCGTTGCGTAAACAGGAAGCCCATTTTCTACGGCGCTTTTCGCTCGCTGAGCCATGAGTTGGTCGGCTCGATGTCCTTGCGGCTGGATGACGTACAGTCTGGGCTCTTACGTAAAACATACATCAGCAGCTAAAAACAGTCCATGCCTGAAAGAACGAAGAGCCTGACCAAGTCAATTTGGTGTGACGAAATAGCTTTCGAAAGCAGCCTATTCGATGAAAAAATCTTGTGCAACAATATGACTCGACTATATATATAAGACTGAGAATTTTTGGTTACAAGACTGAGACCGAGGTGGTGGCAACCTCTCTTGCGCCGTGATCTTGTCAGCCGCAAGTTCCAAAAGTGTGTTCAGCAATTTTAGGTTGTATAATACAGTTTTTTGTTATTCTCTGGTAACTATATTATTTAGGACATCGTTTATGTGTATGTGGTCATTTATAACCACTTACACATCATAGAACTCGGCATCGTTCTCGCCGGCTGTTTAATATCTTACCCGACAAGAGCTAATCCTTTAAAGTATACCTTCTTTTCACGCACCATCACAGACTGAAACAACCCACCTTTTTCGCATTTTTCCAACGCCGATTTCTTGGAACGCGCAAGTGTTTGCCCTATTGTCATTTATATGCTGTTTCTGACACCTTCAGTTACTGTTGGGAAAATCGCACCGCTGTCTGCAATGCGGTCACGGCTTCCGCTCGGTTATCATGCCGTAGTGCGGTGCAAATCTCGGAAGTGTGTCACTCGCTGTTTCGTCGCTCTCAAAGCCCGTGCTCTGCGCGTTCGGAAATTGTCCGTGCCGCGGTGTTTTCAGGTACAACCCGTCGCACGGATGTAAGTGCCTATAATGTCGACATGTTGCCAACAAACGGGAAATGAGTTCGGCTAGCGCAATGTCGCGATTGCTGCGCCATTCTTCGAGTGCTCATAGAGGAGGAGGGGGAGTGGGGAAGAGATGAAAATATCTGCTTAGGGCTGAAAGAAAGATGAATGTGGTTTATTCGGAGAACAAAAGGCAAGCAATAGTGGTTGTGAGATGCAACTTGTCAAACAGACATTCATATGAAGCCGGTTAAGCTGCAAAAGCCGTATGGTATTTAGATAATGGTTTTGGCCACAATCAAACTACAGTCGTACGCCATTGAGCAAGCCGTTTACAGTTCTATCTAAAAGGAATTCCTGAAGTCGATGTACATTCTGTTCAGATCAATTACTTTTCAATTTTTAAGACCCTATAAAAAGTTTCGATGGGAGTTTGATCGACTCAATTTCTATGTGCGTTTTCCTGTCAGCCTTGATATCTACTGCTTCATTCTGTGAAAGATCTCATAGTGCTGTGGGTAACCTACAACATCCAACAGCATAGCACTCTCAAGCAGTTATAATCCACGTAAATGGCGATAATAAAAAGCAAATACAACCACAATAGAAAAAAAATGACATAAGCAAGCCGGGTTTATCAGCTGTCACATGACACGCTCCCTCTACTCCGGCAGTTGGCACAAGGCAGCGCTTGACAGGAGTTTAGATAGCAGGTGCAAAAAGACACAGTGCGCGCTTTGACGGAGAGGATCACCTATTAGATGCGCAGATACAGACTGATGAATTTATTCTAAACTGCCCAATAAATAACCGAATAAAAAACTACTTCAATGAGACGCCCCACAGACAACAGCTTAGGACTTTCATAAATAGAACTAATTTGATAAGGGGGCTGGCAGCTGCACAAGTGCACCTTATTAAGAAGGCAACGTCACCGACCTGTCAAGTGCGCCTTAACTTATGTCTAGTAGGTGTTGTACAACTACAGGTGGTTGTGAACGCATAGATCTTGCTCAATGATCTCGTCACTGATACAGCAGATACACTATACAGAGATAGGCTACAAATTTGTATACGAAAGTCTTTGTCAAACAAGGAGAGACTGCAGTAACATGAAGCGCAAGTCCAGCTTCCCGACGTCGTTACATCTAGTACCAAATTCTTGAGCAAACTAGCAACGTGCAGTGGAGAGAGTGCCCTACTGTAATACCTCGTTCAGGCAAGTATGTTACAGGATGAAAAAAAAAGTGAGAAAATAATACGGAAGCGATGTGCACATGTTAAAAATAGAATACAGCACGTACTACAGGCGATGAAAATATCATCAGCTAGAGTGGCACTTAAGTATTGATTTAATTCAAGGTGAACAAAAAAAAAAGCGTTCATTTTGGAAGGATTGGGCATAAAGTACGCAGTATCAGATACGTGGTGCTCTAATTTTATCGGTTCGGGCGCATAAACATGCCCAGAAGCTCAAGCTATCGTCGCTGCTGGGTCAAACAGTGAGCCCGCAGCAAGTTGTCTATTCGGGCCATTAATATTTGTCCCATATTGCTTGTTGGAAACCAACCACACATGTTTGCATAAGTTTTCCCTCCTCCTAATGTAGGCTATCAAATCGAATGTTTCTATTTCGGTTGTTCACGGGCATTGCGTAATTTTTATCTCTCCTTAACCTAACAGCTTTGTACCACTGAGTGAAAAAGATTAGGTGTAATAAACACGGACAAGTTTGGAAAACGTCGGCAGACAATGCTAATTACATTGAGAAAAAATAACTGGGTACGAGTGCATCGTGTAGGAAAAAGTGTTTCTGCTCCACTAACGCGAAACAGGGAAAGCGGCAAAGCGTGCAGCGTTTTGAGAGAGATTTTTTTCTGAGGCTCTTGTGAGGCTAAGCCTGAAACTGAGCATGAAAGGAAGTGTACTAATGCGACAGTGTTGCAGGGCTCGTCTTGTAGGAATTCTGGTGCCGGCGTCGTTCGCTGTGAAGGGATAGATCATTCTGTCCGAGACGGGAAAACGGAGAATGTGCGAATGAAATAAATAATAAGGATAACCATGTTTGAGTGAGCAATGAAGCCAGGTCGTCTGCGTGGCAAGGAGGTGTTCTACCCCAAAGCCACAATATTTCTTTTTTTTCCTTCAATGCATGAAATCCACGATCCACTTTCAACAAATATTGTGGCTCTTTATGTTGTGCGTATAGAGCCTAAGTATTTGTTGTAACTGGAGTAAAAAAAACGTTATATGAATGTTATCTAGTGGAAAGAGCTTCCTTAACGCGTTAAAAAATATTGTTACACAAGGCAAGGTAAATTAATGGGGGTTTTTAATGGGCCCTTAGTCCGCGATCACCGTATAATGATGATAATCTCCACCGCCATGGCTCGTACCCACTCAGAGGGATCGCAGTGGAGGCAACGTTGTCTTCATTCTCTACCCGCGCTTCCCTTGTTTTTCCTGGTAGTGATACTTCTCATCATTCCTCCGGTCTCAGTCGAAGCTCTCTGGGCGAGTCATTCTTGCATTTTCCGTGTAAACGGCTTCAGGCGGGCAACATGCGTCACCTCTGTCTTGCTTGAACGTCGGCCACTAGTGGTGACACGTGCAATTTCATAGTTGACCTCGCTGGGACGATGAAGTATCACGAAAGGACCGGCGTAGTGTGCCAGTAGCTTTTGGCTCAAGCCACGTCTGCGTATTGGGGTCCACACCCACACTAGATTACCGGGGGCATAGGTTACATGCCTGTGTTGACTCTCGTAGCGAGTTTTGGAGGACTCTTGCGCTGCCAGTGTACGTAGGCAGGCAAGTCGACGTGTCTCTTCCGCACGACACAAAGTTTCCGCAATTCTTAAATCGTCATGGACGACAAAAGGAAAGATAGTGTCCAGCGTATGTCGAGGTGAGCGAGCGTAGAGCAGATAGAAAGGGCTGTAGCCTGTCGTTTCGTGTTTCGACGTGTTGAAGGCGTACGTGACGAATGGTAAAACTTCATCCCAGTTTTTGTGGTTGGAGGCGACGTACATTGACAACATGTTGATCAACGTTTGGTTTGTGCGCTCGGTGAGGCCATTAGTTTGTGGATGATACGCAGTTGAGTGTCGAAACTTGGAAGCACACAAATGAAGTAATGATTCAACAATATCAGCGGTAAATTGTCGTCCACGGTCACTTATTATCACGCGAGGAGGTCCGTGTCGGAGGATGACTGAATTCAACAGGAACTCCGAAACCTGGACTGCCGTGGCGGAGCATAAGGCAGCCGTCTCGCGGTACCGCGTCAGATAGCCGGCGCATACAATTATCCACCGGTTACCTTTTGAGGAGCGTGGAAATGGTCCCATCAGATCAATGCCGACCTTTTCAAAAGGGGAACCAGGAGGCTTTACAGGTTGCAGGTGACCAACTGGACCCGAGGAGGGCCGCTTGTGGCTCTGGCACTGCATACAGCTGGCCACGTAGTTCTTAATTGTCTTGCTCATTTTCGGCCAATAGAACTGCTCTTTCGTGCGACTAAGTGTTCGTGCGGTGCCTAGATGGCCAGAGGTGGGGTCATCATGCGTGAGACGCAGAACAGACGTTTGGAGAGACGCAGGAACAACTAGCAGAAAGCGGGCGTCCGTCGCGGACAAGTTTCTCTGGTAAATAAGACCATTTCGGACGCAGAATCGGCATTCGCTTAATGAATTTCTCGCTCCAGGGAAGAGAGCTTTCAAGCTTGGGTCATTACGCTGCTCAGCGGCGAAAGTCACGGTATCGGGAAAGCCAGACGACAGCGAAGCGATAAGGTGGTCAAAGTTATCGCCTTCACAATCTGTCGATGGTAGCGGCATTCTGGAGAGGCAATCCGCATCAGCGTGTAGACGGCCGGTCTTGTATGAAATGGTGAAGACATGTTCTTGCAAACGAATGGCCCATCGTGCGAGGCGGCCGGATGGGTCACGAAGGTTGACCAGCCAACACAGGGAATGGTGATCTGTGACGATAGTGAACGGGCGACCATAGATGTATGAGCGAAACCGTTGCACGGCAAACACTACCGCTAGGCATTCCTGTTCGGTCACTGTGTAGTTGCGTTCAGGCTTGCTCAAAGAACGACTTGCGTACGCCACAACGTGTTCCTTCTTGCCAGAACGCTGAACGAGAACAGCACCGATACCGATGCCACTTGCGTCTGTGTGAATTTCCGTGGGTGACGAAGGATAGAAGTGCCGAAGTATTGGCTGCGAAGTTAACAAGCACTTCAGCTTGTGAAAATCGGCATCGCACTCGGAGGTCCACTGAAACGGGCTGTTCTTGCGTAGAATGCTCGACAGGGGGTGAACGACATCCGCAAACTTGGGTACGAATCGGCGGAAATACGAGCAGAGCCCGATGAAGCTACGCAGTTGTTTCACAGATTTAGGACGCTCGAACGATTCAACGGCCACTGTTTTTTGCGGGTCAGGTCTAATGCCATATTTGTCGACGAGATGTCCTAACACCAATGTCTGTCGCTCACCAAAGTGGAACTTTTTTAAATTCAATACAAGGCCAGCTTTTTCAATGCAGCTGAGCACGAGGTCTAGGCGAGTGTTGTGCTCCTCAAACGTACGGTCAAAAATTACGACATCATCAAGGTAACACATACATATATGCCATTTTAAACCACGCAATATAGAGTCCATAAATCTTTCGAATGTCGCAGGAGCATTACATAATCCGAATGGCATAACGTTGAACTCGTAAAGTCCGTCGGTCGTAACGAATGCCGTCTTTTCTTTGTCAGCTGCGTGCATCGAAACTTGCCAGTAACCTGATCTCAGGTCGACAGATGAAAAGTAGGACGCGGAATGCAGGCAGTCTAGAGCGTCATCGATGTGCGGCAGTGGATAGACGTCTTTCTTGGTAACAGAATTCAGTCGGCGGTAGTCAACGCAAAATCTCCACGTACCATCCTTCTTCCTCACTAGAATGACGGGAGCAGCCCACGGACTCGCCGATTCCTGTATTATTCCCTTTTCCAGCATCTCTTGAACTTGCTCGTTGATGATCTTGCGCTCCGATGGTGCCACTCGGTAAGCTTTCTGCCTAATGGGATGCGCCGTTTCGGTGTGGATCTGATGACGTATCCGGGACGCTGGGATTAAGGGCCTTTGGCTGCATTTAGAAAAATCGAACACTTTCGAGTGCTTAGACAGAACGTCGAGCAGGGTATGACGTTCGCTTTGGTCAAGTGACTTGCTGACCATTTGTAGCAATTGGGCATCTTCTGAACCTTCTAAGCCTAGATGTTCATTTCGTCTTGTAGCATCAACAAGCGCAACCAGCGCCGTACATGACTCGGGTCTAAATACTGCAAGTTTCATGCCGCCTGGCAGAATTGCAGGCTCCATGGAACTGTTCATTGTCCGCACACCTGCCCGTCCATCAACGACTGACACTATACAATGGGAATGAGAATGTTTTTTTTTCAGGCATGCCGAGGGAATCGGTTCGAGCGTGGCGTCAAACGTGCCACAGTTGTTACTGGAACATGTCACAGGAACACACACAGCAGAAAATGCAGGAACGACTGTATCCACGGAGACGAAAAAGATGCATTCCTCCGGACAAGAATTTTCCAAGAGCGCCGTTGGGAAAGTACCGTGCATAGAAAGATGCCCACTTCTGCAGTCTACAGTTGCCCCACACTCACACAAAAAGTCAATACCCAAGATAACGTCATGTGTAGACCGCGGAATAACCGCGAACTCTGTGCAAAACACCTTGCCACACAGCGAGACGTCCACAGTACAATATTCCACCGGACACAACACGTCACCACTTACACCACGAAATGTCACCCCACGGTTCAAGCAAAACATCACTTTTGGTCCTAGCAGGTTCTTAAAATTTACACTCATCACCGAAACTGTCGCGCCTGTATCCACAAGTGCCATAGTAGCCACTCCATCGACAACTACACGAACTTTGTTCTTCAACATAAACGCTGACGGGGGTATATCTGTAGATAGCACCTGTGATCTTGCGGCTTCACCCCCACTGACCGCACCGACTAGTTTTCCGGCGGCGGTGTATGTGCGCGTCGCCGTGGCGACGGCGATCGTGGAGCACGGGGAGCCTGAGGTGGCGTCAAACTTCGATCAGAGGCCGGCGAGGGGTAGCGTGACCCGGTAGGTGCGCGTGGTTTCCGTGACGTGGAGTGCGGATAGTCGAAATGTTGGTGATACAAAGGCCAAGACTGTCGCTGATATGGGCGGTGGTCACAAAAACGTGCGATATGACCCGGGACGCCACAGTTGTAGCATACCGGAATCGGTCGAGGGGCACGTGGCTGCCCAGAGTAACGACTCCTCTCGGAAGGCATGGGATAGTGGGGCCGCCCTTCAGGGGCACTGTAGGAAGGCGATGTTGGGTAAACAGGCGGGCGAAAACTTCGTTCGTAGTTGGGAGTTGGATGACAGGGGAATCCGGCCTGCCGTGTGCCTTGATATTCATAAGCGTGTGCAGCGTTGATCGATGGTTGCCATGGTGGAAGAGAAACAGGAGTCCGCACACGTTCTGGTTCGTTTACGTACACATCCTAAAAATCGCTGGGGCGATGATAGGTCTGCTGAGATCGAAGCAGCTCTTCTCTGACAATCTGCCGTATGGTCAAAGCAAGCTCGTTAGGTGGCACTGTTTCAACACTAGCAACAGTTGGGACGTTGGACAGACGGCCGAATTTAGGAGAAATTTGTCGCATCTTGAGGGATTCAAAGGTACGACAATGCTTCATCACGTCAGACACGGAGTTCAAGCAGTCTTTCCCAATTAAGAAATTATACAAGTCTTCGGCTATACCCTTGAGAACGTGTCCAACCTTGTCTTCTTCAGACATCCTCCCATTCACGATCTTGCACAGCTTCAATATTTCTTCAATGTATGTCATACATGTTTCTCCTGGAAGCTGTGCCCTCTGAGACAATGTCTGCTCCGCGCGTTTCTTCTTTGCATCTGAATCACCGAAACACTTCTGCACTTCTTCAACAAAACGTACCCAAGTAGTGAACATGTCCTCGTGGTTCTCGTACCACATGAGGGCGGTGTCAGTTAACGAGAATACGACGTGATTGAGCTGTTCGTTCGAGTCCCAGCCATTGCTTCTGCTCACCCGCTAGTAGTTCTTGAGCCACACGTCGACGTCTTCCCCTGAGGTTCCGCCGAAGTTTGGCGGCACTCTGTAGTACGGCGCGGAACCCATCGGAGTTGGCCTCGAAGCGTTGGATGGCTGCTCTTGGGCCATTACGATCGGTGAAGGTGGAAGTCCGGCGAGGCGGCGGCTGCGACGAAGTCCTGGTAGTGAAGCTCCCGTCTTTGGGTTCGTCCTACCCAGCACCTTCCACCAAATTGTTACACAAGGCGAGGTAAATTAATGGGGGTTTTTAATGGGCCCTGAGTCCGCGATCACCGTATAATGATGATAATCTCCACCGCCATGGCTCGTACCCACACAGAGGGATCGCAGTGGAGGCAACGTTGTCTTCAATCTCTACCCGCGCTTCCCTTGTTTTTCCTGGTAGTGATACTTCTTATCAATATATTATAGAAGCGCATTGACGTGAGGTGTGAAAAAAGGTTTATTCAGCAATGAATAGGGATTTAAAGGCCCACCGTTACAAAGCGGTCAGACATAGGTAATCATTATTAGACGCAGAACAAAGTGAAAATCTGCGTACATTCGCGTGTCATCCTACGGACGCGTATCACTGAATGACGAAATTATTAGTAATGACGTAGTGGGCACTTGACAATTGTGCTTGCAATATACATTGAATGACATATTCGAACAGCAAAAGTTACGCGCGTTGTCATTCGCGTCCTTACTGCACGACTGAGCCATGCACCAAGAAACAAAGCGGATGGGCAGTTAGAAGGCGATGCACACAAGGTTTGATTACGCTATTCGACCGTTCCAGCGACTACAGGCGGCGCAACGGTACGTCGAGATGGGGGACGAGACGGTGATGTCGCGAGCGTTCATGTCAGCGTCGCAGAGCGTGAAGACGCTTTCGTTGGTTCATGACTACTGAGAGACCGTACTGCGTCACTGACTGCGTCGCAGATTATCAACGTGTGACAGCTTTGCTGCTGCAGGCTGCATGGCGCCGCCTCGGTCACTGGAATGACCGAATACTGGGCGACAACTTTTATTGGCACTGAAGGGAAAGCTGTGGAGGCGGGGCTTCTGCACATGTAGCACTACGTGAAGTAGTCTGTTTTAGCGCGCTTCTCGTAACGCTACAGAAAGTGGCAGGAACGCACCATGGGCGTTTCATGTAGACGCAGACGCCGCTTATATAGCGTTCGAGGTGCACGTTAGGAGGCGAGACTTTCACGTGCGTTCAAAAACGTGAAGTCATAACGAATAAACTAAAGTAAGTACGACTGTCTTTATGTTGCGAGCTGCGTTCTGTCTCAAATAACTACACGTAGAAAATAAAGGGGCAACTTCTATATTTCACGGTGAAAATGCGTGCGCTGTTGTGGAACTACATTTCACTGGTGGCAGGATGCCCGCGATTTGGCTCTGAAGCTTTCGCTCCTATGCCAAGAAAAGTTGTACACTCTCGAAGGTGAAGCTCGAGCGTCCTCCAATTTTCGCGCTCCACCTACTTAATCGGAAAACTGTGTCAGAATGAAGCTTAGCTTAAGCTTGGCTCTCTTCTTCGTGTTCTCTATACTTGTCTGCTTTCACTTTCCTGTATGCCCTGTAGAGAAGGGTGTTTCTGCTCTACTAACATTGTCGGCTGTTTGTTGGGCTGACACAATGAAGAATGTGCGCATTCTTCATGTTTAGTACACTGGTAGAGAGTATTGCGATTTCCCCAATTTTCGTGGGGCATACCCGTTTTTGATGGACTATTATTACATGACACACCACCACGACATTAGACGCCGACAAGCCGAGACGCTACAGGTGCTTCACAACTGGAAGATGAAGATAATTTCGCACCCCGTGAGCAATAATGGCATGACTTCATGCCAATGAATGATAGACTATAGAAAAAAAGCTTCGTCTCAGCCTATAGTGAGACACGGCATGTAGATCCTATTGTTACGGATAAGACGCGGCACCGTATCGACGAGACCGTGGATGAAATGCATTTAAAACCAGCAGTAATGGCATGACTGGTTCACCAGCCATCGAGATGATTAAGATGATGATGATGATGATTCCACAGCCATGGCTCGTACGCCCTGAGGGGGATTGGCCAAATATCGATGACCTAATTCAGTGAGACTTTTTTTATGTTCATTATCGACACCCCCCACCCGAGAAAAAAAAAGAAAAAATGCCCTAGGTAGAATGAAAGGAGTGCAATACTTGTTTGTCACTCGTTCAGATCAGACTATGCATCCATTACCTTGAATAGGAATTAGCATGGTTAAACAAAGCTCCTGTGGATGTTGGAATATTTCTGCAGGAATAATGGTCACGCATGCAGCGGAGACAACCCTTCGTCTTCCTCGTAAGGCACACACGCGCGTCGCCGCCCAGAACATCAATATGCATAATGCTTGCACGTAGCATGCACGTTAACGAGGACAATGACTAATCATGGGAAGGCGTCCGAGGAAAAAGGAGCAGCTTCAGAACTGTCACAGTATTGCACCACCTTCTAAAAACAAGAGAAAGAAGAATAGCCATGTAAGATCGAATATGGTCGAAGAGAGGTTTTATGACACCCATATTCAAGCAATCACTCCGGAACTTCAACAAATGAACATCACATATTGTCCAGAAGCCGCGTCTTGCTGTAATTGGCCCTCCTGTGTGTCGGCCGTGGCGGAGCTGGCGCCGACAAGCGGCATGACGCGCGTGGGTAACCAGACCAACACAACGGATCCGGCAGCGGTCAACTCGCGCATCTCCATCGGTATCTTAAACACACACACGTAGTGCCCAAAGAGGACGTGGAGCGGCTCTTCAAGCGCTGCGGCCGCATCATCGGCATCTCTATGCACAAGGGCTACGCCTTCGTCCAGTACACTGAACATACGACGCACGCAATGCGGTGCTCGGAGAAGACGGACGCACCATAGCTGGCCAGATTCTGGACGTTAACATGGTTTCTGAGCCCAAGCCTCACCAAGTTAACCGTAAGCGGCAGAACCTCACACCAGACCCGTTCGCCACCCTCCAGCAATTGGGCTCGCCCGTGAAGGCGCCCGCACCGAGCCGCTCGCCTTCCGGCCAGCCAGCGCCATCGGTGGCGGCAACAAGGGCATTGCCAAGAAGAAACTGCACACGTACGCCAAGCCGGATGTCCTCATCTGTGGCAACTACCGGAAGGTGTTTCCGAGTCTGCAGAAGCTGCTCAACAACAAGCGCCACTGCTGCTGACTGCGCTTCACCTGCCGCTGCCACGTGGTCGGGCTCTTTGTGGCCGACTCGCCGCCTGGCATTCCGTTGCCCGTCTGCACTGAATGCCAGGCGCGCTGCGGAAGTTGGTGGGAGCTGGCCTGCCACCTTGAAGCTACTCATGGGATGTCCATCTGCCACCATGCATCCACTGGAGGCAGCCACAAATACGGACGAGCACGACCCGAAGAGCTTGCAGTCGGACCAGGCCGTGGCGTCTCCGAACAATGATGGCTGCTGCGAGGAAGCGGCCTGCGTGGCTTCGGAATTTCGAAGCGACGACTGGGCCTCTATTGTCGTCGAGTGCGCCAACCACGGCTCCAACGGGGCCCATTCAAGCAGCGACCTTATCGACGAGGATGTGGATGATATGTATTTAAAACCAGCAGTAATGGCGTGACCAGTTCACTAGCGATCGAGCTGATGATGATGATGATGATGATGATGACGACGATAATTTCACAGCCATGGCTCGTACACAATCAGGGAGATCGGCCAAGAATCGATTACTTGATTCAGTAAGATGATTAAGTAAGATGACTTGATTCAGTAAGCCCTTCGTCTTTCTCGTTAGGCACACACGTGCGTCGCCGCCCCGAATGTCAATATGCATAATGCATGCACGTGGCAATATTATAGCAGTCTGCAGATTTATACATGCTGCATTCGTATTAGGAAAAGATAGGGTAAGATGCACAACGGATAGCGCAGGCACATCAGCAGGTCATGTTCGACATGCTTTCTCGAGTAGGATGACGCGGCGAAGAATCGAAATTGCCCGGAGCAAAATTTGAATTTTTTTATAAATGCTCTAACGTTTATCCTTTAAGCCCTTTCAAAAGACGAATCACTCACTGTTTTGCCTGACACTTTGCTCGTACCGGTTTATCATCGGACGTGCCATATATCATCGTCAGGAGGTGGAACTGCCGGTGCACGGAAAACGGACTCCGCCGGAGTTTCTCAAAACGTAGTTCTTCACCGCAGGGAATTCCAACAACTGCTTGGGTTATGATATGAACTCATTTTGGCAGACAGATTCTTTAGCAACTAGCGTCCATTGAAATGCGGCTATCTAGGCTGGTGATCCCATGACCATCGCGTCAGCAGTTAGGCACGATAACCAGTAGCTCTCCCCGACAGAATCAATAATATTGTCATCAGAAAACTGTTACCAGCCCATCAAAAAAAAAAAACCGAACGGTCTAGCCTAGCTTATAGTGTTATTCCACAGCTGAGAATACGCATCTACTATATAGAGCGGATAGAAAAGAATGCTTCGTGCAAGTATGATTGCGTTTTAATTAAGAAACTCCAGTGAGAAAGGAAACCCTGTAAAAGCCTTAAATAAATCGATGTTAGTTGCATTCTTTTACCTGCGCTGAACTGTTATATACCTTTTCAATGAAAATTGTGTGGTGACGGTTTTCTCTCTGTCTCTCTTTCGTTCTCATGCACACGTTTTCAGCTATTGAAAGTTCTTCGTAAGTGTAGCGAGTACAATTTTGGGACGGCACTCTCGTTTAGAGCTTCTCATCTGATGGCAGAAAATAAGTAATAAACATTAATAAATTATTTCTGCAGAATGACAACTGACGCCTTTATGAGCGTTCACTTCCGAGTGAAATTGCGTTTGTGTGCATGAAGCATGTTTTACGACAGACGGCAACTCAACGCGTCTCTGGCATGGTTGTTTTATAACGCTGAAAGGCGAATACCTGAAACCAAAAAACGACAAAATGGGCGCTGTCTCGTGCTCTCAGGTTCTTCTGGTTTTCTCTAGCTGCATCATCTATGTTAATACTCCATTTAGCTCTACTTCCGTTGAAAATGACCTCTATCGGTCGTATGATTGACCTAGAACAATAATTACGAGATGTATGTTTATTAAAGTAAGCACAACGGCGCACAAAGTTAACCGGGAAACTTGATTTCTATCGGAAACGAAGCTGATGTACAGAGTCGCTGCCATCACCCAACCTCTCGTAATTGTGCAAACGATGGCATGGTCACTTTTCCTTTTCCCGTCGTCGCCTTTCAGTGAATCCAATGAATAGTAAACGCCTGAACAAATCTTTCTCACTCTCAACGAAGTAAGGTCCCGCAAGAAAAACCAATAGAGGACTCATATTATAGACTCTGGAAGATGACACTCAGTGAAAAAAAAATACTTCACAGCAGATCCCCGGAGTGAATGATGATGAGTGGGGCAAGGTGTCCGTCTGTCCGTCCGTCTGTCTGTCCGTTGGTCTATCCGTCCGTCCACCTGTCAATCCGTCCGTCCGTCCGTCTGTCTGTCTGTCTGTCTGTCTGTCTGTCTGTCTGTCTGTCTGTCTGTCTGTCTGTCCATCCGCCTGCCTGCCTGCCTGCCTGCCTGCTTCTGTCTGGTCGTTGGTCCATACGTCCGTCACCTGTCTGTCTGTCTGTCTGTCTGTCTGTCTGTCTGTCTGTCTGTCTGTCTGTCTGTCTGTCTGCCTGCCTGTCTGCCTGCCTGCCTGCCTGTCTGTCTGCCTGTCTGTCTGTCTGTCTGTCTGTCTGTCTGTCTGTCTGTCTGTCTGTCTGCCTGTCTGTCTGTCTGTCCGTCTGTCTGTCTGTCCGTCAGTCCGCTGGTCCATCCGTCCGTCCATGTGCCTGCCTGCCTGCCTGTTTGTCTGTCCGTCTGTCCGCCTGTCTGTCTGTCCGTTGGTCCATCCGTCCGTCATCTGCCTGCCTGCCTGCCTGCCTGCCTGCCTGCCTGCCTGTATGTCTGTGTGTGTGTGTGTCTGTCCGTTGGTCCATCCGTCCGTCCATCTGCCTGCTTGTCTGTCTGTCCGTTGGTCCATCCGTCCGTCATCTCCCTGGTAGGCCTTCCTGCCTGTCTGTCTGTCCGTCCGTTCATCCGTCCATCTCTGTCTGTCTGTCCACCTCTCCGTTTGTCTGTCCGTTAGTCCATCCGTCCATTGATTGATTGATTGATATGTGGGGTTTAACGTCCCAAAACTACCATTATGAGAGACGCCGTAGTGAAGGGCTCCGGAAAGTTCGACCACCTGGGGTTCTTTACCGTGCACCCAAATCTGAGCACACGGGTCTACAACATTTCCGCCTCCATTGGGAAATGCAGGCCGCCGCAGCCGGGATTCGATTCCGCGACCTGCGGGTCAGCAGCCGAGTACCTTGGCCACTAGACCACCGTGGCGCGGCGGTCAATCCATCCATCCATCCATCTGCCTGCTTGCCTGCCTGCCTGCCTGACCTGCCTGTCTGTCTGTCTGTCTGTCTGTCTGTCTGTCTGTCTGTCTGTCTGTCTGTCTGTCTGTCTGTCTGTCTGTCTGTCTGTCCATTGGTCCATCTGTCCATCCATCTGCCTGTCTGTCTGCCTGTATGTCTGTCTGCCCGTTGGTCCATCCGTCCGTCCGTCCATCTGTCTGTCTGTCTGTCTGTGTGTCTGTCTGTCTGTCTGTCTGTCTGTCTGTCTGTCTGTCTGTCTGTCTGTCTGTCTGTCTATTGGTCCTTCCGTTCGTTCATCTGCCTGCCTGCCTGCCTGTCTGTCTGTCTGTACGTTGGTCCGTCCGTCCGTCCGTCCGTCCGTCCATCTGTCTGTCTGTCTGTCTGTCTGTCTGTCTGTCTGTCTGTCTGTCTGTCTGTCTGTCTGTCTGTCTGTCAACCATATGAAATCGTCAAATATACAAAAACCACTAAGCCCATCTAGTGATAATATTTCCAAGGACATATACACACAACGCCATCCATTGAGCAAATCATAAAAAAGAGGTTGCTGCTTATTACTAAACGTACTACTACTACTACCGAGGAGAGAACAACCCACAATGTAAGGGCTTTGCCTTAAAAAAGGCAACCTTTTGACACGAGCTGCTGTCTGGAGCATTTTTCTTAACGCTGCGGGGACACGAAATGTGAAGATGGAAGGAATTGCAGAGAACTCATTTCAATTTCACACAGAGTCAGTGATGGCCGAAGGACAGTCATCGCTGGTCCTGTCTTTTCCCTCCACAATCCGTCGCGAAAACCATTTACCAAGTCTCCTCTGCCTCCATTTCGTCTCGAGCCGCCACTTCACTGACGACGCCCGCTTCCATCCTATCATTCTCCCACACCCCCTCATTCGTCGTTTTCTGCATTTCTAACTTCTGTACCAGAAACATCATCGCAAGCTTTGTCATTTTATTTATGAAGTCACACGTTATTCCGTGCGCCCTGTCCTTTTCGCCCCCGATGGTCCAATTCGTTACACTCCAGATGCAAGCTGGTCCCTTTACTTTTACGGTGAAAGAAAGACAGCACACCGTGATGTACGACAGGCAGGACAGGGTTTTACTTCCCGAGGTGCTGGGATTTTTTGGCCTCCTCTCCTCACCGCCTTAAACTGCTAGGGCCTCTTTTCTAGTTTTCAGGACGGTCGCTTCAATATCTTGCCTTTCTATAGCCAACATGCTGACCCTAACCTTTGTTTCTCTTTCTTTCTTTCTTTCTTTCTTTCTTTCTTTCTTTCTTTCTTTCTTTCTTTCTTCTTTCTTTCTTTCTTCTTTCTTTCTTCTTTCTTTCTTCTTTCTTTCTTTTTTCTTTCTTTCTTTCCTTCTTTCCTTCTTTCTTTCTTTCTTTCTTTCTTCTTTCTTTCTTCTTTCTTTCTTTCTTTCTTTCTTTCTTCTTTCTTTCTTTCTTCTTTCTTTCTTTCCTTCTTTCTTTCTTTCTTTCTTTCTTTCTTTCTTTCTTTCTTTCTTTCTTTCTTTCTTTTTGCCGAATGGATCCTTTGCAGTTATTTTGCAGCATCAAGAGGCCCTTTTTTGTGTTCTAGCCGCAAAATACTCCTAGAGCTAGGCTTCTGCAGTTGTGCGTTTTCAGTTGTTCGGCACAGCACATGCATTGTCCTCACTGTACGTCATGACGATGAAGAATAAGCGCAGTGGCACATGCAAGGTACACGATACCGATTAGGCTGTTATCATGGCACAGCACATGCAAGGTACCCACTTACGCCATGCAATGGCGATGACGATTACGAATAAGCGTGTTTCATACCACACATTCTCTTTCTGCCATAGATGAAAACGATCGTGAGAGTGCTCTCACCCGCGAAAGGCAAACTGGCAACGACAACGACAAGCAGCTACTCCAGAGTCAAGAGCGCGGCATGCGGTGGCTCAACGTCTACACAGACAGCAAGTTATCCCGAAAATAAAAGCTCGGGAAGCAGCGACAAAACAGCGACGCCGACAACAAGCGACAACCCCGAAGCTGAAGGAGCGGAGAGAGGCGGCTAGACGGGAAAGACATTTTATTGACTGTACACAGTTAATAAAATGAATGAACCTAAGAAATGCTAAATACAATGCCACATTCTATCGTGGTGAAATAATGGTGGAGAAATGCCCCAAATGGGTCAAAAGTTTCTCTGAAGGGTACCCTGAAGTCGGTCGGTGTTTTCGGAAAGACCGTGCCGACACCAAGGGCGATGGAATGTCGAGACGCTCTGAACTCGTTTAATTATGAAAACGCTGATCGTGTGTGTCATTTTCGCGCAGCCACCACTGACGCACTATTAGACAAATAGCTGATCTACTTCGCTTCGGAGATGTAATTAATTAGTAAGACGAGTCTAAAATTTTGGCATTTGAGAAGGTTCGCTCTGAAGTACTGCATAAAATTTTTATTGCTGAGGAAGTTCATGCAATAATACTCTTTTATTCATTGGAAAGCGTCACATAACCACAGCTAATAATTACAGGACGGTTGTCACCGTCGACAGAAACAGCATTTGCGAATACGAAGTCGAACTCAGTCTCAGAAGTAAGAAGCAGGAAATGAAAATTGAGCTAAGGTAAAGAGAAAAAGCGGAAGAAGAGTAGAAAAAGCAAATTGATGCTCACCCTGCTTATATACCATAAGATTGTGCAGTAAATCAAGGTCATAGTGTCAATGCAGCTTTCTGTTTAGTAATCATGCGATGTGAGGAAAAAAACAACGTGAGCTGCGTGTGACAAAGCTATAGAAATCATTGAATTTTGGGCCACAGTAATTGTCCTGCGCACTCCGGTTTTACTGCGAATTTGATGTTGTCCATCAACTCCACCACTGCTCTGAAAAACTTACGTTTTTTACGTGCCAGATTAATTAGCCTGCGGCATCTTAAATGCTTCCATAATTGAAAACAGTGCGATGAATGTGGCATATTGAGAAAATGATGACAATTAGAAAAGATACAATGACACGCTGCTGTAGATTACATAAGAAATGGGGCTCTTCCAACTGTGCTTCCATAAAGGGAGTAATGTTTCCAGCCATATGTTATGCATAGTGTATACTGCGTAATGGTAACATATTAAATGTTGCCGGATTTGGGTATATCAAAACTTACTGAATAAAGTCTGTATTCCTTTATAGTTTAATCATGGTCAAAGCCTATTTTGGGCTACAAACGTTATACACGGCGGGCCGACCCAGTCCAGTCAGGAATATAGCGTTTATATATTCAATATGGCGACTTTCTCAACCCACCGTACACAAACCAAGTTTCACAAGTACAATAAAAAAGAGACTCTACATTTTCTGTCTCTCAAGGAGTTCAAACGCGAATAGTCTAAACTACCATAATCAACAAGAATAACGCTGTTTCGATTATCCAGACCAATTTAAACAGTGCGCGTTTACTTCGGTCTGATGCGTTATTGAGACCTTCATGAATGATAGGGTTTATAATATTATGGGCGCATCAATGCATGTTGTTTTCTATTAGAACTTAAGCTGTGCGGGTGCATGCGTGTTCTAGTCAGAAACAATGAACGTAGCGAAGGTCAATAAGATCGAAGTAAACCGTGCGTTAGTGATGCGAGGGCACCGACCCCGCTATCCGTGCTCGCTGTGGCACGTCCCCTCTTATACTAGGTTTCAAAAAATTTCACAAACTGGAACAATAGTGTAAGCATATATTACGAGCGATTCGTGCAGGAACTCCAGCTTCGTCCGGAAGGTTGGAATCGATAGCGTGATTCTATGTTGCGCTCGTATACTAAGAGAAACATATTTTTCGTGCTATTTCGACAAAATGATTTGGGTTCTCTGAAACAATTTTTTTCTTAAAACAAAATACATCTTACCCGCATGAATTCATTTAATTCAAGAGGAACGAGCTGATGTAATCGAGATGTGAATAAAGAGACAGCAGAATAGGAGTGTGACACGTGTAATTCTATAAGAGAGAGAGAAGGAGAAAGAGAAGCAGTATAGGTTCCCATAGAACTTTCGGGAGGCGCGTCTTAGTACGGTAAGCTTGGGATATGCGTCTGTCACTGCCAGAGATCCGCTCTGCTTCTCTCGCGAACTCGAAAAGCTTTTGCTGCTCGCGTATGCATGCAAGAGCGTGCTACTAATGCAAACATTGCGAGGCGGGATAAGCGCGTGGGGGAACTCGACGCTGAAACAAGGGCACTCCTTCCGAGACATCCTTCGCCGATTGCGCTGGAAATACGAGACATGAAAAGAAAGGCTCTCTTCTTACACCGTAAAATAATTGAAATCACTAGAGGCATCTAGTGAAGATTCGTTGCCGGTGCGCGTGTGTGCTGGTAAGTAGCAAGAACACGAGACCAAATGTTTCACTTCGCTTTCATGGCTGCAGTGTTCACGTCACTTGTTGGATGAAGTCTGCTCCTGGAGCTTATGGCTCCCAGAGCAGACTTTTTTCTTGATGGTCCAAGAAAAAAAGGAGAGATGACATTAAGAATGACATGTGAAGAAACCGGTGTTGAATGTCTGTGGGATCGAATGGAAAATAAATCACTAATGGTACAGGAACAAACAGAATACACTCTTCGTGGTGCGAGTGTAGGATGTGCTCCAAGATGCGCAGCCTTAGCGTGGGTTCGCAAAAATTGAGCTTTTGTATTGGCGGCAAGAACAAATCTTCGATTACAGTACTACACAACAGGACGCAAGCCAAATTGAATAATTGATTCAGCATCTACCTCCGGTCATTCCTTCATGTTGCAATAGGGCCCGATGAAGCCCTCAAGCTTAACTGGTAAGTTCTGTAGAGTGGTAGGACGGTTCAAAATATGCGCCATATTGCATTAGCAATAGACATGATAAATTATCTTACAGAAAGGAAAAAAGAAGAGCGACCAAATGGTGTTGCAATTTTTTTTTCAGTGGTTTGCTTTCCTTTCTGTTATGTTGTCACATCGCAATCGTAAAACATGCAGTTTACTTCTCGATTTCATGTTAAATGGTCATGCAGTTGTTCACCTCTATTCAGGTTCCAGTAACTCTAATGTTACTACTATCGGTGCACTGTCACTGGTAAAGTGCTTATCTGAATACTCACATATCAAATTTTTGCAATAACAGAGCTTGAACACCAATGATATTGTTTGCAACATTCTGAATAGTTACGCACACCTAGTCATCACATATCAAGGGCAAATTAGGTACTAACTCTCACTGAGGGATGCAAGGAGCGGCAAGCAGTATTTCTAAGGCAGCAGTAATGCTCAGTATCCAATAGTTTTTGACATCTCGGCACACCAGTGCCCCTTGTGTTGGTAATAAAACAAGCTGGAGCTCGTCACTACTAAATCTTTTTCGTACTCAAATATGCTCACCTGTATAGAAATGTGCACGTTTTGGCTAATGTCTTACATAAGCTAATAAAATTCCTAGTACGGCCAATGCCCTAATCAAGCCTTACTTCTTGATAAAGGAAGGTTGATCTCGTCACTATTAAATCTCTTTCAGACTAAAATATACCCACCTATAAACAAATGTGTACGTTTTGGCTAATGTCTTGCTTAGGCTAATAGATTCCTAATCAGGCCATTACCCTAATCAAGTCATGCTTCTTGAGTGTAGGATTAAATGCGCTGACGGAGCTACTATGCCCACGTGTGCCGTAACCTGTGGCGGCTATACTTCGCTAACTTTGTAAATATTCGCGTATCTCAGATCACTGCTTTGCATTGAATGTGTGCGTGTCTGTTTTATTCCCTTACGCCGGCATTCCGCTTTTGCAACAAAACAGCTTTCTTAGTTCGTTCATCTAATATCACTTTGAAAACAGCAGACATACAATGGCCTTCCTGCACAGTGACACAATGGAATGCATATTATGATGCAATAAAATCAGTTTCAGCTCACGGAAATGTCTCCGGTTAATAATAAGAAGGCTGCTCGAGCTCCTCCGTCAAACGCGTACGGCACGAGTGGCTTGTCCTCGTACAGCAGTTAGAGGCCTGTACTGCATCCGCAGGAACGACATCGGAAGACCTTGACATGCGTGCCACTACAGCGCAAGATGCCGCTCTGTCACTCGCCATGAATGAAGAGCGAGCCCCGAGTGGAACAGAGATTTGACAAGCACTCGGCCTTGGTCAACTTTATGAAACAGAGAGCATTATCCGTGTTTATCACTCTTCCCACGACTACTAAATGACCCGACATGCGCCGCGTATATCACGTGGTTTCCTTCTGGTGGATCCCGTCATATCCATTGAAGCGGTGAAGTTTGACATAAACAACGTCGCTTCAGGTCCTATGGTATAACTAATATGTAAGGAAATGCGTAAAAATACCGGTTATTTGGGCAAAGACAAATATTTTCATGTAATGATGTATTGGTCACAAAATCTATACCTTTCCGAAGGGTACTTCAATTTATGTCATGCTTGTGCGCGCTTGTCTTTAACGCCTTAAACAACTGCCTTACAAAGCGTGACAGATAGCGCAGTTTAGAGCTCCAACCACGAGACTAAACGTTAACAACCAAACAGATTTATTAAATGAAAGCCTCATAGGCCTCATAAAACGCAAAAAATATACCATCGGTGACGACGCCATGAACAAGAGTGATACGAAAACTAATCATCATTTGATGACGTCATAGACAGTCAAGTTTGTGACGCCACGTGGTGGTGTCATCAAATGAGATCATTACGTCAGAAAAAAAAAACACTTCAGGTTGTGGGGCTGCCAACACCCACTGTAAGGTCATTTGCGCTCCTTGGTCGGCACTTGTCTGGCGGGAAGGCCGCGTTTAGGTTTAGCAGCCGCTGAGCGGTAAGTGGCGCCGTGCTCACGCGGATTCAGCGTCAACCTCAATATTGTTAGTGCGGTAGTGCCAGAAGTGCCGTCCGGCGGCAAGCATAGGCAGCTGCACAGAAAACACTAGCGAGCCTCATTGGCGGCGTTGGGGCGGCGATGGGTTGGACGTTTCTGGCAGGGAATCAGTGAGATGCATCAACCGTAGGTCGTTTTCCGTGAGCCAAACATCAGTGAAGCCACTTTCGTGTTAATTTATGTTTGCTGTTATGTTGGTTGAATGTAACATAATACTGTATAAAGTTGCTTTTAACTTGTCCCTAGTGACTTATTTGATTCGGTCATGATTTCATTATCCTTTCTAGAAATAGTCGCACAAATGTGAATAGTTCTTTCGTTTGCCCAAACACGTCTGCTCTGTCCCTTTGTTCTGAGAGCATGGCATTAATCAAACGCCACAAGGTAATGAAAGCTTTAAAAAGGGGGCGGGGAGAATGAATGCATCAATAGGGAAGAAAAAGAAGAGATGCCTTTGGCCTTCGGGTCGTCTTAGGCGACGCACAAGGGTCCACGGGAGTTTCGCCGTCACGTGATCTCTCTTTCGTGAGAGGTGTGTACGCTGTCACAGCTATATAACGATGGCCATGCCCTATAGTTGATTTTGAATAAAACTTATGAGCCGCGATATAATTACTACTTACAAATAGTCTTCGCAAGGATAGAAAGACCTGAGATATATGTCTCGTAACCCACGAACAATACAAGTGCCTTCCAGTTGCGTTTGTTCTCTTCAGGTTTAGTAGCGTTTGTTTATTCGCATCAATTTAAAAAAAGGTGGAACAAACACACGCAAACACATGCAAACAAACACACGCAAACAAACGCAAACACACGCAAACACACGCACATAAAAATAATAGTTGATTTTATTGATAACCTGTCTGCTTTGCAGATGGGAAGACTCATGGAGAGCGCGCGCGTTGATAACCTAAGTGGTTTTAAATATTACGTTCCAGCGCGATTCCGGACGATTCTCACTCCAGTGTGCTTTGTTTTAAAGACAAGGCTGAAACAGCCATTTCGACTGGGAGTAGTCAGCTTGTAATACTGTAGAGGGCCTTTCAATAAAGTGAAAAGTACACGTGCGTTTTTATGGACATATCTGCCCGTTATATCTCCCCGTCGGAATGCGTGACAAGTGGACCGTGACGAGGTGATTTGTGATGATCCTAATGTCGACTTCTCAACCCACGCCCACCAAGACGTAACTGCCGTGGAGTCACTGCGGTCGGTCAGCGAGCACCTGCCGCTGCCACTCCTTGCGGGTGGTGTCTCTGTCTGTCGCGTGTTGTAGCAACACTTACCGGCAGCTGCTCGAAGCGACTACCACAAGTCCTGCGTGGAAGTGGCGTGAGCTCTGCGTGGAATCCTACCACGCTTCCTTGGCCCATCGCGTGCGTCCTGATCTGACGATGGCTCAAGGAGCGCTAGTAACCCGACAATCGCGCTGAGAAGCAGAGCGATTCTATAAATATCACATGCACAGGAAATCGAGGTGTATGCGATGCGTGACTCCATCCATCTACATTTTTCGCGCTAACGGCGCTGTCTTGTCACGTAGCACGCTCGCTCAGGACTAGAACCATCTATAAGCGGGCCTGAGATGCACAGCAGGTACAGAAAGGCTACACGCCATTTCCCGAGTGGCACAAAAATGTACCAAGCATAAAAACAAGCCAACCAAAAATGGACCGCAATCCACAAACTTTGATGCCGCTGCGGCAGCATCTCCCTGTCCGAGAATGGCGAATTGTGGTTTCATGCGTGGATACACAACTTACGTTTGCATGATTTAAGCGTAACGCAGTAGTTTTATCGCACGGTTTTCATCGATGATGTAAACAAAACACACTGATGAAGACTATCCAACACACAGTGCACATGGACACGCAGTAAGCAAATAAACAACATGTAAACAAACCTACTAAGGTGATATTTGAAGAAACTCGCCGGAGTAAATTTGATGGAGAAGGTCCTGAGTATGAGAGTGGCAGTATTTCAATATATTTCGCCTCGATAACAAAGAGTAAATTTAGGTTGTTGTATAAATGTTTTTATAGCGGCTGAAGCGCGCAGATATGGGCAGACAAATGAATGCAGCTGAAAGAATGAACAAACCAAAAAAAGCAGAGATATATGAAGAAAAAATAAAGTAAGAGATAAAGTATGAAAAAACATATTATATATCAGAGAACAGTTACTGTTAAAATATAGCTTACCTGCTACGCATCATGTTCCAAATTGCAAATTATTAAAAAATGAACTGGCAGGCTTGTGAAATATGCTGCCATAAAATTTGTTCATTTCATTTGTCATTTAATATGATGAAATGCTTAGCTTTCGCATTTTATCAAGTTATATTGATAAGTCAGTTGCATGCTTGAGTAATCGTTGAGCACTGAAGAGAGCCGTGTTATCCTAGATTTGCCACAGATGTATCACTTTAGAAATATGCCACTTGATGGTATAGCGTAAATGTAAATTCTTACTCAGAAAATTGTATTTAGAAAGCGTGATTTCAATTCCCTTTCGTCTTTACACTGTGTGCACCGATGTGTCCTGGTAGGGCGAACGAAAGTTTTTAAGATAGGGTGGGCGTCGGCAGCGAGTGCAAGGAAAACAAAACGAAGCATGTATGTAGCTCTCAATCCTTCAACTTTGTCAGCATCTTCAAAGAAACTGCTGATGTGTTGGTGTTCATATTTTTAAATTAAATGATTGCTTTTGAAATTTACAACATGAAGTAGCTCTGGTGCCCAAAAGCAGGGTATAAACGTATGTCACTGTTTTTTTTCCTGTGCCCAAAATTACGTTGTTGTTAATGAATCGCAACCAAGCCTGTTATTCGTTTGGCTGAAATGACAATTCTAAATTATCCAGACAGAGTACTTTTCTTCTTGGCAGTACCTTTGCCCCGCCACAGTGGTATAGTGACTAAGGTACTCGGCTGCTGACCCGCAGGTCGCGGGATGAAATCCCGGTGTTGGCGGCTGCATTTCCGATGGAGGCGAAAATGTTGTAGGCCCGTGTACTCAGACTTGGGTGCACGTTAAAGAGCCCCAGGTGGTCGGAATTTCCGGAGCCCTCCACTACGGCGTCTCTTATAATCATGTGGTGGTTTCGGGATGTTAAACCACATAAATCAATCATCAAATCATTGGCAATACCTTTGAGCCACGAGTTGTCACGCATGCGCACAGCCACAGAAGCATTGCTGCTTCTGAAGCCGAGCGGACCAAGCGGCGGTCGATGATTGGAGGCTGATAATTTTGGTAGCGTAAGCTATACACTGACCTAGCTTAAGCAGTTTCGCGTGGCTTATCGAGGGCCGCACTGTGCATGTCCTGGGAGCAGCGACTACTCACGGCGCAGATCTGGCGCGCCGCGGAAGGCCTGGAAGCTCCTGGAGTGGCGTGTTATCAGTATGCTGGTGCTTAACTCGCGTGAGCACGCACGCTACTCTGTCCACCCATTTCTTCATCCAATTGTTCATCCATCTTTCTATCATTGCGTCCGTCCGTCCGTCCGTTCATCCGTCCGTCCGTCCGTCCGTCCGTCCGCCCGTCTGTCTGTCTGTCTGTCTGTCTGTCTGTCTGTCTGTCTGTCCGTTCGTCCGTCCGTCCGTAGATCACGCTACGTACACCCTGGCACAGCTGAGACAAGTCTGAAATTCAGTCTAAGTGATCTCTCATTCGCCTAACATTTTTCTTTAACTGTCATGAAAGCTTAGCAGCTCATTTGTCACACTGCTGAGCTCGAGGACGTGGGTTTGATTCCAGAACACTCTGACAGCATCTCGGTGGGGTCGAAGCTTAAGAAGAACACCCGTGTACTCAGGTTTGGGTGCATGCTAAAGAACAACCAGTGGTCAAAATTTATCTCCATCCACGTTGGTAAATCTCATATACATGTCATGGTTTAAGAGGTAAAACTTGAGAAACTAGTAATACTTTTCTGTATTAGTTTTCATCACTGAAGCGTCGCCAGCTGAACTTAGTCATCATAAATGTTATCTTTAACTTTTATCTGTTTTCCTTCAATGTGGCACATTTATGAGAAAATAAATCTATCATATGGTTCAAAAACGTCTTATTAACTGACGTCAGATTTCAGAATGGTTACCAGGCTGCTTTAGGCTAACAAGGAATAACTAACAAGAAGATAAGTGAAAAGAGCTTGCAGCGACATACTCTCTGCATCTTACAACACAGCCTTCCCCTCATTATCATTCAGCCCGGCATCACACAGATACACGCTGCACAAAGTCTCTGATAAACTACAGCGCCACCGCAACTTCTCTTTGGGATTACGTCACCGGCGGTGGCTACAAAACCAAGTTGCTAAGGTTGAACTACCATGCATTGCATTGGTACCTATGAAGAATGTATGCTTGCCCGTTGCTGCTGTTAATCGAATAAACGTTTGTTATGTTTTATGTTGTGATTCCTCTTTTTTGCGTTGACATGAAATCCCACAAGCTGAATTTTGAAAGCGGGCTAAGTACGATTTATTTCGATGTAGCGCACACTTTGAAGGAGTAGGAGAGTTGGCTACAGAAAGACCTCTAACAATACTAAAAGCTATTGGTCTGCATACTTCTACGTTTCTATGCCCACTACTGTCAACTTCGTTTGATTGATGTGGTACTTATCATATTTTCTAAGTCATTTTAAAATGAAATAAGCACTCCAGTCAGTTGAACAGCTTGGAGATAAGAGTCGATTGTGAAATAATGAAGAGTCAGTAATGTTTGCATTCTTCATTTTATGGCCACTAAACCAGTTGCTATGCACTAAAAACAATATCGCGCCAAGTGATAAGCGAGAACTATAATAATGACTTGTCATAAAGTTTATAAGGAGTACAATAACCACGAATTCAAGGGAATGAAATAGAGCAGAGTGAACAGAGACGCAAACGAAAGGTAGATACGGACAAGTACTCACTATCGACTTTCATTCGTGAAGTCATCCTTAAATATTTGTACCACACCATATAAATACGAGTGAACAGTTTTCCCAGTCACCATGCGGGACTACCATAATGGTTTAATGCCTAAACATAGATACTTATACAGAACATCTAGAGTTGTAGAAAGCCGCGTGAGGAGCTGCATAACCTTGAACGACTTGATTCTACGAGAAAGAATATTTGACCCCCCATCCTTTTTTTTAAATCGACATCAAGATTGGTAATGCCAACTCAACGTATCCATTCTCAACGGTGAACCTTTCTAGAACCAGCCCAGCCACGACTTTCTGCCAACAACTTCGGGACTTGGCTCTCCTTTGTT
Source organism: Rhipicephalus microplus (assembly GCF_013339725.1). Classification (NCBI taxonomy): domain Eukaryota; kingdom Metazoa; phylum Arthropoda; class Arachnida; order Ixodida; family Ixodidae; genus Rhipicephalus; species Rhipicephalus microplus. The sequence continues at coordinate 185,552,209 of NC_051165.1, read as the reverse complement.
TGTTAAAGATGGCTATTGCGCATCACACGTCCATGGACTATACTTGAGCATCGTAGTGTGATTTGTTTTATGTCGATATGTGGGGTTTAACGACTCAAAACCACCATATGATTATGAGAGACGCCGTAGTGGAGGGCTCTGTTAATTTTGACCACCTAGGATTCTTTCACGTGCACCCAAATCTGAGCACACGGGCCTACAACATTTCCGCCTCCATCGGAAATTCAGCCACCGCAGCCGAGATACGAATCCCGATTCGTTTTCTGTGAAGCCAAGTACATACACCCCTGCACCTCTCTCCCCCTACCAAAATGCACAAGAATATGTGGTTCCACATATGATAAAGCTGCCCTACTTTAAAAAAAAAAGTGCATCCTTGTACAGGCATTACGCGCATGAGTGAAGCCATATGACAGCAGTGCTATGGTAGTTCGATGGCCAGATTGACGTATTCCACCAAAGGGCATCCAAACATTAGTTCTGCGAGGGGACAATTATATCAATTGACGTAAGGATTTGTAGTTACCGGTATAAACCTATTTTTCTTATTAACAAAAAGGGGGCAAGGAAATTCTAATTCACCCTCGTGAGTCACACCTGTTGTACACTTTGTGGGGACAAGAAGGGCTCCTGGCTTGTGTACCACATTAAGTAACGCCATGACATTGTTCAGCGTTGCAGCTGCCCTTGCACGTCCCAGTAAGGAAGCGCACATACAACAAAAATAGGTGACAGAAAAATACCGGGTTGATGCTTGTCATCAATTCACTCTAGAGATATTTGTTCTTGCACTCGACTTCAAGAGGAAAAGCTGTAATTTATCAGGCTCTTGCTGTACGCAACTCAATATATTACCACGTAAGCACTTTTTTGCAGTAGCATACAGCAGAAATTAAACGTAATTCAATATACTCGCGTCAGGTAAGAGAGAAAAATTACTGAAATACTTTTACTAGAAAAAATAGAAAAGAATGCTGACAAACACTGCGTAAAATTGCCCTGAAGGACAGGTATTTCGCTGAATTCAGAATGAAACTTCGAATACTATATTTGTTGAGCTCTTTTAACATCACCCTGTAAACTGCTGCGCCATCTGCGAGTGTGTCCTAGAACATTTCAAATAAGGGTGCGATTAAGCTGCTACTGCAATTCCGCTGCATCGCACACGAGCATGTATGCATGCGTTGTATTTTTTCAACCCTTGTCATGAAAGAAATAGAGAGAAATTAACATCCTCTCTCCCGATTGTTTGCGTGAACTCCTGCTGAGAAATTCAGCCTCACTAGTCGTTTCGAAAGGGCGCAAGGCTAGCTGAGCCCTTCGCCACGAGGTGAACTTCTCATTGATCTCATTCAGTTTGCTTGCTGCCCCAAGCTGTCTTCTTCATTTTACTTTGTACCATCATTCACGGCTAACCTCTTTTTAAAAACCCAACTTTCTTTTCTCGCTACAGAAAGCCGATTCTCGGAACGTGTTAGGCAAGCGAAGAATATTTACAAAAGCATACAAAAACTTGATATCAGAATTTTTGTCTTAGCCATTTCTGAAATGATCAAAGGTCTCTAAGACAACAACAATTAAAATTGTTGACAAAGACCGATGAATGAACTCGTAAATTGAGGATGGAAACGGTTGGGCGGTTGTCGTAGTCGGCTACCTTTAACGATGCGCATTTCGATGAGCACTTCTGAAAACAAAGCGTGCGTTGCCGCATCTACCTTCATATACTTATATCACATCACGTCTTCTCCCTGCGGCCTGTACGTAGAAGCGTAGTTCCTCTCTTGCCTCCACCGTCCATCACTATAGTAACCGACAAACAAAGCCAAATTGTTCACAGTGAAACCACGCTGCTGCTCGTGGCAGTGCAATAGCACCACATGCGACTTCAGCCTGTTCATTTTCAGAAACGAGCTGTCGCTCAAGAACGGTCCCTATTTGTAAATATTAGAAATATTAGATAACCTTGTTTCATTGTCTTAAGCTAACCAAGACTACACGAAATAAAGTGAGGGAAGGACAGGTTTCCTGACATTATTGTCTGCCTTTTTGTTTCTAGTTACGATGAAGAAAAAAAACTTTACTTGTCCAATAATTAGCGAATCAGTGCTCGTTCCAGTCAATATAAGACACGGTCTATCCATTAACGGCGCCATACCGATTTAGGATCTCAGCTGCTTTGAGGGCCTTAAAAAGTAGCTATCGACCGGGACACTGAATTTTTTCATTCAGTTAAGAAAAACATACGTAGCTGGGCTGAAGTAAAGCGTTCCATTCAATCAACATGATTTTAGTATTGAAAAAACACACACATAAACACACACACACTAGCATAAATCATATATTTACGTGCGGCCGCTCTTCTGGCTTTCACTGTAACTGTGCTGCACCTTCCACGTAGGCCTGTCGTTTTTTCTTTTTCACGCAGAAGCGCTCAGGAAAGTGCTATCTAAGCAGCTAATCAATAAGTATGTAGCAAATGAATTTTGATTCGACACAGTTAAGCTAGAGAGGCGTTTCCTGCGCATTGCGCAAATTTTCTGCATTCTAGTTTTCTTGCCTGAGGGACGCTTCATATGTGGACGTTGATACTTATAATACTGTAACAAGAAAAACGCCAGTTCTGCGTGGTAGGCACAGCACAGTCACAACGAAAGCTAGAAGAGTGGCCTTTCAGAGCCTTTTCAAAACACTCATTGGGCAACTATGCAAGCACAGCTTCTTGGTACCCACAAAGGCATTAATAATAAACTTTTGGGTGGTATGCCGGCTTTCGATATATGCTTTTTTCGTCAGTCTAGTGAGAAGCGTGGTATCCACTAAACACTTGCTAGGAATTTTGTGCATTTTGTCCATGCAGTGGCTTGCGACAATGGGGAGTGATGGCTGACGTGGGTATGCGCCACAGTTAATAGGGAAACAGGAACAAGCAAGAATAAGTCCTATTACCACGATTGCTTTCCAGACATAAAGCCTGCCTAAGGGAAGTTTGACAACAAGTCAAGGGCACCGGAGTAGCTCAGTGAAAAAATACTGGGCTGGCACCCAACGTCCCCGGGTTTGAGCCCACTGTGTCATTGGTGCAAGTTTTTTTCTAATTTCGCGCGATGTGTTTGCGGACACCGATGGCGGCCGCGGCAGTGGCGGACAACACGCAACTGCGCCTGACCCGAGTTGTGATCACATAACAATTTTCGCTGTAATTTGAAACCCAGACCGCACGTAAATGTACACCTAATAGCGATGAGCACACCGTTGTCACTCTTCGGTTCTGCCTGGGAATGATGGTGCTTTATCACGCTGGACATGTTACAAACCCCTCGAAGGTCCCACCAGCCTTCATTACGATTCAATTTTTTTTCCGACACCATAAAGAATCAACAGTTCGAAGCGGTCCATGCCTCCGGACGTCATGTTCGTTGCCGTTTGTACGGACGCACGAGGCGTAAAATTGGCCCTGTATCCGCATGGTACACTGCAAATGTCGTCGAAAGACGATAGTCTTGCGTTCAGAGAGAGTGAACAAAACGTTTGTTTGATTTTCTGTGCAAGATAATCGATGAATGGTATTCTGGAGGCGCTGAGTTAGAGTGCCTCGAGCGTGCAGTGGAGGCGTACGATCGCATTAAGTCACGTCAGACGAGAGGCATGAATCCTATCTGGCAGTTATCTTGGAAAACGAAGTGCGCTCGCCCTGCGCGCCCGTCTCGAAGTTGATAAGGTGTAGAACGCAAGGCGACGGGTAGGTGCCACCACCGTGTCATCTTAGCAAAGCGTTCGAAACACTTGCCTTTTCGTGCAAGCTCTGCATGGTCAGCGCAACGTGATAAACACTACGAACCTTAGAATTACTTATGTATGCATTTTCTAGTAAGAGAGACACATACAGAATATTGACGTGTTGTTATTATGCCTTAGTTATGCGCAATAATTGCTTTTTAATTGACAAACGCAGAAGCATGAACACTGAATGTTGAGCAATGTTGGTGGGCGCGGCGGATGGGGTCGGCCATTTGGGGTATCGTCCAGTGCCGTTGAGGTACCGTTAAGGGTGGACAAATAGACAAATGTACAGACAAATAGTCAGACAGACAGACAGACAGACAGACAGACAGACAGACAGACAGACAGACAGACAGACAGACAGACAGACAGACAGACAGACCAAAATCTTTGCGTCGAAGGTCCCCAAGAACGGCTATCGTCTTTAAAAGCAATCCCTTCAACTCCGGCGGTTATCCCCGTTCGCGAGCCGCGCTCAAAGAGGTTCTGATTTTGCAGCCAGCCGAAATACAAGTTTGCGGGGGATCCACGTTCTCTCCATAAACGGATAAACCGCTGCTTGTGACTGACTGACATCACTGGGCCCTGGTCGCGTCGAATCGTGTGAAGCAGTCGCGTAGCGACTGATGTCATTGTCCACTGCTGCCTGCACGAAGCTTTGCTTCCATCCTCTGTGGCTGCTGGACCGTTCACCGTGCGACCAGTGGCAAACTTCTTGTTCTTGCACGAGAGATAGGCGTGTTCGGCGGCCAAGCGCCGAAAACGAAAGTAAAACAAGGAGGGTCCCCGTATGGAACGGCTTAGGGGAGACGCTGTGTGGGAGCATAAATCCTTATTTGTAGCAGCCACGAGGAGGGAGCAACCCCGCCACAGGGGGCGTGCGAGTGTTCGTGGTTGCGAGAGTGCAACATCGCTTGCTTTGTTTCTCTTCTCGATAGGATGCATCTGGCTGACCGCCCCTCCCTCCTATTCGTAATGCCGCAGTCCCGCTCGTCCGTGCCGGCCACTGCAGCAGGGAGATGACCGAAGCTGTGACTCCGCGGTTTGTGGGAAGAAAGCGGTCAGTGTGAATGTGGGGTCGTCTCTGCTTGCACGCACACCCGATGTTCTCTGCGGGTGCTGAATGGGTAGGTGTTCGTAATATCAACGTGCTGCGTGAAAGTCATTCTTTCCGAGCCATTGGGTTGCTGGAAACGTACTCTGCACAGGCCAGATGCCTCGCTTGTTACAGAAGACGCTGTTTGCCCTCGTTGTTCCCTCGGATTGGTGAGCGAGGTGGCAGATCTTGCGTTCGTTTTGTCGATGTCGCTGTGCAAGCAATCAAGATGTCACGTTCGACGAGAACAAGGAATTCTATATTGCGTAGCAGTTTAGGGAAAGATACTTTACGCTTGCGCAGTTGTTACTGAAAGCTCTGTGGACTTACACTACGTTTAGACGACTTGCAACGTTGAAAGATTATTGTTCGCCGACGGATGTATACTGGCTCATTCAAAATTTTCAGTCCATTATATTTAAATATTGAAATGCTTTCACGAAACAAGTTTCTTGCCCCGCTATCTCAGTATTGCGAAACCGGGCAGTGAACGAAAGCTCGCGAACAAGGAAAGCTGCAAAAGGATGAGTTACCACAAATTATGCACTGGGAAGCAGTTTACCATGCCATAACTTACCTATTTATTTTTCGTTCTAAAAAGGAATGTTTCCCGAAACCTTTTCAAAGCCAAAGCATTGCCGTAACTATGCAACCTAACACAAATACAAATGAACATAGCACACCTTCGATAGGGGTCCAAACATGCATTCATAATATTTTAGTGATTCTAATTATTTATGAGCTACATTCATATTTCCCGACCAACCAAATATAAAAGCCTCTGAGGGCAGTGCTTCCAATAATTTCTGAAGATAGTTAGCGATACTATCAGAAGCTTCGTTTGAGATTCGATTGTAGCCAATGATACCGAATGAATGCTCTTGGTGTGAGCTACATACGAGTACTTGCAAATGGCTTCAGTTTTCCTTTTTCTTGCATGTTGAGCAAAGTTAGTGAACTTACCGGAAATAAAATGCGCTTTCTCATTCGTTCGTTGACGTCGTATAGCTCTCGCTGCGAACCTATTCGAATACCCACTTTCAGCAAAGTATAAATAAATACTTAAAACTGGTGTAAATGTACACAAAGTTATAAGCAAATACCCAAGGAAGCTTTCAGGCTAAATCTTGACACCAACCACTACTACAAAGTGATTGAAGTAGAATGTCTGAAAAACAAAGCAGAAAACAAAGATGACCAGCATATGGGGACAGGTGCTCTTGTTCCTATTTCCCTGATAACCCTTGTTCCCTTATGTGCAGTATACTTCAGTCATGAAATCACCAACTGGCTTTATTATTTATTTAAATTCACTACTGTCAGATGCCCTCTTACCAATGACCAATTGCATTAACGCAATAGCGATAAAGAGGTCATTTCGCAGTAATTCCGCCGTCGTCGTCGGTGTTGTTGGTTGTGAGCAAAAAATCATCTTCCGCGAGACCGAAAATAGAGAATCTATGTAAATAAAGGAAGTGATAAAAACTTCTGGGGCAGAGTAGGAATCAAGATTCGGTGATATTGGTCCGAGTGGGGATCAAACCCGGGTCCTTTGCGTGGCAAGGAGATGTTCTACGACCCGAGCCCGCGTCTGCTTGAGAATACCGTCAAACTACTTTCCTCTGCTTGAAAACGCACTGAAAGTAGCTTTAATGTTTTAAAAACACAGGCGTCCTGTATCAATTCTTCGCAATACAACATGAAATATTGCAGCAATAATGCGTGGTACCAGCGCCCAATGCCAGTGGGTGTCAGAACATGTGATTATCACAATGACTCCGTGGTTTAAAGCCAGCCACCCATACAAAAGGCACACACGCTACTGCGTCCTATTCCCTTAAGGCCACGTAGTGGGTGCAGAGCAAGTTCGAAAAGGTTTCGTGCACACAGTGTTTGAAGTAAGCACTGGAAACAGGACATCGCTGTCGCGTTCAGCTCTTAAAGGCAAAGCTTTAAGGTGCTTTTTTGCCGTATGACCACAGCATAATCTTTTTCTTCTCTTCCGCTTTACTAACATGCCCCCAGTTTGAGATAATCTGTCTAAATTTGATGATTGTGTTACTTTGTAGTTCACAAACCAGCAAATAAGCAAATAAGGTCTAATGACTAGGTAGTCTTTTTGTATGTACTGTTCTCTAAATCCTCAAAGACGCGCTTCGCACATACTCAGAAGGAACGCTACATATCTGCATGGGAATGACGCTGTGTTGAAGCACTGTACCTGAGTGCACTCCCAAACTATCCTGATGTTACTGTGATTACGATAGTCGGCAGCTGGCTTGAAAGACGGAGATTTTATTCCGACGGTGGCTTTCACATTTTGATGGAGGCCAACCGCTGAAGGCCAGTGTACCGTGCGGTGTGAGGACTTGCTAAAGAACCTCAGTGGGCCGAAACTACACGAAAACTACGTCGCAATATACCGCTTAATTGTGTCGAGGTATGGGCACGTAAATTCCCAGTGAACTATATTGATTTCATTCCAGGGTACCTTTGCTCATTCGCAGGTGTGTTTAGAAAAAGTGGGTAACGATTTCGAGTAGGTATTACTTGACTATTGGAGAGCTTAAAGCCGACCCGTGGGCCTCACAGTAAAAGCTCAGGCATCGTCCGCCCGGCTCCCTCTTGGACCCTTGATGACACACGGCTTCGTCCCCCGGTATGCCTGGTGTTTGTACCCAAGCCATAATTTTACCAGACTTGCAAAAATTTTAACAAAAAGAAAAGCCCATGATGACAGTACATCCCCACTCTATCCACTTGTTTCACTCTTCCCTTTTAGCACGTCGACTGCCGGTGTCGCACGTGTTTCCAACTTCTTTGACCAGAACTTGACGCAATATCACCGAGAAACGCGTTAAACACAACAAACTTGTCGCGATCAGTTCTGTGGCTAAACTAAAAAGAACACGTATAAGAAAAAATACAACTTGAAATGTTTCATATGAGAAATAACGCACAGGAAGCGCGAAGCTGAGAAATATCCTTCGGCGAGCAAAGGCCATTTCAACTAAAATAAAGAAAACGATATTAAGATGGGAAGATTGCGGATCTCGGGCACAACACGAAAAAAAGTCGCTACACAACGCCATGGCCTAGCAAGCTGACAGACCAAGGTAAATGTAAAGAACGAAGAGACCACACCCGGCAGAAAGCCCCTACTCATTCGTAATCATGAGGTCGGAAGCAATGTGAATACACACTATTTCCCGGGGCCTCTTCCTAAAAGCGAGCACTTGATCTCGATTGCCGTTTACTGTAGCCATTTCTGTTGCTCTCCGTTTCTTACCCACTTCTTTCTTGTTTATTTTATCATACGCAACATGAAACGAAGAGACAAATCTCAGTGGTGAGGCCGTTATTTGCAATCATCTTGGCCAGAAAATACTCATTCGAATCATGGGGTGCCCTTCTCGTTATTTTTTTATTTTTTGTGTGTATTCACAGCTTTCCTTTTTCTCTTGAGGCCACAGCATACGCCGGTATTCCTGAGCGGGCTTAGTGTTTGCTCAAAGGGAACGAGATAATCCCTGCCAGGAAGGTCCCAGCCACCTGCGACGTTGTGCCTTGAGTGGCCACCTCTCTTCTATAAACCCGGATGGCGCGCCTGTGTATAAACACAGAGACCCCTGCCTCCACCTACTCGTGCGTCGTCACACATCCCCATCCCCTGGCAGTGCGCCATGTAATAACATCGTGTAAGCTAATCTCGAGCACACGCGCAAAGAAACTAGGCTTTATCTCCCGCCCCCATTGGTTTACGACGGCCCACCTTTACCCCAACGCTGTTTCCTATCTGCATCGCAATCACTCACGCGTCTTGAAATACCAACTATCTAGTCATCATACAACTTTATTCTTCTAGCCCAGCTCTCCTTCCGTTGTCTTTTCTCTTTTTTCATCTCCCCATCTCACTTCCTTCCCCCGACGTCTTCGTGTGTAAACCTCATCATCTCGTTCTTCAGTCCAGCCTGGCCCAATCTGTCAGCCGCTTCGTGTAGCCCAGCTTAATTAAGATGTCTTTTTTCCCGAAGCACAGAGCGAAGAAGAACACGCTGGCTTCAGTTTCCACACCGACGCACATCGCTGTGCGGGCGGGTTGGATGTCGCGGCGGCGTCCAGTTGCATGGTCCCCTTTTCGAAATAACGATCGGCGGTGTATTGTCGTACACTCCTTTAGGACACCGGAGCGGAGCACGCATACCGACTCCAAACAATGCGTTCAGTCGTATTTACACTTCGTTCAACGTATTCATGTGTTTTTCAACTAGTTGCCAAGAAAGGGTCGTCTTCGAGCTTCTTTGGCCTTGTTCAGAATTCTAGCGAAGGATTGAATGGAGACTAACGAATACTAAGGGAAGAGATTTGTTCACGTCAACACAACTAGTTCTTGCTTAACTTCACTGTGTCCTTTTCAACACACTTTCTTTGCCACCCCGAAAAGTAAGCTTCATCCACAACGGAAGTTGAGCAGTTGCAGGAATGACAACAGACGTTCAGTCAATATAGTGGTATGTTGAAGTATTATGTACGGAAGTATGTGAGAAAAGGTGATTTGATAAAAAAGAGGGTGTTTAGAGGCGTACAAGGGCCCTGACAGATTATTTTTGTGATGCGCAAACTTTGAAGCAAATGCAGCACCTTTAGCGCCGCTGAAACTGGCAGTGTAACTTTCGGAGCTGAAAATATCGAGAGAAAATGTAGCTGAGTTACAGGCAAAGTGGGCTATAGGACAAACTATTTCAGTTTGGCATTTACACTCGACATATCTCGTCGTGTAGCACGCACTAAGGAAGTGCGATCGGCCTGCTAAAATGTGGTCGCGTAGGCTGCAAGACTTATTTTAAAAATGGTCATTATGAACACCGAGCAACATTGCCTGTAGAAATAAATGTACTCTATTTAAAAGCGCAATCAAGGCATAAAGCACGAACAATTTTAACATCATTGTTATATTGCAAGTTTCCACTTTGTCCTAGAAGAACGGAGATAAAGAATGAAGGAAATAGATTTGAGCGTAAAAGGACCTTGTCCTGCTGACTGTCATACACAAAGGAAGTACACACGATTGGTATAATAAGAAAAATACAAGGACTAAGTCTGTAGAGGACGCAAGACGCCGGTAGCAATTATATATTTTCGGAAGTAAAGATAGTGAAATGTGTTTGATTTTGTAATATTGGTGCCAGACGCCTTTCTTAGTTGTAAGCCTGCTTTCACCGAGTGATTACGTGGTGGGTCGCCACAGCTTAGGCCGCCTTCAATTTTGACGAGCGCGATAGGTTGACACCCGTGAAAGTGATACACACGATGCATTCAGACATGGCCCGCTATAATGTGTGTACAAGGTATCTAGACACATCGACCAGCAACATGAAACAGCTGCATAAAATCAGCTGGTTTGGCAGCCGACGTTTCATGCATAGCCATAACACACATAACTTTTGAGTTATACAGCCGTGGCTGTTTACTTAGATTTACCGATCATTAGTTTAGATAAACTTATAGCTGGTTTATTCTGTTCGCACTGTTGACACGATTGCATTCATGCACACGTACAATTTAGCTACGCTGTCATGCCCCCATGAGCTTATCTTGGATTGGCAAAATGTTCGAATGCTGACCAGGATTGCCATGCGGGCTTGTTTATTTATCACACAGTGAGGGTCTGAGTCTGAGAAAGGTCGGGAACAAAAAGAAGAATGTATACACTCACACTGGTGTCACTGGCAACAATAAGTATTCTTTTCACCAAAATGACAATGGAACTTGTTTCATACATGGCAGTCACGTGAACTCTTCACAGTACTCCAAATCAATAAGACAAGAAAAGCAAAAATTTCTCATTTGAAAAGGAAAGTCTACGACGGGCACATGCAAATGAATGACAAGTGTCATCGCACCACGCACTGAACCCTTACTGTCTGTGATTACAGTACTGAATATTATGAGCACTATCTACTGAAGCTTGTCATTTAGTTGTCTGTGCCTATTGAACACTTGCCTTTTATAGTGAAATCATTCGCCTTGTTGTGCTTGTTGGTTTTGTGTACTGTGAAGTTTTCCCGTAGCTGCCATGACGAAAAGATTTCATTAGTGATTTTGGGTAAAAGTACCTCTTATTTTCATTGACACTCGTGTGAGTGTACATTCTGCCTTTTGCCCTTCACTTTTTTTCACGCTCAACTGCCCCCCCCCCCCCCCACAAACCGAAAAAAAAAAAACACTTGCAGCCAGCTACATTTTCCTACTACTGCACTTCGCAACCGCACTGCAAGTAAGCTTGCTGATTGTGAAAAAAGGATAAAAAAGAAGACAAAGTGCTCGCGGGGATTCCCTCAGCTGGCAAACACATGTAGCCAGCTTCGTACCCTCTTCTCTTCACCCCATCTACGTATCTTTCAATGTACTTGCTGGTACTAAATGACAAAAAAATTGTTGAAATCAATTAACCAGTTTATTAAACAAAACGAAAATAGAGCACAGTGTATAATATATATACAGTTGGGACCCCAGAACTCGACATGCATGTGTTGTTAAAGAATTTATTGTGACAAAGTGTCATTTAAATACGAGTAATAATATCTTATACATAGGTGTATGCGAAACAAAGCAAATCGTTATACCCTGCGTAAACGGAAACTAAACTATGGACAACAAAACAGAAAAAACGATTAAAAAAACGAGCCGAGGGCTGAACGGTGCACAATACCCGAAAGAAAACCAAGCTTTTTGTTTTTAATTTTGAAATTGTAGAAGAACTGGCGCAATGCTTAGGCAAAATGCTGACTGAGTGGCGAAGTTTTCTTATTAGGAATTGTGTTATACAGGCTGGCGGCAGTATATATAAAGAACAATGCGCCATAATTCCTGCGTACACGTGAAACTGTTAACATCGTTAATAAAGAGACACGCGCTGTATAGTACGTTACGTGTTGATGAAATAGAGCAGACTAAGTATAATATTTTTTATAAGTTTGTACGTAAGAATTGCAATGCAGAAATGAATGTGACAATGCAGCACCAAATTATTTAACAGGGAATAAGCAAATGATATAGAATCCATACGTCAGGTAAAAGAGATTACTTATTGATTGATTTTATTTTTGGGGTTTAACGTCCCAAAACCACCATATGATTATGAGAGACGCCATAGTGGAGGGTTCCGGAAATTTTGACCATCTGGGGTTCTTTAACGTGCACCCAAATCTGAGCACACGGGCCTACGACATTTCCGCCTCCATCGGAAATGCAGCCGCCGCAGCCGGGATTTGAACTCGCGACCTGCGGGACAGCAGCCGAGTACCTTAGCCACTAGAACACCGCGGCGGGGTAACAGATTACTTATAAAACTATGTTTTCAGCTACATGAACTGGCTGTAATTTCGTTGTATACGTAAGTCCACAAGCGGAAAAACATGACATTTATGCGGTATGACACTTATAATACATGCGGCACACCTCTGTAACACCACTCATCCTTGGGAGATTCTAAAGAAATTTGGCCAATGGATTTGTGAGGCAATAAGCTCGTTTAAAGAAGTCATTCTATAATTGGTGTGCCTAGCGGTACGCTGTTCGAGAATCTCTTGTCTTGTCTGCGCTATAACATGCGCCCCTCGTAAACTCTGCTTCTGCGTTCATCAGCGATGTACAAAGACCAGTTCGGATATCTACCAGGGCCTACGGTGTCCGCGACAGCCACGTCCAAGAAGCGGACGTGAGCTGACGGTGACAGCGAGCACACTAATGCCTACTCACTGACGTGTGAGCTAGGGGCCATCAGCGATGTACAAGGACCAGTTAGGATACCTACCAGGCCGTCAGGCGTACGCGATGTCCCCGTCCAGGAAGCGGACGGGACCTGACTGAGACAGTGAGGACAATGGTGTCAACTCATTGACAGGTGAGGGACCATCAGCGATGTACAAGGACCAGTTGGGATATCTACCAGGTCCTCCAGTGTCCGTGATGCCCACGTTAAGGAAGCGGACGGGACTTGACTGCGACATTAAGGACACTAATGCCTACTGACTGACGTGAAAGCGCTCATCAGCAATGTACAAGAACCAGTTCGGATATCTACCAGGTCTTCTAGCGTCCACAACGGCCACGAGCAGGAAACGAATGGGACCCGACTTCGACAGCGAGGACACTGATGCCTACTCATTCATAGGTGAAGGGCCATCTGACGATAACTTCGAAGTTGTCATGAACCGAAAGACAAACAGACGTAATGCTAGGGCCTCTTTATTCCCGAACACACCGAATGAAAGAGCTGCGCTAAGGCCAGATGCCAACACCATCATTTTTGTTACTACTGCGCCCCACGGCAACATGAAGCACTTCAACAGGCAATCTACTTCAGCGTGGCTCGAGCGACTGGTGCCAGATGAAATCATCCACATCAGAGTGAATCCATGTAAGAATGTCATTGCGATTGATGTTTCGCATGCTACCGCACTGAACGTTTTTTCCAACGTCACATAGCTGGCTGGTATAAACACCCGCTCATACATACCAATGGGCTTCAACGTCGTCACCAGTGTGATCTACGACGTCGACACTGTCATACCCAACTCGGACTTGAGTGGCCTGATAAAGCCAGCTAATGAAGCAAGTGTCATCATCAAGGTTGCTAATTTGGGTACCTCACGCTGTGTGAAAATAGATTTTGAGGCAACTCTCTACCTTCGCATGTAGAGGTGGGCCACTTCCGACACTCTGTAAGACCATCTGTGCTGAAGCCACTGCAATGTCTCAACTGCATGAAGCTCGGTCACGTGAGAAGCGTATGTGAAGGCAAGCGAAATATGTTCTCGCTGCGCTGAAATCCATTCCGCGGCCACTTGTAAAGCCACTTTTTCAACTGTTCAAATTGCAATGAACCGCACAAAGCTTCCTCAAAACAACGCCCAAAAATCAGAGAACAGGTAGCTGTATTGAGGCAAATGTCAAGAGACCATATACATTACTTCGCGAGGCCACCGCAACCGTCAGAAATTGGCGCCGTCGGCCTTGAAGTTGACCAGAAAAATCCAATGCATCTGCATCCGCAACGCCCACTCGACGTCCTGCTTAACGATCTCCTTCTCCATCCGGATTATACTTGGCTGGTATGAAGTTGAACGCCATGAAAAGTATGATTTCCACGGACTCCACTTGACCTACATTTCCAAAGCCGCAGTCACGTAGATCAGCGATGGTCTATAACAACAATACTACCATAGACACAACTGTCACAGTTAGGCCTCCGTTGTCAAAGTCGCAGCGCCATGCAGATTCACAGAGCCCTTCGGCATTGCCAGAAGACAAACCTTTCCTAATAGTTATTCACTCACTGCTCGACACACTTCAAGCGTTCGTCGGCAGGCGAAAATCGCAACACACTGAGGCCATACAATAGGTACTGGACGTTCTACGTTCCATGCTTGCAAGCCTTCACTAAACGTCGTGAACCGACGACCTACGGTGGAATGTGATATGCCTGAAATCCTGCGTCGACTACTCTCGAACGCAGCAGTCTAGTTCGAGGTCACCTGTTTTTTTTTTTACTTTCTTTTCTATCTAACTCCCTCTTTTCATCCCTCCATCTCCTTTCCTCGGTGTAGGATAGCAAGCCGGACGCTCACCTGGTTGACCCTTTTGCCTTTCCTTGCTCTACCTCCTGCTCCATTGTATATTTACAAAGAAAAGTTTTGGAAGGTTCTTTTAGTACTACTATCACATTTATAGCATATTGGGCTCTGACGTAGCCTACCTTCCTATGTTATTCTCAGATGCACATGAAAAAATTTCAGTGAAGTGCACATGTGAAGAAAGCTTGGAGTACGCTTAAGCTTCGCCTTCAGGAGTAGAACGAGTTAAGCCAATCGGTTCCTGTACGCCTCGCATTCTCAAATGCTAGCCTAGCTTCGGTTCTCGGGTGATGACTCAACCGTGCCGCAAGGAAACGAACGTCTGTACACGTTATATTGACCGTTTCAAACCCCATCCGAGAATACCGTCTGCAAGTAAAGTTGCGGAATTCTCACAACGTTATAATTCTCCCTTTTATGGGTCAGCGAAATGCCTATTACGCGTCCATTAGGCAACACACGAACCTACGCAGCTGTTAACTATGTTGATGCTTTTGCAGGTGATTATCATCAAATATGCATGAGCACCTCGCAGTGCGTGGACTTTCAAACCACCTATTCACTGAAATTTCTAATTTTTGACTTCTGGCGTGTTTATACACATGTACAACACAATATATACATGCCTTCAAGAGACTCCTTCCACTACGAGGCAAAGTGAATTTGTTTCGTCACTGTTTCAAGCAATAGCGTGGCTCTATTTGGCATGTATATGGCTTATTCGAATCTCAATAGAAGCCAAAATTGTTATTAATCGAGCTATTAGGTACCAACACAGGAACTGAACGTTTACTGTTTAATCTACACAGCGCTGAGCCATTGCGGGCACCTACATTTTCTTCCTATTTTCTTCTCCCACTCTTCAGCCAGGATTTCTACAGCAGTTTATTTCCATCTTTCGTTTATTTTTTGGGTAATGAACGAGGTAATTTTTCGCTCACAATCGACGATGCCGACGCCTACGCGGACATCGGTACTTGGGAGAATCGAGCTATATAACGCTATCAATATACAATACAGTGCCAGCACGTTCAATTTGAATGTTTCCCAACTCACCGCAGTTATGCTAAATAGTTGCGTATGATTTTGATGTTTAAGACATTCCATTCTTTCAGAAAAACGCCAGGTCTGCGGGAAAGGCGCAGCACAGTCACAGCGAAAGCTATATAGAAGAGCAGCCTTTCGGAGCCTTTTCAAAACTCTCATTGGGTAACTATACTGCAAGCACACTTGCTTTATAACCAATAGGTCAATTTTATTAAATTTATCTCTGGGCCGGCATTCGCTTCGCTATTTTTCGGCATTCTTCTGAGAAGCGTGGTACCCGCTAAACACTTGCAAGGAATCCTATAGTATATATCTTTCTATCTGCAACGCACAACTTCTCGACGTCTTTATCTCTAATCAGCTTTGCTACCAGGAAATAAAAGTGAAATAAAACCACTGCGTCTAGATAAAAACAAGTGAGAATTCTGCTGTTCAACAATAAAGAACTTGACGCAAAGCTGCTGCAGTCATTATGCCAAGCTCTAGGCAACCTTCCCAATCCCGTCGCGATATCACAGACAAATGGCGATGACATATCAACTAGCGTTGGTATCGACAAAGAACTAAGAACGCGCTGATAGAAAAGGCAGGGGATTCAGATGAGAAAAAAATAAGCCCCCTATAAACAATCGAGGAAATGGCGTTGTTGGTCTAAATCTGGCTGATACGAGGAACGAGGAGGAGGAATTGACGGTCGTATGCTCGACTGTCACACTGCGCTAAGCCCCCTCCTCCCCTCCTCCACCTCCGCGAGATGAGATCACTTCGTCGGTGGACATAATCACGTGCTTCTCGTATAGGCTGACATGAAAAGAGGGAAAACACTAGCACAGTTTTTCTGCGTTACGACTAGCCCGTAGAGAAAAACTTGAGTCAGCAGAAGACGAGTGTCGTGGACGCGGCGTTTCCGGCACTTGAAACGTGCCTCCTGGAAAGCGAAGATGGTCATCCGTGCGCGCGAGCTTTCCATATTGTGTAGCAATTATCCCAGCTCCCGATGTTTTCTAGTAGCACACCGAGCAACAAGCTCTTATTACACTAGGAGGCGAAGGACGCGTGCGCAGATCTGGTGACCAGTGACACCGTGCCGCAAAGCGCATACCGCGAGAAGGCAGTGTTTAAATGTTGACTTGACCTAGATGATTGAAACTGAAGAGTCAATATTAGGGTATCGACTTGTGTGTACAATATATAAGTCGATGCTTACAATAATAATTATATTTCTGCAAAAATAGTATATTTACAGAAAGTTGGTGGACATTTTTTTTGAAAATCTACTTGGAAAGTGTTAAAAATGTTTAGGTTGCTTTCACATATTTATGTAGTTTATGTGAACCTGGTTAGTTGAAAGTGCCTACAATTGTGATAAACTGCTCAGCATATGTGTTATTGGACAACTAAAGCTTAACCGATGGTATTACCACATGAAGCAGCTTTATGTATCGGGAGTACATCAAAATTCAGTGAAAACAACGTAATGTCAAAAAGTATGTGTGGTATAAGGGGCGGGGCGATGGCTAAAACAAGCGCAGGGAATGCAAAAACGTGAGCTATGTTATTATAAGATTGGCCACTCTATTAACGATAAAAGTAAAACGAGGAATGACAAGAGAGCGAACACTGCTCTCTATTATGAAAGCACGGCAACGCTCGCCGAGAAATTCAGTGTCCGGCTCGCAAATGAACACCACTCACTCATATGTCTAAGGCTTGAACGACAACGTTGCGCGTACAGAAAAGAAGACATTCGAGTGACTCACAAGCTTGCACCCACATGTTTCGGCATACTACCAAAGACCGTTCACGTATAAAGGAAGACTGCCAAAGGCACTCTATACACGGGGAGCTTGGAAAAGGGAACATTAGTACAGAAAGCGACGGCTTCGACGACCCCTTACCCGTCTGACCCCTTTCGCGCCTATGCGAACCCCAAGACTCATTTTCCGCTGCCTCTGTCTTCGGGCAGTGGCCCCATGTGGCGAAAGAGTAAGTAGTGTAAACAACTTTCACGGTTGGGGCACTCACCTGTTGATTGAGTGTTTATGCGGCTCTCTATTTATTTGTCTATGGTGCCGACGGAAGCACCATATACCGCGAACTTGCTCATCACTCTCGGGAAAGTACGCCGACGACCACCGTTGTCAGCTACTTCGTTGTACGTGTGGTATCGCATCTTTCGCGTTTCCGTTGCCGTTAGAAAATAGCAACTACGTTCCTCGTATGTGGGGTGGCTGAAACTTCTAGGGATGTCTAATAATTGCTTTGGGATGGGGTGCTCAACACCTAAAAAAATTTCGCCCGCTACACGCTTTTACTCATTTGGCGCAAGGCCTTATGAGAAAAACGATGGAAGGTATGTACTGCCGCCGTGCGTTGGGACAGACGGGCCGTTCCGACATTGTGGTAGTAAATGTGTCACCTCTTGTTCTCAAGATTTCTTTCTGCTGCATCGGCATGCCTTGGATGCACTCGATCATGTTCACACTGGCAAACGTTATCGTAGCTTATGTTGGTCCGGTTCGACCACCATGCAAAGGCCCTTCGCTCGAACGTTCTGTGTTTTTTATTCGTGTGCAATACCGCAAACAGCAAACCGCATTCATCGACTTCGGAAAGAACAAGCAGTGATTTAGACGTCGCATTTGTAACAAAAACAAATCGGATGTTCACCACGAACTCGACCTCATATCTGGGCCTTGTTACGCTGGTCTGCGCGAAGCTCCTATCATATTCACCCGCTTGACCATTCGCTCCACCTTGAAAGTAGCGCTGACGGTTCGTTCTCCTTCACAGTAGGAGGTGATCACATGTCTTCTCGGCGACCCTCATCAAAACTTGTCACTGCTCACACGGTGTCAACTATTGATACTTTTCATCAGTCCGACTGACCGCACTATAGCATCAAACAAGCCTCCTCTGGTCGAGACCATGCTTTTACTTGAGCAACAGACCTCACCAACTAACTGACGCCTCCGTGCCTCCATCGCCGCGCGTTTGGGTTCGAGCCGGAGAGCCAGGGAAGCTTCTGCGTGATTCGTGTATGCTTAGCACAGCGAAGGCTGTGGATAAAGGACCACATTTTTCTCACAGACTTGTCTGCGGAATTAGACAGTGCCAGTTTGATTTCTCAAGTTCTTCAGACCTTTCGCGGTGTTGGGGCTCGAGGGTTAGGACCACTGTTGCCTCCAGTTTGTAGGGACCGGGTCCCGGCCGGTCTCGACTGGTAGCTGGCCCTCGTCACTGGACCCGCCCTTTGTAGTGAGGAGATATAGACTATTCAAGGACAAGCGGAGGTTTATTTACATCTCACGAGAATGAAGATAAGTGGAAGAAGAAGAGAAAAGAGAGTAACGTACAACAGTCTTCCGGCTATATATATAGTTCGCCTTCGGACAACGTTCAGGCCCCCGGTGTCCGCAGCTATCACTGATTGGTTGGCTCGACAACCCGGTGGTGAGGATGAGAGTCCGACAGGGATGAAATGGGAGGGAAGAGTGTCGTTTACCTCCAAAGAGTGAAGGGGCTCATTCTGAACGGCTTCCCGATGGCTTTGTACACGCATTGCTCGTCGCACTTCCTCAGCCTTTGATTGAGTGACGCCTCAGTTGTCTAAAACATTTGACGGTCCCTTTAAAACAATTACTTGAGTATGAATTTTGTTTCGGGTGTTACTCAAAAGAACAGCAGCCATGAAGAAAAAAAAACATCTAGCAGCGTCTACAATATATTCGGCCAGGCTGCATTGATATCTTGAAACAATGTGGGTGGAACGTCACGATTTAGTTGCATTGTTTGGAGAAAGACTTTCAGAGATAGTTCGCTCAATTAAAGGGCTCATAGACACCTTCCCTGACAAAGCAACCACGTCCACCGCTCATTTCCTCCATCAGCGAATCTGTTTGCCCAATTTTCTTATATGCCTCGCTGGTAGTGAGACATTCTTAGGCCTCACACAGTACTTGTCAGTTTATCTGCAGAACCCATATACTGACATGAGCGTCGCCTTCGAGCAGGTTGGCATGGTCCTGACTAAGCCGGAAGAGATGGGAACTAAAGCAAAGGCAGAATATAACAAAATATTTTTTTCTATCTGAAGACAGAGTGCCGAAGTTCAGAGTGAAGTGCGAGGAACACAGAGATACCGGGTGAACTACGATTGTAGTTCTGTGGAATGTTACTACAAGCGAGCCTTGTTTGTTCCGGACATGGATTACCTGAAAGCTTCCCTAAAAAAAGCGCTTTGAAAACCATTGCGAAACACTGCAAAGTTTGCATTTTGTGTTGCTAAAACACGCCTCCAAAGGTAAATTTGAATCTGCGCAGCCAGCCTTCGATTTTTACCTGGAAGATATGATAACAGCTCATACCCTTACTCTAAAAGCTGAACGAGAAATCTGAAAACCTAAAAGGCAAGCCATGTGAGAGGACGAATTTCCCCGCTTTGCGACGGGCGCTTTACCTGAATGCGACAAAGCCGTCTGCACGAAGATTCACACCCTCTTAAAGATATCGCCAACGTTCTCATTCAGTACAACTAATGCAGAACGCAGCCTCTCGACCCTGAAAGGAGTGAAAAACGTATTTGAGGAATTAGACGGCTGAGGAGCGGCTTGGTAGTCTAGCAATAATGCCCATTCACCAGATACAAGTCAGTGTCGACGAAGTTATCATTTGGTGAAAAATAGTATTTCTGCTCCACATGCACTAGCTTTACTGTAGCGTCTATATTTACCTTCGATTCGCTGATTAACTCGCCTCTTGTCCTGCATTCCAGTTTGTTCTTATTTTCTTCTGATAATAAGTACCTCCTATATTCCAGGGCATCCATCTTTCTGTTTGCATGAAACTTTTTCGAACAATTAAACCTTGCCCCTCCCTCCTCCCATGCTAAAAAATCCTGGCTACGTGCCTGATAGCACGTAATCCTCTTATGTGTAAACATATATTTCTTAGGCTAACAAGGTTTCAGTGAACAGACTAAAGTTGAAATCTGCACCATGAAAGTGCTGTTGACATTTTGTCAACACGATTACCACGGTGTGTGGACTTTCAAAAAAAAAAAAGGTGGGGGGGGGGGGGGGGACACGAACTCTCAAAACAAAAGAAGACCGGGCGTGCAATGCATCTTCAAAAGTTTGTCGTGTGTGCGTGCAGATGAAGCAACGAACCGAATTTCCGGGTGGAAGGTTCAAAGTTTCAACGTGATTAGCACGCGAGCGTCAGTATGTATTTTTTTTCCGGCGCTTTGTGGAAATCTTTTCAAGAAAAGCCGCCGCCTTTCACGCATCAAATTTAATTTAAGCTGGGCCCTGCCCTCCCGCGATTCCCTTGGAGCTCAGCGTGCGTCGGTGCCCAGTTGACGCCGTGCGCTCAAAGGCTTTCGTTTTCACGTTGCTCTCACGTCCTCTTTGCTTCTAACCTCAACAACAAATTGCCTAATGTTTTTTTTTATATTGCTGATGCTCTTTTCGTGGTTTCTAGAAGACAATGGGTTTTCCAAGAAGCCCTACCTGACCGGAAAGGTGCAAAACGTTGCAGGGCACAGCCCAGCTGAAGAACAACGCAGTTGCAGCCTCGAAGAAGGTGTTCTGTCCGTTATATCTTCGCATTTCATCCTTTCTAGTTTGTACTGTTTTTACCATGTTTAACCAACTAACCCAACCTAACACACTTCTAAGACAAGTCCTCTTGTCAAAGCAACGGCTTCAGCGCACAACCCGTATTAATGAATTTTAGATAGAAATACACTGTCGTGTCCCGTGGAAATTCAGTCGAGTATTTCCTCATGCACCTATATACAACCTCCCCAGTAACCACTTATGCATATGCATGTGAAACATATAAATTATCAGGGTTGCGTTGTAATATTCATGTCAATCTGTCGATTTCATGGGGCTAAGGCGTTACTTTTTGTTCGAAAAACTTTGTTCGAAAAAAATTGCCTGCTGCAGCTAAATTGAACGCAGACGGTTCAGTAGTGCTGACGAAAAGAACTTTGCTTGCTGTAGCGGGCCCGATCTTGAGGAGAAAACCGATAATTGTTGCGCTACATTGACTAATATAGCCCCTAAATAAAGGACACCTTGTGTTCAGGGTAAATAACGGACGTCAGCTTAATTTTTACTAAGTGCACCCTATAAGGTGGCCTGATGTTCAATGATACGGTCACTGACGTATTTATTTATTTATTTATTTATTTATTTATTTATTTATTTATTTTACCCTCAGAATACAAAGTTCATTTTAGAAGGGAATGGGCAATGAACAACGTATAAAAACAAGAGATACAAAGCTCAAATCATACAAATATATCAAATGAATGCACGACAAAAATGAATACAACAACATAAAACGTAATAAAAACTAAGGAATTAACAATGATTTTGTTTTTATAGCTGGTGAAGGCAATAAGCTAAACGAAGTAATTGTTGAGTACAACATAAGATCTGTAATTAGGTAATGATTGCTTCACGAATATTCATGAAATTAGTGGAGTCAGTGATGCTTGTCACAGATGCAGGCAGGCAGGAAATCCCAATCATTAGAACTTCGTGAGAGATATGAGTAGGCATATGTTACTGTGTGGCAATGGGGGACTTTAACCTTTGTTGGTGATTATGACGACTAGAAATGAGGGCAGCAGGTTCAATTATATGGGAACGAAGGATCAGATTGCGATAAAATTATTTATGAAACAGACAAATGCAGCTGTATTTGTGGCTGACCGCTAAAGGGGTCCGGCTTAGAGATGCCTTCATTGGGGTAACACTAGCTGAATGATGGTAATTAGCCAATATGAAACGAGCTGCATGGTTCTGAACGGATTCTAACATGTGAGATAACGTTACCTGATCAGTGTTCCATACAAATAAAGCGTATTCCATTTGAGGTCGTATGTATGTGGTATATAGTAATAATTTTAGTGACGATAGAGCAAGAAAACGTTCCTTCGTAGGTAACCCAGTGTTTTACAAGCCTTGGATGTTACATGTAATTTACAGGGCAGAGTGCTAGTTATGTGGATACCAAGATACTGGTAAGATGTTACACTTTCATGCGAGTGACTATGAAGAAGATAAGTTGGACATATTGTGTTCGACCGAGAAATCCTCATGGCCTTGCATTTTTAATGTTGAATTCCATTTTCCAAATATGTCAACAATAAAGTGTGTTGTTGAGATCAGCTTGTATTGAATGAATGTCGTCGCCCTGCCGCGGTGGTCTAGTGGCTAAGGTACGCGGCTGCTGACCCGCAGGTCGCGGGTTCGATTCCCGGCTGCGGCGGCTGCATTTCCGATGGAGGCGGAAATGTTGTAGGCCCGTGTGCTCAGATTTGGGCGCACGTTAAAGAACCCCAGGTGGTCGAAATTTCCGGAGCCCTCCACTACGGCGTCTCTCATAATCATATGGTGGTTTTGGGACGTTAAACCCCACAAATCAATCAAATCAATCAGAATGAATGTCGTTGTCATTAGATGTTTTAAGATGAATTACACTGTCATCGGCAAATAAGCGAATCATTGAAGTAACAGTAGTCGGTAAGTCATTTATATAGATTAGGAGTAGCAGAGGGCCAAGTACTGATCCTTGGAGAACCCCAGAACCGACCGGTGCAGTGTTAGAATTAACGTCGTAAATGCTAACAACCTGAGCACGAGAAGAAAGAAATGCAAGAATCCTGTTAATTACTACAGGATAAATTTTCAGTACACTTAGTTTATAGAGAAGCAGGGAATGGTTAACTTTATCGAACGCTTTAGCAAAGTCAAGAAATATGCAGTTAGTTAAAGAAGTGGAGTCCAAAGAAAAATGCAAATTGTTAGTTAAAAAATTAGTTGAGTACCACAAAAGAAATATTTACGAAAGCCATGCTGAGTTAAGGAGAAGAAGGTACTATCCTCAAGAAAATTAACAAGATGAGAAAAGAATATATGTTTCATTATTTTACATGATATACATGCGAAATTTATGCGATGATAGTTAGATGAACTGTGCTTACCACCGCCTTTATGAATTGGAATAATGTCAGTAGTTCTCCAGTCATCAGGTAGCACATCGTCATGATAAGATTGTGAGAATAAACATTGCAGGATAATAGAACTATGTTCTTTGGTGTTCTTTGAAAATTTGCTATTAATTTCATCAATACCATGAGAAGACGTTAGTTTCAAGTTCTCAATAATCACGTTGATGCCATGCAAATCAAACAAGATAGGATCCATTGCAAAATGATTGTATAATTGAAGCTCTGAACGTTGGGTATCACTAGTTGACGAAAATGACCTAATGAATGTATTGTATAGCACAGTAGCACAAAGATGGTCTGGAAGAGGATTTTCAGTGGGTGCAAACAATGACACTTTACTGGTGTTAGCTGGTGTCAATATACTACAGAAGCGTTTATGGTTAGTCTTCAAGATGTTCAGCAAGGTCACGTTGTAGAACGAGGATTTAGTAGACTTTAGTGCTCGCAAATACGCTGAAGAAGTTGTCTTGTACTTTGTCCAGTGGGTCGGTTAAAGTGAATACTTCGCGATTCTGAAGAGCCCTTTTTTTTCCGGTTGGAAAGTCGGTTTAGGTATCTGTTATACCATGAGTCTTGGCTATGGGAGTACACCCGGCTGAGAGGGATATAAAGATGAATATCAGCCCGGACACTTTATTTCTGAACAAACACCAATTGATTTCTACTGAGCGTTCTAGATAATGTGGTAAGAAAATGTCGAAAAAAGAGCTAAGTTCATTGGCAATGGCAGAGTAGTTACCTTTATTATAGTCTCTGATGTTCTTGGACACTTTGCTTATTGTGCATGCAACAAATCAAGCGTGAAATGCAAACTATTATGGTCGCTCAGGCCAGGCTTGTGCAATACGGGTGACGTGAGACTCTCAGATGACGTTAGCACCAAGTCTATTAGCACTAAGCCTATTCGTACGAGTGCAGGCAACACTTGAAGATAGCTGGCCGAGTGTTGTGTATGCGTATGCCTTGTTTATTACATTGGTATAAGAGCAGTAGTCAGCACTGAAACCATAAATATCAATACAGAAGCGTCTCAACCACAGGTAAGGTTAGGGAAGCGATAACGCAACTGTTTATCTAGCACATGTATTTACAATACAGAACGCGTGGTTGGTGACTGGAGGTCTTCATCACGTTTGTCCGCGTTTGCCTGGTACGGTGAAATTGCCAGCTGCAAGAAGTCTTATGTATTCATATACCAAGGAATCTTGCATTACCTGACGAGAAGCTACGCCTTCGAGAGTTCAATGCGATAGCGATACCCTGTTCCTACTCCATACTCCAACCACATCATGCATACCTTTTATTGTGTGATGTTACTCGAGAAGTTTAAATTGCCTATTTCTACAGTGGAAACGATAAAGTGGAAAGTAGCTTGGGTCAGCGAAGCTCTCGCACATGACTGAATTCTATGTAATGCGTAGCATACTTTTGAACCTGGGGCAATTATGCACGTTAAATGTTTGCGCACTTGCAAAATACCCACAATGTGGTCTTAGGGAAATACGCGTAGAAACGTGTGTGGATGCTAATTATATGGACACTCTCGGCTGGATTTCGCCACCAGCTTTGGCGTGGGCGTCGGCGTGGGCGTCGGCGTCGATGTCATGCTCCGTATATGTATACGCATCTATAAACGTGAAACGCAAGAAAAAAAAATCCAGAAAAAACACTGCGGCGCGCAAAATAGAACTTGGGGCCTCCGTGTCGTGAATACGAGGCATTAACTGCTGAGTCACCGAGTGGTACCTCCTTCAACGTTCAAACGCCAAGCTATTTATACCTACCACTTACCTCTTTTGGCGGGTATCTCGGGGGAGAACTATCGTGTTTCTAGCATTATCAGCAAGATGGCACAATGAGCGCGGAATGGCTGTCCCCTCTCACACGTACTTTGGCCCACGGAGAGGAGAGGAGTGGACTATCTCTCGCGCGTCCTTACCTCCCGGTGAGAGGATCAAACGGCTTGGCTGACGTTAAGCTTGAAACAATTCTGTTGTAATTACGGGGCACACAAAGGCCACTGCATTTGTTGCACAGCCTTCGTTTGCAAAAAGGGCATGCTTTGCAGACACAGCGAAGTAACAACTGGGACACTTATTCGCGTTCATCTGTAGCTATGAGTACGTTTCGTGCGACATTTGTGCGTGAAAAGCGCGGGGCACGTTTTGATCTGCTTTCCATTCCGCACGTGACCTTCCAATTTGTTGCTATCGCCTTCATTGCTTCGCCTTTCCGGCAAAGCTGTGACTTTTTTTCAGAACTTAGCTGGCTTTAAACCATGTAACTGTAGTCGTAAGCACACCCGATGGCGATGTACTTTCTCACCACGCAATATTACTGCGACATTACACGTTGTATTGTGAAACCTGTATACAGGACGCCTGCGTGTAAAAGATGAAAATTTTCACTGCATTTTCGATAAGAGAAAACTATTTTAGCTGCCTTTCTAAGGAGACGCGCGGCTATGTTGTACAACACCTGCTGACGACACGAACGGGCTGGGTTCGATCCTCACTCTGCGATCCTCACTCTGCGATCCTCACTCTGCGTCATACCAGAAAATTTTTATTATTTATTTATTTTTTGCACCTTCCTCAATTTTTCGGTCACGGACAACATGATGATTCTTCGCTCACAACCAATAACGCAGACACTGAAGCCAACGCCAGAATTTCCTTTGAAACGACCTCTTTGACGTTACCACGTTAAAGAAAATGAAAACTAGAACCATTTATATTAGATCACCATTTTCCTGAAGAGTATGTAATTGCCAATGAGGTACAATACATTAATGTGGTATAACATGCAATTTACGTGGGGATGACATGTTCCCGTATAAAGAAATTAATATATTGATTAAAGAAAAGGTTGTGGTACTATAATGTTGCAATATTTAAAAAATTTAGGATGCATTTGTTTTAAGGAAATAAAACATAACTTTAGGTCACGGCAACACTCATGGCCGCAAACAAAGTAACATAAATTAAAGGAACAGCGTACATCCTAATAACTTGTTGGTTCGTATTTCACAAAAAAAAAAAAGAAATTGTTTCTCTAACGCAGGAGCTCTTTCAATTGTTTTAGTGTTCGTCCTCAAAGAACGTTGCCCACAGGAAATAATATTCAAACAAAGAACCAAAGACTAGAAGCACAAAGCAGAAAATTGAATCCACAGAAAAAAAAAATGCTTCCCTTTTTGAGTTAGGTAGCACCGCCTTCCACCAGCTCGACATTTCAAAGGTAGCGAACGCTGAACAATTCCCCAGTCTCAGTTCTAAGGTCTCTTGTTTTGGCGTGGTGTCCTGAAACGCCGAGGCCTGCTAAGCGAGAGAAGAATGGACCAGCGTAATTAAGATGGAAGACGGAGAGTCAATAGTAAGAACCACAGAGCACCTGTCCTCGCACCGGCGGCTTCAGTTGATTCGAAAACAAACGGCCTGTCGCCGATGTCTAGACTAATCGAAACCTTCATTCGTCGACAATTAGCGGAGTCATGGCGACGGTTCCCAAGGGGCTATTACTTCTTAGACTCCGTAGACTGGCAGAACGCATTTTTCTTCGAACATAAGTGCTTTTGAAACCAAATATATGACACTAGACACACGAAGAAAGGTTTATGCGGATAGTTTTCATTCCTTTTTTAGAACATTACATGAAGTTCGTGCCACATAAAAAATCTAAGTGTCACACAAAGCACGCTAATAATATTTTACTAAATAATCTAAACCTTCACGTTTACTTTTCAATACAAGACTTATCAAATGACAAAATAACCATTGTTTAACTTATTCAGTATTTGAAAGATAGCACTGAAGTTTAGTCTTGTATACTAAGGGTAGTTGGCGCGTCCTAATGGGATCCTACAAACAAGAATTCACGCATCTGCATGAGGTGAATCGTGACAGGTGGGTGAAGCAATGGCTTTCGTTTTTACTGTAAATCCCTCCAGACATTGCCCACTCGCCGACGGAAATGAGTGACAACGTGGGTGTACAATATGCATGATGTGTTTTTGCTACTGAGCCGCCACTTGTCGTACCCTTAACTCCGGGCAAACAGCTTGTTGTCGGCGTCGTTACTTTGCCCCTGGTTTGGGAGCTGTCACCTCCGGGATAGCTTCCTGTCTGCGTAGACGTTGAGCCATCGAATGCCGTGCTTTCACTTCCGGAGTAGCGGCTTGTTGTCGGCGTGGTTGCTTTGACCAACGACTTCTTTTGCTTTGACGCTGCTTCGCGAGCTCTTGTCTCAAGGGTAACCTGTTGTCGGCATCGGCGTTGCCCATCGCGGGCGGATGCACGTTCGCCTTCGTTTTCACCCATGGCAGAAAAAAAGGTGTGGTTCGGAATGCACTTATTCTATATTGCCATCAGCGTCATAGTCATGGCGTATATCAGCTACCTTGCACCGTCATCAGCGTGCTCGTGAGCATGGTCAACGGACCAGCGTGAACCGCGAGGTGCTTCGCCGTAAAACTATTTTTTATCGTGTGGGTAAATGACTCTGTCAAAACTCTCAAAGCGCCAGGATTTCTGTGAAAAACCACTTCGTGAACGGAAAAACACGCAATAAGAAAATGGCGGTGGAGGAGACATATTGAAATTCTCGTCCACACCTCGCAACGCCATAGATTTTGATCGCATTTACCATGTTCCACACAGCTTCTAATCAGTAAAAATAAAGTCAGTTGCCCTCAGTGGAGCCCTCGATTTATCGTACCAATGCTGAGAAAATTTCGTTGAGCCAATATCACCAAAGTATGAAAAACACACTTTGAAATTCCTGACGGAACGCACGGAGATTCCTACGATATGTCAAGATGGAGCTGTGATATGGAGTTTCTCATTTATTAAAAAAAAACAATGAAAAAAGTTAAGGTCATTAGACTTCTCAGAGTAGAATTTCGAGTATAAACCTATGCAGTGCTTCAATTCATTGCGAATATAAGCGGAACCTTAATTTCAGAAGACGCCCTTTGACGTATCAACAGTGATAGGTAGACAAGCAAAATGAACCATCTAGATGAGAGTGAGCATTTTTTCTTAAAACGGGCGATATCAAAGCTCATGAAAAAGCTAGCATACGGGCTATTCTAGGGAAATTCTGGCGTTCATGCGATGCAAACTCATAAAACATTAAAAAAAAATAACTGAATATACATATTTAACTGATTATTACCTTTTAGCGCACGAAATGACCACTAAAGTCAGAGACGTGAGAAACACGAGCACATGTTGTAAATAACGTCTGATTGGAATTGAATAACAACCTTTAATGGCTATCCCGCTTACTGTGGCAATTGTCATGTCTGATCCTCCAGGAGAGTGATTGCTGTAAAAAAAGTAGGTATAGATTAGAAAGTTGGTTTCTCGACTCGTACATTGAAAATTAGGACTATGTGAGGCTGCAGTAACATTGCACAGTATACAGGCTTCTATCATTCTGTCTGCACCAAAATGTAAGCACTGCGGCCGAGATCAAATCTGCATATTTTGCATTAGCAGCTGAGCCCTGCAAGAACATGCCCCTCGTGGCAGACTCGTTACCGTTATTTCGCCTAGTCTTCGAAGTCCCAGTAATCAATTGTTTGTTAGCCACGTGCGTCGACGGAATCAATGTTGTGTTTTCAAAGGATGGCAGACTTGCACAAGTGATTTATTTATTTATTTATTTGTAAAACCCTCAGGGTACATTTGTACATTATAAAGGGGAGTGGCGGAAATACAGATGAACAACAAAATAACTAAGGATTATGTAAACACAACTAACATGAAGATAAATATAATCATGGAAGTTTTGCATGCAAAGAGTACACTCTATGATTGTCACTAGAACTAGAGTTCCTTGTGACAGACGAGTGATACTTCACAACGACTTCCTGTGGTTATAGAAACAGACTATGGATATATATTGTCTGTGTTCATTGTTCCTTCCACTGTCTCAGCTTTTAGGGGCGAAGCTCCTTATGGCGTGGCTTGGGCGTCCCTCGAATGTAACCACCAGTGGCACATACCCGAAATAGGTATAATACTTGACCTCCAAGGTGGTGCCAGTGAGAGATTTCTTCTGTGCGTTGTTTAACAATAAAAAATAGTGCTCAATGTACATGCCAATGGCTGCTAATGGGGAATGAGAGACATGAGCATTCGGCTTTTAGTCAACGCGCACGCTGCGAATCCCATTAGCAGCCATTGGCATGTACATTGAGGACTATCGGACAAGAAAGGGATGCTACATTATACTCGCTGGGTGTAATCTCCTTAGCTTTAGAAAGGTTTAGCGAGCGTTGAGCCGCAGTGCCATGAATACAATGAACTTGTATATACCATGAATGAACTCAAGGTGATTAAAAATGAGAAGTAGATACGAAGCGCAAGCCGTAAGAAAGTAAAAGCCGAATTCTCCTGTCTCTCATTTCTCATTAGCAGCCATTGGCATGTAAATTGAGCCCTATCTGACAGGGAAAGGTTGCTACGTTATACTCGCTGGGCGTACCCTCCTTGGTTTTCGAAAAGTTTAGCGAGCGTTTGGTCGCAGTGCCATGAATACAGTGAACTAGAATATACCATGAACTCGAGGTGGTTAAAGGTGGGAAGTGGACCCAAAGCGCAGGCCGTAAGAAAGTGTGCGTGTGCCACCTCTCGTTTAGTCCTTGAAATGTCCGCTGGATGGCGGTGCTTCTATATGGGGAATATATGATGAAAAGATGCGAGATGGTGGGACTTGGAGTGTTGAATAGATGAACGAACGGACACACAAGCAGATGCATGGATGGACGCATGAACGGACGCAGGGGCGGATGCATGAAAGAACGCTGGGACGGGCGCACAAACAGACGCATGGACTGTCACACAGACAGACGCATGGACGGACGAATGCTTCACCCCACTCTCCATCATTCACTCCGTGGATATGCTGCCATTTTTTTCTTCCCCTTGTTTTCCATAGTTTACTGTGAAATTTACACAAAATATTCCTTATGATTGAAATTCTTCACTTTTTCTCTCTTTCACTTTCTCTCCGTAGAACACAAAAAATTATATATCTTCAGAAACTGCTAGATTTTCCCACCATCTCAAATGAAAAAAACACAAAATTATGATTTAGTGTATCGGATATAGTATATTGCTAACATTGGATTTCGCTGCACAAAATTTAAGCAGCTATATGACAAAAGCCGGAAATATGTGTTGTATATGTACACGATGGCAAGAATACTTGCAGCCAGGCCGCGGTAAGGACAAAGATACAGTTTATTACGTCGAGCCATGTCAATGCATGGGCGATATTAATGAAGGAAATGTCATTTTATGCACGTATTAGCAAAGGACAAAGAGCTACAGAGTGTGGTTGACGGCAACACTGAGAGATGTTAATGTCGCGACGATATACCCACTTAGGACGTGATAGGTAGGCGAGTTTTCTGTTGTTTCAGACGCAGATCTGCCTATGTAGAAAACTGGTTTTTAGATCCAGGTTGAACCGCGTGAATGCCTTGTGCTGTAGAGAGTTGTTTGTAGAAGCAAACGGCAATTGAGACTTTGAAAATTGAGAATAGAATATTCACAAAAAACATTTCAAGATTGACTCGAAGGCTTCAAAAATACAACAACAACAACAACGACGACGACGACGACGACGGTGGTGGTGGTGGTGGTGGTGATGATGATGATGATGACGACGATGATCATGATGATCATGATGATTATGATGATTATATGTGGGGTTTAGCGTCAAAAACCACCACTTGATTATGAGAGTCACCGTAGTGCAAAGCTCCAGAAATTTGGACCACCTGGGGTTCTTTTTCGTGTACGCAATTTTGGGTACACGGGCCTACAGCATTTTCGCCTCCATTGAAAATGCAGCTGCCGCAACTAGGATTCAATTTAGTACCTTAGCCACTAGTCTAGTACCTTAGCCACTAGACCATCACTCAAAAAATACAACGAAGAGAGGAAAGATGCAAGGAGGTTAGATTGGAACGGCAATGAGGGTAGCCAGAATAGAGGCTTCTTGTTTGGTACGCTTCAGAGTAGCACGGAGGAAAGAAAACAAAACAAACCTCACAGGGTCCTTCATCATTACCCAAGACGCTTCGAAAGCCAAAACAACATTCTTGTTTTTCTCAGTCGATGTATCTATACTGCTTTGTCACCTTCCTAATCCTTTTTGTGGCTAGCTTGGTATTGCATTGCCTCCAGAATTACAGCCATCTCACCTGGCTTTGCACTGCCTTCATAATCTGCCCACTTTTGGCAAATTACGATTTCATGAGTTGGCAGCATCATGTGACTGCAGGTCTTACCGGAATATGTGACGCAATAATGACGTAATACATTTTCGCGGGATCATTGTTTTGCATCACTCGTGTTGTATCACTCGTTTTGGCATCACTCGTCAACTAAGGTATTCAAACTGCAAAATATGGTAATTACAATGTACACCAACACACTACGTAATGATCTGTGCTAATACAATTGAACAAAATTTGCATCCCACTTGCATGTTGCATGGTTACACCCACGCTATTAGGAAGGAATATGCTCTCAAGAAAGAGCGCTTGCCTTATAGTGGTAATTCTGCTGACTTACAAATTTATTTACACACTGATCAATCTGACAGGTTGTAGCCCGAATGACTTCATGTATTCTTCAAGGCATGCTTGCTTTCCTGGGATGTAGCTGTTTACAGGTAATCTTAATTTGTTTTCTAGATTTGTGGATTAAATCTCAAATTCGAAGTCTACTCAAATATCTTTGTGAGGTTGCTTAAGACCATTTACAACTCGGAAATTGTTGTCTTTGAACTTATAGCAATCATTACATTTTCTTGTACTGCAACCTTCTTAATTTTTTTTCTATTGATGTTTTACACACTACAGACAGTCAATGCTTTTCACTTTTGGCAGCGAGAAAGTTAACTCGGAAATTGTTGTCTTTGAACTTATAGCAATCATTACGTTTTCTTGTAACTGCAACCTTCTTAATTTTTTTCTATTGATGTTTTACACACTACAGACAGTCAATGCTTTTCACTTTTGGCAGCGAGAAAGTTTTTTGTCATTCTAATGTCATGTTGTCAAGCCTGCTAATATGACGGCGGTGTGTCATAAAGAAATATTATCTTGTCGGTACGTACGCGGTTCATGGAATCAAGAAAAGCAATATTTATTGATGTTTCTATCTTCTATTGTTGAGAACTGGTTATTTTAAGTTTTTTAACAATCTTCTTGCCAAGCAAACTTTACAAAAATATCACAAACACTGCGAAAAAAAATCACAAAAGTGTTTGAAAAGCTCTTGTATCTGATGTTCTTGCATTGTTGACGCGAGTTATGCGAGGGCTAACTTAAATTTCAACAAGGTTGGTGATTCGCGATTATTGGTTAATCATGCTTGTGCGAGTTGAGTGCAGAAAAGCACATGGACAAGATCAAAAGGCATACGCACACTGGCGCTTCTAACAATAATTGTTTACTTCCCCCCCCCCCACCCCGCTCACTTATATACATGTTTTGCTACTGGACGTATTCTAGGTAACCTACCTACCTTGTTTATGTTATTTTCTATCTCTCTCTCTTGCGCACGACAGTCATGTGAAACATTTTTGAAAAACAACAATACGTATCCCCACTGACACCGATGCGGTATTCTCCTCGATGAGATTGATTAACAGGGTGCATTGGCACTCGTAGACAAGTTTTAACACGCCACGCACAGAAAATAGAATTACTTCGTACTCAAAGACAGTGAGGCTTTGCTAACCTAAGCGTCACCAGAACAATCAATATGCTAATCTTCAGGCGTTAGCTTAGTGATTTTCGACCAGTTCCGGCTCATGACAGTGGTTCGTTGAAAATTTGGTTTGCAAGCACAACTCGGACAGTGTTGCGGCAGCAAACCATCAGGTGACATCTTTCCTACTTTGTTACGATTATAACTGAGCAAGACATTAGGGCAGCCGCTGGTCTGCCCACTGTTAACGCAGCCACAGGGCAGAGAATTGTGGTAAACAACGCATGTCTCTCACTGAACGGAAGGTTCTGCTTGTTTTAATGGCGAAGCTCCTTAAGGCGTGGATCGTTATGTATGTAGTACGTAGCCATCTCTTCCAGGATTCACCGCTGGGTGATAGTTGTTGATGGAATAAACCAATGCAGATAATATAAAACAGATGGCGTCCATGTTTTTTTATGATGAGCAAGCAAAAGAAAATGCTACATTTACGCTAGGAGGCTTTTTCATTTTTTGGGGGCGAAGCTCCTAATGCCGTGAGCCCTGCATCCGCGATGTTTGAAGTAGTGTAGTAGAGTAGTAGTAGTAAGTAGTAGTAGTAGTAGTAGTATAGTAGTAGTAGTATAGTAGTAGTAGTAGTAGTAGGTAGAAACTTTTCGTTTAGTCCTTGAATGTCCGCTGGATGTGGTACTTCTAAATGATAAATATATAATAAAAAAAGATGCGAGATGGCGGTTCTTGGAGTGTTCACTATAGATGAACGGACAGATGAATGAAAGGATGGACGAACAGACATACAGATGCAGGACGGATGGACGCACGAATGGACGTACAGACGAATGGACGGATGGATGTACGCACGGACGCACGCAGGTCGCATGAATGCATGGTCGTACTAATGGACGCGCGGATGAACGGAAGCAAGAACGAACGATGAACGGAACTGCGGACGGATTGACGGCGCTCGGCCGCGTTCACCACATTCAGTTCGTAGATATGCTGCAATTTTTTGGGGCATTCCAACCAAGTTCTTCAAAAACAGTTTGATTTTATTTTTTTCAGAATTCACGAAATTTAATGGGCACTGAAAGGAGAAATTGAGCCTGGCTATTAGTTTTTGGTTGTGCGAAACTTCATGCATATAAGAAGCGACTGCCACACTTATATTTCAAGGGTGTGGCAACATTCAGTTCATAACTTCAGTTCATTTCAGCAATCCCTCCGCAACAGAAACCATGATATTTGTAGGGTATCCTACTAATTGTAAACGACAAGCTGGCTGCCCGAGCTTACACAGTATAAGCTGTGCACATTGATTACTAAGGGCGTAGTGTGTGGCACATTTTTACAATGGCCCTTTGAACGAATTTAGAGTGTTCGAGCTTATAATGCATTACAAAGAAGTGTGGTAGATTCATTGAAGTTCAAGATGAGTGAGGTAAATTCACGAGCGCAGATAAAGAGCAGACTAGCGTAGAGATTTTCAAATCTGTGAAAGTGCTTCCACGTGCCCAACAATGTAAAGAGTAAGAGGGCACACTACTCTCGAAGATATAAAAGTAACAAAAAATGTCTAAGTTCTCTTCAAAAAATCATTGTTCTGAAATCATTGTTCTGAAATCTTATAAGTAAAAAGAAAGAAAAAAGTTAAAAACATATTTTGAAGACATTTTTAACTGCGCGAATACAAAGCATGTTAGACACAGAACAAGCACACATAAAGCGCTGACTTCCAGTGTGTTGGAAGTAAAAAAAAAGTAAAATAGTGATTCATTTTATATCCCTCTGAAGCGTGGACGATGAAGATTACTGTCGTAGGTAATCAAAATTGTCGGCGAGCTCATTTATCAAGTGTGATTGCTTCTAACTGAGCAAACATGCTTCCTTTCATCACTTGACTTGAAACACGGTTGAAAATTTCTTCAAAGATATAACTCCTCTAACTATTTTGTTCCTATCTCAACGACTGTCTCCATCGTTCCCTTCTACGCGATGAAACATTTAGAACGAATGCCCGTATTTTTTGTTGTTGTTGATTTCGTTGTATGAGCATTGCGGTTCTAAACGTCGTTAGACTTCCTTCGGCAGCCATGTAGGCTAACAAGGGGCGCCTACATCTCAGACATTTAATGAACAGTTTCATGCCCAAACGAGCAAAGCTCGCTTCATGTACAATGTTATGCACTTTCAGTCCGCAAAATGAAAAAAAAAAGCTGCACACCTTTTTCCGCAACCATCTGCTCTTTAACATAAGTTTACATAAAATGCATGTGTTTTGTGTTTTGATTCAATGTTTTGTGAGCAAAAGGTCTGCTTTAACGGTGTTCCTTGTTGCACCGTATAGCGTGCCCAAAAAAATCGAAAAGAGTGAGAGGCTCCTAAACTCTCTAAAACAGAGAAAGAGAGTGAGAGAGACTAAAATGATAGCAAGGAAGAGAGGTCAAACATAAATTTCAGCATCTGGTTTGCCACCCTTCACTATGGGAAAGGGGAAGAAAATGAGAAAGAAAGCGAAGAGCAAAGTGGGCATGCGAAAGAAAAAAAAAGGGGGGGGGGGGTGCTATAGCCTATTCGATAGATACCACGCAAAAAGTTTAATAAGGCCTTGACGTATCTTCTGTGTGAAGACAGATCGTGTCGGCTTTTGAGCACTGACTATTGTCACATTTTTACGTCAGCATCAGTCCTTGAGAATGAAATAGATTTTTCTACACAATCTTCGTGTGCTGATCGAGCAGCTGCACCAGCCTGTTCATTGCCCAATATGCCGCACTGACTTGAAAGCCACTGAAACGTGATTTCATGTCCTTCGTGTAAGAGATAGGGCAGCAGGTCTCTAACTTACAGCGCACTCCATTTTTATGCTCCGCTTTTTAGCTTGTTAATGTTGACTCACTTCAACTATGCTACGTAGCAGCAAGTTCCACAGCAGTCGATGTCGTCTGGTGGGATAGCCCAATCTTTGTGATGTTCAGCAGAATTCTACATTTTGGGGCTCTTCACATGTATCTTTGGGAGTCCAGGCCAAGCGTCACCTGCATTGCTGGTAGAGGCATCATTCCTTTAGAACGGTTGCGTTCTGACTGGGTAATCAGAATGAAGCGTCAGCCCCAATGCTAGCAGAAGCTCTTTGTTCTTGGAACCAACAGTGCTTGGCCAGAGGGGGAGAGGTGGAGGTGGTTTTGGACGTGCTTCGCGAGACAACCAGGTTTTGGTGGCTTTGGTACGGCGCCGGCGACGGGACTGTCGTCGCGTAATGGATGCAGCTGCTTCTCGGTATGAGATGTCCTCTCTGGCCCTTTTCTTCAGTATTGTTAGCTCCTTTCGAATAAAAGTGCAGTCCTTCAAAGCGGCATCATGTGGGCCATTGCAGTTTGAGCACTTCAGAGTCGTGGCCTGGCACGTGCCTTTGTTGTGGTGCCCAGTGCATCGGGAACAGATAGTAGAGTTCGTGCACACAGCACTTACGTGACCTAACTTCATGCACTTCCAGCATGAAGTGGTTTCGGTATAAAAGAGCGAACTGCGTGTCGGTAGTGGCCCACTTTTACGTGTGACGGAAGTAATTCATCCTTAAACGTTATTCTTACGCATCGTGATGTCCCGATACGACATATACTAGTAATAATAATATCTTCCGAAGCCGGCTTAATCAATGCTGGTAAGTCCGAGTTGGTAATGGCTTCGGCAACATCTTATATCACCTTAGTGCTCACTTCTTTACCAAGCGGTATATGAGAGTGGACTTTCATCTCATTAAGTTCCGTTACTTCACGCAATCTGTCATACGCAGTCACATGATTGACGTCAATTGCTAGGATGTTCTTGCGGCTATTCACTTTGACTTCCTTTACTTCATTTGGCACCAGCGCCTCTAGCTGTGCAGACACGGCTTGCCGGTCAAGGCGTTTCATGCTGTCACTAGCGAGAACTGGTATGAAAAGGATGGTTAATACCTCGGTTTCCGCGAAGATCGCATGGTGGGCTCACTCGAATTGAGTTACTCGCTCAGAAATCGTCTCTTTCCCTTGTGGTTTCTCACGAGCTCGGAGTTGTCGTCCCCTGATTCATCACTGATGACGTTGTAGGGTTCGGTGTCATCACTGTCAGTGCCACTCTCGGAGCTGTAGCTCATGGAAGCGACACCCGAGGTCATTCCGGTGTCCGGTAGTCTTCCGTAGGGCTCTACCCCCATCGCACACCATATCTTACGCAGCGTAAGCAGTTTCTTCACATAAGTAACTCACACTCGACTTTGGCGCCTGTTTTTTTCATACAACCATAAGGATCCGATGCTCAGACCATTACTTTTTTTATGCATATCAGTCACTTACAGATTGATTATATTTTGCGTTGCTGTCAATTGCAGAAGACTGCGTTGCATACATGCACATTACGTTAGAGAAAGATAAACGAATTCTACACCGTTCTTCAGAGTGGTTAACAACTGCTGCTCTGTGTGGAGCATGCACCTATGCACCAAAACATTTTAAGGTGTGTTCAGATACCGCTAGTCCGCACCTATAGAACCAATGTTTTTTCCATTATCATCAGTAGACCAATTTAAATACTGGGAAGTGTATATTACTTGTTAGTACAAGTGCAGTGGTCATGTGCAATACACAGTTTCTTAGACCTTTAGAAGCTTTACATGATAATCAATCATATGAGACATTGTACTTCCAAAAAAAAAGCTTAGGGTCCATTCGACATTTATAGTTAAACTGTTGTTAAAATATACGGACGTAGTTTGGAATCCACCTTTGAAAATTTATATTGACTTTATTGAACTCA
Source organism: Rhipicephalus microplus (assembly GCF_013339725.1). Lineage (NCBI taxonomy): Eukaryota > Metazoa > Arthropoda > Arachnida > Ixodida > Ixodidae > Rhipicephalus > Rhipicephalus microplus. The sequence continues at coordinate 185,514,091 of NC_051165.1, read as the reverse complement.
TTTGAAAAAAAAAGAAACGCCAAGATTAATTTTGCACGACTGGAAATACGGAGGTCTCTAACCAAGTATATTTAACCAACCATTTATGGTCATTCCAGGCGTACAACAATAAAACATGGGGAGAAGACAGCTTTCGAGCAGGTTATCACAGCTGCCACTTGAGCAGGGAACCTCCTCCACCGGGCAGTCGTAACGATTGCGGAGGATCTATCTATCTATCTAACTATCTGTCTAGCCGCTTACGTTTGGGGGCTCTCGTGGTCACCCCTTTAACTTGACGTGAACCAAAACTACCATGGAAGGGTAGGAGGGCTTGACGGATATGACACACTTATTAAGACATGAATAATGTCACAATCCCGTCGCGTACGTCGTCAAACACTTCCCGCCACACAGTGGCAATAGCCGCATGCCAGGGGTATGTGCTGCTGGTATGCGGCTAAGTGCCGCAGGTGATTGGCACTTAGTATCTACCTAGGAACGATGAGAACACATATGGGAAATTTTAACGCGCGAACGTTAAGAACTATTCGCGACATCGGCAGCGTCGACCCAACGAATGCAAATAATAAATGTCAGGGTCTCAGCTAGAACCAAACCCAAGCATTCAGCGTGGCAATGAAGCATTTTACCACAGAGCTACGCCTGGTCTCGGAACTACTTTGCAAATGGACGCTAATCTTCGTCAAACGTCAATAGTGGTTGCAGTGCTGCCTACCCAATTTTGTAAACATTACATATCAACTCTTTTGATACAGCCGTCACGTAGGGTTAACGTCAATTGTTGTTAGTTGCCATGAGCTGAAGTTGATTTATGTAGAAGTGTCCAGGGCCAGCATCCTCAAGAGCATCAGCCCTTTATATCAGCTTCTGATGTTGCTAATACGCATGTTTCAGTTGACATCTTTGAGCAACTGCAGATAGCTGGTTGTATAAACATCTGGAACTCTTCATCGTGTGTCTGTGCGTTCAATGTTTATACATATATTTAGCATCATTTCATGACGTGTCGCTCAATAAAAAAATTGCAACATGGTCACCTTCTCTCCGCATGCTTCGCATAACGTCAGTTTCCATGTACGTGGAATCTGCCGAATTTTTTTCTCTTCGCCAATCTTATCCTCCCTATATCTTTTATTCCCCATACCCCAATCCTGTGCTGACCTGTTGAGGTGTCCTCGCAAAGCGAGACAGTTACAGGTCGGCACTTTTCTTTTCTTCTGTTATAACCACTGATATATAGGAGCCTTGTCCGGGTTCTGTAGTTACAGATGATGCATCAATGCATCATGGCGTGCGGTGCATGCCAGTTACTGCCAGTGTGTACGCTGCTTTTCGTTTAACGAATCTTGATGCTGCAAACATTGTGAAAGCCAGCTGTGCTCGATTCGTTTACCTCGGGTGTCAGACCCCACCTATCAATCAATCGATTTGTTTACCACGCACGTTGCAGACTGTGTAACTATTACAGAGCCAGCCTATGCGCGCGTAGTACTCTGTTTTTTACCAGCTTCTTATCCTTCCTGCAACTGTTCCCGCTTTCGCCCGGAGCGACCGGAATTTGCTTGTTTTCCTTTATCTCTCCAGACTCTCCACTATCTCTCTCTTGTCCCTCCATATCACATTTGTTCTCTTTCCTGTTATTAGTGCCTTCCTCTATGGCGTCCACTTGATGAAAGCCAATCGTGAGGCGCCTGGCCCCTTTCCATATTCATTTTCTTTCTTTTTTTGTCATCACAGCAATGCCATTGACGTTATTCCTGTTTCTCTTCAGCGTTATTTCGCGGACCCACACCATGCAGCTCCCGGCTCACTTTGGGACTCTTCCGAGCTTGACAACGGTGTTTCCCTTCTACTTGTGTATTCAATTAAGCAGATATCCTCCGCTCGCCACCCAACTACTGCCTTCGTGACAAGACCCTCGTTCAAAAGCCCCGGGTCCGTTTTTTCTATAGCTAAGCTGAGTCAAATACATGCATAGATTCTTCAATTAGCAGAGCTTAAAACTTTTTTATGCTGAAAGAAGCAGTAAAGCGAAAATGTGGCCAAAAAACTAGGAAACTTTAAGTTTCGTCCTTAGGAGTTGAGTGCGATAGCAATATTTTGTTTCTATAGGGCGTACTTCAAACACTTACGCGCTGAGCCCAGTCCTCGCCTCCCTCGCGTAGAGTCATGGCAGGAGATCAACAATCGTTCCGTAAAGACGTCAGAGAAGCATCAGTCATCCAGTGGAACGCAAGAGGACTTAGATCACGGATTTCCGATTTTCGTCAGTACGTGTTTTCTAACCTTTTCCCAATCATCGTAATATGTGAACCGAAATTATCAAACCCGATCAGGCTATCTGGCTACGAATCAATCCCGTCCAAAACCCGAAACGAAAGCAGCAAGGTCATTGTGTATATTCGTCGGGAGCTTACCTACATCATTCAACCTGTGTCGCCTCATGATGAGAACCAATATGTTTGCCTGACTGTGAAGCAGAAACTCTCACCTTCACATTAATAGGTGTCTACTTATCTCCCTCAGCCCGTTTTGATTGCCAAAGACTGGATGACATTCTTTCGAGCGTCCCGGATCCGTGGATAATTATAGGGGACTTCAACGCCCACCACCCAATCTGGGGAAGTTCAAAAGTCAATACCACGGGCCGGAGGCTGGCTTCATTTGTATCGACTCATGAACTGTCTCTACTTAATGATGGGAGCCCTACATTTCTGCGAGGATCAACGTACAGCAGCTGTTTGGACTTGACGTTCGTGTCACGTCGCTTCGCCACAAGCGTTAAGTGGTTTTTAGACATCGAGACACATGGTAGCGATCACATCCCCAGTTATCTCACCATCGAAGGCTTTGCTAGCGACCACCCGCCGAAAACCGTACGGAGGATCGATCTTTCAGCATTCACAACCAACATTGAACACGCTTGTGAAAAAGGCTTAAACCTCTGGCATTGAGCAAGCGATCAAACAAGCAGCGCAGAGTGCGATGCGCACGCTGGCATATTCTTCAAGGCCCTCAGAAACGGACATGGAGTTAGAGCGACTCCGTGCGACTCGTCGGCGTGCGGAGCGTAGATATCGACGCACAAAATCCATTCAAGATCTACGGATGGCCAGGCGCATGCAAAAGAAGATCCAGCGTCGTATAGACAAACTGGAGTTTCAACGGTGGGCGAAATTTTGCGCGAGTCTAGACCCTCGCAAACCGCTTTCCTCAAATATGGCGAACCGTGCGAGGCCTACGCACATTTCCCCAACAACGTTTTCCGTTTAAAGCCTTGGCCCTTTTCCAAAATAGAAGGGATATCGAGGTAGCGGAAGATTTTGTAGGAAGATTGCGGGCCCACCAAATTGCACAGAAGCCCTTACTGCTGATTACACGCCACATTCACTTGACCCGCACCTGGACCTGCCTTTTCAATGGAAGAACTGAATGTGGCTCTTGCTTCATGCAATCGATCGTCATCGCCTGGGCCGGATGGCATATCATACCGCCTATTATGCAATCTCGGTGATCGAGCACGAAGTGCTTTGCTGGAAGTATTCAATGAGTCTTGGAGAGATGGAACGATCCCCAGAGAGTGGAAACAAGCCGGTTGGTTGCACTTCTCAAACCTGGAAAATCGCCTCTAGAGCTGACATCATACCGCCCAATAGCGCTGGCTAGTTGCGTAGGGAAACTGATGGAGCGAATGATCCTTGCCAGACTCGAGTGGTTCCTAGAACGCCATAGAATATATCCAGACGCCATGGCCGGTTTTCGTCGTCTTCGGAGCTCCATTGACAATGTCATTGACCTGGTGACCTACGTACAACACCAGAAAATGAGCAGACGGTTATCTGTCGCACTATTTTTAGATGTCAAAGGAGCATATGACAATGTTTCTCACGAAGCCATACTTGACGCCCTCGAGTCAGTTGGTTTGGGTGGGCGAGTGTACCGCTGGATCCAATGCTACCTACATATGAGATCATTGTTTATGCAAACTGATGATGGACCGACTTCTGAACATTATACACACCGTGGTGTTCCTCAAGGTGGTGTATTGAGCCCCACACTGTTCAACCTGGTTCTGATCGGTCTCGTTGAACGCATACCAGATTCCGTGCAGATATCTCTCTATGCAGATGATATTTGTGCCTGGACATCAGGTGTAACACGTCCTCAGGTACGTGCGAGACTCCAGAAAGCAGCGAATTCAATATCGGCGTACCTTAGAGAACAAGGCCTCGAGATTTCTCCTGAGAAATCGGCGCTGGTCGCGTTCACGCGGAAGGCAATGACGTCATATCCCATCGCCATCAATGGACACAGTGTCTGCTACGCCAGGACCCACAGGTTTTTGGGGGTCACGATCGATCGAAATCTCTGCTGGAGTCCCCATGTGGCCACTCTAAAGAAGCGCCTAACGGCCATCGCACAACTTTTCAAGTTCCTCGGAGGCAAAACGTGGGGCACATCAGTGCACGCGATGTTGCATTTGTACAAAACGCTGTTTCTGGGGTACCTGCGGTATAGCTTGCCGGTTCTGACGAACGCTTGCAAAAGCAGTATACGCACAATAGAAAACGCCCAGGGCCAGGCACTCAGAGTTTGTCTTGGATTACCACGCTGTACATCAACAGCGGAAACCATCGCAATCGCCAAAGATCATCCGGCCACAGTGCACATTACTTTGGAGGTGCTTAGAGCTCATATTAGACACCTTGCTCGCGCCCCTGCCCACCACCTAGCTTCGCTTCCAGAAGATCGACCGAGTGCCTCCTTCTGTAAGAGAGTATTGACTTTCCGTGAGTGCCTTCCAACAGTCTACACACCTCCGGAACGGATACTAACACCTCCTTGGTGCTTGGACCGACCAAAACTGCGCTTGACAGTGCCGGGGATTCGCAAGAAGGCGGAGCTCTCGGCGCCAGCTTTAAAGCAGATGATTCTACTCATGCTACACGAAGAATACAAAGATCATGTCAAACTTTACACGGATGGCTCGACAACTGTTGGAGGATCTGCAGGAGCTGTGATCTTCCCAGCAAGAGCCGAAACCATCCAGTTCAGAACGTCACACAAGACGACATCGACAGCCGTGGAGCTCGCGGCACTCCGCAGCGCACTCCGCAGGATTGACCAAGAGACACCACAAAAATGGAGCATTTTTACTGATTCGAAACCAGCTCTCCAATGTCTACACAATACTCTACGTCGTGGACCTCAAGATCAATTGGCGCTCGAAATACGACAACTGTACCATCACCTAATAGACGAAGGACATGATATATCTTTTCAGTGGTTACCAGGCCATTGCGGCATCATCGGTAACGAGCATGCCGACAATGCAGCTAAGAATGCTCACGAAAATGGAGTGATGGAACCTATTCCACTATCAAGAAGCGACGCAGCAGCAAAGATTAATACGCTTGCGCAGGATGTCGCAAGGTCTATGCGGAATACGCCCGGTTTTCTCCACACCCGTCTTCACCGCCTGGACCCATGCCTACGACTTACTATTCCATCTGGCCTACCCCGATCCGAGACGACCCTTCTCTGCCGTATGTGGCTTGGGGTGTCTTTCACGAACGCTTTTGCCTGCCGCATCGGAATGAGAGACAGCGCTACATGCGACCATTGCGACAATGACGAAACAATTGAACATATTTTATGTCAGTGCCCCCAGTACAGCTCTCAGCGACAGTCCCTCTCAGCAGTGTTTGCTCGCCTCGACGACCAGCCATTTTCTGAGCAGTCAATCTTGGAATGTCGGAAAGATCGAGCTTCACGCCAGAAAGCAACGAAGGCGCTGATGAAGTTTCTGCGAGCGACCCGCCTCGTTGAACGATTGTGACACTACTGTGTGCGAGTGTGTGTATGTGTGTTTGTGCTTCTCTTCCTCCCTTTCCCCTTACCCTTTCCCCAGTGCAGGGTAGCAAACCGGATATGTTTTCTGGTTAACCTCCCTGCCTTTCCGCATTAAATTTTCTCTCTCTCTCTCTCTTGACGCATGAAATCTTTTTGAACTTGCTGTGCACCCACTACGTAGCCTTAAGGAAACAGTGTAGTGTGTTACTTTTGTAGTGGGTGGCCGTCTTTAAATTATGAAGTCATGGTCATAATCACATGTTACGACGCCCGATTGCATGACGCTTGGACCACGCATTATTACTGCAATATTTTATGTTGCATTGTGAAACATGTATACAGGCCGCGTTTGTTTATATAGCATGAACGTTACATTCACTGCATATCCAAGCTTAACAAGCTGGGTTCACTGTTTTCCCAAGCAGAATGGCGGCTGTGCCATAGGAAAGAATTTATCAAAGGGCACTTCATCAAGACATAAAAGTCCCGCCTCCCCTGCCAACTCTTCGACAATATTAACTGCCTGTTGCAGTGTTTCTTCCAGATGCGCCGTTAGAGGTAAAGGTAGGGGGTAGGCCGGTAGCTGAAGCTCAAACGATTAGATTTCTTGGCCTATATCTGCAAACTAACAGGAAGAATAGGGTGGCTCTTGAAAAACTTAAGACCACGGTCAATGCTACTGTCAGGCTAATCAGAATAATCGCTAACAGTAGGAGCGGGGTTAAAGAAAAAGAACTCTGTAAGCTGGTACAGGCGTTTGTGCTCAGCAGGATTACTTACGCGACACCTTATATAAAGTTGGATGCCGCAGAAAAAGGTAAGGTCGAGGCTATGATCCGGCAAGCTTACAAGGCAGCGCTTGGGTTGCCTAACAACGCGCCTACAGAAAGGATGTTAAAACTAGGGGTACACAACACCCTGGATGAATTATGGGAGGCGCATCTGGTGATGCAGCACGCTAGGCTTTCGACAACCAAAGCGGGCAGGATTATATTGGAAAGGATTGGCATTGGAGCAGAGGCTCCCACTGGGGACACTAAAATTCAGGTGCGGCGAGAGTTACATAAGGCCCTGTACATAAAAACTTTGCCCAAAAATATGCATCCGATTCACCATACGCAGCGCAGGCAGGCAAGAGCCAGAGCTTTACACGTTGAGTACGGCGAGTACAAAGCGGCAGTCTATACAGATGTTGCGGAATATAAGGACAAAGACGCTTTTGTGATTGTGGTGGTGGACAGGCGGGGGCGCTTGGTCGCCTCTGGATCGGTCAAAACCCGCTCCTCGGAAACTGCAGAGGAAGCGGCAATAGCGCTAGCTATAACTAATTCGCAGTCAGATTTGATTTTCAGTGATTCAAAGACAGCCATTCGAAATCTGGCGAGGGGCAGAATATCGGCGACCGCAGCACAATTTCTGCGTGGGGCCACGGGACGAGAAATGAGAGAAATAGAAATTGTCTGGGTACCAGCACACTGTGGGAACCCTGGGAACGAGGCGGCTCACCTGAATGCTCGAGGTTTCGTCAGCCGGGTAGGTGAGCCGCCAGTTCCGGGGAGGTCCGCGAGAGATGGGCTGGTGTCCTTTCATGACATAACGAATCATTATAAACTAGAGCGGAGGTTTTATCCGCCCCCGCACAAGCAGTTGACTAAGGCGCAGGAATGCGTCTGGAGAAAACTGCAGACGCGATCTTTTCCCAACCCCTACGTGTTGAACAAAATGTACCCGGAGGAGATTAAGCCGCAATGCAAATGGTGTCAGGCTGTGGCAACATATGATCACATACTTTGGGAATGTAGCATAGTACCGCCGCCGGTGGATATTATGCGTGATCCCTCTCCTAAGCACTGGGAGGCCGTGTTGACCAGCTCAGACCCAGTCGTCCAGTTAAGGGTCGGGGAGTGGGCCACACAGGTCACCGCCAACCTTGGGTTGATAGCCATCTAACACGGAATCATCCTCAGTTGCTTTCTGACGAAATAAAGTTTTTCCATCCCACCATCATCAAGACATGTCGGGAAAAGGTGGAAAACGCGCATGCAAGGTAACAACTACCGCTTCAAGCATTCATTTCATGCGCGCAAACACACACACACAAACACACGCACACACACCAAATTTATATATATATATATTGTCAAGTGCTACAAAAGGTCTTCAACTAGGAAGAACTGAGATGGCGGGGAGACGCACCGAAAACTGGCAAGATGGCTGCTTCAATAATCAACAACTAGCAAGAGCACGCACTGCCCCAGAACATCCTCTTTCATTCTCGCGGGCAGCCATGGCTTGCGCTCGCCGTAACTAGCGGCCAAGTGGCAACATATCTATCTATCTATATGTGCTATCATATTGCAATGAAAAATCACAGCAAATGCCAAGAATGAAGGATGTATATATATATATATATATATATATATACATATATATATATATATATATATATATATATATATATATAGAGAGAGAGAGAGAGAGAGAGAGAGAGAGCTGTCTTTCTGAACTTGCTGAGTATATGTATCACAACGTCAACGTAATAATTTCAGATATGCAAGAAAATAAATACAATAAAAAAGCAGAAGCATGGCTGTCTGGCAAAAACACCCGATCGCCTTGTAAACGACCCGTAATCGATCACCACTGATACCCATAATTTTTAATTACGGTATTTATATATTTTCATCTTTCTCAATTTTTTTGGTGACGCACAAGATTATGATTTTTTGCTCACAATCAACGACGCCGACAGCGACGCCAGAATTTCTGCAAAACAAGGTCTTAATTGCTATCGCGTTAAAATCTTCCTCTGTATATCAATCTAGAAACTGCAGAAAAGTTTTAAAAGGTTATTTCATAAATACATATTCCAAACGTTTCGTAAAATATTCCGTGACCTATTGAATAGGCCTTATTTTTTGGTGGAATCGGTGGCAGACCGCATCGCTGACAGTACCTGCTCTTAGGATTAAACTATGACAAAGATATTACTGCTGATTGTAAGAGGTTATTTCGACCCATAACAACTTTCAAATAGTGTACCCGCATGCATCCGCAGTCCATAAGTGCAGCAGTTTTTACCAACACACAAAATTTAAACGCATTTAAACGGCTACTCGAAAATGTAGGAGAGCGTGGCACTTTCTAACAGCGGAGAAGTTTCATGAATTTAGTGCACTGTATGTCAGTTTGATTTCCGGCCGTGGAGGCTCCATAAGATGGGAAGATAAATTCAGGATATTAGGCTTAATCTCAGGTGGCCTAAATTAATACGGGGTCACCGTCTACGATATGCTTCATAACTGCACTGTGATTTTGGCACGGGATTTCGCACTGTGATTTTGGCACTTTTATTACGCATAATTTCGCTGCGAAATTCCCAAGTGGAATCGCCATCTTTATCAAAATCATGCACAAAGGATCCGATAGGGCCATTCTATAGAAAAAAAACATGCGGGGATGATTTTCCACCGAAGGTAGACCTAAAATGATGTCGCATTGATTGCTTACCAGTAAAAGAATCAACTGAGAATTTTGATAACAACCAGCATGTTTGTTTTTCTGCGTTTGGGTTGAATCAGGTGAACGGCGTTCGTGAACTCCAAGTGAGCCACCGCCACGTACAAATCGGGTACAGGTGAGTAACAGCCTCGGTCGCGAGCTGCACCAGACGAAACACACCTCATTGCCCACCTCATGGACCCACAATTCGCGCGTGAGAACCACGTGCCACTCAGGCTCCCAATAATGGAAAGTCACGTACACTTCACGTCGCACAAGAACTTGGCTATGATCGATGCCGGAAACGTGATCAGAATGAGTAACTAAACAAGCCCCGCTTCAGCCTAGAGTATTCGAGCTAAGGCATGGCATACGCTGCACAATGCAAAGAAGCAAGCCTAAGAGGAGGGAACGGGGTGCGCCTACACGAGAAAAGTTCTTTTCAGGTCCACTGGGTTTTCCAAGAAAATCTAATCAGGCCGAGCGAGTTTGCAAAAAAGACTTACTGTGCGAGGTAGCATTCATTTTGTTACCGTACTCCATCCGCGGGACAAGACTGTAATGTATACAAATGACGCCTACGTCGCAGTGGAACAAGACATCATCTGCATGCGTTTCGTGCTTTTGTGAGCAAGCTCGGCATTTCGTGAAAAAGAACGAAACATTTTTGTGAAGTGAAATATTTGAAAGAATGCTCAAATTTTATAGAATGTACTTGATAAAACACGTGTTATCTTACACCTAATCATTGTACCGAAACTGCCTGGGCTTTGTCTTTATTCAAATAGAATGAACAATCCGTTTATTAATCCTAAGGTGCCCGTTCTAGAGCTCGTAGGGCGTGTACTTTTAGGTTAACTGCACAGTGGCGAAGCAATATTCCGCGGAATAATGCACTGCGCTGCAACGTCAACTTGCAATGTGGGGCCTGCTTGAAAAGCCAATTCGCCCCCATGATCTAGAAAAGAGTGACGCACAGAACGTAGATGAAACTTGCTCACCAATTTTTATTTATGCTTAAACAAAACTTTTACTTATAAATAAAATCAGCAAAAAGCAATGCACAAGTGCGATAAATACGTTAAACAGCGTGAGAAAAAAACAAAAACGTGAAGGTAACAGAACAATGAACCTGGTATTTGCGTTATAGATTCTGGAGAGTGATGCTGCTTTGCTCGAGACTCTGTGAGTTTGCTTCGTTTAGAGACCTGGTGAGGGAAGCAACCTTATCTAATTAAAAGTGTGGCGATGACAGGACTTGTGCTGGGAACACTCGAGCTCGATTCTGTGTGCAGTGCGTGTTCAATTTTAATGAGATAAATTGGTCCAATCAGGCATGGCCCTTGTCAGCGTTGTCGGCCAGAAAAGCGTGAGAGAGAGGAAAATACGAAGGGCAGGTGATACGCTGGAAACACAGAATCCAGCTGGTGCATTTGAATTCGAAAGCTGAGGAAACAGGAACATCGAGGGGTACTTCGTGTGCAGAGGAGGAAATGTAAACCATTGTGGGGTCACGTATATACACTAATTAAACTAACTCGAGCATAAAGGCAGAGGTACTGGCAAAAAGAAAGTTGGGTGTGGGGTTAGAGAAAAGGACAAAACAACGCAGTCAATATACACTGATGTTGACTGACCAGTAAAGCTCCATTTGTAGTGATTCCGTTTTCCAGCAAAATTATGTTCCCTCGTCTAACCATCTACAGTTTCGCTCCCGCCCTTCTATGTTAAATGTTTATTTTATGGCATCAACTTGAAACAAAACATGTAAATATTTATTTTGACACGAAAGCATCTCCAGAAATACAATGTAGGTACTCTAGCTTAATTTTACACATAATCACTTGCGTATTCTTAGCTCAATAAACGTAAATATGTGGCCCAGAATAGTTTTACTTGGTGCACCAATTCAAACAACTAGACGTAGAGTCAACCAAGGCGTACAATTAGTCAGTAAAAAAGTTAAGTCACTATTCTGATGGGCGACTTTAATTGTAAAATAGGCAAGAAAGAGGCTGGAGACCATGCAGTGGGGGAATATGACACCGGCTTTAGAAACGCCAGAGGAGAGCACAGTTTGCAGAGCGTAACAATTTACGGATCTTAAATACCTTCTTCAGAAAACGATATAGGCGCAAGTGAACTTCGCAAAGTCCTAATGGCGAAACGAAAAATGAAATAGACTTCATTCTGTGTGCACACCCAGGCACTGTACAGGATGTAGAAGTAGTTGGCAAGATCTGATGCAGTGACTATGGAATAGTAAGAGCTCGTATTCACCTATAATTAAAAACAACAATGACAGAAACTGATACCCCAGAAGCTAATTAATAAACAAGTGGTGAGAGCGAAAGTACATGAATTCAAAGTTTTGCTTCAGAATAGATTCGAGGTACTAAACAATGTAATCGACGTTAGCATTGACAAAATTATTGATAATCCTACTAGCACAATTAGTATGGTCTAGTAGCTAAGGTACTCGGCTGCACACCCGCAGGTCGCGGGATCGAATCACGGTTGAGGCTGCTGCATTTTCGATAGGGGAGGAAATGCTGTAGGCTCGTGTGCTCAGATTTGAGCGCACGTTAAAAAACCCCAGGTGGTCAAAATTTCCGGAGCCCTCCACTACGGCGTCTCTCATAATCCTATGGTGGTTTTGAAAAGTTCTACCTCTTTTATAAATCAAATCAATAATCTTGCTAGTATCATGATAGCGTGTGCAATGGAAGTTGAAGGCACAGTCACTTGAAGGAAACTGGCAAACTATCTCAGGAGACAAAACATTTTATTAAGAGACGACAAACCATGAAAGCCTGAAATGCAACCAAAAATATAGAGCTAGTGAAACTTTCGAAGTTCATAAATAGGCGTAAGGCAGCCGACGTCAGAAGGCAAAACATGTGCAGACGTGAGCAGGCTGTAAAATGCAGCAGCAGCAGCCTAAAAGCTGCGAAAGCAAACTTGCGCATAGGTAAAAATCGAACATGTGCATTTAGGCACAAGAAAGGCAACGTCATAACCAATATCGATAGGATAGTCGGGGTGGTGGAGGAGTTCTACAGAGAATTGTACAAAAGCCAGAAGAGCCAGTATGATATCGTGAAAAACAATAATAGCCCAAGGGGATTCGACATCCTACTAGTAAGGACCTGGGAAGTAAGGAAATCCCTAGAAGAAATGCAATGAGGCAAAGCCACTGGTGAGGGCAATGTTACAACAGACCTCCTAAAAGATGGCGGATAAATTGTGTTAGAAAAACTGGCCACCTTATATATGAAGTGTCCCTTCACGGGAAGGGTACCAAAATCATCTTCATCCTTAAAGAAAAAAGACGCCAAGGACTTGAAAAACTTACAGGCCCACCAGCCTATTGTCCATTCTCCACAAATTTTTTTCACAAAAATATTAGCTAATGGAATTAAGGCGACATTAGAGTTCAATCAACCAAAGGACCAAGCAGGATTTCGTTCAGGCTACTCCACAATAGACCACATTCATACTATCAATCAGATAATGTAGTAATGTGTGGAATACAACCAACCCCTACACCTAGCGTACATAGATTACGGGAAGGCGTTTGACTCCGTCGAGACATCAGAAGTAATGCATGCACTATGGAATCAGGACGTCAAAGAACCCTACATAAACATACTGGATGAAATCTACATTGAATATACAGCCACCATAGTTCTCCATAAAGAAAACGACAGAGTCCCAATAAAGAAGGGTGTAAGACAGGGAGACACGATCTCTTCAATGCTAGTCACCGGGTGTTTACAGGAGGTTTTCAGGGTCCTACGCTGGTCAGAATAAGAGATAAAAGTTTAAGGAGAGTATCTTAGCAATCTGCAATTCGCTGACCGAATTGCCCCGATGAGTAACTTCGGGAACGAATTGCAGCTCATGATTACCAAACTGGACACGGAAAGCAGAAAAATAGGTTTTGAATATACTATGCACAAAGCTAAAGTATTGGGCAACAGTTTTTGTAGAATACAGCACCCCGAGATGGATGGAGACACGCTGGAAGTTCTAGAAGAATATCTGTACTTAGGACAGGTAGTAACCACGAAGCCGAACTATGAAAGTGAAATAACTAGAAGAATAAGGACTGCGTAGGCAACATTCGGCAAGCATTCTCAATTCATGAATGGTATTCTGCCATTAACCCTCAAGAGGAAAGTGTATAGCTGCATCTTGCTAGAACTTACCTTACTGAGCAGAAACCTGGAGGCTTAAATAGAGGGTAATGGAGGATGACGCAGTGACCAAAAGAAAGGAAATTCACAGGTGTAATCTTAAGAGACAACAAGAGAGCTTAGTGGGTCAGAGAAGAAACCATGATTAAGGATAGCGATTGTTATAGCGCGAGAACAGAACGACGACACAGAGACAAAAAGGGCACGAAGGACCCACGCTATAACAATTGTCAAGTCATACCAACTAGCCCAAGCTGCCACACTTTTAAGGATAGCATTCTTGAAATAAAGAAGAAGAAATATACTAGGGCCGCGCACATAGCACGTACGCTTTGCCAGATACGGCTTACGTAACCGCGCTAAGGTGCCGAAATGCTTGCCTGCAATGGGGAAAAGCTAATTTGGATAAATTCAAAGATTTCGAGCATTTGAGCTATTGCTGGAATAAACAGTGGTGTGTATCTCGCCAGTTATAGGTCACTTATAGCAGATTGCGCTGTGCAGTTCCACAACTAAATTATTACCTTAATAAAGCTCGGCTCAAGGCGTCACCGCTATGCATTTGGTGCAACGAAATTGAAACAATTGAACATTTCTTTTTATTCTGTCATCGTTCTTCTTATCAGAGAAAAAGATTTTTAGTAGCCCCATTACAAAAGCTAGGAAGACAAGTAAATCTACCAGTAAGTTTATCACTTGGCGGAACTTCATTTGGTTATTGCCACAGGGATGTATGCTCCGCTGTGTTTGATTACATCAACGCAACTAAAAGATTACCATGCTAGTGAACCCCTACCTTTTCAGATCTTTAACTTATAATTCGTAGTTATGTCTTTCAAAAACAAAAGATGGTTTGACCGCTTTTTTCAGCAAACATTTTTGCTTTTTGGTAGTATTATTTTAAGCTACTTTTTCAGATTGGCTTCATTTTCAATTTAGTTTCATTTAAGTATCCTGCCACCCGGTTCTTGGCCCATCCCCCTTTGTGGGTAAGCGCCATCCATCAGAGGTCATCAGCATCAGCACGTACGCAGGATAACCGCTGGTCATTGAAGGTCATTAGATTGAGTGGATTCCCAGAGAAGGCAAACGCACGAAGAGAAAACAGGAAGTTAGGTGGGCCGATGAGATGAAAGAGTTTGCAGGTATTCGCGGGAGTTCGCAATGGAAAAGCACAAGACCGGGTTGATTGGTGGATCATGAGAGAGGCCTTTGATCTGCAGTGGGCATAGTCAGGCTGCTGCTGATGATGATGATGATGATGATGATGATGAAAATTTTGGAAAAACTGGCAACTGCTAATTTTTAACCCCTGGGTCTGTCTTTTTCTCTTTCATTCATGTCTTTTTTGTGGCACAGTCATACTGAGACATAATGAAAACAAGACATAAATCCGCCTTTTCCTTTTATTCTGTTACCCTCTGGCATTATGACCGGATTTGGAAAGGACAGAGAGAACTTGCATTGCAAGAACTAAAGCCTCCGAGACCAGGAGTCTTTTTGAAACTGTTCCGCTAGGGGAGAGAGCATACGGCGTGGCATCGTAGAAAACTTGAATTTAATGAAGTTTGTCAGTTTGCGAGCTTCATACTTTCACTCTTTTAGCATACAAGTGTTTTATGCCGGGGTTTTCTACGGCTCTACTGAAGCAATTCGGTCACGGATTTGATGTTGGAAAATTTCTATGCTAAGATATGACAAATAAAAAGCAAAAAAAAAAGCTCCGCTTCAAGGAGTCAAAGCTACGACCACTCACTTCGCAGCGTGGGGCGCAAACCAACTCGGCAAAGCGTACATTCTTGAGCTTGCTAACAGCAGGCTATTTATGATATAATGGGGCGTGCTCTGGACTCAGGAGTCGTGGTTGAGAGGATTTCACCCTCACTTAGCGCAATAGGCGCACACTCTTACAACCCTTTTTGCGCACCAATGACAGCCTTCGCACATGCCGATTCATAAGCAATTACAGAAAGAGGAGAGCATTCAGGAAGCAGAAACAAGTCACCTGTGATGAAAGGCCCCTGCTAGCCTTTGACTTCATAGCTTTTAAGCGAATTCGCCTGAAGCAGAAATAATGCTAAAATACAACAATTATCCCCTAATTCCGCGAGACAGGGAAGAGATCATACAACCTGCTCACCTAGGCCTAGGCCTGCAAACGCATAAAGTGTTAACAATGATTCTACTCGTAAACTAGACTCCAATAATTTATACTTCCAGGGTGCAGAATGTGCGTATGCTGAAATTCTCATACTTTACAGCTCTACTCTAAACCAAACTGAGCCATAAATTATAACATGCCAAAGATATATCTGTGCACTGCTTTTCAAAAGCAAAAAAGTAATGTGCTCAGGAAGTTAGGAAGGTAGGCTTGAACATTCTATGGCTTCTTCGTCTGTATTGTGAGAAGGGAAGTAAGAAATAACGATACAATAAGTTACGATGCCGCAGCAAACAATATGGAGGAATAAAACTTCTTTAGGTTGTAAACTTGAAAGCAGTGATCCAAGACCAGTCGATTCAAGGTATTATGCTAAAGCCGATCTTTTAGCTTAGTTGATTACGCTCTCGTCACATGAGTAAGTGTCGTTTGGTTCAATGTGGAGATATAAATGATCCATCGAATGAGGAACTCACGGATTGAAACGCTACGCCAAGCTTTTATTACCACAGCTGGTACCCTCATCTTTCTCGGTGACCACATCATATCTAAATATAAATGTGATCTTGACGCTGATCTTAGCGTTCGCATGACAATTACAGCAATATATACCGAACTGATGATGGTGAAAACAAAGGTATGTGCAATATACGCATTACTTGACTTCAAACATTTTTGTTCCAATCCGTGAGTACTGTACAAGTGCGTCATTGGGAACACAATACTCGGGAAACGCTATTTTAAAGCTTTTTCGCAATATACAGTTGGTCCGACGTGTTAATTCTTGTTCATGCCGTGTACATCAGTCGATAGCTATCACTAATCATCATTCTGCAGCGATGTTGTGAGTACAGACTTTCCGAGTTGTGAAAACAAAGCAACAATTTATTGAATGAGCACTACACAAAAAGAATAGGAAGAAATAACAGGAAAAAACTGAAAAAAGCTAAGATAAAACAAGCAAGCAGAGCTGATTGTCTGAGCAGTTATGTGAAATTCAAGTTGAGCCCTTAGTATTCCAGCTGGCATTATGCATTCAAAGTGGTGATGCGTTGTGATTTATATAAATGTCTTGTCGGCCGCCTGTCGTGAATTTACGTTCGCTTGCCATTGCAGAGCCAGAAATCAGACTGAACTTTCTACATTCTCTTTACAACGATTTTACTTGTAAACTAGTCTTTCATATAATTACTTCCAGAATCGCATAATGTGCGTATGCTAACATTCCCATATCTTTGTTTCCTGCTCTACTCTAAACTAAACAACTGCACAACGCTGTGTGCTTAAGTTTGAGGAAACTTTGCCCAGGTAATTGTATTCTTGCGTTTATTCAGGGACCGCACGTGCTTTGTAGTCGGAAGCAGAGTTATGCAGGTCGCTGCACTCCTCTTTACGTTACCTCCTCTTAAAAATAACGAGCAGAATAAAGAAAAGCTGTTTCTCTAACTTGAGAAGCATCAAGCACAATATATTAGAGTGAAATGAAAGCAATGACTTCGAATTGAAGCAGCGCGTTCCGATTTCTTATGTCACTACGAATATCAAAGCCGGACTTAAGCTCGCGCATTGTGTAGATAAAATAGAGTACCCGGGCCTGCAAACACAAACAGTGTTTGCGCTATCATTCATGAACCGGAGTTTCAGCCGATTCTGATGCTTGGAATATCACTTGATAGTTGTCTCAGTAAACAGCATTGAAGCCAGCATTAATGTTCCATATTCGTTGTGCGACGACGCAAAATGAGACACATGTAGCTACTCGGTTTACGAAATAGTCTGAAGTAAACTGTCTTGATCTCTACTCTTGTGTCCTTGTTTGCGCGTTTGTTTTGCTTTATATAGAACAAGCTGATGCGCTAAAGAGCAAACCTGTGCACCGAAGTTTGGAATGAATGAAAATACTACAACCTTGCCAGCCTTGTTTTATACATAAAGTTGGTTGTAAGAAGTCTCCATTCGTACCAGCTTACGAATACGGCGACATTTACGTGCAGTAGATATGAGCCAAAAAGACGTGTACCGCCAGCTTTTTGTAGAATTTTAAAACATTTTCCGGTACTTTTCTAAATCACACATGACGCCCATATATTCAGTAGATAAACGCAAGAATTACCACTTTTCCAGCCCAATTTAAGGGTCGTCGAAAATGGGCACTCCTGCCTACTCGCACGCTCCTTTTAGCCACATTACCGCCGTTGAATTGCTTCCAACCTTCACGTGCTCAAGTATGTCCTCAAATTCCGCTGTATTTCTCCGTATTATTTTAGTCTTTCAGATGGCTCTATGTGCGAAAATTTGGTCTGCACCTCCGGAACGGTGCACCTCCGGAACGGTGTTGCTGCCTGTGCCCAGTTCCTGTTGATCGTCAATAAAGGTGGCTTAATTGCGTAAATGGACGAGGGGACGTTATTCCGAGGGTCAAGAGGCACTCCACAAGTGGAGACCCCTAAGGGGCGCAGCATTTTTGATCTCCGCCCCTGTTACGCGCTTCCCGGTTACTGCGAGAAATTTCGGTCACCCTTGCTCTCACCACGCCCGCAAATGAGGATGGTGAGATTTGTTCGTAACGGGCTGACCATTACACGCCCTGTTGTGTTTCCACTAGACTCGACACCACTGTGAGTTGTAGCAGCGCGCCAAGGATTCACCTAGGAGCCCGCAATAGCTGCTGGAAGAAAAGCGATTTTAGACTGAAAGTAACGAAGCTGTATAATGTCATAGCTTTTGCGCGTTCATGTGCTGCAAAAAGGGAGACCGAGAAAATAGGCGAAAAACGTCTTAACGTACGTCATGTTATTGAAAAGTACTGCACAGCAGAAAGCAGCAGTTACGAATAATGAGCGCTATTTCACCTAGCGAGGCTCATTTCCCCAGTGGATTGGTTAGGGAAGAGAAACAGACTGATCTCCTGCATTTGTATTCATGATGTTAGTAGCCAGGTGTACGTGATGCTTTTGGCCTTCGACGAATGTTCAAGACTACAGCATTACTGTACGTGTAGGGTGCCTGAGATCAGTGCTTTTTTATACGGGTGCTATCAAGTGTATCGAGCTGTGCGGGAGACAACTGCTGTTAGTCACATTAAGAAGTTAATACTTGCACGTTGATGTATGCGCTCCAGTGGTGGGGCATGCAGTGTTTTTTTTTTCTGACTACAACAGACGAGAATGAAACAGGCACCACTGTTTATTCTTGAAATCTTTTTTATATTTTTGGCATGGTACGCTACGTTGCCGTGAGGCAGAATAAAAGAATAGACATTATTTTGTGCATTAGACGGAGCGTTACCTGTTGGATGTTCCATATCCTCACTATTTGAACTATTCAGGAAAGCGCCAGTTCAACTGATGCTCACTTAACGATGCAGCAAAGGTAATAAGAAGTCTATTGTAAACCTTGAGGAGGCGCATATAGACTTACAGCAAGCAAGCACCACGTGTCTTCAATTGCTTCGTTTGTAAGAGATTGTTTTCAGAAATATATAATCACCGTTGCTACCATAGGTAGTGTCCCTCCGAAAATTATCGCATTCAGAACGACCAAATCAACTTAATATTTTAGTATATTAAAAAAACGAACATGTACACTTCACCACGTGCGAAGGTGGTGGCATGTATACACTGCTTATGAGTGGGGTATACGAGCTTGCCAAAAAACTTCAACCAGTTCAACACCGAGAAAACCATGAGACAGTGAATGCCTATTGATTGCGGCGATGATGATGATGATGATGATGATGATGATGATGACTTTCGTTAAAAGAAAGTAATCATCACTGAATCTTCGTTGTACATATTTGAAAGTAAATAGCCTAATCATTTCGAGCATCGCCACTCTGATAATCACAATCATGATCATAATTTCGTTTTATTGATTATTTATCCTGCTTTATTTAGTAATTTGACCTGCATGACGACTACCACAACAACGATGGCGGCACAGGGCTGACTGAAAGAGCCTTCATGTAAGAAAGAGTGTGTGCCAGGTATTTGTGTTTTCGACAACTGTGGGTAACGTCAGATTCATCTCGTGCGCAGATTGTTTTTGAAGCAACATGGCGCTGCGAGCGTTGCGTACACTCAGTTCCGGCCCATTAACCTAAGCGCTGTACAGGTTTGGCGTGTTCATAAGCTAGTTCATAAGTGGGAGCCTTGTGTACTCGATGGCTAATGCTCAAAGTGAGGTCGAGGTCTTAATGGCTGGTGGATGCGTCACGCACGACTAAAGCTTGGCAAACTGCTCGTCTTCAAGCGTCCTCTACAGCGCGTCGTGCGTTCTGGATCAGAGAAATGGGGCACACCATCTTCATTCACTCCCATAGTCAACGGTGCTGCCTTCCTTGAAGGCGCCGGGTTTCACCTAATATCTGCACTCTTAATGATACGGAATTGCCTAACACTCTCTATGACTTTGTCATTCTGGTTGAAATAATCATTATGGAGGCGACTCAATTCGTCTGGCTGTCTTCATTTATCAATGTAAACAACTCACGGAAAGAGAGAATGGTTAGGGCTGCCTGAGTGCGACCTTGTCATTTCGTTTGCGCCAAGAACCCAGTGGAAGAAATATACACACTACTTTCTGTATAAGTGTGCTGTCTCTCCCTCACTCACGCAATCGATTGTTTGACCAATCAATTAATCAATCAATCAAACAATCACTCACTCACTCACTCACTCATTCAATTAATCAATTGACCAATCCATTCAACTGCGGGTTGTCTTTTATCAACAATAATGCGTTCTCTACAGAAAGCTCAGCCTGGCAGATGTTGAAAGGTGCTGCGTGCTCCATGGGCGTCATCAAGAGAACACTCCTCCAGCGGGACAGCAGCTGTCATCGATCCTGCGCACTCGCTGTCTGCGCGTGTTGTATGAGTTTGGCTGGTAACTCGCCCGCCATTCGTGACCCTTCGTGGTATGACCTCCGTTTGACCTGCTACCGCGCGTGTGGCGGGTCACCACAACCGTCGATCCGTCCGTCCGTACATCCATCCATCCATCCATCCATCCATCCATCCATCCATCCATCCATCCATCCGTCCGTCCGTCCGTCCGTCCGTCCGTCTGTCTGTCTGTCTGTCTGTCTGTCTGTCTGTCTGTTCTGTCTGTCTGTCTGTCTGTCTGTCTGTCTGTCTGTCTGTCTGTCTGTCTGCCCTGTCTGTCCGTCCATCCATCCGCCCGTCCGTTTGTTTGTTCGTTTGTCTATCTGTCCGTCCGTCCAATGGAGTGAATAGAATACTAGTTATAAAACGCGGACTTATGGAAGTATCCTTCAGTAATTGAAGCTTATTCATGCTAGCTGGAAAAATCGCGATCGTTTATTTAAAACTATAGAAATGCTGCTGATGAACGCACGCAGGGATGACTACAGCACACCAGATTTAGTATGGTGAACACACAATAGTGTTTTTTTTCAGAAAAGCCAGACGAGATTTCCACGCTGTGCTGTGCTGTCTCTACAAAGGCTCATCTCAACACGTCCTCTATCTCTATGAGAATGAGGCCATCCCTCAAAGTTCAGCTGCAATCAAGCGTCGACGCATGCGATGGACAGGAGTGAACTGTAGCAGCGATGTTTCGTTAGTTCGCTAACAAAAACGGGACATTTCACAAAAGTATTTTCCACTATTAGGGCGTCAGTTTGTTATTTTAAGACCGCAATATCCAGCTTTGTGTGTTCGGCTTCACTGCTTTACAACCTACCTCCCATAGCGAGCTCCACGAAAGCGTGGCGGCCAGCACGAAGCCAGAGGCGTAGCAAAAACTGCACAGAATAGCTCTCATTTTACCACGTCTCTCAATACCCCGACAACATTCCACAAAGGAATACTCTTAGGGTTTCTTCTTTGTTTTTTCTTTTATTGTTTTTTTATATTTCATAACACCACTTTCAAAAACAATGAAAAGAGAATATTATAATAGCAGTGACCATTTGATTCAAGGCGTTGGTCAACATAAAAGCAGCCGTAGTGGTGCTACAGTATTTACGGTGTTCGGCTGCAGATGTAAAGAACGCGGGTTTGATCATACCGCGGCAGACACATTTCAATGGGCCCAAAATGCCCAGAGGTCCGTGTACCATGCCGTGTCAGTGCATATTGACGAATAACATTCCTCAAATAATCCGACTCCGTCCGCGTGCAATGTGGCATGTCCCATATACTTGTCGAGGTTTCGGAAAATAAGATTCCAGAAATTATTATTATTATTGCCCTTACGCTACCACAACATATATGTCGCTGTTTTAAGCGAGCTAGAAATATTATGTCTGTAGTCGTTTAAGCAACACACAGACGGGGCACAAGATATCTGACACAACACAGCAGTCCCGGCGCTCTTTGAAATAACCACGTGCACGCACCAACAAACTCGATTTGTCACGATATATGTATATGCTAATATGGAAAAAAGATCATATAGCATATTCAACATGATCAACAAAATATGCGTAAATCAGGAATCGAAATATTCATCTTTGTAGGAGAATATTTCTGCATTCTATTAAAACATGCTCCGCATTACCTTTCTCACAGCAAGTAAAATCTTCTTTACGAAATCTCTATAACTATGAGTTCAAAGGCAGACGTATCTTCAAAGAGTAAAACACTTCCCTTTGTATTAACATGAAATACCTTCCTCGTTGTTTCCTCTTTACTTTTTCTATGGTTATCCACAGCTGGTTCTTCTTGTTACTGCTTCATGTTATAGGAATACTGTTAGATGGCTGAAATAAACAGCACTAAACGCATGAGTTATGTTCAGTAAGCTACCTGCAGAGCAATACAAAAACGGCTGGCGGAGTCTTGTTAAAAGCGGCATAATGTCCTGGGAGTTCCGCAAAGGATAATGAAATAAATTGAAATTAAAATGTGTGTGTGCGAGAAAGAGTGAGAGAAAGAGAGACAAAATAAAACGCTTATAAATGGCATAAAATTCAGGGTTTCTCGTAATGGGCCCTCGCGGTTTTCCCACCCGTTTTCCAACCCGAAGATGGACATGCGATTTGGCTGGATGGACGGAACACGATGAAAGTTCGTTAGAGTAAAGAAGTATTCAGTTACAAGGAAACCGCTGAGGCAGACTAACTGTCCGCCAAGTCTGAACGGTGAACAATTAAAAAAAATAAACAGGCGCGTAGCACGTAGACAGGATAACCACTGGTCATTAAAGATGACTGACTATATTCCCAGAAAAGACAAACGCACGAAGGAAAGACAGAAAGTTAGGTGGGCCGATGAGATTAAAAAGTTCACAGGTATAACGTGACAGCAGAAAACACAAGAGCGGCCTGATTAGCGGATCATGGGAGAAGCTTTTACCATGCAGTGGGCGTAGTCAGGCTGATGATGCCGATGATTTTTTAAAGAAAAACAAGTGAGTGAAAAGACGAAGTTCCTTATGCTTAAAAAAAAAACTAACGGCAGTAACAAAAGAACAAAACACACGTTAAGTTAATGGACAGAAAAGAACAAATTTCACGATAAACGCAAAAAATAAGAGTGACTGTTTGGTTTTGTAAATGTTATTTCATGCATGAGCATTTTGAGCCAAATCTGGCTTTTAGGCTTTCGTCTGTTGAAGGGTCATCCTTGACACGAATTCAGTAAACATTAACGGACTAGAATAGACAGGAACTGTATAAAATATTGATAAAGCACGGGGCTAATATTTTGACAACCTTTATTGCACCTTCGGAATAAACATCACTTTTTTGCACATCGCCCTGTCTATATGTATTATAGAGGGCAATAATAAAGCTTAGCGTCCTCACCTGTCGTATTAAACTGAAGTCACCACTCTGATTTTTCAGTCAGGGACATAACTGACACCTAACTGAAGATATAATAATGAATGCTTTTTTTTCGAAATAAGTTTTATTAATAACTTTAAGAACCAAGTAAGATATATATCTCTTTTTATGTGTTACTAAAAACGATACCAGCTAACCTTTTTTTCTCATCGTAGTGTTACACGACATCGGCAACGAAAGAGAATCATAGACGATGAAGACAATGAAAGCGACCGTGCTCGTGTTGATGTTGCTGCTGTTCTTCCTTCTTGGCGGCAGCTGCCTCTGACTCTCCCTGTATATTTTGTAAATATATTTATTTCATTCATTCTCTCACCCCCGTAACATTTGGTGGATGTGCTGGGTAACTTGTCGCTCAGCATTAGACACGCGATAAGGACGTCGTCGGATGGGGCTGGCGTCTCTAGTGTTAATCCTATGAGTTACAAAGGATGTCTGACGCAAAGGGCGGTCATCAAAATCAAAGATGTCGCGGTAGGATTTCAGCAGGTGCCGGATGTCAGCTGTCTGTGCTGGAAGAAGGTTCGGAGCGATCATCTTGTCGATGGTGTCATCTGCTGCGCTCTTCGAGGATGAAAACGGAGCAAAGGACGAAGAAGATTCGGCAACGAACGCCGAAATGGCATCATCTATAGAAAAACCTTTTGCCAAAGTCATACCATCTGGGATAACTTGAGCGCACCAGCTGAAGTTTAGGATCGGAAGAGATGCTGTATTTCCCGTGACTGTAAAAAGTGTGTGAGGCACGGCAACATTTTTGGCTAGCAGAAGGTCAGCAATAGGTGTCAACATGTAGTCACCATCGGGAACAGGAGGGACAGATCTCAGGTTCACGTAAGTAACGGCTTGAGGTGCTAGGCGAACGTGATCTGCAGAACACAGACGGGGTTGAGCTGGTGTTGGGTCGTCATGGTAACACGGTAAATCAAGTTGAAGCATGCCGGTTCCACAATCAATAAGGGCAGAGTGGGCGGATAAAAAGTCCATGCCGAGGATAAGTTCATGGGAACATTTCTCGAGCACAGCAAACAGCACTGTCGTCGAGCGATCAGCCACACTTATACGCGCGTAGCACATTCCAAGCACGGGAAACGTGCCGCCGTCGGTGACCTGGATGAGTGGCACTGTGGGTGGCGTTAAAACTTTCCTAAGGCGGCAACGAAGTTCTGAATTCATCACTGATATGTGAGCCCCTGTGTCCACCAGTGCAACAACAGGTGTGTCATCTACTTCAACGTCAATAAGGTTGCGTCGAGTTGGCAGCATGGTCAGAGGATTTGGCAGGCAAGTGGTCGATGCAGCATCACCTCCTGGAGCTGCATCATCTAGTTTACCCGCGGCAGGTGGTCAGTCGGCAACATTGGTCGGCAAAATTGGGGTGAGCGAGACGATGGGCGACGGGAGAGCAGTGAACGGGACTGGTGAGCATGCGGAAATGGAGAGCGACGGCGATATGGCGGCATAGAAGGAACGTCTTCACTGGTGGCCTGAGGTGACTCCCGGTTAAGTTTGAAAGCGTCCATGATCTCTCTCTGGCCGATGGGGGTACCCATAGGATGCTTGATGCCAATACCACCGAGTGTTACAATGGCGGGCCACGTGTCCGATACGGTGGCAGTTGAAACAAATCGGGTGATCGTCAGCACTCCTCCATTCGGCTGGATTGCGAGGGCGCGCCGGAAGGTTTTGGCTTTGGGCATACGAAACATGGAGTCGACGACGGTTGATCGGCTGAGAGGGAGCTGTAGTGCACTCGGAGGCCAGTCCAGCATTGGAAAGCTCTTGTCGCACAATGGCATGTACCAGTGGCACCATCTGAGGGCTAGAGTCACAGGCATGGGAGCACGTTGACGCAGGAGACAGAGTTTCCAGTTCACGTCTGATGATCTTGGTCACGTGCTCTGCAGTTAACGGCGTCTGTAGCGCAGGTCTGTCTTCGCACGACCAGGTTGCTGCTGTGTTCGGTAGTCGAGTGAAATTATGGGCGATACGTCGACTTTTTGCGGCCTCAAAACGCTGGCACTCCTTGATGATGGCATCGACCGTGTTGCAGTCCTTGCATATGAGAAGGTTGAATGCATCATCTGCAATGCCTTTCAATATGTGAGCTACTTTTTCGGTTTCTTCCATACTGTTGTCAGCTTTTCGGCAAAGGGCAAGCACGTCCTGTATGTAAGTCACGTAGGACTCTGATGACGTTTGCGCACGAGATGTCAACTCCTTCTTGGCCGCTGCCTTTCTACCCACAGACTTGTCAAAAAGGGCGCGCATCTTTTCTTTGCACGCATCCCAGCTTCCAATTTCTTCTTCGTGGTTCTCGAACCACACTTTTGCTGTTCCTTTCAAGAAGAACAGGATATTGGCTAACATAAGAGTTTCATCCCAGCGGTAATTCTTACTTGTACGTTCGTACAACGGCAATCATTCTTCGATGTCGACATCATCCGTGCCACAGAACGTGCCAGGATCTTTTAGCTGCGAAAGGACAACAGTTGTTGTTGTAGTCGCCTCGGCGGGAGCCGGTCCCTGGTTTGCCATGGTGCAAAAATCCAAGCGTCGGCCACTGCGGAGCTCCGTTATGTCGTGTTGTACCCAGCACCACCACCAAATGTTACGGGGGTGAGAGAATGAATGAAATAAATATATTTACAAAATATACAGGGAGAGTCAGAGGCAGCTGCCGCCAATATGGAAGAACAGCAGCAACAACAACAACACGAGCACTGTCGCTTTCATCGTCTTTATCGTCTATGATGCTCTTTCGTTGCTGATGTCGTGTAACATATAACCCCCCGCTGCTGGCAGCACCGTCTCGTCGCCTAAAGGAGAGTAGGATCATATGCGGATATGTACGGTTTGAGGCGGGTCACGTGGACGACGTCAGCAGCGGCTGCGGACGACGATGACTGACTGTCCAACGGAGCAATCTCGTATGTGACATCGGTAAGCCGGCGTCGCCGGTCGTGCTGGTCAAGAAGAAGGATAGCAGCTGGCGCTTCTGCATAGACTACCGTCACTTAAACAAAGTAACACGTAAGGACGTGTATCCACTGCCGCGGATTGACGATGCTCTCGACTGCCTACATGGGTCTGCCTACTTTCATCTATCGACTTGCGATCAGGATACTGGCAGATTTCTGTCGATCATCGAGACCGTGAGAAAATCGCATTCATCACACCGGATGGACTTTTCCAGTTCAAGGTTATGCCTTTCGGATTGTGTAATGCACCAGCTACATTTGAAAGAATGATGGACTCTCTCCTGCGTGGATACAAATGGACCGCGTGCCTGTGCTATCTCGATGACGTCATCGTATTTTCACCTACATTTGAAAGCCACCTTAACCGCCTAACGGCTGTTCTTGAGGTTTTCCGGAAAGCAGGACTTCAGCTCAACTGTTCCAAATGTCGCTTTGGCTTTCGGGAAATCACTGTGCTGGCCCACCTTGTCAGTGCTCAAGGCGTGCAACTTGATCCTGACAAAATTCGAGTTGTCAAAGATTTTCCCATACCACGTTCCGAAAAAGATGTACGGAGTTTTATCGGCCTTTGTTCTTACTTTCGACGTTTCGTGAAGAATTTTGCTGACATTGCCCGACCACTTACGGAGCTACTGAAGAAGGACTTGCCTTTTTATTGGGGTACTGACCAAGCAACTGCCTTTAGCACCCTTACAACATTACTTACTTCTCCACCCATCTTGGCCCATTTCGACCCGTCAGCCCATACTGAAAATCGTACCGATGCCAGCGGACATGGAATTGGTGCTGTTCTCGCCCAGCGGTAACGAGGACAAGATCGCGTCATTGCTTATGCCAGTCGCTTCCTTTCTCCTTCGGAGAGCAAGTTTTTCATTACAGAGCGTGAGTGCCTCGCACTAGCCTTGGCAGTCGGAAAATTTCGACCATACTTGTTTGGCCGCACCTTTTCGGTAATTACAGATCACCATGCCTTGTGCTGGCTGTCGTCCCTTAAAGATCCAACAGGACGACTTGGCCGTTGGGCCTTGAAACTACAAGAATATAGCTTCGACGTGGCATACAAATCTGGCCTAATGCACTAGGATGCCGACTGTCTATCCCGTCACCCCGTAGACCCACCTGACCTTTCAGCACATGATTCTGACCCTTGTGTCTTCGCCATGTCGGCTTTCACCGACATACGGAAGGAACAGCTCAGTGATGTCCCCTTGCGGTCTATCATGCAGAGTCTACGCTTGCCCCACGTAGACCCGTCGCTACACTTGTTCGTTCTACGCGATGACATTCTTTACCGACGCAACACGAGCGCCGAAGGACCAGAGCTACTACTCGTAGTTCCTGCGACACTCCGTTCCGCTGTACTTGAACAGCTTCACGACGCCCCAACCGCGGGACATCTCGGGGTCACGCGCACGTACGATCGCGTGCGGCGTAGATTCTTCTGGCCAGGCCTTTACCGTTCTGTGCGCCGATACGTTGCTGCATGTGAGTCCTGCCAGCGCTCCAAACATTCCACCTTGCCACCAGCTGGTCCGCTCCAACCAATAGACATACCAACCGTTCCCTTCTACCGCGTCGGTCTTTATCTCGTTGGACCATTTCCTTTTTCTCTCACTGGAACAAGTGGATAGCCGTAGCCCGCTGATTAACGCTACAAGATACGCGATTCACTCGAGCGCTACCGACAAGCGGTGCCACTAGCGTCCGCAGACTTCTTGCTTCATGACGTAATTCTTCACCATGGCGCTCTTGACAAGCTGCTGACTGATCGTGGTCGCGCATTTCTTTCAAAAGTAGTACGTGACATCCTTCGCTCGTGTTCGACGCGTCACAGAAGCTCACTACGGCCCTATCACCCACAAACAAATGGTCTTACACAAGCGCCTAAATCGAATATTGACAACACTGGCTCTCCATGTACGTTTCCAAAGATCACCTTGATTGAGAGTACTTTGCCTTATGTGACATTTGACGTACAAATTCGTCACGCCAACGAAACCGCTGGCAATTCTCCCCCTTCTATTTATTGTTCGGGCCGCCATTTCATTGGACAAGGGGACGTCATTCCGAGGGCCAATAAGCGTTCCACTAGGGGAGACCCCAAGGGGCGCAGCATTTTTTATCTCCGCCCCTGTTACGCGCTCCCCAGTTACTGCGAGAAATTCCGGTCACCCTTGCTCTCACCACGCGCACGAGCGAGGATGGTGAGATTTGTTCGTAACGAGCTGGCCACTACACGCTCTGTTGTGTTTCCACTAGACTCGCCACCACTGTGAGTTGTAGCACAGCACGCCAAAGATTCACTTAAGGGCCCGCAATAGCTGCTGGAAGAAAAGCGATTTTTGACTGAAAGTAACGAAGCTGTATAATGTCATAGCTTTTGCGCGTTCATGTGCTGCAAAAAGGGAAACCGAGAAAATAGGTGAGGAACGCCTTAACGGACGCCGTAATATTGAAAATTACTGCACAGCAGGAAGCAGCAGCCACGAATAATGAGTGCTATTTCACCTAGCAAGGCTCATTTCCCCAGTGGATTCGTTAGTGAAGAGAAACAGACTGATCTCCTGCATTTGTATTCATGGTGCCAGCAGCCAGGTGTGCGTGATGTCTTTGACCTCCGATGAATTTTCAAGACTACAGCATCACTGTACGCGTTGGGGGGGCCTGAGATGAGCGCTTTATTATACGGGAGCTATCGAGAGCATCAAGCTGTGTGGCATACAACTGCTGTTCTTCAAATTAAGAAGTTAATAAAGTTAATAAAATATTAGTTAATAATAAATAAAATAATAAAGTTAATAAAATAAAATAAAATACCACGGAGCTAATATTTTGACAACCTTTAATGCACTTTCAAAATGAACATCACCTTTTTGCACATCATGCTGTATATACGTATTTTAGAGGACAATAATAAAGCTTATCGTCATCACCTGTCGTATTAAACTGAAGTCACCGCTCTGATTTTTCAGTCAGGGACATAACTGACACCTAACTGAAGATATAAAAATAAATGCTTTAATTTCGAAAAACGTTTTGATAGTAGCTCGTTCAACAAAATAATCAAAGGAAATGTAACGCGGGATTAAGGAACGAGTAATTAAGGTTTCTTTTTATTTATAACACCTTTAGGCATAAAATTCTGTAAATTGGTGATACAGAAAACGCAGAAGCACCGATTTTAATTTGTTCTGCTTTTTCTAGGCATGTACGTTACCCAGTGCACCAGCCAATGTATATTTAGGTGTTTCTTTGCTGCTACAAAAGCTGGCTATTTCGCTCAATGAGCCATTTGATGCCATCGCATCAAAACGGGAGTGAGGCTTGCAGAGTACGTATCGCGAATGTATAATCAGCAACAAGAACAGGAATATAAATGACGTGGTGCCATGATTTCAGTGTCAGGGCACCTGAGTACACAAGAAACCGATCTCAGAGGCCGCGCACATTTGTGGACGCACTGCTCTTTAGTTTTCATAATCGGCACTGGACAACTAAACCTGCGAACTGCGTGTCGGACTTGGACCACGAGCCTCACTGAGCAGCACGTGAACTCGTGTAAGAGAAATGGCTCACAATGAGGATCTCACAAACGAAGAAGATAACAGGGAAGAGGAAGAGAAGATATCTCGAATACAAAAGCAGCACAACGAAACTAGAAAATGCGGAAGGAGGGATTACAGAAAACTAGGTTGTGGGTTCTTCCCCTTGTTTACGCGTACACAGGCCGTCGCAAATCACCTCATCAAACAATCGAGGCCTGATTTACTCGGGAGATTTATGTGGTCGTCTTTCGCGCCCGCACTTCTGTGCCCACTCTTTCTGCGCTCGTCAGAGATGGTGGCGCTGAGCGGAGGTCGTAAACGACGCCACCTCAACCTGGGAGATTCAATCCATTGGGCGTTCTATACAAAAGTCAGCAGAGGAAGGCCTTCGGTTGTGTCATAAACATGGCCAGCCCACAGCATCCGTGTCACCGTGCAGTCGCCGCCCTGAATTCGTTATTTTAGCACAGAGTTTTAGTCGTAAAAAGACGTGATGTAAGGAAGGCGATGCGGGAGAGAGCTTGCATGGCCAAGCGCAAGTGAAAATATGGGGCGTAGACAAGGCCGTCACTTAAACCCAACCTGTCCACACAAAGCAGCTTCACTTTGGGCCAGGAAAAACGGGGAGCAAAGGTAAAGTAGCCACGAAACGGAGTCCAAGGATAAAGGAATGGTTGGTGCCACGCCATTGTTGGTACGTATATATAGGCGCTCCATAACGAAAATGACCTTTGTCGTTTTTTTTTCTTTCTTTTCCTGCAAAGCCGCTTTTCGTACCTTGGAATGGAAGGCCAAAGACAACTCACATACCTGATCCCATTTTTAGGAGCTTGGCTCCTCAAAACGGTGCTAGGTGTGTGAATTCTACTTGATGTGTAAGTTTATACATTTGTTAGCATATCTCGGCTGGTTTGTTGAAACCTGTCTTCTTTTAAATAAAAACAAGCTTTGAAAAAGAGACGCCTGGTGCAGTGGAAGTAACCGCTCGATCCAGCTTTGGAAGCCATAAAACATCTTGCCAGGTTGAATAAAGTGCAATATACTCGACGTTCAGTGACTACTCAAAGAGACTGTTATTGGTAAACATATGTGGTGGCATCTCGAATATGCGACACGTTAGAGAGAGAGAGAGAGAGATACAGATGCAAGGAAAGGCAGGGAGGTTAAGCAGACGCACATCCGGTTTGCTACCCTGCACTGGGGAAGGAATGAAGGGGAGAAAAAGAAGTTGCAGAGAGATAAGAAGGTACACACAATGACGAGCACACTCGGGGGAGCACACACAGTTTACAGGCGGTCGCTCAGGTTTGTTGCCTTTAAGTAAAGTAGGAGTGGTTTAGTCGCTTTCTGCGCAACTGAACAGATGCCCAAGGTCCCAGAATCTTCTGCACACAGAATGGCCTAGAGTAAAGTTGATTCAAAACCATCTGGAGCTGGCATCGCTGTGTGTCGTAGCAAGCGCAGCTGCACAGGACGTCTTCAATGGTCTCTTCAGCTCCGCAGGGGTCGCATGTAGAGGTGTCTGCTATACCAATTTGAAAGGAGTACACCTTTAAAATGCAACACGAAACCAAAGGCGGCATAACAGTGTCGCATCGGAGTGGGAAAGTTGTGATGGTAGCTGTATCTTGAGTGAAGGATCCAGTTCATATAAGTGACACCTTTGGAAGCTGGTAGACGATCAGAACGTGCGTGTAAGATCTCGAGCCAGCAAGTAAAGTTGTCTTGCTGCATCAGTCCTTGATAGAAGAATCGGTACCACACTGGTTCCTTCATGGGGCTGAGCGGGCTGCATCATCGGCTAATTGATTTCCGGTAATACCGATATGTCCAGGCAGCCATTGATATATAATATCATGCCATCGTGCTAGAGATTCATGATGGCAAGATCTCATTTCATGTACCAATTGTTCATGATTCCTCCTACGCATGGCAACCTGCAAACTGCGATACATTAGAATTTCTGGTGGTGTTAGCTCATGAATTATATAGGCTGAAACCATGTGAGTTACAATACCTTTACGTTATAGCAAATATCGCAAAAAACAGTCTCTAGCTTTATTGACGAGCATAAAGACATGTAGTGCAGAACAGATGACAAGGTCATAATGTTTTGTATTTAGTTTCATAATGCTTCGACAGGTGAAACAACTATCAGAGTTTCTTTTAAGGTTTTACACGGTGAAGCCACAGCCTGATTATGACGTCTGCCCCACCACACGAGCTGCAATATAATTTGGACCACCCGGTCTTCTTCATTGTTCTCATGAATCCTAACACGCCGGGGTTTTGTAGTTCGCCTTATTCAATATGTTGTCACCATGGCTGATATTGAGGACAAATTTGCAAGAAATCCCGATGTTTGCAGTACATAGGAAGAAATACACAATACCTATCGTAGAATTTTGTAAAGCAATCATGTATTATAACCTTTAAATATTTAGTTCCCCATTTTATACAGGCAAAACTGGTACACCCATCACTTAAGCATAACCATAAATATGCAACAGCTGTTTGTGGAAAATGGAAAAAAAAAGAAAAAAAGCAAGTGAGCGTGGTCAACTATGTTCGTTTTAAACACAGAGGCTGACGCCCACCCAATAAGTCGCATAATTTTAAAAGTCAGTGTAGAAGTTGGAATGTGCACTTGAAAAGGAAAACATAATGTCTTGATCTTATACATTTCGGTCTTCTATAAAGAAGCTTAGAAACGTTAGGAGCTTTAAAATAAATTTTTAGCTTCTTGAAAGTGGGTAATGAATAGGCTTCCGTAGTGGGGATTGCAACCATCCGAAGGAAAAACCTACGCAGATGTGACGTGAATATTTTTTAAAGAATATAGCACCTGTTATATACCAGGCTATAACATTTGTGAACGGTGATGATTTGAAGGAAGATTAACCATACAAAAATATGTAGACTATATCTTATGAAATTATTATGAGTACACGTTCATGCACTTATCGTTAGCTTTAGATAATATAGCTCAGCCAATTGCGTCACTTCTTCGGTGTTGGTGCATTTAAGAACCAAGATAAAGCACAACGACTCAAGCTCCTTGAACAAAAAATGCCACAGCATCCCACCGTAGCTGCAGAAACCCTGTAAAGTTCGGTTCTTTGGAGCGTGAGAACATTCAATCAAACTTTCGCGAGATAAAAGTGAGAATAAGAGCTAGATTAAGCGAAAACTCTTAGCTAAGCATATATAAATTAAACAGTTAATGAAGCATAACATCAATCGCAACGAAAGAAATAAATAAAAATCAGGCATTGGTAATTGTGGATAATCTCTTTGTTTTTATGGCCACCAAATCAAATGTACAAGCACACAATAAGTATAACAAGTGAAACAGGTGCTTGAAGCAATACTGCGAGATTCGAGGCACCCCTGCGTTCAGCGATGCATGACGTATTGTAAGGGCGCCGGGGGGCGCTGTCACGATGGGAAGAGGAGAGTTCGGTGGTGCGGAAGTGAGTCAACGCCCGAAGGATCAATCAATGTCAGCTTTTCTGGTGGGTAGAGTAATAATCGTAGAAGGAAATAAATGGTAAAGAGACATAGGCGCCTCAGGCGTGCTCACTTTGTTCCCGTTATGAACCCACCCCTAGTTAATTAGGCGCGTGTCAGGCCTCTGTTGCTACCCCGGCCAGTCGAGCAAAACTGCTGTTTCGCAATCGAGACGTAACATTCAGAAAGGCATTAAACCTAAGAAAAAATATAAGATGAAGGTCAGAGAAGACCTGTGAATCAGGCAACATGTTGCGGAAGCTTGTATTCCAACTTAGAATAGCAGAGCACAGTACTAGTAAGTTTGAGTTTGAGTTTGAGTTTATTCAACCACGTGACAAGTACACGAAAATACACTGTATACGTGGTTTGATGCGAAGGGAAAAAAAGCTGTATTTCACAGCTTGACTGGCCCCTTCACCAAAAAAAAATCTAAACTACAAATTTACCAAAATTACAAAAAGTACAGGCAGCGAAAGCGACAACACAAAAAGAAACACGCATGTGGCCCATCACAGCAAATAATAGAATGACAACTCTGAAATACATACAAAAATAATCATAACAAAGGAATGTATGAAAGAATAAAAACTGAATAACCATTACAGAAATCACCCAACATTCTTTCACAACACAATCAGCACATCCGATTTAACATTTCAGTTTTAGATAATATACGCAGATTATCAGTTGTTAGATTACATTTCTTCATCACACCTGGAAGACGGCAACGTAGTGTTTCAAATCCATAGTTTGTGCGAGAGACAAGTACGTATTCAATTTCGAAAAACGTGGCATGCAAACATGGACGCAAGGTGAACGTTAAAAAAAAAAACGGATGCCACAAGAGACGGCATTTCTGACGTCTTGCCTTCCCTATTATACATTTATTTGCATGCCCAGTCCTTTACCTTGTATTTTAATTGCTTCTGGCAGGCGAAAAACACGGGTTTTACGAAGGAAGTTACTAACGTGTATAAAAGCTACTTCTACCGGAAAATATGACAAGCCTGTTTAAACAATAGTAGTTCTCGTCGCTGCTAACACACAAAATGCTACAGCACGTATAAGAAGCAGAGAAAAAAAGGTGGTGCTCCGTACAGTCTAGAACAACAACAACATAACAACAACAATAATAATAATATTAATAATAATAATAATAATAATAATAATTAAATTAAGACTCAGCAGTTTAAGGATTCTCGAGCGTGCCAAGAAAACAAACCTCAAGGGACGAGCGGAGCTCCAAGAGGGCGAAATGAAAAGCACAGAAATCAAATTTACACTTTCTGACCTACTGGAACTGCCTTTCTTCTACAAAGAATACCACCGAAACCTTCGTAAACTCACCCATTCATAATTTATTCACGAGATTTTATAATGTTCCAACGCTCTCTTAGAAGGCAGTTTCGGATTTACCCTGAGCGTAGAGGAATTGCGTTGGGGTCTCTGTGGCAAGAGTTCCACCTAATGCAGAGAGATCAAGTAAAAATTACCCACTTCAAGGACACTTCGTGCTCGTGCTTACAGAAGCTGAAGGCTCCATCGGCCGGATGTATATACTGGCGTGTTGTTTTAGGTTCGCGCCTGAAAAGCATGACTGTATATACGAGGGTTCTACTTATGCTCTGCCTTTACTCTCCTTCTCTCTCTATCTTGCAAAGTACAGATGTGTCACGCTCTACTGAAATACTGGTACATCAGTGTTTTTTTTTCTTGCTGAATCTTTCGTTTTTCTATCTTTTTCTGTTTCCATCCCCTCGTATACCAAGCATTAAAAATTAAAACTTCAGCGCATAGTAAGACGCTCACAAAGAGCACAAGAGACCAGCACTGGCATTTGTGCGTTCGTGTTATTCTTACTGGTCCGTTTTGGTTTGCCCCTAAGTTTTCACCTGAAATGCAATGTACCAACTAGGCCCAATGGTAGTTTTGTCTATTAATGATTCTTCACAGCGCGATTCGGTGTGTAAAATTTAGTGTACGTAGCCTTAATCTGTAAGGAGGGCGGAGATAAAAAAGAAGAAGTTTTATTTCAGTAAGAAAGCGTACGTGGGTAAATTTGGGGTGATGCGCTGCGGAAGGGTATCACTGGCTTCTGCGACTCAACGAACTTAGTCCAGCGTCACCATTCGGCTTCCAGAGACGATTTTCAGAAAGTGACGTCTCCCGAGATTCCGGTATGAGCGTTCATCTTGATACTTCTGGCGGCTGAACAAGCATACGGAGTATTAGCTGATGAATGTAGAGGGGGCAATACTTGTGCCTTCTTGACTGTAATGCGATAATGCTCACCCAAAATGGAAGGAGTTAAAATAGACAATGAATCGCCTTTTACGCTGGTGGGATCCAAAGCCGCAACTTTCGAAATTGAAAATTCGGGATTAGACTACGTATAATACAGAAAAGGTGGCCCCTCGAACGATTCCCCTACTTTTGAACTCCTGGTGGTGTCCCTGTTCGACGAAAATAGAGAAGAAGAAAAAAATAAAATCACCACGCTTGCTCTTCTACCCATCCACAACATTATTTGCACGTCCGTGCAAGATTATTGCTGTGGCTACAACTCTGTTGCTGGAGGGTCCTTTTAAACTAACTATCATGAATGCTTCATTTTTTAATATGTTATTGTATCCAGAAATCATTGGAAGTATCAAATTTCAGAGTACGGGGAACGGCAATGGTAGGGGATTGATCTATTTCGTTGACATTATTTTGATATTCATAGCAAATACAAGCACAAAAACAACAAAGCCAAGACAGATGAAACAGGACGTTTTGGTTGTTCTCAAGCTGTCTTTTGCACTTAATGTGTACCAACAAACTCAAGGTGACATGCTTCTCATATTCTGCCATGTTTCTCACTAACGGCACGGTGACAACATACGTTAGCTAAAAGACACAGCTTTTTATGCCGCGTAGAAGCACTCCACCAAACGGAAACTGTGCCCATATGCGCACTCAGTAAAATCACACTAGGTTTACCATATTATTAACGAGCGTTATCTACCAACACTGCCCAGCAAAGCATAGGGGATAGCTAGCAGCCGTGGTAGCTCAGTTGGTAGAGAATCGGACGCTTTATTCGAAGATTGCTGGTTTTCTCCCTGCCCAAAGCAAGGTCTTTTTGAACCACTTTTCTTTTCTTCACTTTTACCCAAATCTTCCACTAAAACGTCCCCTATATTTGGCAGGGCTGTCTTCTAGTTCTCATTGACATTGTGTCTAACAAAAAAGAAAGAAACATAAGCTCTTAAAATTTGTACTTTCCTAAGTATGCCAATGTGACAGGTTCATTGAACGTATCAATACCAGTGAACTTACTACAACACTTTTTTTTTCTGCTCAAACTAAAAGGAGTGCGTCTGATGAGTGCTGTATGAAGTTTTAACTTTACCAAAAAAGACTTTTTATATAAGAAATTGAACTTCTGAATTTTATTGGCCGTGGCCACATTTTACGCACTTCATTTCCTGGTACGAAAAGTCGAATATCAATATTTTATACAGAAGGAATATGTCTAACGAAGCAGACGCAAACAACGCTAAAAACAGCGTAAGCAGAATTGCGTGAACATGGTGTAGCGGTCGAGAGGCAACTAAGCAGACCAATGAATATCGAACGATTAGTAAGTACAAGCCAACTCCTGCATCGTAAAATGTGTTAAAAATAAAACAGTGCGAATGATGCCAGTGCGATTAAACAGTGCGAAGCCAGCGTCTGCGAGCATTCGAGCAGCGCCGACAGGTTAATCAAGACTTTTGGTGCCTCCGCTGGAATTGTCACTCATTTCAGTGTGCCTCGCAGAGATGGCGGCAGACAGGAGAGATTAGACAAACCAGCTGCGTCATCAGGTGAGGCTCACATCGCTTTGTGTTTCGCTATACGAACCTTCTAGGAACATAGGCTCATCTGCTTGCAGCGGGCGTCAGTTGTTAGTGCTTTTGTTGAATTTCTTTTTTTAATATTCTGATAATCCTGACCATACTGCGCTACACAACCATATGATGGGACGATACCCACTAAAACTAATAAAGAAAACTACCCTTGCTGTCATCCCCTGACAAATGACAGCCGCCTGTTGAAAGCACGATTGGACTAGTGGAAGACAACAACGCTTTGAAGGTGGGACAAGCAGATTGACAACAACTAGGGAGACCTTTTCAAGATCTCAGCACACACTCATGAAAAGTGTTCCAGGTGCCTGCAAAAATATAACACCTTCCAATAAACCCATTACCAAATAACTCCTGATCCTTGCCCAAAACATCACGGCATATACGTGGAGTGAATGTTGATAAGTGCGGTGAAGCATCCGTTCGTCCAATTGTCAGTCCATGCATCCGTCCGTCCGTCTTGCCTGCCTGCCTGCCTGCCTGCCTGCCTGCGTGCCTGCCTGCCTGGCTGGCTGGCTGGCTGGCTAGCTGGCTGGCTGGCTGGCTGGCTGGCAAGTATTCGGATGTTATAATAACCCAGCAATAAATTACAATGGTTGTAGTTGATTAAATAACTAAACTGCGTTGTCATGAAAACAGATTACTTTCTCAGTTTTTTTTTAGATCGTACGCACCGTTCAAGCAGAAAGCAAATGGTCTAAACCAAAAAAGTACGTAAAAATAATGCTAGGTCAGTGAACGTCGATAACTTCGCATTCCTTGAAATAATTCGATAAATTCGCATTCCTACAATATAAGAGTGACCCGCCTTGGCATAGAGAAAAGTGTCGTGTATATGAAACCTACGCAAAAATTTCAGCCGAACTTAATGCCGCACATGCGGCTAACGTAAATCAGCTGGCGTAAAGTTAAAGGCATGAGCGAAATAGTTTTGAATGCTACAGCCCAAGACCACAATAAATCACTTCTTCAAAGGCGTCAAACGTGCAAAAACACACAAAGCCTCCGTGTACAAATTCCTCTCACTCTTTTCAGTGTGAATTCACGTCTAAGACAGCGGGAAGTGCACGTTTTGCAGCATTTGACACTTTATGGCGGCTGTGCCTAGCCTTTTAAGGTTGCGTGCTGAAAGCAGCAGCGATGAGGCGCAGTCGGGAGGGCTAATTTGTTCCGGGCTGCGCTGCTTACTCACCAAGGCAACGAAAGTGTATCATCTGCATTCTCGGCGAACACGGGGAAACGCCCATAGAGGGTTGCACGCCACGTGCTACTGATGTTGCCTTAGACGCCGAGGCGTTCGCATAATGCCTCACCACAACGTCGACCAACAGGATAATTTTCAATTATTCAAATGAGACCGTACGTCGAGTGTTCCACCGCTTTTTGTATACAGTGCTGGCACAGCGCCCCTTGTTCGTACGCGATGCCTTATAACGAAACAGTGAGCGTAAACTTCCTACTGTAGCAACTGCTGCGGCAAAGCATTCTGACACGTTTAGATTTTTCTTTTAGGGGCGAATATTCTTATAGAGAGACCTAGTTGGTTGTTGATTGTCGATCCATCCGTCCTACATCTTAGCGTTCCCTTATCGTACTATAAAAAGCGCTGCCCTATGCATGCAAACTGCAGTTGAGTGGCGATATACTAGATGGCGCCGTACGCATTCTGTATGAAGAGCTGCTGTATATGCTACCTTTAGGTAGCAAAGTTGCGCCACTGTTTTCCGGGCACCGCTCGCTCTGCCTACAGCAGTTCAGCGGATGGATGGACGGATGGATATGGCTGGACCCTTTAGATCGGGCGGTGGCTAGCGCCACCAAGCCGTAATACTTCATGAACCAAAAACTAGATTTATTTTTGTTTCTTTAAAAAGTAAGTTTGAGGATTCGTACTTTGCAGTGAAGGGTTTAAATTTCACTCGTGTCATGAATTTCGCCACCAATCAGATAACCTCCTTCTAGTTAAGTCTACCCGCTTAAAGTCTATTTTGCCCTCCCTGTCCCTAAACCCCAGTGCTTTGAAAAACTCTGCGCCATCATCCCGAACTATAGGGTGAAGTCTTTTACAGAACATTATCAAGTGTTCGGCAGTTTCTTCTTCCTCTCCACACGCACTGCATAGTGCGTCTACCCCTTCGTATTTGGCCCGATATGTCTTGGTTCGCAGTACTCCCGTCCTGGCCTCAAACAGTAGAGAACTACCCCGAGTATTATCAAAGATCCTTTCCTTGGCAATTTCCTGCTTTAAAGTTCGATGGATCTCTAGTGTGGACTTCTTAATCATGCCCAT
The DNA here is from genome assembly GCF_013339725.1 of Rhipicephalus microplus. NCBI lineage: Eukaryota > Metazoa > Arthropoda > Arachnida > Ixodida > Ixodidae > Rhipicephalus > Rhipicephalus microplus. The sequence continues at coordinate 185,474,340 of NC_051165.1, read as the reverse complement.
TCTCCACATGTCAGTCTCCGTTTCCTTCACTTTCTTCCTAACCGATAATTCTTTTTGGTTTGGCCCCCTGCTGCTTTCCAAGTATTTACCAGTCAATTTTCTGGTTCGCTTTCTCCATTTTGTATCGAAATTCTTCATGTACAAGTAGCTGAATACCTTCCTAGCCCAACGCTCCTCCCCCATTTCTCTCAATCGCTTCTCGAATTTTATCTTGCTGCTAGCTTCCCTGCCCTCAAATGATGTCCATCCCATATCACCTTGTACTCCCTGATTTGGTGTATTCCCGTGAGCTCCTAAAGCAAGCCTACCTATTTCACGTTGCTTAATTTCTAATCTTGCTTGAACTTCTGATCTCATGCACAAGACCGCATTGCCGAACGTCAGCCCAGGAACCATGACCCCTTTCCATATTCCTCTCACAACATCATACCTATTGTAGTTCCACAGTGCCCTATTTTTCATCACTGCTGCATTCCTGTTACCTTTAGTCGTCACGTATATTTCGTGTTCCCTCAGGTACTCGGTCCCATTGCTTATCCATACGCCCAGATATTTGTATTTATCTGTTATCTCTAGCGTGACCTCCTGTATTCTATGCTCACTACATTCGTTATCATTGAAAATTATGACTGCTGATTTTTCCTTACTGAATCTGAAATCTAACCTATCCCCTCATTACCGCAGATGTCCATCAATCTCTGTAAATCTTCGTTGTTGTTGGCCATTAGCACTATATCATCTGCGTACATTAGTGCTGGTAGTGCTTGATCAATGAGTTTTCCTTGTTTGACTAAAGATAGGTAGAAGCCCAGTCCACTTCCCTCTAATTTGGCCTCTAATCTTTGTAGGTACATCATGAACACTAAGGGTGACAGGGGACACCCCTGCCTAAGCCCCCGTTTTACCTCTGCAGGCTTGGATACCTGTTTTTCCCACTTTATAACTACCTTGTTACCTTTATAGATATCCTTTAAAAGATTAGTGACTACATGTTCCATGCCTAGTGTGTCCAGTATTCCCCACAATTCTTCTTGAACCACGCTATCGTACGGTCCCTTGATATCCAAAAATGCTAGCCACAGGGGCCTGTGTTCTTTTTCTGCTATTTCAATGCACTGTGTCAGTGAGAACAGATTGTCTTCCAACCTCCTCTGTTTCCGAAACCCATTCTGCAGCTCCCCCAGCCTCCCCCCCCCTCATCCTCTATCCATACCTGCAGTCTTTCATTTATAATCTGCATCGCCAGCCTGTAGACCACTGATGTCGCTGTTATGGGATGGTAGTTGTTTATGTCAGCTTTGTCCCCCATTCCTTTATAGATCATGCTCATCCTGCTAAGTTTCCATCCATCGGGAACTTCACCATCGATTATTAGTTTGCTCACTGCCTCTCTCGAAGCCTGCTTAGACTTCGGACCTAATGTCTTTATGAGCATAATGGAATGCCATCTGGGCCTATTGATGTACTACTAGGAACCCTTTTCTCAGCCCTTTCCCACTCTCGTTGTGAAAATTGAGCCATTGCATCACTTGATTCGTCCTTGTCTATTGCGGTGCATAAAGCACTTCTTTGTTGAAATTTTTCTGTCACCCTTGTTCTTATATATTCAATAGCTTCGTCCCCTTCTAGCCTAGCACCTTGGGCTGTAGTTATAAATTTCTGCTCTAGGCTCGTCTCATTTCTTAGGGAGTTTAGATGGTTCCAAAATTTCACACCTGCCTTTCTATCTTTTTTATGTACTTCTGCCAGCCACTGAGCTCCCTTTCTTCTAATCTTTTCATTGATCAGAAGGGATGCGTTCCTTCTACAGCTTATAAAGTTTTGCCATTTTCTTTCAACATCATCTGTCGGTTCACCCCGCTGCTTAGTATGTCTGTGTTCCCTAGAGGCTTCCTGACGTTTTGCTGTGGCTCCTTTAACTTCCTCATCCCACCAACTTTTGGGTTTGTGTCTTCTTTTCCGGGGTGACTTGTCGCGCGTCTTAGCAAGCTCTAGCTCAAAGAGTCTAATTAGATTCGTGTATGCCCACACTGTCTTATTATCCTCCGTGATTACTTTCTCAATTTGTAAAGTGGCTATTTCAATTTGCCTTTCTGAATAAAAATTTTCCTGTAGTTGCTCATCTTGTCTCCTTCCCACTTTCACTGCTCTTCCAAAACTGAGATTTATACGTTTGTGATCACTACCCAGACTTCTGGAGCCACCTTCACCTATGTGCATTCCCCTGAGCTTATCATACATTCTATGTGACATCAGTGCATAATCTATCGTCGACTGCAGCCTTCCTAGCTCCAATATTATTTGCCCTTCGCACTTCTCGGTACTGTTGCAAATGATCAAATCAAGCCTTTCACACACATCCATCCTGTCGGGTCGGTATACCCATCTATACCTTCTATGTGCGCATTCATTTCTCCTAGTATAATTATCTCGCACTCTCTTCCTATATACACTCTCCCATTGCCTGGTTTTCCTCTCTGGCCTTTGCTCCCGTCCGCAAGTACACGAAACCAAGGAGTGTCATTTGACCTGCCACTTTCCCTTTTAGCCATAAATGTTCCTTGCACTCCTGCTTGACTCTTTGTCAGTCTGTACTTTTATGAATGAATGCCCCAATACCACCCCCTTTCTGCTGCCTTCTGTTCTATTACAATATTCCCACGCGTAGTCCGGATTGTTCGGAGGTTGTTCCATGTCCCTGAGATGTGTTTCTACAACACCGTATACCATCGGCCTCTCTTCCCTTAGCTGTTCTTCTATCTCTTCCCACTTCAGCCTGTTCCTACCACCTTGCATGTTAATATACCCTATGTCTGAATTGGCTCGGCGCTCGTGGCTACGTCTATTTATGCCCCGGACTCTACCTATCTTGAATTCTGGTGCCACTTTGGAATCCTATCTGTCCATACCACCTGTCGAAGAGTCTCCCTGACTGTTTTCCTCGTTACTAGCTATCCTGCACCCCGAAGGGCTCGCTTCCTTCCCAAAAAGCTACTGCGCGTCCTGCAAACCGCCAGCCCACCTCATGACCTAGCCGCCCATCGAAGTGAATTCTGTCTTGTTGAAAACCACCCCACCCATGCACCTTTCTGTTTATTTCCTCCACCTCAAAGCCTTTCTCTCGACTCATCCACCATATCTCTTGGTTTGCGTTGACAACCGCTCTTTGCAGGTTGCTATCACGCAGCGGTACCTCTGGTATTGTGCATATCACTACCTGCACCATAGGAGAAGTGGCGCGCATGTCATCAACGCCTTTCGCCAGTGTGGTTGCTAGTCCTGCTGTATCTTCATTTAAGACATCTTTTAAACCGCCCGAAATTATAACGAGGTTTCGTCTATCAGCTGTAGTTTTGAGTTTTGCACTCGCTTGCCTCATGACTGCTTCAAGCTTGCGTCCTGGAAACACCCCTACTGCAACCCTTTTGTCACCTCTTACCCTTTCTTTGATGGCTTCTGTGCATCGATTTAAATTCGAGTCCCCGGCGATTATCACATGCTGTGACTTTTCAGCTGGAGCGTCCTGAACCGGGGGGCTACTTGCACCTGTGACGCCGGCTGCTTTGTTCCCTCCAAGCTCCACCACTACCTCGCTGAAGCTGGGCCTTGCGACAATTGAACCGGCTGAACCTGTTTTTTCCAAACTTGCTTGCTCTTTCTTTTCCACTGTTCTGGTTGCCGGTACCCTACTGTTCTCTCCGTAGGCCGCTTCTGTGTTCAGCTTCGTAATAGTGCTTCCTCGGCGGACTTCAGTCTTTCTCCCATTGCCCTCGTTTTCTCTTGCTCTGTTGCCAACGCAGTCTTCAGCTCGGCGATTCTCATCAGCAGTTCACTCTGGGCAACCATCATTTTCTCCATTTTTTTCCTCGACCTCACATTGCCTACACTTCGCGTCAGCCTCTTCTCCATCCGCTTCTACACTTGGGTCCACATTTAAACCCACTCGACATCCTGAACACTTTACAGTCTTTTTGACCATGTTTTTCTGACACCAATTGTCTCTATACTCGATAATTACTGAACACGAGCCCTGCACTACGAAAAAAAGAAAGTCTAAGCTCTACTACAAAAATTTGCGTGTTCAATGTACGCGCACCTCCCCCACGGGGTGGCAAAAGAAAAAAAACAACAACAAAAAATTTCAAACACACACACCCGCACTAACTAATAAATACCTGCTGACTGGCCCCCGAAAAAGCCGTACCATAAAATAAGTGCTACGAAGATTTCAACTGCTGCCTTATAATTATAAAGACAAGCTCAAAACATTAAAAAAACACTTACCTGCGCAGTCAACCCAGAGCGCTCAAAAAACACGTCCATCCACCGTGACAGCCCGAACCGAGCGCCCCTATTCGCCGAGTGTCATCACGCGGTCATCGGTGGTTGGTTTTCACTGAGGAGAAGCCAACGCTACGCAGATTCCGGGCAGATCAAGCGGGGTTGACAACGGCTGTTGTAATTCTCACCGCGCTTCTTCGGTAATGTAGCTGTCCTGCCTGTCGGTCACGAAAAACGCGGCAGCAGATGCATTCTGTGTTGAATTGTACTACGTAAAACCCATGCGATGAGACGCGGGTGTTGCTATAGAAAGATTAGTGTTCAGTCGGAAGGAATAAACGCTTGGCCATGTTGTTGTCGACAGGATTTTGTCTTGGCCGTGCAAACCATTGTTGCATTGCGGCTTAGGGAGATCGAGAGCACTGGTCTAGCTTGGGTTATGGCAAGTGCTGTTGTGGCTTGAGGGAGACAAGGGCCCCTTTTCCACTTTTCTGCCGACGCCCATGCGCTTGGTTTTTAGGGGAGAAGCTCCTTATGGCGTGGCTTGGGCGTCCCTCGTAGTACGTAACCACCAGTGGCACATACCCGAAATAGGTATAACATTTGACCTCCAACGTGGTGCCGGTGAGAGATTCCTTCTGTGCGTTGTTTAACAATAAAAAATAGTGCTCAATGTACATGCAAATGGCTGCTAATGGGGAATGAGAGACAGGAGCATTCGGCTTTTAGTCAACGCGCACGCTGCGATCCCCATTAGCAGCCATTGGCATGTACATTGAGCACTATCGGACAAGAAAGGGTTGCTACATTATACTCGCTGGGTGTAATCTCCTTAGTTTTAAAAAGGTTTAGCGAGCGATGAGCCGCAGGGCCATGAATACAATGAACTAGTATATACCATGAATGAATTCGAGGTGGTTAAAGGGGGGAAGCAGATACGAAGCGCAAGCCGAAAGAAATTAAAAGCTGAATCCTCCTGTCTCTCATTTCACATTAGCAGCCACTGGCATGTACATTGAGCACTATCTGACAGGAAAAGGTTGCTACGTTATACTCGCTGGGCGTAACCTCCTTGGTTTTAGAAAGGTTTAGCGAGCATTGGGCCGCAGTGCCATGAATACAGTGAACTAGTATATACCATGAACTCAAGGTGGTTGAAGGTGGGAAGTAGACCCGAAGCGATAGCCGTAAGAAAGTGTGCGTGTGCCATCTCTCGTTTAGTCCTTGGAATGTCCACTGAATGGCGGTGCTTCTATAAGGGGGAATATATGATAAAAAGATGTGAGATGCTGGGACTTGGAGTGTTGAATAGATGACGAACGGACACACAGACAGATGCGTGGATGGATGCATGAACGGACGCAGGGGCGGATGCATGAACGAACGCAGGGACGGGCGCACGAACAGACGCATGGACGGTCACACAGACGGACGCATGAAGGGACGAATGCTTCGCCCCACTCTCCATCATTCACTCCGTGGATATGCTGCCATATTTTTTAAATCTGTCCACGGCAGTGCAAAACTTGCTCTATTTGTATTAACTACAGATGCAGTAGTGAAAACGTTATACATGCATAGTTGGACGGCATGTGTCAGCTGCATACGTCCAAGTTAGTCTGGCGGTTAAAACGCTAAAAATAAAGAGAGAATTCAAACTAGAACCCTTCGAACTCGGCAAGGTGTTGCTGCTAGTGCGTGAATTGAATGCAGCTTTGAAACTTTAAGCGAAAAGAATGTTGGACACGGCAGGGTTGTTGAACGACAATTCTCATCAGTTGTCTTGAGCCTCGATCGTAATACGAGCGTAATACGATATGCGCGCTTAACACGGGCGTCGCACGGCCACTCTCGATCGCCATCCAGCTCGATCCAGTTGAAGATTGCATACAAAGCTTGAAAATGTTTCATCCCAGGCTCAATGGTATTCAAGAGTGCAAAATAAATGGAAAATGAGAAAAACAGTGCAAAAGAAGCCGAAGCTAATGTGTGGCCTACTATAAATGTACATATGTACCACTGGTTCAATGAGATGACGCACGTTTTTTTATTACTTACCGAAAACGTAAACATAAATTCAAGGCTTCCAGGCGTGACCAGAGCAACTGAGTTTGTCTCGTAGCTACATAAAAATAGAAAGAAAGGAAAGCAAAAAAAATAAAGCAACGTTATAAGCGTGAGCGCTGCGCCTACGCAGGTGGTGAGTGGCTTTCCCGCAAGACATTTGAACCCAAGATGGCGCACCTTGGCGCAACTCTGCTACCTAAAGGTAGCATATACAGTAACTCTATCTGTATTGTCATCTTCATTTCTCGTCTCGTTTCCGAGAGGGTGCTGGCCCTTTGACATGCGTGCAATATGACGGTTCGGGGAAGGTACGCTAGGTGGCGTTGGCGGTACAGCTGCTCTCTGATTGGCTGCTGCACGGGCTGCACGGGATTTCACCGGGTAGTGATCTCTCATTCCCTGGATCGTCGCCGTACGAATGCGTTTGCTGGATCGTGTATTTGGTGGACCATGCACGACGAGCAGTGCCGGGTGCGGAAGGCCACTGCAGCTCGTGCTCATCAGCCGAACCCCACGACGAACAGGGGAGCGTGCATAGACGTTGCCTTTGCAAACTTTTATGTCACGCCCACGCAAGATTCACTATCGCTCCATTTCACCGACCACAAGGCGTTAGTCATGAAGGCACAAATACAACCAGTCATTGAAGTTCAAATAAAATTTCACACACACTATCGCTTCGATTATTGCTGGGCAAAACCACCGAAGATTTCACATTGTAACAATGATTGCTTCATGAGCACCCCAAACTCTTCATCATTCAACCCGTGGATATGCTGTGCTTTTTTAGCACAAAAGTGTTTTAGGCCGGGGTCCACCACATCTCGGTGACGTATTTCCGTAACGGATATGACGTTGTAAAACGTTTACTAACAGACTGTAAAGAGAAAAACAAGAAGGAAAAGTTCCGCCGCGGGGCATCACACCAGGGACCTCGCACACATATAAGCGCGCCACGCTAACCACTAAGCGCCAGAGCGACGTTTATCCGACATGTGCAGGTGGCCATTCTAAAAACTCGGAAACTTCAGCCCGTTTTAGTAATCAGTAGCGAGATGGAGCGACGTCGCGCCTCCACATGGCATGATCAAAGATGTTCTCTAGCGTGGTGTCTGACTCGCGTGCGCGCTTTTCTCGGGATCGTGTTGCTTTGTACCTCCTGTGTTTCCACCGCAAGTTTGCTTCGAAGTTACAGTAGTCAAAGAAAGCACGAACGCCAATTCGCTCGCTGCCGCAGCTGCGTTTTTAAAGGAGAGCGCTGCTCACGCACGCAGGAAGATTTGTGATAGTTGTTTGCCCGCGATCCTCCTGTGTATGTTCATTTTCTGCGTGCTTTCTGTTTAAGGTGTGCGCTGAAAGTTTTTAGCTGCTGGCCATTTTTGGCGTGATATTGCAATTTGTTACTGTAGCATTCATTCTTCCGCCTTTGTAGTGAAACTGTGCACAATGAATGTTCAACTACCTCTGCGAGGACACGTTTAGTTTTCGTGTTGTACCGATTCCTAAAAAAAACGGACAAACCACACTTTTTTATCTCTGGGCGAAAAACAGACTGTGCAATACTTGCAAGACTGGAAGGTTTGTGCTATATATATATATATATATATATATATATATATATATATATATATATATATGTATATATATATATATATATATATATATATATAGATATATATATATATATATATATATATATATATATATATATATATATATATATATATATAAATATATATATGTATATATATATATATATATATATATATATATATATATATATATATATATATATATATATTGTGGTCAGAGTACAGGAGTCAAACAATGTCAAGGCTAACAATTTGTAAAATGCTTTTTTCGGACACTGAAACATGCTGATGGCTTTCGGAACCCTCTTGCCCCTTCGGCAGCACATGCAGAACTAAGGGAGAATGACCTCAGCAACAGGATTCCCGATTTACGGCATGCCTTGCTTCAACAATTCACAATGTTATACCAGCTACGAACAGGAGTTCTCTTGTTGTGCCACACCACTCGTATATTTGCATTGTTACAATACTATCATGGAAAGTGAACGCACCTTCAAAACATTGATGTTGCATTCCGTCCTTCATATTCTCGGTGATACTGCCTGTGTTCTCTGGGAAGATATTTATTAAGAAGTTGCTTTTCTGCGTTGCGCTATGGGTCCTTCATCTTTATTTTCTACTCGCAATATTGTTATGCTTTTGCTACGAGTAGCTTGATTTAATTAGATTCGATTGACTGAACAGCCAAATTGGCATATTACTAAATGAGTCACACAAGTAAATGTGCCCAATATCACACGTTGTAGTTGCTTGGTTTTTAAAAATAAAGAAGTGAATAAGTGAGATCCATCACCAGAAGAATGCGACAAGTATTGTTGATATTATTTTTTCATAATTAGGAAAAACTCTCGTAGAACTACTCCTTAGTTCTTTTTTACTGAAATAAAAATAAATGAATGAGCTGATGCCAACGCTTGCCATGACGACAGCTTCTCTGTCCCACTCGGTTAATGATGTAAAGTTAAATTAGATACTCGAGGAAAGCATTTTCACCCACCGAGTGCATATTTCAATACCAGTTTTTGTAGTTACATAACTCGTGTTGTACTTACATCAACATGACTGTTCACGGCGTTTGAGAGAAAGACTGGAATAAGAATTTTGAAGATAAATAAGACATATTTTAACTTGATTCTGTTTGCTTTTTTAGGGGCGAAGCTTCTTATAGCAACACCCGTTCGTCCCTCGTAGCCGTGCTAGTATGTAACAAGTATAACATTTTGACTTTTAAGGTGGTGCCGGTGAGAGATTTCTTTTGTGCGTTGTTGAACAATAAAATAAAGTGCTCAATGTACATGCCAATGGCTGTTAATGGGGAATGAGAAACAGGAGCATTCGGCTTTTAGTTAACGCGCACGCTGCGATCCCCATTAGCAGCCATTGGCATGTACATTGAGCACTATCTGACAAGAAAAGGTTGCTACGTTATACTCGCTGGGTGTAACCTCCTTAGTTTTAGAAAGGTTTAGCTAGCGTTGAACCACAGTGCCATGAATACAATGAACTAGTATATACCATGAATGAACTCGAGGTGGTTAAAGGTGGGAAGTAGATACGAAGCGCAAGCCGTAAGAAAGTAAAAGCCGAATTCTCCTGTCTCTCATTCCCCATTAACAGCCATTGGCATGTACATTGAGCGCTATCTGACAGGAAAAAATTGCTACGTTATACTCGCTGGGTGTAACCTCCTTGGTTTTAGAAAGGTTTAGCAAGCGTTGCGCCGCAGTGCCATGAATACAGTGAACTAGTATATACCTTGAACTCGAGGTGGTTAAAGGTAGGAAGTGGACCCGAAGCGCAAGCCGTAAGAAAGTGTGCGTGTGCCACCTTTCATTTAGTCTTTGGAATGTCCGCTGGATGGCGGTGCTTGTATATGTGGAATGTATGATGAAAATATGCGAGATGGTGGTACTTGGAGTGTTGACTAGATGGACGAACAAACACACAGACAGATGCATGGACGCAGGGGCGGATGCATGGACGAACGCAGGGACGGACGCACGAAAAGACGCACACACTGACGGGCGGATGAGCGCATGGACGGTCACACAGACGGACGCATAGACAGACCGAAGCAAGAACGAATGGACGGACGAATGCTTCGCCCCACTCTACATCATTCACTCCGTGGATATGCTGCCAATTTTTTTTTTTATGTTTTCACCCAACCGGAAAAATATGTTTTTTTTACAAGCTCAAGAACTGCTAAGGCCAAGAAATATGATTGGAAAAAGGAAAGAGGGGCTACGAGAATATGAAAGTCCCTGAAAGACGCGTGTGTACCCTGCAGCGCCGAGAGGAGTACCCAAGGGTGAGGGGGTGCGAAGGATGACGTTCCCACAGCGCCGGCGACGTTCCACTACTCGTGTGGCGCCGCAGACGTCTTGTACTTTTGTTGGCCGTGCCTTCGACTATATGCAAATACAGTCGCCCCGAATTAGGCTGAGCGAGACGTTTATGATTGCCGCCTTCCGAGAAAAACCAGCTCGTTTGCATAAGCGTGATGGTGCAGAGCCATGCTCACGCATGGAAGCTGGAGTAATTCGTACTCTCTGTCCTGCCTGGTCGAACGTTTCTGAGCTCGGGGCGATGCGCGCCAAAAGCCTCGGCTGTGCGTGCAGAAAATACATTGCTGCTATGTCGCGTCAATGCGATTATTTGACGCTTCTTCGGAAACGTGAAAGCACCGAGGAAAATGGCTGGCTGCCCGTTCGAGAGAGAAGCAACTTTTGTCACGGCTAGCTAGTGGGTCATTTCATTGACTCACTGAACATATTGTGCTAGTTCCTCACTTACGTAATAAAGAAAAGTGTAAAGTGAAGGGCTCGTTTTCTTCGTTAGACACAACATCATTCAGAAATGAGAGACTATGTTGCCAGGGAAACCACAGAGCATGTTATTAAAGATAATTGTAATGTAAATTAAAAAAAATAAGACAGGATGAAAAGATAGCCTGCCACCAGCAAGATCGAACCTGCGACTGTGTTTAGAAAAAATGTTTAACGATTTCGAGTACTTCGTACTCAACTATGGGACAGCACTGGGCTGTCCCACTTTCGAATAACGAGTCCGATGCTCTACCATTGAGCTACACGGGGGCGGTTAGTGCCCAGTGCACTTTATAGAGTATTCGAGACTCCAAATGAGTGCTCGCTACCTAGCGGCCGCGCCTAGAAACGACGCTAACAGGGTGAGATTTGACAGGAGATGTGTTACCCCGTTGCGCACGTTGAGAAGCAGCTGCATAGTTCCTTTACTTTCCCCATGTCACATGCACGAATCCGAAAAAGAACAAAGCGATGTCCAAAGACCATGACTGTGTGCCCAAATGCGCGGCCTTTGCGGTGGACAGGTGGCAACGTATCGTTCTATCACTTCTCGAAGGATCCAGATGACATGCGACAGAGAACAGGCAAAACAGAAACTCGCGCATTGGAAAGAAGATGATGGACTCTTCGGTAGCTTGTTATAATCAGTTGGCCCTCGACGACATAATTCTTCTGGTTGAGTATACCATTATTTAGCGTGTGTGCATTCTTATCAATATTCGAACTTCTCTAAGCAGGGAGTATAATTTTGTTTGTATAGGCAAGCACTTTAGGTAATTCTTATTACGTGTGTGAGTGTATACTTGCCACACATGCTTGTTTTCTGCGCAAGCCGTAGTGCTATACCCATGGTCTCAAATTAAGCTGCTGTAATTCTTCTCCCCGAACATTTTTGATTTCGAATGTGTGGCAGGCACAAACGCGTGCTCGGAGGTCATGCGTGCGTAGAGTGGGTGTATGTTTGTGAATAAATGTATCATGTGGTGCTTATATATATCATGCTCTATATCACAGCATTGATTGATTGATTGATTGATTTGTGGGGTTTAACGTCCCAAAACCACCATTTGATTATGAGAGACGCCGTAGTGGAGGGCTCCGGAAATTTTGAACACCTGGGGTTCTTTAACGTGCACCCAAATCTGAGTACACGGGCCTACAACATTTACGCCTCCATCGGAAATGCAGCCGCCGCAGCCGGGAATCACAGCATGCGTATACAGTGTGTATGCGTTCATCTGCTTTGGATGTCAAGTAGTGCCAACCCGAACGAGCGAGTGTTCGGAAGCACGCGACGTTACTCATTGAAAACCTCGTAACATCGATCGGCGAACGAAAAGAAAGGAGCACTCTTATCACAGTTAAAACTAGGATTTGCGTTATCTCAAGATGCACTGGTTCAGGCATAGCTCCGTTCTGCAATCAAGTGAAGGGCGTACGTATTCAGCTTCTCACGCGACGACGGAACTCAATGGTATTTATGCGATTCGTAGCTCGAGTCACAGCGTCGTTACCTCGAAAACTCTTAAGGTCTTGCCTGTAGCAGAGTAGCAATCCAGTGCACGTGTTCTAGCACCATTAGCTTGTTGCACATTAGCAGTGGTATTCGTCAACCTCGGGCTCGCTAAACAGGTTCTTCAACTGAAATTAAATTTAATGCAATTCGCCAAAGAAGCTCAACGTTTGCGTGCACAGCGCCACTATTTCCCGCTGTTTTCCTAATGAAATCATTTATTCTGATAAGAATGAGACAGTCTGCGGCCAGTACCATTTCGCCTTCGAAGAAAAAACAAGACCCGACCCTACAATTAAGAAATTTCAGCACAGCGCCAGGTGAACGTGCTGCGATGGCCTTGTTAAACGCATCCATTTTCGTTCTTTAGACCAATGTTGCCACCACGCTGAGTGTTTTCTGGAGTTGCAAATACATGTACATTTAAATGTGGGAGCGTCAGTCAGCGCCACCTGTTGCCATGGCGGCAAGTGTGGAACACTCTTCCTACCCGTTTGGCGTTACGCGGTACGTGGTCCTATTACGAGATGGACCTATCAGTGGTGTGTCTTGACTATTGTGTTCCATTGCACGTCGAGTATGGTCTCAACCATTATCAGTTTCTTAGGATGCATGTCACCTCACTGCAATATATACAGCTATATAATAGATCTACGCATCAATAAAAACGAGCGTGGCTAAGCGACCTCCATCAATACGCGTCGGTTTGTTTACTGCGTTCCCAAAAAGCACCTCAGCATGATTGGAAAAACTCCGGTGTGGTTCGTTGTTTGCAGCACGAGACCGGTCATGGGACGCGAAGCCGACACAAAAACCGAAACTTTCCTTAGGTCTCTTGTCAAAGCCTTAAACGTCAAATTATCATTGACTTTTATATTTTTTTCACCGCAATACTTTCTCTATCGAACGCATCCCCCTACGGCCACGGCTCCGACGTTCCATTCGTCGTCTTCGAGCCCCGTCGACCGCGTTTACCATTTTCATCCCGGTTCACAAAGAGCTCCTGGAAGAAAGATGATTCATATACGGTGAACGCCATAGATTTTTTATAAGGCGGCTACGCCACGATGGAGACCTGTTTATCGAAGCAATGGGAAATAAATGACAGAACGATTACAAGGACAAGGTTACACTTAAGAGGTTTCAGAGGTCGCTGCTTCTGTTGGAGAACGCATAAACGCTTTGAGAGATGAACCGGTCCCTTGAAGCTCACCTAGTCTTTTACGTACCTTGAAAAACTTCGCAATATTTCCGATAAATATTCTGAATAAAAGTGTCGTGCACAAAAACATCCATGTATGTACTTTCAAAATGTTGTTGTTACAAGCGCACGATAAATAGCACCAGTAAAATTAGTTTTCCACTTTGAAGCTAGTGCTCGTTGTCTTTACCGACTATACAAATACTAACTTCTTAAATGCAAAGTATTGCTTAGTGAACTTCGGCGACTTTGAGCGCATCTATCTATCTATCTATCTATCTATCTATCTATCTATCTATCTATCTATCTATCTATCTATCTATCTATCTATCTATCTATCTATCTATCTATCTATCTATCTATCTATCTATCTATCTATCTATCTATCCGCTTACGTTTGGGTACTCTCGTGGTCACCCCCTTAACTTGGCGTGAACCAAAATGAGCGTGGGAGGGTAAGATGGTTTGATGAGTATGACACGCTGGTCAACACATGAATAATGTCACCATTCCGTCGCGTACGTTCACTTTCCCCCAAACAGTGGCGCATACCCATAGATGGGTATGTGCCGCTGGTTTGCGGGTATGTGCCACAGGTGATTGTCACGTAGTATTTACCCATTGATGATAAGTGGGGTTTAACGTCCCAAAACCACCATATGATTATGAGAGACGCCGTAGTGGAGGGCTCCGGAAATTTCGACCACCTGGGGTTCTTTAACGTGCACCCAAATCTGAGCACACGGGCCTACAACATTTCCGCCTCCATCGGAAATGCAGCCGCCGCAGCCGGCATACGAACCCGCGACCTGCGAGTCAGCAGCCGAGTACCTTAGCCACTAGACCACCGCGGCGGGGCTAGTATTTACCCAGGAACGACGAGAAAGCACATGGACAATTTTAACGAGCGAGCGTTAAGAAAAGCCGACTTCGCTACCGTCGACCCGACGAATGAAAAGAATAAATGTCAGGGTCCCAGCTTGAATCGAACCCAAACTTTGTGCGTGGAAGTGATGCATTTTACCACAGAGCTACGTGAGGTGTCGGAACTACATTTCAAATAGACGCTAATTTTCTTGAAACGTCAATAGTGGTTGCAGTGCTGCCTACCCAATATTACAAACCTTACATATGTACTTCTTTGATACAGCCGTCACGCCGGGTTAAGGTCAATTGTGGTCAGCTGCCAGGCGCTGAACTTGATTTATGCAGCAGTGTCCAGGACCAGCATTCTAGCGAGCATCAGCGCTTCATATCAGCTCCTAATGTTGCTAATACGCGCCTTCCAGTTGGCATCGTTGCGTAAGTGCGAACAACTGGTTATATAAACATCTGCTACTGTTCAACATATGTCTGTGCGTGCAACATTACTACATATATTTAGCGTCATTTCATGGCGTGTCGCTCAATGAAAAAATTGACACACGATCACTTTCCCTCCGAATGCTCCGCGTAACGTCGATTCCCAGGAACGTAGGATCTGCCGAATTTTTTCACTCACCATCTCCTCGAAAAAATTTTGCTGTTTATATTTTCTTGAATATTTTGAAGTAGCGGCAGAAGACCTCGGCAAGCCATCTTCTCGCGCTTGAACGAAATGATAAACACATATTGTCGGCTACCACCCTTGGTGTGAAGAGCAATGAGCACCCTAAAGTAAGTAAAGAAACGCAAATTGCCCGTCTAAAAACGTCACTCATTAGGCATTGTTATCACGTAAAAACGTATTCCACAAAGACACGAAAATAGGTGCAATACTCATACCAGTTAAAATTGACGGGTAATATTGAAAAACGAGCAGCGTCAACAACCAACCAATACATTTAATGTTAATTTGACAGATCGCTGAATACAAGCGTTCTAAGTTCACCGTAGTGGGAAACCTAAAACATGTGCCGCGCGTGTGTGTCTTGAAGCGTACAAAATTTAAGGTGGCCATTGAATTGTTCTTGATAATGTGAAAAAAGTCATTTTTCTCTGAAAACTAAACCCAAAAAATTTTTTCAAGCATTATCAGACAAATAAAGCGAAGTATCGTAAAAATACGTCCAAAAATTATATACCTTGTAAGAAGCACTTATATATACACCAATTCTCAACTTTTTGTGCCTCTATTTGCAGGGACCATTAGAGAATGAGTGATTAAACGAGGAGTTGCCATGGGAATCGGCAAATCTGCGGTTTGCAATAACGCTCACCACAACGAAGTTTTAGAGCGCACCTGGAAACAGGGGTGAGTTATTGCTTGGTTTGTCTATTTAAAAATTGGCGGGTCTCTCGTACAGTGGGAATCGATAATAAAGAGTTTTAGCAGAGCGGGCCAGCGGCCAGCGAACCGGAGCGGACGAGCGCAGCGCCAGCGGAACGACGCGCGAAAAAAAGAGTTTTAGCTGAGCGATCGGCTGCTGCCCCCAGCGAAGCGTTGTACTGCGCCATCTGTCCATTCAAATTTGAACTACCCTGATAGGAAAAAAAAGTAAAGGTTTATTTTTAGATGCTAAAACCACAATACAAACACGAATTTTATGTTTCAGTACATATTATTTTACTTTAACGGTTATTTGTATCTTTTAGCGAAGTCGTTAAACTGAGGAAAGTACGTCACCAAGCCAACTGAAGTCGAAGCTCCAAGCCAGCTGTTTCTTGCCGCGCTTTTTAACAGACAGTGTGTGGCTTGCCGCTGCAAATTGCCGCTGATAACTGCTTTGAACAATGCCCCAGAGCATACTGCAGGACCCCCTGCTCCTGACTCGGTTGAAATGGTCCGAAATAGTCGACGTCTTGTGCTTAGAAGTTCTGGGCGAGACACGGCGTGACCCACTCTTTATGCGAGGTCTTTTGGACATTGATGCGATCGACAGTGGCGTGTTCAGAACGTACTTTCGGTTGGAAAAGGACGATGTACCCAGGCTACAGAGAGCCTTGTGCATACCTGACAAGGTAACAACTCCGCAGAGGGTGTCAGTTCCCGGCGACGAGGCCCTTTGCATCACGCTAAGAAGACTAGCCTACCCAAACGGGCTGCGCGATCTGGAACACCTTTTCGCCCGACACAGCTCGATCATATCGTCATTGACGAACGAAGTGCTCAGGCACATCGAGGACAACTTCTTCCACCTTCTGGACGACGGTAATAACCACACGTGGCTGAACCTGGACACCCTGGAAGAGTTCTCACAGGCAAGCGAGAATAATTAGAGTTGTACATTTGCAATTACAACTTTCTGACATATTCGTTCGGTATTTTTTCAGGCCGTTCACGCGAAAGGTGCCCCGCTGACGAAATGCTGGGCCTTCATCGATGGCACGGCGCAGCCAATATGCCGACCAACAAGGAACCAGAAAGTGTACTTCAGCGGCCACAAGAGAGTCCACGCCCTGAAGTACCAAGCTATAATGTGCCCAAATGGCATAATCTGCCAGTTGGACGAATCATACCCCGGCAGCAAACACGATTCAGGCGAGTAAATGACAAGCACAGCTGGTGGATCAAACCGCTGCTGAACGTCACTCGCCTCCTCCTTCCCTGCTAGGAACGGGCGCAGCTCCAGCTAATCGTGATTTATTCTTTCAGGTAACTTTGGAAACAGCGCCGCGTATACGAAGCTACAAAACCTCGTTCAAGGTCACGACTGCTGCATCTACGGGGACCCTGCCTACCCGTTGCGGCCCCTTCTGCTCAAGCCCTATGGCGGAGCTCTCCTGACTCCTGAACAATTAGCTTTCAACAAAGCCACGAGTAGTGTGAGGCAGGCTGTGGAGTGGGGTTTTGGAAAAATTGTCGGACTGTTTGCCTTCGTGGACTTCAAAAAAAAACAACCAGAAACTCTACCTTCAGAACCTTCCACGCATATACAAAGCGAGCGCACTCCTCGCAAACTGTCACACTTGCTTGTATGGTGCCCAGGTATCGCAGTACTTCGGCCTTGAACCACCACAGCTTGAAGTTTACCTTGCCCACAAATAGTGTTGTACAACCAACCACAGTTATCGAAACAAAGTTCGTTGGCGAGCCATGCTTTAAAATGATCTTGTGGCTGTCATTTGCTGTACTAAACGTACGCTACTTGTTATGACACTCTAGTGAATGAAATCTGCTGAGCGAAAAGTGCAAAAAACTGACATTCCTGTGTTTCTTCGTATGGAGAAATTGATTTCGTATTGTTACAAGCGTTTCCGCTATACTGTGTTAAATGCCACAACATTACTGGCAGTGTCATGTAATTTCCCATGCATGTAAGTCCCCTCTGTACAGTGCGAAATGTGTGTACAGTGTCGACGTATCCCTACACTTGGGCCTTGAACCACCAGTTCTCGAGGTTCGCTTTGCCCCACGGTAATGTTTCATGACAAGCAGCTTCGAAAACAAAGACTTTATTGAAGAATTGCATACCGTATGGTGTTGTCAGGTTTACACTTGACGCTGGATCCTTTCACACTTAAAAAAAAAAACATGACAGATGCAATGAAGCCGACAATTTATCAAAGAATTAAGATTCTATTACCTGAGGGCTTCTAGGTACAACACGACAGTATCTCATTTTCAGTGAAATTACCCGTATTGTTCCGGCAAGACATACACTTACATTTGAAAAGCAGTTTTCAAAATTGTTAACCAGCCGAACGTGTTTTCGCTGGAACTACCCGTTTTAGACCCCTCGTCGCAGGAAAAATGCTGGTGCGCAGTGATGTCTTGCCGTTACCTCCTAATAAATAAATAATCTACAACCTTAGGCGTCCTCGAGTCTGAACCATTGTATTTTAAATAAAGTTGTATTTGAGTTTACGTGTAGGAAATGTGATCCCACTGGAGATGTTTCTCTACTTACGTGTTGTGGTGGTGTTGTCTTATGTGTTGTGGTGCTGCGCCAATTTGGTGGTTTGGAGTTCTGCAGCTTCCAGTATCCCAGCAAAATGTCTACACGATCTTTTATACCTCTTAGGGTGAGCTCCCGGCCCACCGCCCGATTCACCGCAGCGAGAACATGCACCCACTTGATGTCATCGCCAAACGGCTTCGCCGCGGCCACCTCCCGAAGAAGACAGAGGTCCTCGTGAGCACTGAAGCACCTCCGGGGATTTTTAGCTGGTTGCATTTTTGTTTCAGAAGCGTTCGATGCGACCACGGCCGGCGACGCGACACCGCGACCGTTGGAGGCAGCCATTTTGAATAACTACGCTCGCTCGCCCGGCCGCCGCTGCGCGCTGCGCTGGGATGACGAAACGAGCGGGCGAGCGCGCAGCGCCGTAAGCCGCTCGCCGCCTCAGCGTACTGGCGCATGCGCAGTGGCGTTTCCGCTGGTCCGCTCCGTTCCGCTGGCCGCTGGCCCGCTCTGCTAAAACTCTCTAATATTTGAAGCACGAATCAGAAATGTTGATATGCAACTTTAAAATCAGTACAACGTTACGAGGTGAGGGTAAATGATTCAGTACATGACTTCCTGTCACAGAACGAGCGCTAAAAATGGGCGCGCCGCCAAATCGTCGCGACGAAGCGCCCAGAAAGACGCGGCGAGGTCAACGAAAAAAAAGAAAAGAGAAAACAAGCATCCAAGGCTCCCCGGGCGCGCGACGCCTCTCCCCTCGGAAGCGTGGCTTCGCCGACGAACCTCCTCGCCCCACATCGGCGGCCGAGATAGCCCGCGAAAGTTCCAGAACGAAAGGGGCGTGGTCATACCGAGCTGAGTCATCGGCCGCGGAGGGCGTGCCAACCGTCTTGCCCTCTTCCCAGCCTTCGCTGCGTATCGCGCCGACGAAATGACGAGAACCGTCTGGAATGTCGCGCGCAAGGTATTTAACCGAGCAGCCGAGATGAGAGATCAGGAGAAGACGGAAGTTGCGCCAGAGTGCGAAGGGATCCCGCCGTGTAGTCGGCGAAGGTTTGTCCGTAGGGACGAAGCAGGAGATGAAGAGGATTTCCACCTGAGGGGTGAAGGCCCGAGCTACAGGCAAGAGAGTGTGTTTACCGCTATCGAGCGAAGACGCGTGGCGACAGCTGCGTGAGTGAAGCCGACGTGTTCGGGCGAAGAAGTTTGAAGCTTGAAGAGTGGCCAATTGAAGGCGCGAGGTTTCCTGGAAGAGAAACTTCGAGGGCGCGGAACGACAACAACGCTGGACTTTGAGTGAGTGATTCTCGGAAGAGTATCATCCAGACTTTTCTTCCAAGAACTTTGGACTGGATAGGTTTCTATCTCTTTAGTCTTTAAGTGTCTTGGTTGTTCAATGCATCCGACTGCATTGTAGGGCGTATCGTTCGTTGTCTATGTCCGTTGTTTTGAGTGTGGCTGATTGTACTGTGTAGTACGTTGTTTGATTGGTGACGTATTGTATGTAACTATTGTGGAGTGTGCATACGTGTGTATTGTTTTGATCTGCCGTTAATGAGAATATAATTTTGTTTGTTTATCAACTCTCGGCTCTGACTTGTTCTTTGGACCACAGCCGGCGTCCGCTGGCGCGCCAAAAAGGACCACTTCTAAATTGTCCACGCTTTCGTGGTGCGGTTCGGGGGGCCGATACTTCGACCCTTGGAATTAGCCCGGCGATTGTCTCCCTATTTAACGGGACATGTGTGACACTTCCGTGTCATGATTATCGTGCTTGGATGGGTCGTTTACCTTCGTCGTCTATTCACGTCACGTGATACCAAATTTATTATATGTGGAGCTAGCGAAACGGCCGCGAGCACGCTATCAGAGTGATATGTTATCATGTTCTTACATAACCCGCGTGTCAGAATTATCTTGTTTGCACCAGTCATATATTTCGTCATCCATTGACGTCACGTAACAATAAATTTGAT
Source organism: Rhipicephalus microplus (assembly GCF_013339725.1). Classification (NCBI taxonomy): domain Eukaryota; kingdom Metazoa; phylum Arthropoda; class Arachnida; order Ixodida; family Ixodidae; genus Rhipicephalus; species Rhipicephalus microplus. The sequence goes on along the minus strand of NC_051165.1, from coordinate 185,454,056 downwards.
ATATGTGGAGCTTGCAAAATGGCCGCGAGCGCATCATGAAGGACCCAATATGCTCTAATGTAGCATTGACGTGCGCGCACGCTGGGCACAGCGACGCTACGTTAGCAAAACGCGAGCCCTCTATAGTCTGACGCCAGGCGCGACCAGCATCCGTCGACGCGGCCCGACGGAAACCGGCGCGAAATGCGACCTGCTGCATTTTGCGCCGAGGAGGAGGAGGTAAACCTTTATTAGACCAAGGGATTTGGGCACTTACGTCCCAGGGTCCCCGCACGACCCCACTGCGCTATGCGTTCATGAGTTCATGCAGTTCCATGACGTGGGCGGCCCGGTCAGTGGCGATTTTCTGCTTGGCCGGGTCCGTCGAGCGCAGCAAGGTCTCCCATTCCTCCCATGTGGTCAGTGGCTCCGGGCCCCGCGGGGGAGGGTCCGCCGGGCATTCCATGAGAATGTGGGTAAGGGTAGCGTGGGGGTGAGTGCATTGAGCACAGGACGGGGCGTACGCTCCCGGGTAAATGCGGGAAAGAAAATAGGGGGAGGGAAGGGTGCGGGTCTGAAGGTGACGCCATAATATTTGGTGAAAATTTTTGAGGGATCGGTGGGGTGGTGGGTATAGCTGGCCTTCGGCGCGATATGACTGGGTGATCTCGTTGAACGAATGCATGCGCTCCCTGGAAGAGCCCGACTCCGATTCCGCCGCCGCCCGGTTGATGAGACCTCGGGGGTGGTCATTGGCGGCTTCGTTGCCGGGATTCCCAGAGTGCGCCGGCACCCAGATCAGCTCCACATGGCGGGCCGGGTTTTTGGTGGGCGAGCTGAGAATTCTGAAAGCGCTCTCATGGACTCGTCCTCGCGCGAAATTTAGGATAGCGGTTTTCGAGTCGGAAAGGACGTACCGGGCATCAGTGTGTGCGAGGGCAAGCGCGATCGCCGCTTCTTTCGAGGATTCCGGGGTGGATGCAGAAGGAAGGTGGAGAGTTGCAATGGGTTGGAGTGTGCGATCAACGACTGCAACTGCCGCGTCGTCGCCCGTGCAAGCTGCATCCCCCCATACGGCGTCCTCTTCAGAGCCGTAGTATTTGTGGAGAGCTTTTGCACGGGCCTTGCGGCGGGCCGAATGGTAGGTAACGTGGGTGTTTCTTGGGAGAGGTTTAACTATTATCTGTGTGTGTATGGGTCGGGGGATTGGTAGAAGTGTGGGGTCGGCTGCTGGTAGAAGTGTGGGGTCGGCTGCTGGTTGCGCCGATGTGTTACTCAGACAACACTGCGTCTCTCTCTTTTCGTGTGCGGAGGGACGCCGGACGCGCTGAAACGCCCATGCATCAAAGCAACGCAGCGCGACGCGCGCCTGCGAGTGTGTGACAGGATCGGCGCCTGGCGTGGCAACGCTGGCGTGAAGCGACGAAATGAACGTCGGTGAGCACGCGCACCGCGTTACGTCGAAATGCATTGGCACCTTGACTGTGGCAATTAGGCATGTTTTCACTTGACAAGCATCTCATGATTATCATGTTCGATCTAGTCACATACCTTGGTCATCCATAGGCGTCACGTAATACCAAACTTGTCATATGTGAAGCTAGCGAAAAAGCCGCGAGCGCATCTTCAGTCTGGCATGTAGTCATGTTTCATGACACGCATGTCATGATTATCATGTTTGGATGTGTCATTTATCTATGTCATCCGCTCGCGTCGCGTAATACCGAGTTTGGTACATGTGAATCTAGCGAAACAGCTGCCAGCGCGTCATGAGCGTGACATGTACTCATGTCGTTACATGACCCACATCTCATAATTATCATGTTTGCACCAGTCACATCCCTCCGTCATCCTTTCACGTAGTGTATTACCACGTAGTGTATTACCAAAAAGTAATATATTCATGTTGTTACATAACACGCGTGTCATGATTTTCATGTTAGGGTTTGTCTATTGTGTTCGCCATGTAATCACGCCATACCATACCAGTTTTGGAACATGCCATGTGAACGAAACCACCACAAGAGCTGCAGGAACATGAAATGTAAATCATGACATTCATGACATACATGCCATGATTTTTGAGTTATGACTAATCAAATATGCTCTTTATACAGTCATGTTATGCCACGCTATAGAACACTGTAGCCACGCCAAGTTCATCGAAACGGCCAGAAGAGCTAAAGTCATAGGCGGATAGATAGATAGATAGATAGATAGATAGATAGATAGATAGATAGATAGATAGATAGATAGATAGATAGATAGATAGATAGATAGATAGATAGATAGATAGATAGATAGATAGATACGCTCAAATGTGCCGAAGCTTGCTGAGAAATGCTTCGCATTTAAAATGGATGATTTTTAGCGATTCGAAACTTGCTCTATAGCGTCGCTGCAAAGTGATAAAAACGTGTTTCAGAACGCTCCCTTGTTAGATGAGACTTTAGAAAAGCACGCAAAAGGAAGAAAAATGAATAACGTGATCGAGTTTCAATTGATACCAGGTCACTGCAGCATTTCAGGAACCACTGCAGCGGACGCCGCGGCCAATAGGGCCCACAATAACGAAGGGAGATTTGTTCTGCCAATTTCACACACTAAAATGCGTTTACTTCTCAGACAGCTAACCTGTAGCGTCACCAAAGACAAATGGTTCACCAAAAAATCTAAAGGTTCCCACTTATACTTAATAGACCCTTGCATAAACTAAGCATCCCATCAGAGTTATGAGAGAATAGAAGATTTGAAACAAAAATCCCCCGCCTACGGCTTGGTACATCATTTACGCGACACTTCCTACACAGTATAAAGCGTGTGCCTAGTATACAGAGTGCTCGTGTGGCCACCTTGACGAACCTCACCTGCTTCAGGAGTGCCAGAAATATTAAACATAAAGACAAGTACTACTATGAAGCATGCAACTTTTAGATAGGAGGCCCTTGTCAGTGACGAAAATAGTAGGTACATGGCTAACTGCAGGTCTTCAGAAAAGAGCACTTGTTGCCTTCAAAACGTTTTTTGAGGAATCAAATATTTTGTGGAAATATTGACCATATGTGACGTCGTCTTCATGCAAAAGGAAGTATGTATTATTTATATAGGGTGTTTAATATGTCTAATCATCTATCTCAGGGTGAACTGACCTTGTATGTGGAAATTGTGTACATGTGTATCTATTAGGCGAATATGAGCTGCCATGTAAAAGAACTGATCTTGTGTGGAACATATGAGCCTATTAACTGTATGTGAACTGACCTATGAAGTTTCGTTAATGTGTACTTTCACAACGTATGTTGTACAGACTCGCATTTTGTGCCCTTTTTGTTGACCTTACGGCATATCTTGCCCTCTAAGAGAAAAGGAGTAGCCGGTGCCGCCATAATGTCACCATCCTCTCCTATTTCATAATTATAATAAAAAAAAGGTTGCATAAAATGAATGGCCCGAAAAGTAATGTTAATCCAAAAGGGGCATACAAAAATATAAAGAAACGACGCATCGACTCAGAGGTGCTAAAAGGGAGTCTAACTAAAACAGTCCCCAAGAGGTGCTAAAAAAGAGTCGGCAAATTTTGCTTTAAAGCTCGACATTAAAATACAGGAAGGGCGAAGTTGTAACACTCTGATTGTGCTTAAATAACGATGAGAACACTGCAATGCCAATTTAAATCATTATCGTAGAGAGCACTTATTGAAGCATATGGATTTTGGCGAAATCATGTTCTATGCAGCATCAATGGTAAAGAAAATAAGGTTCATTCTGCTTCGCTCTAGCACTGCAATACGACTTTTTCGAACGGTGGCACGTCTAAAACTGGGATCCTGCAGGACCGCATACCGACGCTCTCAAACTAGGAAAAGTTGATGATTTTTTTTATTATAGACGTCAGGTTCTCATCGTTGTGGTTCATACTGAACGGTGGCACAAGGAAAGAGCTCGATATTTCTCTCTCTCTCTTCGTGAGCGAGTTTGAATTTGTCTCCTTTTAGAGACCATGACATACCATCTCTAATTTCCTGTTGACTATTTGTTGCGTATCTGGTTATGCAAATTTCAGAGTTATAGTTGAATGTATTTGAGTCATATCAAAAGTCAATTAGCATAAACCACAGATGCAAATACGCGTCTATTCTGGAAGCAACTTTCAAAACCACACTCCAACTGTGCGCTGAGCACTCGTGGCACCATGTCCTCTTTGATGGTCCAAGCACCTAGCAACTACATTATGTTTTTGAAAGAACCACACGAAATGTTTAGCCCCAGTCAACCTTAATTTTTAATATATTAGTTGGGGTCTTACGTCCCGAAATCTACGATATGACTATGAGAGACGCCTTAGCGAAGAGCTCAGGAAATTTCGACCTTCTGGCGTTCATTAAAGTGCACTGATATTGCGCAATATACGGGCCTGTTGCCATTTCGCCTTCCCCGAAATACAATCACCGTGGCCGGGATGGAATCAATGACCTTCGGGTGAACAGCCGAATAGCGTAACCGACACTACTGCGGCGAGAGCCATCTTTGTTGTGCGTGGGGCGATATGACTCCTCAATAAAAACAAATCTGAAATAAAAAGGAGGTAATAGTTCTATTCAAGAGTTTTATATACACACACACACACTATATATATATATATATATATATATATATATATATATATATATATATATATATATATATATGTGTGTGTAAGACAGAGCTATGGTTACAAATAAAACACCAGTACTAAGGGCTGTTGCATTAAACGATTTATTTCCACCGAACCATTAAGGAGAGTGTCAATAGCGAAGGAAATGCTTCTACAGATACGTCGATGAGTCCAGGTGGACAAGGAGTAAAAAAACAAAAAGAAATCGTAACCCAATTCTAGAAGGCAGTGTTTTAAAAGAAGGTGGGGGTGAGCTGTCACTTCATTACGCAACTCCCGATCACCTGCTTCCGATTTCTGTCTGGCTTTCAAACTAAAATCTTTTTATCGATCGTCGTGGTTAGCACGATTGCAAGCACCAATGAAGTGAACACTTTGATGTCTTGAAAACAATAATCACTAACTGAATAACACACACCAATATTTATTCAATCCTATCACGAAGTCTTAACCATGTCAGCACAGAGCTTCCGGCAGCGAAATTTTCTCACCGCGAAGCCACATACAATCGTTTCACTAAATCGGGCACTGTTGCGTATACCCTGAATTGCAGTGCCGTGCAAATTCACAGCCGTAAAAAAAGAGGTGGCGCAACCGACCGAAAAAAAAGCATCAACAGACAACGAAGCTCCAGGCAAAAATCTGGTGATGTATTTCAAAATAAATTTTAGTCTCCCTCTGCACTCCGAACTTCTTTGCCAGCTTCAGTTTCTCTTTACTTTCTTTATTTCCTTTACTCGTTCCGAGTGGCGGCAGCTTGCTGCAAATACCGGAACGGGTGTTGCCATCGCGGACGTTATAACAGACGCCCCGGAGGTCGCACACACTGCTGCAATAACGAGAGCCCTGTGCTGCAGAAGCACAAAGCTCGGCTCGGGAATGACTCGCTCGCCGTTTGGCCGATATTAAGAACCGAGAAAGAATAGAGGGACTTTCGGTGAGGTCCGTATCGAACAAGAAGACTGGCAAGCGAGAACTTGATTTACCCCTAAGTTAGATCGCCGTGTTGTATTCTATTTGTCGCCAAGTCACCACTTCTGTAACATGAAAAGTGTTTATACGTTCCTAGTAAAACAACGTGCCGAACTATATAAATAGCATGCAAGAAGAAGGGAGTGTATTTGACGGTGATAGTTTTTGTGTAAACCTGTCTAAGTGTTATACCCCGTTTTCGGGTTTGGCTTCCCTGAGCGTTCCTTTCCTCAACAACTCTTTATTTGAATATTTTATACTGAGAAGATTGCTTACGCTGTCCCTATTCACTTATAAATCACTCCCGCCAAATGCGATTGTTGCCCTTATTGCTCATTCTTAACAATAAAAAATGAGCAAAAATCGAACTTCAGCTGCACTGGTATTTGCGAAATTACTAATAGTATTTTTTTGCGCTTTTGGTCGAAGTTGCCGTTTCCAGTGATAACGACCATCAACGCATATCACAGCGATGACAAAACAATCATCAATAATTAAGGCCCCGTCATACAAAAATGAGTTTCATAGCACCGCACCTAATAACACTCAACTCATCACAACTCTAATTGTTCAGGGCAATGGTTGCTTTGTAAACTAGACATTTCATTCTGGGAAAGATGCAACAGATGAACATGTGTAATAGGGTTTAGAACATGTGCTCCTCCGTGCTAGCATATCTGACGTCGTCCTGTCTTTGCTCCACTGTGCCTGTTTTCACGAGATTTCAGTTTGTGCGCGAAAAAAAAAATTCTAGTTTTCCGCTCCATTTGCTCCCAGGTGCCGCTCGTTTCGTGCAGTACTTGCGCTATTCTGGCTACTGCTCCGTGCAGGACAAGCCCGAAAGGAAGTTCTTCAAGCGAGTGTGAAGCTTAAGTTTGCCAACATAAGAAATTCTCTCTCTCATTGAAAGAACCATGCATCGCGTGTGCACACCACGTGTAACCTTGTGTCGAGCATCTGGCCAGTTAAGTAATTTGCATGTGCTCGTATAGGCAAATTTTAACGCGATGCCATTGGCACTTTTCTGGGTGCCCAGGGCTTCGCGAAATACGAAACGAAAAGGATGCTTACCTAAAGCAAACCTGGCAGCAGAGCATTAACGTGTCAGCCTATTACATCAGTGCCTGTGTGCCCCCGCTGCTGTACCGGTGGTCCTGCGCACACTAATTCGGAAATATTCAAATTAGGTTGTTGGGCGACGGCACCGTCTACATTCACCGTAAAACTTTTCCCACGTTCCCTCAAGCACAGATGTGTTGAGAAGAGAGAGACGATGCGCGCATTTTACGCATACATTTCCTAAAAGCTAGTCAGAAGTTCTCTTCCTGGATTCCTTTGGCTACTGGCGCTGTCTGTTATGTTTGTGACAGCAAAATAATGCTGTCCAGCTGAAATCGATTCATGTATTCTACCGTTAATACCTACAGCCTACAGATATATATCGAAACCAAGCCCCAGCGACGCAGGATTTACATATTGTTGTAACGTGAAATTTACAAGTGTGCGGAGTGAAAACATGTTGATTGGTGCCGAGCTGAAGCACCCATTCGAGAAGTTGGTCAGGTGTTTAACATCTTTTACTATGCCTTAAAGTCATCTTGAGAGAGAGAGAGAGAAGAAATGTAGGAAATGTAGGGAGGTTAACTAGACTATGCGTCCAGTTTGCTACCCTACACATGGGGAGGCGGAGAGGGGAGTAAAAGAGACAGAGAAGGATAGACACATGTCACATCACACACACAATGCCGAGTTTCACAGGCGGTCCCTCAATAAAGTTGCTGCCAAGCATCTCAGGAGGGCTCGTGTGGCTTTCTGTGCTGATGTGCTGCGCGACCAGGCTCCTAAGATCTTTGCTTCATTAAAAGGCCGGTCATCGAGTCTATTCAAGGCACACTGGAGAGTCCGGCGATGTTAATCATCTTGAAAAGTTTATTATACGCTATGGGGACAGGAACATGTTAAATGCTGCGTGACAGCTTTCTAGCGAAGATTGCGTTTCCTCACAAGTGTCATTGGGCGTTGTAGTTGTGCCCGCAAGAGAACCGGTGCAGCTTGATATGGGAATGGGATCTTTTAACGACGTCATTTGTAATTTCACTTCAACAGGTTTCATCGTTGCCTTCATAAGGGTGTACAACCAACATTGTTGTCAAAAGTCTTTGAAGTGTTACCTGCTTGACATGGTCCAATTCAGCTTGATGCCCATAGTAGTACAAGATGTTTCCATTTCCACACTTAAATTTAATGAACAATTTTGCATGCTTTCTTTTAGAATCAGTGTGTAAGCCATTTTATTATATTAGGCTAATATTTGCCGACGATAGCGAATGCATACGTAATAGACACGAGACGTTGGAGTAGCGCCCCCGCGTGGGATGTCTAGGTGACGTCATGGCAAGGACTCCTCAACGACAGCCATTGCGAACATACATAACATGCACTTGCTTAGCCCGTTGTTCCGTTGTTTTCATTTGCTTTTTGCTCGTCTCAAGCTACAAATGAATGACGAAAAGAGCATCAATAATCTTCATCTTGAAACAAATAAAAAGGTTTACTTTCGCTTATGCAGCGGTACCCTTGCTGAGGAGCTCAGGATGGGTCTAATTCCCGGCCTTGGGAGCTGACGGGGGTAAAAGCAAGAACAAGTTTCTGCTTAGACGCAGTAACATAATTGCCGCATAGTCATGTCATAGTTTTAACCTTCAAGACACCATATCTTTTTTTCATCATTAGGTTAAGTTGTTCACGGGCAATTTTATTTTGTCTGCACTTCGGTGAATTGTGTCGGACGCATCGGCGTATCCATGGAGTCTTTTTGCCGGTGTGCGAATACCACGTTCGAGTGCAGTAGTGAGTCTCGCAAAATTTTCGAATGCACTCTCTCTAGAATGCTGCGCCAGTTTTCTCTTGTACTTGCTCAGTGAGCATGTTCTTTTTTTTTACGTTTTTCTCGCATCAGTTTCACTGTTGAGTTTCACAGAAATTATTATAGTGAGGTGTGGTTGAGCTTAAGTGCAGAAACTCGTATTACTGTCAGATTGTCTCATCGTGCAGCATCGTTGCTGCTGTGTGCCCTTTAGCACTTTAAAATGGCTAACACGTAACTTGGTTTTCTTTTTAGTTTATCAACCTTGATCTCACACCTGTCTGATCTCAAACGCCATGTCTGCCTGTATATGTGAACATGGCGTGTGAAATCAGTCGTCACCTCAGTGATGCGATTGATCTTTATAATAGTATGCGGGCCACGTCGCTATAGCTATGTGTACCAGCGAAAAAGTTCATTTCGACAGCGTCATTTATTTGGAAACGTTCATATCAGCTGTGCTCACACCTGAACTGAACATTACCTTTTGTGACGCGCCAGTAGAGCGAACCAGCATTTTACGCAAACTACGGTTTATGACTACATTATCTCCAGTGACTTTTGCGAAGGAATCTACGCATAAAATCCAAGTAAATGGAGCAGGCAGCATTTTGGAAATTGCTGTGTTTGCAGCTGCTTATTTTGGTCTAATATTTGCAATATGTGGAGTGATTGTTTTTGGTAGACAGATTAGTGGTAAGTCTCTCGGTGAAGATTGTGCCATTCAGTCAAATCACGTAGATTTTTTGCAGAGGCAGTCGTAACATTCCTAGTAAATAACAACGCCGTCAATGAATCGAACACGTCCGAGTTTCATTTGTTATACTTTTGCACACAATTTTAACCCCGACGTCAATGCCTAGTTGCTTTCAAGGAAAAACCTGTTAGTTTATTTTACTATTAGCATATTTTTGGAGTAGGCACTAAAAACAACAAATCTCGTTCTGTCGTGAATCATGACTTTCAAAGTGAATTTCCCGTCCGGGTGGTAGTTTGCTTATGCTAAGCTATATTGTTAAAATTTTGCGCAGCCCAAGTAACTTCCATTAATTATAAAACCTCCCAGCTAGTGACTTGAAAGGTTTGCATCACGAAATTGAGAGATAATGTCATTCGTATCGCCAAAGAGCGCACACACAACTGGGTAGAAAACTGGCGAAAAGCGTTGGCGGAGCAGACGAGTCCTTGCAGATTCGTCACATCACCGCGACAGCAGCGACATCAGGGCTCGTTCTTGGGGCTAATAAGTGCAGCCAGGCGCTATTGCAAGAATCCTGTAGTTTCCCTTAATGCTTGTAATGAATTCATACTTTAAAGAAACGCCATGCCTGCGCGGCAGGCACAGCACAGTCACAGCCAAAGCTATAGAAGAGTGGTTTTTCCAAGCCTTTTCTAAACACTCATTGCGTAACTGCTGTAAGCAAACTTGCTGGGTACCCACTTAAGCAATAATAATCATAATTTACGTGTAGTAGGCTGGCATTGTCTATGCTATTTTTTTGTTATTCTTCTGAGAAGCGTGGTATTCACTAAAAACTTGAAAGGAAGTCTGTGCCAATTGTTCAAACAGTAACTGACGATGATGAGGAATTATGTCTGAACTGGGCATGCCCCACAGTTAATAGGTGATCACAAACAAGCTTTTGTAATGGGTTCGAGCATTGGACGACCCACTCGTTACGTTATTTGCATTGTGTGACGACAGGTTGTTTTTCATGCTGTTCTAAAACGGTTTATTACTCATATTAACGCAATTACTTTCCCGGCATCAAGTCTGCCTAAGCCAAGTTTGTGAACAAGTCCTAAGCACCGGCGTGTCTTAGGGGTAGAATAATGGGTAGGCACGCAGTGGATCCAGGTTTGAGCCTTACTGCCTTCTTGGTAATATTTTGTTCTTCCTATTTTGGGAGATAGCGCTTATGGGCACCGGCTGCGGTGGTGGCGGCGGCGGCGGATAACTACAGTGCCACGCGTGACCCGAGTTGTGATCTCATAACAGATTTTGCGGCAAAAAACCTGCAGTAGCTTTCGGAGCGACGCCTTTTTAACGAACTGTAAGTACATAGACAGTATTTTTTTTTTTTCAAATTGGTAATGAAGTTTTAAAAGCTCAAGTGTCCAATTAGTTGATGGTGAGATTACCTGCTGGAAAAGTACGAAGTCCAAAGCATGAAGACACATTAGCGGGTTTCCTTACAACCTCCCGTATTCAATTCTTATAATATTCTGCAGCTGTATAGGTTCAACCTTTTGGAAGCAATGGAAAAGAATAAAAAGGGCTAAGCGATGATGTGGCCATTACATGTTTTTTTTAAGAAATGGCGACAGCAATTCTCAGGGGCGCTCATATTTTATGCCCCTTCTATGCAGACAAAACATGCACAGATGAAATACCCAATGTGGACGCACAAGTGCAGTACACCGGTTTCACAGTAAGTATAATCAGAAAGAAAGAAATAAGAGCAGTCATAAGCATCGTGGAAACCTCTTATCTTGGGAAATAACTTAACTCTCTGGGAATACTGCTGCTTTAGACGATATTGTTATGCACCCAGCATCTGGGATAAGAAAACGTTGCGGGAGTGCAGCACCGTAATCATGGAAGCAGGCTCACACACACCGCACGCCGCAGCCGAGTTTCGAGCATCAGTCTGTGCGTGTTGCTGTATCAAAGCTTATCCAAGGTTTCGAACGAGACGACCATGTTTTGTCTGTTTTCCTTGTGTACACTTGATGGAAGAGATGGATGCCACCCACCAGAGAGTTTCGTCAAGACCACGATTTCATGCGCTCAGCTCGAAAATGCGCGTAGCCGGGGGGGTTCAATACAATTTGCTTATGTCTGCCGCTTCCATCGATTGTTTCTGGTCGTTCGCTTATGCCTTCATTAAATAGAGAGCCCAAAATATCCTTTATACTTTCGTGCGAGACAGCGACCCGGGGTGCACGCCGTGGATCTTGAAGTCTGAAAAACTCAGAGTGCAGTTCTTTAAGGCGCTAAATCCTGCTTTGAGCAGCGTCGTTGTTGCCGTTGTCGTCAGTGGCATAACCGATAGACGTGAAAAAGTAGCCGATAGACATAAAGAAATAAAATGAGCAAAATACGTCTAGCATGAATTGAGATTTGAGCCTAGTTACTCTGTGTGCAAGTCGAGTATTCTGTCGAAGTTGCCGTCAGCGTCACCGTCGGTGGCTAACCCACAGATACAAAAAAATAATAAAAAACTACCCAGGATTGAATATGATTTTAACCCTGGCACTCTGCGTGACAACCGAGTTACATACCGAAAAGCCCCAATGGTGCTTAAAGCTCGTTTGCAGGAAGACCCCGTAAAGAACCCAGAGGATTATCATAACAGTCAGTCATCACACAATGCTATAGTTGCAGAACGAGTGGGTGGTTCAAGGCTTCCTACACACTGCAATGTGATCAGCCATAATTTTTAATCGTGATCACACACATGCAACATCGATCAGCTGCACACAATAAGTTACAGATGTGTAGCCTGTACATCTCTTATCCACAGAAAGATGAATCGTGTATTGAGGGATGTCCTACTCTACAATAATTTTAATATTTCGTGTTGTCGATACCTTGCGGAAAGCCAAGACTTCAGAACAGTTGGCTTTGTCCTAATACGAGGCTCATGATCTTGGATGGTTTCTTTTGTTATTATTTCCTAGCCCTGTTACTCGAAAGCCGTTTGTAGACATACGCAACAAGTACAGCAGCGTCGCATTCCCAACATTTATTTAAGCTTACTGAATAAAAGAAGAGTTCTGGGAGTGGTGTGGCACTAACATCGACAGGAGCATCACCGATTGAGCACAACTGGTGGTTTGCAGAAAAAAAAAGAAGAAAACAAAACCACGGCACCCCGACGACATCACATCATCTAGACGAAAAAAAGTATGGCACACAAGATTGAAATAAAGGTAGCAATAATTTGAGAGGTGGTGAACAGAAAGAACCATAGTGCTTCATAAAGAAAGCAAGAGAATACCAATCAAGAAGGGTGTAAGGCAGGGGGACACAATCTCCCCAATGCTATTTACCGCGTGCTTACAGGAGGTTTTCAGAAGCCTAGAATGGGAACAGTTAGGAATAAGAGTTAATGGAGAATACCTTAGTAACTTGCGCTTCGCCGATGACATTGCATTGCTGAGTAACTCAGGGGACGAATTGCAACTCATGATTACGGAGTTAGACGAGGAGAGCAGAAAGGTGGGTCTTAAAATGAATCTGCAGAAAACGAAAGTAATGTACAACAACCTCGGAAAGGAGCAGCGCTTCGAGATAGGTAATAGTGCACTTGAAGTTGTAAAAGACTATGTCTACTTAGGGCAGGTAATAACCGCAGAGCCTAACCACGAGATTGAAGTAACTAGAAGAATAAGAATGGGGTGGCGCACATTCGGCAAGCACTCTGAAATTATGACAGGTAGATTGCCACTATCCCTCAAGAGGAAGGTATATAACAACTGTATCTTGCCGGTACTTAGCTACGGAGCAGAAACCTGGACACTTACAAAGAGGGTTCAGCTTAAATTGAGGACGACGCAGCGAGCAATGGAAAGAAAAATCGTAGGTGTAACCTTAAGAGACAAGAAGAGAGCAGAGTGGATTAGGGGACAAACGGGGGTTAAGAATATCATAGTTGAAATAAAGAAGAGGAAATGGACATGGGTCGGGCATGTAGCGCGTAGACAGGATAACCGCTGGTCATTAAGGGTAACTAACTGAATTCCCAGAGAAGGGAAGCGGGTTAGGTGGAGACAGAAGGTTAGGTGGGCAGATGAAATTAAGAAGTTTGCGGGTATAAATTGGCAGCAGCAAGCACAGGACCGGGTTAACTGGCGGAACATGGGAGAGGCCTTTGTCCTGCAGTGGACGTAGTCAGGCTGATGATGATGATGATGATGATGATGATGATGATGATGAACAGAAAGAAGCAACTTGAATTCACTCTAATATTCAGTTACATATAAAGTTACTTAAAATCTACTTCAGTATTTTGACCTAAATCATTGACTACTTTCTGATTCATTAGCGCGTCTGACTGTGAAAGGCCGTGTCAACAATTTACTTAGTCAATTTTATCCATACTACAATGTATTAAATTGTTTATTGTTCTTCATTAGACGAAGCGTTACCTAATGATCTATCGGTGACCAGGGACAAGCACAAAATGTCAGTACACAACGAAGGTAACGCATATAACTGCTCGGCCACAAACCAACTAACAACAGGTGCTTTTTTTCTCTACTGATTTCAAATAACATGGAGGTATCCATAATAAAAGACTTGCGTCAGAAAAACGAACAGCAAAAAACACTGATGCATTCACGCCGCAAGTAGTGTAGGCAAGATGTGAACGGCAACTATACAACTGAAGGAAAGTGGTATAGATCGATAAAGGGCGCTTGTGCCATGCTTGGGTGCTGGAACGAGGCTCCTTGAAAATTCCCGATGAATATCGTATGAGGCCCGCAACGAAGAAGACGTTACGGAAACGCTTTCGTTGTTTGACGTAGTATATCAACGTGAGATGGGACCCTGGAGCTGTTCGCGCCATTATCATAATGCCAAAACTGGGTCACGAAAACGTTGCAGTGCCTCGTGGCCCCCACTATAGCAATTCCATAGCTTTGACTACCATCAGTAGTCTGCACCTGTGCATCTGAAGGTGATTCACCTGCTGAATGTTCTAAATATAACATGGTGGCAACAGGACTTTACAAATATATACTACAAACCAACCACATGTGAAATTTGTCAGCATGACTTTTTGGGATAGTTGGTTAAATGCTTCAAACGAGGCATAGCGCTAACACAGGCGGGTGAGGACAAGACAACAGGACAATCACTGGTTAGCTCTCATTGTGTTGTATCTTTCTCGTTCGCGTGTGTTGCCGCTATGCCGCATTTTGGAGGCATGTGAAGAACAATGCTAGCAAGAAACGAACGGTGCTAAACAGCTTGCTACGTCGCAACTTCGGCGTATGGTTTAATGTATCGTTACAGTACCCCTGATGATCGTACCAAGTGTGTTACTTACATATTCAGTTCCTCAATGAATATATTTTATAGGAAGAAACTCGCAAGGCTCTTAAGGAATTACCTGAGGCGACTCAAAAGTGAAAGTCATCCAGAGGGTCGATTCAAGTGTGCACTCTATATGAGCATCCATCCTGCACTAATCAAAAGTCAATAATGTTACTTTCACTAAATCCTATTGCTATAAGAATCATAAGAAGTTTCCCTACGCACTATGCACTTAAATTCCTTGACCACCTTATATTGCGCATTCGGGCGTTCACTTGCTTTAGTATAAATTTCACCACCCTCGCCATAGAGAACGAACCACGCGAATGCCACTTCTTTTAGGAGCGAAGCTCCTAAATTCTTGTTAGTCCACCAAAATTTACTTTTAGACTAGTTGAACTGTCTTGACACCATGAAAGTGTCCTAATGGTAAGCGGAAGGACCCAGCTTCGGTGAGCAAGAAGTGCACGCACGTGGAAAAAATGCGAATAGTGCATGCGAATTTCTTAACCCATGCATGTCTTTTGTGACAGGTTCGTAGCCACCTAGTCGCAAGACTCACTCAGCAGGTGGCGCTAGTGTGAGTGACGGACTGACAGACGGATGGACTGACGGACAGACAAACAGACAGGCAGGCAGAAAGCTTAATGAACGGACGCATGAACAAATGCATGGACGGATGGGCGCACAGAGGGACGCAAGGATGGGCGCACGGTTGGACGCATGGACGAATGGACCTCATCGCCAATGACTGCATCGTGCAGCACACGCTTTCCAAATACGCAGTCAGATGTATCCATATGCAACCTGCCACGATCCGAGGGACGTGCATAGACATAGTGTTTGCAAAATTCCCACAGCAGCCAGTACAAGACCTTTTCTCGCTTCATTTTAGGGACCATAAGACCATAATAATAAAGGCACATCTCAATCCAGCCGCCATGACAACGATGAAATAAAGATAATAAACTAATGATGATTGATTAGTGGGATTTAACGTCCCAAAACTACCAAATGATTATGCGAGACGCCGTAGTGGAGGGCTCCAGAAATTTCGACCATCTGGGGTTCTTTAACGTGCATTCAAATCTCAGTACACGAGCCTACCACATTTTCGCCTTCATCGGAAATACAGCCGCCACAGCCGGGATTGGATCCCTCGACCTGCGGGTCAGCAGCCGAATACCTTAGCCACTAGACTACCGTGGCGGGGCAAAGTAACAAACTAAGAAACGAAGCAACAAATGAACCAGAACAAGATAAAAGAAATTGACTTGTATAATATACGAAGTTTTTCGTCTTTTTAATTATGTATAGGGCTAATTATTTATAAGAGAGTTACGGTTTACATATGATCTTCCTCTCTCGAGGTTCTCCGACTTATCATCATTCATTCCTTGGATATGGAGGAATTTTTTTCTCCAAGCAGCCGGGGTCACTCCACAAAATTTGATGATGATGATGGTGACGAGGATGATGATGTTGATGATGATGAGGATGTTGATGGTGATGATGGTGGTGGTGATGATTATGACCTAATGTGGATGGTGCTCACCCACAAAGAGGGACGGACCAAGAACCGAGAGGCAGGATGCCTAATGTTATGAAATTATGAAACCAAAACTTTCTTCGTTGTCATGAGTTTGCAGTCTGCCATGCGTAGGAGGAGTCATGACCAATTGGTACAAAAAATAAGACATTGCCATCACGAAGCTGTAGCACGAGGGCATGATACTATATATCAATGGCTGCCTGGACATATCGGTATTACCTGAAATCAATTAGCCGATGATGCAGGCCGCTCAGCCCAAGAAGGAACCCGTGTAGTCCCGATTCCTCTATCAAGGAATGATGCAGCAAGACAACTTTACCTGCTGGCTCGAGATCTCACACGCACGTTTTGGTCGTCTACCAGCTTCCAAAGGTGTCAATTTTATGAACTAGAACCTTCGCTCAAGCTAAAGCTACCATCACAACTTTCCCGCTCCAATGCGACACTGTTATGCCGCCTTTGGTTGGGTGTTGAATTTACAAAGGTGTACTCCTTTCGCATTGGTATGGCAGACACTCCTACATGCGACTACTGCGGAGCTGAAGAGACCATCGAACACGTCCTGTGCAGCTGCGCTTGCTACGACACACAGTGATGCCGGCTCCGGATGGTTTTGAATCAACTTGACCCCGGACCATTTTGTGTGCAGAAGATACTAGGACCTTGGGCATCTGCCTCAGTTGCGCAGAAAGCAACTAAAGCACTGCTACATTACCTAAAGTCAACAAACCTGAGCGACCGCCTGTAGACTGTGTGTGCTCCCCGAGTGTGCCCATGATTGTGTGTACCTTCTCATCTCTCTGCAACCTCTTTTCTCCCCTTTATCCCTTCCCCAGTGCAGGGTAGCAAACCGGATGTGCGTCTGGTTAACCTCCCTGCCTTTCCTTGCATCTTTATCTCTCTCTCTCTCTGAAACCAAAACCAATCTTAAAAGTTAGTTTAAAGATAAAACTTGGGATAAATGAATCTGCTTCGTGAGCAAGCGTTCAAACCATCTTTGTTTCCTGAGACAAAGAACTATGAATTACAAACTAAGAATCTGAGTTAGTGAGGATAGATTAACAAGGTAATATTTTTGTTGTTTTGATGTAGTCATTTAACACAGTAGAGCCTGCATCCCTGTGGCGGTAACCTAATGAGGTGCCAACAAGTGATGAAATTACTCTAGCATTTACTACAATATCTAACTTCTGCGATGGGGCCTGTAGAAATATCTTTCTCTGATAAGAATAGCGAGGACAGAGTGAAAAGAAACGTTTACTTGTTTCAATTTTGTTGCGAAAAATGCACAACGAGGACGCCTTAAGTTCAGCTTTGTTCTCGTAATAATTTAGTTGTGAAACTGCACAGCGTAATCTGGTATAAGTAACGTCTAACTGGCGAGATACACACCAATGTTTATTCCAGTAATGCCTTAAGTGCTCGAAATCTTTAAAATTTTCGAGCGATAATTTGCCCATTTCACAATGCAAACAAGCATTTCTGAAGCTTAACGCTGTCAACTAAGTCATATTTGGCAAAGCTGGGATGATGGGTCCACTCAGGGATACTGCCGCTAAAAAGTTCCCCATTTCGTTCAAATATAATTCACGTTGGCCTGGTGCCTACAGTAAATGCAGTTTTTGTATGTTTTTTGGGAATAAATAAAAAAACGTTCCATCAGTTCTACATTTTTGTTGCACAAAGTTCAGAACATACTGATCGTGATTCTGTAATGATCGCTGCTGCTGATTTGCTTGACGGCATTTTTCATAGGGTTACAACAATAGACAATAATTCTGCAATAAATACTAAGGTATAATATGGGAGTCGAATCGAAAGGGATCAGTCAAGAGAGAAAAATGCCAACCCAAGAATTTTCTTCTGACAAAGATGAATCAGTCGCAATTTTATTGCTTATCCCCCGGCGAGCTAGGTAATTCACTAACTGGCGGTTTGAATACTTATGTGGCCGTTTTTTTTTTGCGTTATGAGGAGATATATAATCAAGCTGTTTGCTAAGCATTGACTCTACGTTACTTGTGGGCCAATATGTTTAATTTTTACATTCAGATGCTGTAGCATTGCTTGTGCAATCTTACTTTGTGGGGTGTGCAATCGCGCCCAATGTGCTTCGAAGAACAACTTTGGTTCTTCAATGAAAACATAAAAGGAGCGTTTCTGGTGGGAACTGTATGTATTTAGGAATGCTTGCACAGTAATAACCTAGATTTATTTAGCAGAGTAGGTAGGCGAGCTTCCACATACAACACCCAGTTTGCAACAGACATAGGAAGATCAAGGCACAAACGAAACGCTTCCCTTTCCAACAGTACCAGGGGTTTCAATTTATAAGTTGCACTGCCAGAAAACAGTACATATCTGAATATAGTAGGGCACATATAAAGGTTATATATCATTATTAGCGTATCTCTTCTCAACCCCGCTTTATGGTTTGCGAGCTTCTGTAACCACACCATGGCACGTGTTGCCTTAGAAGAGAGATTATCAACGTGGCTTCTCCAATGTAATGAATCATTACATGTGATGCCTCAATATTTAAGTAAATTTACCTGTGCAATGAGCCTGTTAGTATACATTAGTGAGATGTTGATGTGCTGCATAAAAAAGAACGCAAGAAGCCTGTTTTCATTGATGTTCAACGTCATAGAAATGTTTTTGAGCAACGCTTCTAGTGTAAAGGGATAGGTTTGTAGACTTTGGTATAGTGATTACAGATCGCTATTACTCGCAAAGAAAGGAATATTGTCTGGATGCACATATAACTGAGTTTTCTCATTTAATTGAATTGAGCGTAAGAATATGTTAAATAAAACTGGCGGCATGACATCCCCCTGTGGTACGCCACGTGTCTGCTTATAACTTTTCGATGAGCACCTATCTTTAAAGCAATAGAACTCCCTTCCTCCTAAAAACTTAGACACACATGCAGTGATATAAGAAAGTGGTTATATGCTATTCGTTTCAATAAAATTGAATGCTCAACCTTATCGTACGTTTTAACTAGGACTAGAGTAACTAATGTATTCGCGCCGACGCCTAGCCAGTTGTATGCGGTTCTCTAAATGAGCATGCGCTCACCATGTTGAGCAACCAGATCGAGAAGCAATTTGTTTAGGGTTTCAAATTGAGTTATTATCAATATATTTTATTACCAGGTCATTCAAAACTCTTTTAACTAGCTTAGCCAGGTTAGACGTGAGTGATATCGGCCTTGTATTGTCTAGGGCAAATCTAGTTATCTGCGCTTTAAGAAGTAAAATCACTTTTGATAGCTCCCATTCGGCAGGTATCCAAGCTTTTGTCAAAGAAAATATCACCATGTTAAGTATTTCAGTTGGAGAAAACTGAAATATTACCTTTATCATTGCATTGGTCACCCCGTCTGATCCAGGTATTGAAGGCGATGATTGCCTTATTACCTCCACCAGCTCAGCTAAACTAACCTCCTCGAAATGATCACCCGCTATTAGATTCACAGTGTTCAGTGGCATAATTGTCAAAAATCTATCTTTAGCTCTTTCGCAATATTTTCTACTAGATCAGAGAGTTCACGGAAAGAATGAACTCGAGTCAATATTTCCAGATTAAAAATCTAAAAGCGCTTTTTTATTTTTAGCCCTAGAAAGACAATCGTACCATTTCGTTTCTTCATCCTTCACGATACTTATTGTGGGTCTAAGGTCTATTGCTATGAATTCATGATAACGCCAATTTCCGGAGCACTGGTTGACCATAAGTTGTTTCCATGCAGGTTTTTCGGTTTCTATAGCCCCTTATGCAATCTCCATTCCATCGCATACTAGTGGTACTTGTAGTCAGTACTCCAAGTACCACTATCTATCTTTTCGCTACCGCTATCTCGCGTCTTTTCATCATATATTTATGATATACAAGTACCGCCATCCAGCGGACATTCTAAGGCTATACAAGAGGTGGCTACTACCACAAACACGTGGCGTACGACCCATGGCGTAAGGAGCTTCGCCCCTAAAATGGCTCACGATAACGCCATAATATTGACTATTCTATTTTAATGACCAAATACTACCACTAACGCAAATACTAATACTCATACTAACACTGTTATGTATACACTCTTCCGAGAAGCTACAGCAGCATATTTGTTTTTACCAAGTTCGCGACAGCACCATGTTCACAAACTCGACCCAGATATGCATGTTGGAGTACCGCCAACCATGAAAAAGTGCGACACAAGCTTACTGCACTGGTTACGAATAGGTGTGGCGTACACTCGTCGTTACCTGCAGGTTATCGCGCGTGCAGACAGTCGCAATAGTGAGGCCTGTGACACCCCTAAGACAAGTAGACAAACCTTAATGGTTTGCTTTGCGGAATCGCTGTTTTGATGATGATTCACCTATTTTGTGCACTACGAACGCGAAGCAGGATTTTTCTTTTCGTTTGCTCTCAAGCTAACTTCACTCAATGGTGCTATTCACTCACGCCACTTGACTCTACACTGTATTTCAAGTGATATTGTGTAACAGCAATTACCATATCATGAGCCTTAGACAAAAAGCCACCCAATACTTCAGCTAGAATCAGGACAATGTCTTTTTCATTGTTGTGTTCGAGTGACACCGCTGTATATATTGAGATCCTATGTATTGAGATTCTACATATTTCACTGCCAGTCACTAGGCGGTGAAAAAGTGGAAGCAAAAAAGCTTCGATGGCCTCAAGCTAACAATGTAAACTGTGCACATCAACTTGCCTAAGCGTCAAACCTTAAATTCAGGCTTGCAAAAGGGACACTGTGATGCTGAAGGAACACGAATGAGAGATAATCAATAGCTGCTGCGCAAAGGAAGAACTCCAGTGCTTTTCATTATTCAGGACGGTGCGAAACGTATGCAAATGCGGCGAGTTAAAAGTAAGAGAGAGAAACCTCTGTGATTCGTTCTTTCTACGGAAGACCCAATTTGCATGCTTTCGGAATCATGCTAACGCATCAGGGTTCAAGTTGCACCTCTGAGGGCAACGCTTTTCGCTTCGACCGCGTATCAGTGCGGCCCACGTAGAGAACTTCGAAGTTGAAGAACAAAAGCCTTGC
Source organism: Rhipicephalus microplus (assembly GCF_013339725.1). Classification (NCBI taxonomy): domain Eukaryota; kingdom Metazoa; phylum Arthropoda; class Arachnida; order Ixodida; family Ixodidae; genus Rhipicephalus; species Rhipicephalus microplus. The sequence continues at coordinate 185,432,910 of NC_051165.1, read as the reverse complement.
TTTGAATGAAATTGATGGCCATCGATTTCATTCGAAGCAATTCGATTTCTCTTGTAGAAAAGCTGGAGTGCGAAAACAACCAAACCGAAACCAAGGCGAAGGTGTGGTAGAGCTAGAAAAAACTCTTGATTCCTGTTGTTCAAACAATTAAAAAAAACAAAAGAAAGAAGCAATTATTACTTGGTCACTTCCGTAGTGATTGCCTTGAACTAACGTACGTTTCAACACGTGTGACAGTTCGTTATTAGGAACTTCCGTATAATGAAAAACTTTATTTTTACTACATTTGTGTGGTGACTAGTATGTATGGCTCAGCTGTGTATGTTTCGTCGCGTGGTTTTTTGTGCACTGTATTTGCTTGCCTGGCACTGAGCCTCACTTACGCACACAGAAGATTTATGGCTTTCCATTGCGAACCAGTCGATTGAGCAATTGACATTTTTTCGGGCCATTTAGCGCTTACGCTGGCTTTGTTTTATCGGACAGTCTTCCACAATGTACCCGCGTGGTATGTTTACTTTCCTATTTGCTGTACAGTAAATGTATGGTACTGCTGCATATTAGCAGTAGGAATAGCTTCGCAAAAAATATTGTGGAAACCCACGAGCTGCGTGTATATTCTCTACGCTTGAATATAGACGTAAGCGGGAATCATTTGCTTCGTAAAAACACATCTGGTAAAAAGGGTAGTGGAGGGCTTCGGAAATTTCGACCACCTAGGGTTCTTTAACATGCCCCCAAATCTGAGCACACGGGCCAACTGCATTTTCACTTACATCAAAAATGCAGCCACTGCAGCCGGGATTCAATCCCGCGACCTGCGGGTCAGTAGCCGAGTACCTTAGACACTAGACCACCACGGCGGGGGATAGATAGATAGATGAGCGAGCACTTCAAGTGATCTCGAGATATCGCCAAATTTACTTACATGATGATTCACCAACTCAACAACAGACTGTTTTCGCGTGTGAATCCTATAATGTTCTACTGTTCGTAAGTGCGTGACACATATTATTACGTAATGTAAAAGGAGTAGCTGGAGCGAGGTACAGGCACCAACCTCTCCCTAAACACATTTAACAAAAAACCTTTAATAACATACTACTTTTTGAACATTATCTGTGAGAACTAACAGACAATGATGCCGATAAAAGTATAGGAATTGGTATTAGGAGCACTTCCAATGTAAACGTGAAGAAAGAAAAGTACACGAAAAGATAACTTGCCGCCGCCAAGGACCGCGGGCCTCACTTAACGAGCTCTTATACACTTCTTTCCTTCATTTATAGCGAGGGTCTCATTCTGACGCACTTGAGGCCTTGAAGTATAAAAGTATCACGATTATTGGTCAGCTGCCACCTCGTAATAAGATTACGTGCTACGTGACGCCAAAAAAGGCAGAAATACTGTTCCACACTCAATGTCATGGCTACTAGCGGCACTGACTGACGCTCTCACGCTTAAATGCACATATATACCCTATAAAGCAGACGGAGGGATTACCGACGCCATATCTCAGTGGCAGAGCATCGAACACGTTATTCGAAGATCGCAGGTATGATCTGTGCCTGCGTCAAGTAAACTTTTTATTCGCATTTCTTTCTTCTATACGACTATACGACTTTCTAAATACGAGGCTTTCAGATCTGCAACCCGTAACGAAACCAGTAAGGTCATTGTTTACATCAGGTGCGAACTCACATATATTGAGCATCCAGTAACACCGGACGACAGCAACCAATACGTGTGCCTGACAGTTAAGCGTAAGAACGTGAAGTTCACGCTAGTGGCAGTATATATTTCGCCTTCAGGCCGCTTCGACCCAGCAAGATTAAGCGCCATTATATCAGCGACACCTGGGCCATGGATTATTACCGGTGATTTTAACGCTCATCACCCGCTGTGGGGAAGCCAGAAGATGAATCGTCAGGGAAAAAATGTGTCCTCCTTTGCATCTGACCACCAACTATATTGTTTAAATGACGGCACTCCCACGTTTTTACGGGGTCTGACATATAGTAGCTGTCTTGACCTAACTTTTGTGTCAAGTAGCCTAAGTACCAAGGTGCAGTGGTTTGCGGACAATGAAACGCATGGCAGTGACCACATCCCCACCTATATAAAGATCAAGGGGCTAAGCAAGTCGCAAATCGCGCCCGCTTCACGGATAGACTGGTCAAAGTACAGATCATCCACAGAGAAGCAATGCGAGAGAAACCAAGAAGGTTCTCTTGAAAGCCTAGAAGGTATAATGAAGGCCGCTATCCAAGAGGCAACGTTTAATTGTGGACCTTTGCCAGATTTTTGCAAATATGAGGTGGAGTTGGAGCGACTTCGCGCAATCCGTCGTCGCGCCGAACGACGTTATAGGCGCACGAAATCTATCTACGACTTGAGGGAAGCGAGACGTCTACAAAAGAAGATTCAATGTCGAATCAATGCACTACAGTCGCTACGATGGAAGTCACTATGCGAGTCGCTCGATCTCCACAAACCTCTTTCGCAAATATGGAGAATAATCCGCGGCCTACGAACATTGCCACAACAGCATCGTCCGTTCAAATGCCTTGCTCTCCACCAAAGCCGGCGGGAAATCGATGTAGCGGAAGACTTCTGTGCCAGGGTTGCAAACAAGGGGTCCGGGATCAACATGAGTAACCTACGAAACGCGCCGGTGTCCAGAGACACTCGGATGGACAATATGTTTTCTCTAGAGGAGCTTCAGGCAGCATTGGCAGCATGCAAGCGCTCGTCATCGCCTGGACCCGATGGAGTCGCTTACATGGCCCTTGCTAACCTAGGACGAACAGCTCGGCGTGCCCTTCTAGCTGTATACAATGACTCGTGGAGCAACGGTTTGGTTCCTCCTTCGTGGAAGTGCAGCCGTCTTGTGCCCCTACTCAAACCAGGCAAATCGCCTCTGGACATGGCCTCCTATCGCCCCATTGCGCTTGCCAGCTGTTTTGGAAAGGTGATGGAGAGAATGGTGCTGACTCGCCTGGAGTGGTACTTGGAACATAACAATATATACCCCGATGCTTTGACCGGCTTTCGACGGGGACGGTCTTTCATAGACAATGTTGTTGATCTTGTCACGTCTGTACAACAGCAGAAAAGCCTAAAGAGATTATCAGCGGCACTTTTCTTGGATATTAAGGCTGCATACGACAATGTACTACATGAAACCATCCTGGACGCCTTGGGCAGCATTGGATTGGGAGGCCGCGTTTACCAATGGATCTACAGCTATTTGAAGGACCGAACCTTCTTCGTTCAGACAGAAGATGGCGCAACAAGGCAACATCATATTTATCGCGGCGTACCACATGGTGGGGTCCTAAGCCCCATACTTTTCAACCTTGCGCTCATCGGCCTCGTTGACGTCCTGCCACACTCCGTACATCTGTCGATATACGCAGACGACATCTGCATCTGGGCATCAGGGGTCACGCGTCTACACGTACGAGCCAGGCTTCAGACAGAGGCTACACTGACGTCAAACTACCTTCAAGGACGAGGACTGGAGCTGTCATCTGAGAAATGCTCACTGGTTGCGTCACGCGCAAGACGATGACGCCATACCGCATCAGAATTAATGGACACACAATCAGCTATCAAAAGAGTCACCGTTTCCTGGGAGTAATAATAGATCGTGATTTGTCTTGGAGCCCTCATATCGCTTACATGAAGAAGAAACTGACCATGATCACCCACGTCCTAAGCTTTCTTGCGGGAAAATCATGGGGTGCATCGGTACGAGCCATGCTTCAACTGTATGCTGCACTTTTTCTTGGCTTCATGCGCTACAGCCTACCTGTGCTTGGCAAGGCCCGCATAACAAACGTACACGTCCTCCTGTCATTACAAGCTCAAGCACTGAGAATATGCCTCGGGCTGCCGAAATGCGCATCCTCAGCAGCGACTGTCGCAATCGCTCATGAACACCCTATCACAACCTACATTCGTGTCGATGCTTTAAGAACGCACATAGGACATACCACCCGGATTCAATCGCATCAACTCGCCTCCCTTCCAACTTCCAGGCCACGCTCTGCGTTCTGCTCTATTATTGCCCAACATCGCACGGTGATTCCCACGAACTTCGCGCACGCAGCAAGACCGTCGTTACCATTGTGGTGTGTACATCCACTGGAAGCCCTGATAACCATCCCCGGAATTCAAAAGAAGAAAAAATTGTCAAATTTGGCCCTAAAACAAACAACATTACTGTTTCTGCATGAGAAACACAGTGGACGCATTCACATTTACACGGATGGGTTGGTCACTTCAACAAGTTCAACAGCCGCAGTGGTTTTCTGGAGAAATTTATCACGATAAAGTTCAGGACCTTTCATCTGACATCATCCACGGCGGCAGAACTCACCGCCATTCGTGCCCCTCTGGAGTTCCTAGTTGAAGAACCACAACAGACATGGTCAATATTCTCCGACTCCAAAGGAGCTCTCCAGGGCATTGCCTCGCCATATCGTCATGGACCAAACTAACAGCTAATTGCTGAAATACGACTGCTTCATCACCGGGCTATAGAGAAACAACATGACATAGCGTATCAATGGATACCAGGCCACTGCAGCATTGATGGAAACGACCGTGCAGATGAAGCAGCCCGAACTGCTCATGATGATGCCCCTTGTGTAGCTATACCATTATCAAGAACGGACGCCGCTGCAAGGCTTCGATCACTTGCACGAGAACTGACACTCGCTCAGTGGAATTCACCGGCATTCACCAACGTCCACCTTCATAATTTGGACCCACACCTACAGCTCCGTCTTCCATCAGGAATAACCAGAGCAGAGGAGACACTTTTGTGCCGTCTGTGGATTGGGGTGGCCTTTACGAATGCTTATTCGTTTCGAATCGGAATGGCCAGCAGCCCGACATGTGACAACTGTGGCTGCGCAGAGACTTTCTCCCATCTTCTCTGCGAGTGTCCTCGCTTCAGCGTGCCAAGAAAAGAACTGTCGAAAGCTTTAGATAGAATAGACAATCGCCAATTGTCGGAAGAAAGGGTATTAGGACACTGGCCGAGACCGTCCTCTGCACGCAAGGCATTGAGAGCGTTGTTGCGCTTTCTGCGGGCAAGTGGTCTTAGAGACAGACTGTAAACAGCGTCGTGGATCGTCTGATGACCTTCTCTCTCCTTTTTTTTTACAACGTCTCTTTTCTCTCATCCTTTATCCCCCTTACCCCCTTCCCCAGTACAGGGTAGCCAGCCGGTCTGAGAACTGGCTAACCTCCCTGTCTTTTCTCATTTATTCCTCCTCCTCCTCCTCTTTCTTCCCATTTACATTAAAATTTCTTCTAACAACGACCTGTATACTTTCCTTGGCATAATTGCCAGTTAGTTCTCATCAATATTGTGTCAATGAAAGAAAACAAAGCCTTAAATTTACACTTGTTTAATTCATTACTGCTAGACAAGTATAGAGAACTGGTGAATTGCTCGGATATATTAATTTATTCCATAAATTTTCTACAGTATTTTTCACTGATGCGACATATATTATGTTGCATGCAATTGCGCATATCATGTTTTTTTTCTTTTTTTCCCTTTGTCGTCCCACAGCGGTGCCAAAGAGTTTATTTGTCAGCCACTGGATGCAAATGCACGCAGCGGCCAATTTCATGAACTCTTCTGACTAACCTGCAAATGAACGTTGGCATGCGCAACATCAGTCTCATGATGAGAGATCAAGACAAACACAGAGAAAAAAAAAAGGCAGAGGAATGACAGGGTAATCAAGCTTAGAATGTTTTTTTTTACCATACAAGAGGAATTGGAACAAAAATTCAAGGAATAACAAAATTATAGGCCCTTGACTGCCCCGAATGTGAATATTGATTGCGCAATAACTTGAAAACGTCCTATTTACCATATGTTTATTTTTCTATCGCATTACCTCCGGAACATCTTCCAAAAAGCCAAAGAACACGTATTATTGTGCACACCTTTGTTGCTACTCGCAGAATGATGCTTCCTCATAATCGAAGTCGAAAGCCTCTCCACGTAATCGGAGCAAACGGAGGCAAGGTCATACCGGTGCACTGCAACTATCCCGAGTCTTTGCGATCACCTTGACCCAGGTTAACTACGGCTTACCGTGAGCTGAGTTCCAAGCGCCACAAATGATTATTGCCTCGAACTCAGCTTTCGATATCGGCTAGCAAATTTTTCTTTCCCACATTCAGTCGGACAAATGGCTCATGAGCCAAAACGAAAAGAGACATGCACGACGAAAAAACAAAGATGACGCTGAGGTAAAGACAAGTTAGGTCCTGTACCGTAAAGAACAGAGGCCTTGTGCCGGTGGCGTCATCCATCAAGGAGTCAAGATTATTGAGTTATGAAGAGAAATTGGCTCACAGCAGCCCTCCTAGTTTCTGCCAAGGACTGGCGCTGCTGCGAGAAATCACGTAGCCAGCTTCAGACGGTACGCTGAGTGGAACACTGGCATAGTTTTTTTTTGTGTGTGTGTGTGGGTCAAACCACGAGACGCTAATGAGAACCTCCCGATTAGCTGTGGGCCATCCGGCACGCCAAGGAAGCCAGCCGTGTTCAAGGACTCGAGGCCATCACTTATGCTTGGGTGCCTGTCGCCTTACACTGCTAATCACCATCTCATATTCTCAACAAAGTTTTTACTCATTCACTCAGTAAAGACTGTGGTTCAGAAAATTTGAACTGCGTACTCACGTGGATCATACGTGAGTGCATGCAGCGCATTAGGCTTAAGAATAACCTCTTCGAGACATTAAATCTGATAACATGGAAGTTTTACAAGAGTTTTAAACAATTCGAAATGCGCTGAATAGATAGTTTAAAAAATCAAGAAACGAGAATTATAAGCTGTATTTGAAGATGATTGCCTGCGTAGTGGTAGCAAAGTGTGAAAGACAATAAACTAGTTGCTAAACAGGAATACCAAAGAAAATACGATCAACAAATCTTTTCAACAATTTATCTGTTGAAATATGAAGGGGTATCTATTGTCACGAAGCTGATAACCCTATTCCGAGAATATCCAAGACAATGTACTTTTGCCCAATATCTGCCTCTGAAGGAACAATGTTGTATCAGAAGCTCAGAAAGGGCTGTAGCCATGCTGTGGATTATTTAGAAATAAAATAAATCAAATACGTTATTGACCTAACTGCGCTGGCCCTTACACGCCTATATAATTTCTCTCTCGCTCGTTTTTGGATATTTCCAGACAGCACGCAGGTAGCTTCAGTTTTAGTAATCTACATGAAACAAAAATATCTTAAGCAGCTATTGTCCCGTGCCAATCTTGCGTATCTTTTCAAAGGGACTCGAAAAAGTATTATAATGTCACGTTCAGATGTTCACTAGAAAGGAACATACTAACATATGACACAATTGGGCTTAAAAAAGAGGTGTTGCACTGAAACCGCACTTATATTTCAAAAAAAAAAAAATCACACAATTTTGAAAATATGGTCATGACACTAGGTATATTTCTAGATTTTCGTAAAACTTTCAATTGGGTAAACCATTCAATAATATTTTGAGAAGTTTATACAATACGGGTTACGCGGAATCGTACTTGAACCTATCAAATCTTATCTGAGGGTACGCTACAAATAGGTGGAGGTAAATAATTATAAATCACACCTTAGGACTATGAGATTGGTGTTTCTCAGGGTAGCACACTGAGACAAATTCTCTTATTTTTCTATATTATAGATACAGTAAGAGTCTATGAGTATTGTAAATATATAGTATATGTTGATCATTAATTAATCAGTACTTAATAAAGGAACAGACTTGGAGACCCTAAAACGAAAGGGTAATACAGAATGTCACTACTTAGAGATCTGGAGTGCAATCACTGAACAATTTCGTTAATTAGCCATTTTCAACCAATCACAGACGGGTAATGACGGGGAAGATCATAGCCAAAAGAAATGTAATCGTTGCGCAATTGCACCCCTTGTGCAAGTTCAGTTGGCCTATTTTAAATGAATCGAAAACTTAATGTGTGTTGTTCCTTTCTCCCGGTATTTTAGAAAAAAATAGATGACTCTGTAACTTTTGGGCCATTTTAAATCAAAATTGAGAAACAAATTAGGATTCTGGGCATGACTTTCTTCACAAAATATGCCCCAGAAAGAAAAAGTGAAAATTTGATTGCCAAAATTAGGGAGAGCAGCCGGTGTAATAAATAGGAACCGCCTCTTATTTCTGCTAGCAATAAAATTATTTTATATTTTGTGCTTTTCAACTCACACATACTATTGCACACCATTATGCGAAAACACAGCGTTATCAAACTTACGGTAATTATTTTTGGTCCAGGAATAAGCGCTTCGTTCAATATAAAACGCCTCAATTCTTGAACACACCAAAGCTTTATTTCAGAAAGATTAAATTATGATGATTCACAACATATACAAACGTAAATTACTGAAAACATAAAAAAATCCTAAATTCGGAAGAACAGCACTATATTCGAAGAAATAGGAAATCTTTGAGCAAAAAAAAATTCTTTTGTTTTCATGTATCGCGCGCGATATCACGTTCTTTTATCGTGTACTCGTTACGGGAATGAAAAACTTTAAAAAGCACTCGCAACCACACTAAATGAACTATGCCTAAAAATGCTGACGCACTTAACACTACTAACAAAACCTTAGATCGCCTTATGTAAATGCCACAAGCCAGTTTACATTTCAGTGCCTCATGGATTTCGAGATGTAAAGAAACTAGCGCAAGTTTATTCCTACCGATGTTGGCCTCATATACGATACATATTACTTATTACCTCTTATACATAGGTGGTATTCAGGAAGCATCACTTTCATATGTTACATAGTGCAACTTTCCTCACTTTGTCACAAAATTATGCATTTAGATGTTGGGGAAAATTTTCATGTCAAAATTCGTTCAACTCTTGTCATTTCATACGTTTCCGCCAATTTTACTTGCAATTCTGCTCTTGACATGTGTATAAAACTTCCCTTGTATAACGTTCCTTAATAACATTACCTCAATGGTTCTAATTGTTCTATCACAGGCAATAGATGTTTGTAGCGGCATTCATACGTCGAATCTTGTAACGACAACAGCTAAGCTACTCAAACCAGGCAACAGCTTTGCCTGGTTTGAGTAGGGGCACAAGACGGCTGCACTTCCACGAAGGAGGAACCAAACCGTTGCTCCACGAGTCATTGTATACAGCTAGAAGGGCACGCCGAGCTGTTCGTCCTAGGTTAGCAAGGGCCATGTAAGCGACTCCATCGGGTCCAGGCGATGACGAGCGCTTGCATGCTGCCAATGCTGCCGGAACATTTTTGCATAACTTCGCCCCCCCCCCCCCTTCTCCCGAAAATTTCTGGCTATGCCCCGGGCCTGCGCAATAAGGGTCACTTTTGGTGACGAGGAAGTAAGACGGAAACAAGTGACAGTAGCGATGAAAATCATTGCCCAAATTTTCTACTTAGCAGCAGATCACCGCAAGCTTGTTTCTTCCAAACAAATTGGAAACCCGTCAACTAAATTTATTCAGTCTTCAAGCCACAGAGAAAGCAAGGAATGCGTTTCTGCTGAAAAGCGTGTCTTTACAACTTCTCGCAAACGTCAAAGCTTATTGTTGCACGTCAAAAAGTGATATTTTGAAGTCTTTTTTTTTTGCATGAAAATGTTTTCGGGTATTCGGTTACCTTATAAGATATCCTCCTAAACTAATACAATATCTTCGACCATGACAGCCGGTCTTATTATTCCAACGGGCATTACACGTAAAAAAAGCACCTTCCTAACAATATGTTATAAACAAATTATGAAGTAAACTTCTTATTGAACACTAGTTCACAAAGTTGTACTCTATTTCATCTGAAACAAACCCCATAAAAACTAGACATAACGCTAGCAACAAAATCATGAAAGCAAGCTCCTGAGAGACATGCAAATGTAAATAATGCAAAAAGCAAACTGGGATAAGCAAGCGATTGTACACGTACGTATGGCTCGGGTAACTTAGTGTGGTCAGAGAGCCTATTGGTTGCGTTAACTAGTTTGTGTAGGGAACTAGGCAATTGTGACGAAGATAATTATGTCACGTAGGAGGTGCCAACACATTGTTGGGGGTCGTTTTACTGCGCAACTACTTTATCAGCGACAACTTGGATTCACGCAAATACCAGCTTTACCAAGTCCGAACATTTACAAAAAAACAAAACAAAAAAGGCCAAAACGTGCATAAGTCTTTTTTTGATTTGCAGCAAGAGCTCAGTATATAAATAAAAAAACAGACCATTTTAAAGAAAACCGCCATAGTGTCCGTTAGAGCCAAGGCGCTCCGCCTTGCTGGTTCCGCCTTGTTCTTTTCCTTACGCTGTAATCATTTGCACTTGGCCACTTGCATGTCAGCGAAGTGAAGAGAAATAGTTTCGCTGTTTCTCACGTAATGCGTGCACGTACGAACCGAGGCTGCTGTGCCCATTGGCACGTTTCTCTACTGGTGCCTTTTTCCTCCGACTCAGCTAAGCTTTCATCGCACCTGACTTTTTTCACTGCCACCTCGTTTCGAGCTCCTTTAATAAGAACGTATTGTGTCACTGTGTTGAGCCAAGCGGCGACCCTGTTTCTCTTTTGCGTTCAGCTCCTCCCACTCTTACACTCTGCCCCAATTCACAACAATATCAGGCCCGCCTTTTAGGAAGAAAAGCAGCTGCCGTTCGCGTGCTAGCAATTTATCGAGGCCACCGTGACCTCATGTGGGCAGCGCCCACTTTTGTCGAGAACAAGAAGAGCAGGTCGAAGTTCAGATGGTGAGCCGCTGTCGCTTCTATGCCCTGCTCAACTAAGCCTCACACGAAGAAATTGCGACGATTCAGCTTGAAAGGGGCCGTCCCGCCATGAATTCGTGCCATAAACAAGCGCCCACTTTGATTACAAAGCTTGGCATGCTACGAATGGCCGCACCGTTATAAATCTTCTTATGCAGGTCTACTCGTTCACTTTTCACCCTGATAGCATTACCTGTCCCGCTAGCGTCGTGGAACATTATTTTTGTTGTCATATATTGTTCTCGCTAATATAGCTTTTCATACTTACCTGCAGCAGGCAACTTTAGCTTGCGCTATTTACTGGCCGAACCACTGTCCAAATCATGCTGTAATGCACCTAGTTCGACATTTCTTTCTCTACTGAAAAACCATCAGGACTACAAGGTTTCTTTTTAATATGAAAAACACTTCAGAGAAAACAATATCGATTGCCGCAGAGCCTTAGTACGATATATTTTGTTCCACCTCTTTCTTTCTACAAGTTCAAGATGGCAAACCCGACGTGCACCTGATTAAACTCGTTGCGTCTCCAAGCTTGTCTGTTTCTCTCTCAATTATTCTGATTTTGCGACCCTTTTAAAATATAATAACCTCAGACTGACCACTCTTTGAGAATCGGCAAGCGAGCTTTCTCCCGGAGAAACAAAAATTAATTTGACCCCATCTATTTAAAGAAACAAATCAAAAACAGAACATAATGAATTCTGGTTATTTTGTTTGTTTGTGAGAATACATCATTCATCGTAGTGTCAAGTAAGCGGTAACATAATAATATTTGTGCTGGCTTTGTAACGTTTTTTTTTACTTTGGGTTTAAATAGTAGAAATAATTGATGCGGCAAGGTACACAAGATACCACGACATAAAAAATAAAATTTTAAGGTTTTGTGTTAGCCCCACGTAAGTAATGGTTGTTCCTGTATTCCTCGGAAGCATTTCCTTCAGGCATCTGGTAGAAGATGACATGAAGGTTACAGGTTATTCAAGAGGCTCTTGATTTTCGGTAAACAACGCTAAGGCGAGTGCACCTCTCAGACAAAAAGTTATTTCCTGAATCCCTGAACTTTGAAGAGTTCCTGGTACGATGAAATGCCGCACGTAGGTGTGCTCTCTGCTTTAAGATGCAGATTCAACTCGTTAAATGTTCAACACAAGGCTGTGAGATCCTCACTTTAAAGACAGCCTGAGCCCCTCCCCCCCCCCTTCCAAACGTTTCGGGGAATGAAGAATTTCGCAAAACTGGCTTTAGCTTTGAAGACATCTCAAGAAGAGCACCGTTAAATTTCGTTGCCTTGCTCAAAACGACACTAGAGTGTGGAATACTACCAGCCTCGTCATTGCTGAGAATGGTACCGGCCACATCATGACGCACGCACTTGATCTTAACCAATTTTGTGACCGTAATAAGCAGACATATGAGATATTACATGCAACGTTTTAGTTAAAGAAACAAGCTATCAAATATGATGATGCGAAAACTTGGAATTGTTAATTCTTTAATGCCGAGATCATTTCAGCAAAGTATCGCGTCTTCTGTGCAGTCAAGCCGGAATGGCGACGTCAAGCTGCTAAACCACTTTCTTTTGTTAAGACTTCAGTCTTACATGCCTCATAAAACGCGAAGCATATGACATAGCTGATTGCACCGCTAATGCAGCGCATCACAAGACTAATTTATCACGACCACCAATACGTACGAGTGATGCGCAACGTTCACTGAGTAAGCTGTACTGTGTGTTGTGCAATGAAGCTTAGTTCGCAAATAGTGCACAGAACAGTAACATATATACTATTGATCCCAACGAAGAATTTAATATTCAGATAAAGGTTAGCTGCTTCGGAGAAGCAGTCATTCAGACAATTCGGCAAGGCATGACCTATACGAAGACCTTCCTGTAGAGCTTGAGACAATTGAAGAGTGTGACATGTTCATGTGGAGAAGCGGAAGAAGACATATAAAACCTCCTTATTCCCCGCAAAAATGATAATCATCCCCGGATAAAAGTTTTTACAAAAACCGAATTGCTTTCCAACACGGCCTTCATCAATCCCAAAAATTTGGGCTGATGGCCAAGTCGAAACTTGCTACACATTTCTGCGCCAGCAGCAGTACAATTTTCACAGAAATCTGGAACTACTGCTAACCAGCACACTTGACTAAAATATTCTTGTTTCCACTTTATCGGATAATTATTTGCGAAAACCTAATTGTTGCAGTGAAATCAAGGCATTTAAGGGAATTTCCAAGTTACTTAAGATCGCCTTAACAACATTTTAGTAATTTTTTATGCCTTGTGTGGAAACGTCAATTGGGTTAATGCTTAGGAGTGCACACAATTTTGTACAAACAAATTTTGTATTAAATACCATGGACTGAGTGCGTGAGTGCTGCACTATGTACCACCCCTCAGTAGCCTTGCGTTTGCTTTATACTTCGCGACCAGAACTTCTCTGCAAGAGAAGAGTAGCTGGCATCTCGCTTTGGCAGACTTCCCTTTATAAACATTTATTTTAAAAAATCGCACTTGTGGCAAGGTTGAAGTTGGGGACTTAGGAAACAACACATATGCAGAGGGGCAAACTAAACACTGCAGTGTATATATTTGGATCATTCCACGCCAACTGTCGCAATCTTGGTGCTCTACCATCTCCTATTCACTTCAAAAAAATTCAGAACTATCTACCTGAAACCAAAAGTCTTTCCCCAAAATATTTTTTGCGAAAAAGCTTTCGAGTACCGCACGTCTCATTTTAATCTTTTCGGAAAGCTCGAAAACATAACTCGTAAAACACGTTGTCGAAAAATTCGTTCTTCTCATATTATGTCAGGACGAGTTTTACCTTTAGAACAATGGTAGGTGTTTTATTTAAAATAAGCTTTACGAGCTTTTACGCTTTTGTGGATTTTTTATGTTGCCTCGAATATGCAGGATCTGGTTCACACAGGGAATTTTTTTATAGAAAGACAACATTAGGAGTAATGTGATAGTTGACAATGGCATATTGCCAGAATATTTTACTGTAAAAAATAATTTAAGGCCTATACATTGCGAAATAAAGTTTACAGGTGGCGACAAATTTGCGAAAATGTTCATTTTTGCGCATGTTCGGCCGTGAATGCAACACTGAGGCGGTCCTAATAAGAGTGTGCTCAATCCGAGATGGTCGATTGGGACAGTTGTCGTGAAATGACCAATATTATATATATATATATATATATATATATATATATATATATATATATATATATATATATATATATATAAACGGGGGTTTATTTGCAGAGCAGAACGCAGAAGGCGAAGCAGTCAGCAGCGTCCGGCCAAGTGCAGCAAGCACGAGCTTCTGCTGATGGCGATGCCCCTGAGGCGCCGAGAAATGCCACTGAGGCCCCTCTTCTTCACTACAATCCCCCTCCGCAGAAAAAGGCACCATCCTGGTGGATTAGTGAAAATAAACGACTAATGGGTCATAATATGGCTTGAGGCGAGAGACGTGGACAGTGTCGCGGCCGCGGTAGCGTAGGTCTGTGGATGGGATGATGGGCTCCACGATATAGTTGACGGGTGACGTTTGCTCTACAACACGGTATGGCCCGATGTATTTGGGAAGAAGTTTTGCGGAGCGGCCAGGTACGGTAGCAGGTGCCCGAAGCCATACCAATGAACCAGGTGGAAAGTTTGGAGCCGAACGGTCCCCAGTCTGGCGGGATTGCTGCTGCCACTGGTCCTCGGTAGAAAAAGAGCGGGCAAGCTGGCGGCATTCTTCAGCATGTCGAGCAGCTTCGGACAGGATTGTACTTTCGGACTCATCAGGTTTATATGGAAGAATAGTGTCTACTGTATTTGAAGGTTCTCGTCCGTACAGAAGAAAATATGGCGAAAACCCAGTAGTAGCTTGTACGGCAGTATTATACGCGTAGGTGACGAACGGGAAAACTTGGTCCCAATTTGAACGATCAGAGGCGACGTACATCGACAGCATATTGCCAAGAGTACGGTTGAAGCGCTCCGTCATGTCATTCGTTTGATGGTGGTACGCTGTACTTGTGCGGTGCACGATTCGGCATTCGTTGAGTAATGCCTTCAAGGCGTCAGAAAGGAAGGCACGGCCTCTGACACTTAAGAGCTCGCGAGGGGCACCATGACGCAGAATGAAACGTTGCAACAGAAACGTCCCAACGTCACGGGCTGTGGCAGTCGGCAGCGCGGCTGTTTCGGCATAGCGTGTCAGATGGTCTATCGCAACAATAATCCAGCGATTACCAGCTTGAGTTGATGGTAGTGGTCCGTAAATGTCAATGCCGACGCGATCAAAAGGTCGACTAGGACAAGGAATAGGTTGTGATGGGTAGACTTGCCCGGGAGGTAACTTTTGTCGTTGGCACTGAGCACACGAGCGAATGAATTTCCGCACGTAGTTATACATGCCACGCCAATAAAATCTGAGTCGAAGCCTAGCGTATGTCCTGAAGAGGCCTGCGTGGGCGCACTGTGGATCAGCGTGAAAAGCTTCGCAGATAACAGCTTGAAGATGGCGGGGTATCACAAGGAGACACTTGCGACCGTCATAAAGGTAGTTGCGTCGATAAAGAAGATCATCCCTTAGGCAAAAGTTGCTAGCCTGGCGGCGGAGAGCGCGAGACGGCGAAGGAGTGAGAGGATCAGAAAGAATGCTTATGAGGCCACTGATTCAGGGATCATTTCGTTGTTCCACCGTCATGTTGCGCAAGGCGGATAACGCAAGTGCAGGCTCGAGGGAAGAGAGGCAAACGCCTTCATCCGATATGGGTGAGCGAGAAAGGGCGTCGGCGTCCGTGTGCTTACGATCGGATCCGTAAATAACGCGGATGTCGTATTCCTGAAGTTTAAGCGCCCAGCGAGCAAGTCGTCCGGAAGAGTCTTTAAGTGTAGATTGCCAACAAAAGGCGTGGTGGTCAGTGACGACGTCGAATGCGTGACCATACAGGTAGGGGCGAAATTTTCCAAGGGCCCAAATTATAGCTAAACACTCTTTCTCGGTCACGGAGTAGTTAGCCTCGGCTTTCGTCAAAGTTTGGCTTGCGTAGGCGACGACATATTCATCAAACCCTGCCTTTCGTTGCGCGAGAACAGCGCCAAGTTCAACACCGCTGGCATCAGTATGAACCTCCGTGGGAGCGGCAGGATCGTAGTGGCGGAGGATGGGTGGTGAAGTCAGCAGGCTGCGAAGTTTGGTGAACGCATCGTCGCATGCTGGTGACCAGGTGGAAAGGTCCTTGTAGCCGCTAAGAAGGTCCGTAAGGGGCGCACGTACGGAAGCAAAATTTCTAATAAAGCGTCGGAAGTATGAAGACAAACCGACAAAACTTCTAAGTTTCTTTAAGTTCTTTGGCTTCGGAAAATCAGCGACTGCTCGAAGCTCAGCGGGGTCGGGAAGTATGCCGTCCCGCGATACGACGCGGCCAAGAATGGTGAGCTGCCGGGCACCAAAACGACACTCCTTGAGGTTGATATGAAGGCCGGCGTCGGCGAGGCGTGTGAGGACGTGCTCGAGACGATTTAAATGGGTGTCGAAATCGGTGGAAAAGACAACTACGTCATCGAGGTAGCATAAACATGTGTTCCACTTGAGGCCTCGTAAAATAGTGTATATCATTCTTTCAAAAGTGGCTGGAGCGTTACAAAGGCCGAAAGGCATAACGGTAAATTCGTATAATCCATCAGGCGTGACAAATGCTGTTTTCGGTCGACCAGATGCTTCCATAGGAACTTGCCAGTATCCAGACCGTAAATCCAGCGAATAGAAGTATTCCGCTCCCTGCAAACAGTCAAGGGCGTCGTTTATTCGCGGTAACGGGTAAACATCCTTACGGGTGATCTTGTTTAAACGTTGATAGTCCACACAGAACCGAATGGAGCCGTCCTTCTTCTTAACAAGAACGACCGGTGACGCCCAGGGACTGTTAGAAGGCTGTACAATACCCCGCTGGAGCATGTCAGCAACCTGGTCGTCAATAAAACGGCGCTCCGATGCTGAGACTCAGTAGGGGCGCTGCCTTAGAGGAGTATGGCTTCCTGTGTCAATCGTGTGAGATATGTTCGATGTGCGACTGAGGCCAGAAGCGCGGCTGTCTAAAGAAGTACGAAACTTTTGCAGCAGGTTCACTAACTGGCTTCGTTCTGAAGAAACAGTTGCGACATCGATGGAGCGGTGGAAAGCGTCAAGGAGTGACTGGTCAACAACAGAGTCATAAATGAGTGCGCTGAGGTCCGTAGAAAGTAAACTAGATGGAGCGTCAAAAATGTGACGGGCGTCGATCGGATGCACGTGACCGAGACATTCACGATAGAATAAAATTAAAGGCCCTTCTAGCGTATTGTACACGAGCGTCTTCGTGACGCCATGGTGGAGAGTAAGGAGAGCAACGGGCAGTGGAGAACATTTGCGTTGAATGAACAAGGCAGAGAGCGTAAATAGAACATCACCGTCGGAAATAGCGTCACACGACACAGTCACCAGCAGAGAAGAGCGCGGTGGTACGGTGGTGTCGTCGGAAACAGACAGTTTATAATAAGGCAGAGAGGCTTCGACGGCGTCAACATCAGAAAGTGCAGATAGCTCAAGTTCAGCGCGACAGCAGTCAATGATGGTATTATCATTCGCAAGGAAGTCCCAGCCGAATATCATGTCATGGAAACACGAGGGCAGCACTATGAATTTGACGATATACACAATCCCTTCGATGACGACTTGCGTGGTACAGGCTGCGAGAGGTGTTACACTTTGTGCGTTAGCCGTTCTAAAAGAGAGGCCAGATAATGGCGTCAGAACTTTGCGGAGTTTGCGGCACAGGTTAATAGAAAGGACGGATAGAGTGGCTCCGGTGTCGACAAGCGCCATGACGACAATACCATCGACTGACACTTCAATGACGTTAGCTGGACAGGGGCGAGGACTTGTGCATGGCGACGGGGACGCAGTTCGTGCCTCGGGAACTGTGGCCGTTAGTTTTCCTTGTCGGTGGGTCCGGAACGGCGACGCATAGGGGAAAGCGAACGTCGACGTGGAGATGAGGAGCGGCGGGTGGGACCGTGTGGACGATCAGAAGGAAAGGAAGAGGAAGGAGGGCTTGAAGGCGTAGAAGGAAACTGAGGGTCGAAAGTGGGCATTCGTCGAATGTTTTGAGTAGCCTGGCGACGACGACAATAACGTGCCACGTGGCCAACACCGCCACAAGCAAAACGTATGGGACGGTTGTCGTAGGTCCGCCATTGGTCGAAGTAGACTCCGACTTGCGGCTGGGGGCAGAAAACTGCGGCCGAGGTGGTATCGGCATAGGCGGCGGTGAATAGGTCGGCGGCGAAAAGGACGGCGGCGAATACATAGGGGCTGGCTGGAACGCAGGCTGTCGAGGTCGAACAACGACCTCGGCGTACGTGAGAAGTGCGGCGACTGGCGGCGGTTCACGGGCGGGAGGAAGAACTTGTACGACCTGGTCTTGAATGAAGTCGCGGAGTGTAGACGTCAATCTGCGTGGTTGATCGGGTACGCAGGACATCAAAGATAGCTTACGAGTGACCTCAGCGCAGATGAACTCTTGGATCTTGAAGAGAAGAGGGGCATGGACTTCTCCTATGCCAAGGGTGGACAGGCTGGACAAAGAGTCGTCGAGCACCGAGGGACGTTGGGTGGAAAGACGTTGCCTGCGCAACTCGTCAAAACTCTGGCAAAACTCAATCAGTTCTAGGACAGTGAGAGGACTCTTAGAAAGCAACATTTGGAAAGCGTCGTCCTCAATGCCCTTCATGATGTGCTTGATCTTAAGCTCTTCGGACATCGACTCGTTGACTCGCTTGCAAAGGTCCAGAATGCCCTCAATATAGCTTGTGAAATTCTCACCAAGCTGCTGGGACCGAGTATGCAAGTGTTGTTCGGCACGGCGTTTGCGTACCTCCGGCCGCCCGAAAACTTGTGTGAGGCTCGTTTTGAAGACCGACCATGTAGGGAGTTCCGCTTCGTGGTTTATAAACCACAGCTTGGGCACGTCCGCCAGGTAGACGGAGACGTAGGCCAACTTGGCAGCGTCATCCCATTTGTTGTGAGTACTCACTCGCTCGCTCATTGAAATCCAGTCGTCAACGTCCTTGTCTTCTGTGCCTGAGAAAACAGGGGGATCTCGCAGACGCAGAGAACCGGCGCAGAGAACAGTATAGCGGTGCGGGTGAAGGAGTTGGAGCGGCGCTTGCTATATTATATATATATATATATATATATATATATATATATATATATGTGTGTGTGTGTGTTTTAAGAAATGTGTCCAATATTATTCTAAAAAACAGAAAGAAGGTATCCGCGGATACTACCTGCGGTGATACTTTTACTGTGGCATAGGAGATCTTATGCGTACAAACGTTCATTGTAGCAGTAATAATAAAAATTAAGACAAATAGCTGTTTAACCAGTAGAAATAACTTCTTGAGTTGAATGAGTGAATTCAGTTCACCCCTTCAAGTAGTCCATAGCCACTTCAAAATTTCTGAAAGACGGCTTGATGGCATGCAAACGATCTTCATCGCCTGGTCCGGATGGGATCACGTGCATGACTCTTTGCAACCCCGGCGAAGCAGCTTGACGGGCCCTTCAATTCGTGAACAATGACTCGTGGAGCAGCGGATGTGCCCCTCTTTCATGGAAATCCAGCCGCCTCGTCCCTGTGCTTGAACCAGGTAAATATCCTCTGGGCTTGACCTCTTATCACCCCATCGTGCTTGCCAGCTGTTTCGGGAAAGTGGTGGAGAGTATAATTTTGACTCGCGTAGAGTGGTACCTGGAGCAGCACGAGGTATACCCTGATGCTACGACTGTCTTCCGGCGTGAGTGGTCCTCTATTGATGACGTTATCGACCTGTTCTCGTCTGTGCAGCACCAAAAAAACTGAAGCGTTTATATGCGGCGTTGTTCTTGGACGTGAAAGGCGCATATCACGTGAAGCCATTCTGGATATCATCGAAAATGCTGGATTAGGGGGTCGGGTTTACCCATGGATCGACAGCTATTTTAAGAGCAGAACTTTCTTTGTACAGACGGCGAATGGCACAAGAAATCATTGCATCCGTCGTGGTGTTCGCGGTGCTGTTCTTAACCCCACACTTTTCAATTTTGTGCTTATCTACCTGGTTCACGCACTTCCAGAATCAGTCCATCTATCAATATAAGCAGATGACATCTCCATCTGGGCGTCAGGCATAACACGCTTTCATTTGCGTGCCCGGCTTCAGAGATCGGCTACACTAGCAACAAATTACCTTGAAGAACGGGGACTAGAGCTGTCATCAGAGAAGTGCTCGCTTATAGCATTCACTCATAAGGTGGTGGGTCCATATGTTATTAAAATGAACGGCCACACAATCAAGTATTTGAAGACCCACTGATTCCTCTGAGTCAAAGTTGATCGCAACCTCTTCTGGAGCCTTCACATCGTGCACATGAAAACGAAAGTCCCCATGATCACCCACGTACTAAGGTTTCTTGCTGAAAAAACGGTGGGGGGGGGGGGGCATCGGTACTAGCGATGCTTGAACTCTACACTCTTCTGTTCCTAGGTTTTATGCGCTACAGCTTACCCGTGCTTTGCGAGATCCGAAGAACAAACTTGCGCGTCTCCAGTCGATCCAAGCCACGCACTGCGAAGTGCTTCCATTGCACTTAACGCATGCAGCACGGCCGCTGTCACCATGCCTACACCCACTCAAAGCCCTTCTTACTATTCCTGGCATGCGAAACAACAAAACGTCGTTGCATCGAGCCCTGAAACAGGCTACATTACTCTTCCTGCAAGAGAAGCACAATGGACACCTTCTTATTTACACGAATGGCTCTGTGTTGCAGTAAGCTCAGCAGGGGTGGAGGTTTTTTCCGTGAGGTTCAATACAAATAAATTTATGACATCGCATTTGACGTCGCCGACAGCTGTAGAATTCGCCACCATACGTGCAGCTCTGGAATTTATAGTTGAAGAATCTTCGGAAACTTGGTATATTTTCTCGGACTCGAAGGCAGCTTTTCAATGTCTCATGTCACCCTTTCGCCATGGAACTAATGAACGGTTAGTAGCTGAAGTAAGGGTTTTTCATCGCCAAACAATGGAGAAACAACACAGCATGGTGTATCAGTGAATATCAGGTCATTGCGGTATATATGGCAATGACCGTGCAGATGAGGCCACTAGATGTGCACACGACGGTACTCAATACAGAGTCATCCCGTTCTCAAGAACTGACGCATCTACAAGACTTCGTTTGATTGCACGTGATCTCACACTGGTACAGTGGAACCCAACAGAATTCACAAACGCGCGCCTGCATAACTTGGATCCTGATCTCCAGCTTCGTCTTTCTTCAGAGATATCTCGAGCTGAGGAGACACTTCCATGCCGCCTGTGGCTTGGAGTGGCCTTCACGAACGCATACTCCTATCTCATAGGAATGACCAGCTCTTCTACATGCACTTACCGCAGCTGCGAAAAAACCATCGCCCACCTTTTATGTGAGTGTACCCACTTCAACGCGCAAGACAAAACTGATTGCAGCTCTGGATAGACTGGATGATCGGCCTTTGTCGGAACGAAAGATTCTGGGTCGTTGGCCGAGCGCATCCTCAGCACAGAAGGCTTTTAAATCTTTGCTACGCTTTTTGTGGACGACCGGCCTCAGAGACAGACTTTAGTGTCTTATTCTCCTTTTGCCTTTCGTCTTTCGCTATTTTTGTATTTTTCCTCTCTCTTTTTGAAACATTTCTTTTCTATCATGTTTTATTCCCCTCACCCCTTTCTCCAGGACAGGGTAGCCAGCCGGTCTAAGAACGGCTAACCCCCGTGTCTTTCCGTTTAATCTTTCCTCCTTCTCCTCCTGAAAGACGGCCACTGGCGAACCAACGCACCAAAAAGCCCATTTACTATTTACTTCGAAAACTCTTTCAATTACGCCACTGTTTTATTCATTGATATCAACTAACAATCTATAATCCGTTTCGTAGCAACGCTTTCCTGCTGCATGGCTGCTTGTCGATGCTCGCTTATCCTCTTTCCCCAATGCGAGGGAAACTCTGTCGCCATTCAGGGTGCTTTCGAAGTGAATGGTAGGTGGGCTGTTTGGTGCGTCGGTTTTGGTTTGCTAGCTAATTTATTCAAATTTCATCGCTTTGTAGTTGTTATAATCACCACGAAGCAGTAAAATCTGGCAATTTAGCTGGTGGCCGTTCTTATATAAGAGTGGCCACCTTTAAGAAATATAAAAGGGACTAGGACTATTCGCTGTAAGGACTCGAACTCGCCTATTCGACTGGACTGCTTATTTCCGCAGGTTAAAAGTGAACTGTTTTAATTTCCACACGTTGTGTCATACTTTATGTTTGTACCACTCCTAAGATGCACTATGCCACAGTAATCGTACAATCGCAGGTATCAAGAGGACGTGGTCGTGCTGTTTTTTAGATACAAAGCATCTTATGCTGGGGCTGTGTCCTTCAGATCACCTCCGCGCTTCTTCACATCAACACAGGGTTCCCTTTAAGCGGGAGATGATGTTATTTTTTAACACGAAAGTGTTTAATGCAGGGGTCCACTAAAACTTCAGTGACGTATTTTCATCACGGAAATGAGGTGGGAATAAGACGCTATGATCAAAAACAAGAAAAAAACTTCAGCAGATGCCCACGTACCTTGAAAATCAAAGTTATGCGAAGCATGTGGAGTGAAGGTGACCGTGTTGCCATTTTCCTTCATTGAGCTGACACATTATTAAATGATGCTGATTATATGTACAAATGTTGCACGCACAGACATGTGTTGAACAGTCACAGATGTTTACATAACCATTAGTTCGCACTTGCGCAACTATTCCGAAAGGAGCATGAGTGTTAGCAACACCATAACCGATAAGCTAATGTGAAGCGCTGGTGCTCGCGAGGATGGTAGCACTGGACACATCTACATAAATCAACTTCATCGGATGACACCTTACTACTACTGACGTTAACCCCACGTGAAGGTAGCATCATAGGAGTATATATGTAATGTTTAATATATATAGGATAGCCAAAAATGTAACCACATTTGACGTTTCAAGAACATTAGCGTCTATTCAAAAATTACTTCCGAAACCTGGCGTAGTTCAGTGGCAGAATATTTGACTGCGACGCAGAATGCTCAGGTGTAGATTCTTGCTGAGAATCTGACATTTAGTCTTTGAATTCGTCGGGTCATGGCTGCTGATTTCAGCTTTTAGGGGTGAAACTCCTGAGGATGTGGGTCGTTCCCTCCTTTCTAGTAGCAGTAGCAGTATGTGGGTACTCTTGGTTAGTTTTAGGAATTTCTCACTAGATGGCTTTGCGTGTATATGCCCTTGGAAGTAATATCAATAGATGACGTTAGTGGTTTTCGTATAGTTGGACGGACAGACGGATGGATAGATGGACGCTTCACCCCTCATCACTAACTTCTTGTATATGCTGTGATTTTTTTCTTATCACTCACGCATTAAAATTACCCATATGTGTTCTCTCCGTTCTTGGGTAGATGTAAACTGTCAGTCGCCCGTGGCGCATACCTGTGGCAAACACCCGCCCGCGAGTATGTGCCTCTGTGTGGCGTAAAGTGTTTGACGACGTCCGCGATGGGATTGTGACATTATTCCTGTCTCGACCAGCGAGTCATATTCGTGAAACAATCTTACCCTTTCATACAAGTTTCATTTCACATCAAGTTATGAGGGTGATCACGAGAGCACCCAGAAGTAAGCGGCGAGATAGATAGATAGATAGATAGATAGATAGATAGATAGATAGATAGATAGATAGATAGATAGATAGATAGATAGATAGATAGATAGATAGATAGATAGATAGATAGATAGATAGATAGATAGATAGATAGATAGATAGATAGATAGATAGATGCTAAAAGTACTTGCAGTGCGCAAAGAAATGCTTCGCACTTAAACGTTTCGTTAACGGCAGTCGAACCCACGGCTTCTGGATTCTCGACTATAGAAGCCAGGCATGCTATCCACCGCGCTACAGTCACATGCTCCACAAACCAAAGACGACCGCATCTTCCCACGGGGGGAACTCGAATAAATGCGTCTCCGTGTAGGGGGAGGGTTCGGGGTATGTACGATCCGGCGTTAAGGTAATAGTGTCCACGTTTGGGGGTGCTGTAGCTGTCAGAAATCACCGCGTATTGTGCAAGTTCTTTGATATCAGTGTACAGTAAACATTAAACTGCTTCTGTAAGCACACGTTTTACTTTACATTCCTATGACGGGGGGACTTACTATGTTTTATCTTCAATAGTATTGGATCCATTTTTTTCAACGTCCTGTATATACATGATCGTATACAACACAGCCACATGGCAAAATTGGTCGTCAAATAAGGCATATGCACCTACGGCAGATGAAACATTTCGTATTTATTGGAACATGCAGAAGGGGCGTGTGCTCAGGCGATGCTTACTATACGCACCATGTGTATTCCTCTCTCCTTAGCGCGCATTGTAATAAAATGTATCAGGATCCCGTAAATCTGTCCCTCCGTTCATCTGTGCCCTGGAACGGTGCCGGGTTTCCGTCAAGTGTCCGCCGGGGTGCGCCATCGGAGGCCAGTGGCGTCGGACTCTAAAGCGATCATGCTCTCTTTGCGTAGCATCGCTTTGCCCAACGTTTAAATCATGCAAGAAGGGAGACGTACGCAAAATTATTCGTTATGACACACCTTGCCGAACAAAGTTGGCAATTCACAAAGCGTCCTTCACTTTTTGATGAGTGTGCGAAGTTCATTTCAAGAGATTAAAATATTAACCTCTAGCATCCAGGTCTCTAAATCTGCGAACTATAGGCTATAGCAAAACAGCTGCTTCATATCACCTGCTCAGTTCACGATGAATCAATTTATATTGGTCTGTCGATGTTAGGTGAACGTTTCGGCTAACATGCACGGACATCCAATGTCTTTATTTATTTACACGTGCGTACAACATACATTCTGTATGCAGTATATTCGAATGCAAATGTGCTTCTTACAGTGACTCATGCTTGCTCCCTATTAATAAACACTGCTGGAAGACACTAATCCCAGCTTATACATCTCAAAACGATGCATACCCATCAACTAAAAAAAATAAGTGCAGATCAACGTGCAGTACACTGGAAAGATTTATCAGAGGAGATTCTGGAGGTTTAGAAATGAGTTCCCTTATCGTTTCCTTCACTAAGCTACCTCTCTCTGTGATAGACTAACACGATTATCCATGGATTACACTGATAATTGCCACCGGCACAATTCACACTCTTGCAAGCAGAACTTTCATTCATATTTTCAAGGCTTATTTCTTCATAATGCAGAAGCACACCCCAATATTTAATAGTTATCATATTTAGGGTGTTTGCAAACCACCTTCCTGTGATAACCTCACTTAAAAAAAAAGAAAGACGCATGTTTTTTTTGACGAAATTTTTCTTAGAGCAGTCTTAGCCAAGACGACAACCATTTGTAAATACTAATCTTGTAGGACTTCTGTCGGTGCCAAGTACTGAAAACTGCTCAAACTTTCTGCTAGTTAACCTAATGATGTAGACAGCGTTAGTGCATGCACGCACACTGAAAAAAAAAATACTTCGTCTGAAAAAAAAGAGTGAGTGAGAGAGAGTATCTGTAAAAAACGCAGGTCTTCTTCCCCCTCTCTGTTTCGAAAACATTTGCAGTATGCTGATGTGATTTATAGCATAGAATAATGGCCTACTCAATTATTTCTTTAGTTGCTTATCATCCCTGACTTCTCTTTTTTTCTTGTCTTTTTCTTCTCAAAGACTTTCAGATCAAGTGTTCGAAGTGGCTGCAAGTAATTTTTTTTCGAATGCGGACCTGAGAAGTGATCACGCAAGAAGTCTACGCAGGCATTCCTGGAATTCTTCAAGACAACAGACTTGCCCCGGATATAGTACAGACACATATGTGAATGTGGCGAGTGTAACTTCACGTGATTGTGCTTCCCTGCTTTCTTTTTCTCTCTGTCTCTATCTTTTATGTAGTTGCATCCATTTCATAGGGTTGGGTAGCGTATTAAATTTTCTAGACTTGTAAACATTCCCGCTATTCCCTTCTCTCTTACCGTTTCTCCATCTTTGGCAATGAGAAAACGAGATAAATCGCTAGTTAAATATGGTTAGTCATACAAATTGCTCTTTTGCGCCTTCGCTTGTTCAATGAGCATTTTCCCAATGTCAAGAACGACCACATTTATTTTACCAAAGCACACAGTAACGATAAACAAGAGTTTGAACTGAACTAAGGACAAGAGGCGAAACGAGAATTACGAACAAGTGTTTTCACCACAAGCCTCAGAGGGGTTCCTTTTCGCTTTTATTTTATTTTAATAGTGTTAATTGCTTTTTGAATGCGCTCCTACATATATGACGGCTTGTATGGGAATAAAAGTGACAAAACATTTATAACACGAGCTTCGTGTTAAGCATCGTGGGGTCTAAATAAAGGTCTGGGATATCCTAATAGATCTAGCCTTAATAATATACTCAGATTGATAACGGTAATAATTTTCCACAGTGCCCCGTTAACGGACGTCTCGTTTAACACCTAGAAACGTGTGTAATATGGAACCAAATTACTGATGAACCCTTTCAGGTGCGGCGGTAACATTTAGAGTCACGCACAATGACTTCCTTCTTAGGCCCCAATGCGGGTATTTGCGCTCCTCCCTAATATGAAAAGCCTTCCTGAGTACAGCGATGCTCGCGGCTTTGCATTCCCACCCAGACGAGGGAATGCAGCACTAAGTGTCTATGAAGAGAGTCGAAGGAATTAAGGCACAATGCTACCAGTACTGTCTAAAGCACTCAGCCAGGAGCAACCTTTCGTCCTTAGAAAAAACATGGCGCTGAAAGTGCAGCGCAACTTCGATGCCGGGATCTCATTTTGACCTCACCACATGCCGACATTGTTCAGAGAATGGCGGAACGCGCGCTTCTGAAGGCAACGTACCTTTCACTGCATCTAGCCGTCAGAGAGACAGGTTCATGTGGGAGTAAATGAGGATCAAATGACTGAAAACGAAGACTAGATAATAAGAACGGGGTGCAACAGATCGGAGCTGCTACGTCTGGCGATAAAAAGCACTGAATGACAGTTTATATTACTTGAGGAATTGCTTACGGAAACATTACAACGCCGGGAAGAAATCATTAGGGCATTACTTTCGTATGATGTTAGAAAAACCCAGCGGATGGGAACTAACGAAGACGGGATCAAAACAACTTCGCAGTTGCAATTTGATGATGGAAGCCAAACCACCATGAATAGTTTCACGAATACGCGATTTTTATATTGCTTTCTCTCTCCGGTTACAATATTTGGCCGTGGTGGTTCGGTGACGCCGAACTGCTTTTGTTGGCCAAGCACTTTATCAGTGTGGGTTAAAAATGAAAGTCAAGAGAACACCAGGCCTGCATGTGACACTGCACATTTGCTGTGAAAACTGCGAACGCGCCCTATCTAGAGCTCATTGTGACTTCTCTTGGTACACTGCAAATTGCCCATTACGCTATATGTCCGAGTTGTTTGTGAGGTAGAAAAGCACACACTTTGCCTGTAAATCTTATTTTGTTGACAAGCGAGACAACAGCTACAGATCTGTACCGAATTTTTCGCACTTTGTAGATGTTGTGGCTTATAACGATGACGGGCCCTTTGTAATCAGTGGGAAGCTTCAAACCCATGTTCTCATTATACTACTTGGTTTGTCTGTTGCCTGGTTGTTTCTTTATAATTTCTACACGCTATAATGAAACTCATAACCTGATTCCTTTTTGCGAAGGTGTTTTTGGGCAGGGTCTTTTTACGAAGGAGTTTGAAGCAGTGGTATGGACCTGTGGTAGAATAGTCACTTGCCCCTGAGAGGGGCTGAATTCAAAGCACGCTCGATCTTTGGTAGTTTTTTTACGCAAAAATATTTTTGTCGAGTTCCACGACGGCTCTGCTGACGTATTTCTGTCACGGATATGACGTTCTAATTTATATACTAGCAGATTGCAAAAAAAAAAGAAACACGAGAAGGGAAGGCCGTATCGCGGGGCGTGGAACCAGTGATCGCTGCAGTCTCTGCGTGTGGCGCTAACCACTGGATCACGGAACGTTTTTTAAAGACGATAGTCTTTCTTGGGGACCTTCGACTCAAAAATTTTGGTCTGTCTGTCTGTACATTTGTCTGTTTGTCCACTTTTAACGGCACCGGGTACTTGAAACGGCCGACCTCATCCGCAGCATCCACCAATGTCGCTCAAGATTTAGCGTTCATACCTGTGCAATTGTCAATTATTAAGTAATTATTGCGCAATTCTGCGGCATCATAACAACACGTATATATTCTGCATGTGCAGCTTTTACTAGAAAATGCATACATAAGTAATTTTAACGACCGTAGCGTTTATCACGCTGCGCTGACGATGCAACGCTTGCACGAAAAGGTGAGTGTTTCCAACGCTTTGCTAAGACGAGACGGTGGTGGCAGCTGCCCGTTGATTTGATTGATTGATTTGTGGGGTTTAACGTCCCAAAACCACCATATGATTATGAGAGACGCCGTAGTGGAGGGCTCCGGAAATTTAGACCACCTGGGGTTCTTTAACGTGCACCCAAATCTGAGTACACGGGCCTACAACATTTCCGCCTCCATCGGAAATGCAGCCGCCACAGCCGGGATTTGATCCCGCGACCTGCGGGTCAGCAGCCGAGTACCTTAACCACTAGACCACCGTGGCGGGGCAGGCAGCTGCCCGTCACCTTGCGTTCTTCACCTTATCGCCTCCGAGACGGGTGCGCACACCCGTCTCAGAGCCATGCGCTTTGTTTTTCGAGAAAACTGCCAAATGGCGCTCATGTCTCACGTGTAACGTGACTTGATGCGCTCGTTCGCCTCCGCTGCACGCTCGAGGCACTCTAACGCAGCGCCTCCAAAATACCATTCACCGATTTTCTTGCGCAGGATATCAAATTATTTGTTCACTCTCTCCACACGCAAGACTATCATCTTTGCAGATTACATGCAGATTACATGCAGATACGGGGCCATTTTTTTTTCTTCTTTATTGCTAGACTAAGAAGCGTAGTCTCTCCTGTGCGCGCGCTTATCAGACTCGTAATTCGGGAGAGCCGAAAGATCCCTTCGCTCACTTTTGTGGCCGCATTTCTGAAAGGAGCACGCTTTTCACGCAAGGTGAATGAATAATTGTGACGGTTGATGGCGCTTGTCCTGTGCATATATACCTGCGCGTACGTTTTGTGCGTCTTTCTTTATGTTTGAACAGCACGCTTTAAGTTACGAGCTGTGACTGTTAGCACGCGCAGATAGTGTGTTGGCTCATTTCGTGCGCGCTGTCTGAGGTGCGCGCTGCATATTTGCAGCTGCTTGCCGTTACTTCGCGTGACTTTGCTATTTGTTGCTGTAGCATTCGTTCGTTCGCCCTTGTAGCGAAGAAACGCACAATAAAAGCTCAACTGCCTCTGTGAAGACCCGTTTCACTTTCGTGCTATACTGATTCTTTGAAAGTATAATAAGCCACGTTTTTATTTTTATTTTTTGAAACCGTCTAGCAAATCATTCATTGCG
The DNA here is from genome assembly GCF_013339725.1 of Rhipicephalus microplus. Taxonomy (NCBI): domain Eukaryota; kingdom Metazoa; phylum Arthropoda; class Arachnida; order Ixodida; family Ixodidae; genus Rhipicephalus; species Rhipicephalus microplus. The sequence goes on along the minus strand of NC_051165.1, from coordinate 185,403,417 downwards.
AGTCGATCAAAGAAAACTACCATCTTAACAAGTATATTCCAGTGCACGACCTACTAAAACACTATCGTATCATCATAATTAACTTGTATATTGCCACCGAAATTGGGTAAATCACACCACTCTTTACTGTTTAACTAAAATGAAGCAGGCAACAGTTAGCTAACAAAACATGGCTGCGATGTGACGGTGGTGAGCCGAAGATCCTGAGCACGTACAACGAAAGAATGCTAAGTAAAGAGAAATGCAATGGTGGCGGCCAGAATATCCCCAAGCAATGCAAGGCATACGTCCACTATGACGACCCGTACATTTATTGGAGGGGCGAAGTCTTTGTTTCAGCGCGAGTTTCTGTCTCTGGAGTTAGGAGATCCATATCGTGTTTGAGACTGTATGGGGTTGAACGTCAACTCCTCTTCGCTGAGAATCAACGTAGAAGCAATGTTGCATCACTTAGCTTATGTATATATTCGTAGCAGCGACCCAGAAGCAAGCTAGAAGCAACCTAAAACCTGCATCACCAAGCTAAGGTCTAGCGACAACGTAGAAGCGACCAGGCTTTAGAATCACCCATGCAGTTTCACTGTTTCAAGCCTGGCGAGACTTGGTGCAAATATCGCATTTTCCCCCTTCATTTTGCATGATAGCGGGTACGCACACCGGAGGTGGTGGTAGTGACGATGGTGATGGCGAAAACAAAGCATTCAAAACTGGCTGTTGTTGCCATCTCATAGCTCTTTTCATTGTAAACAGATCATAAAACATGATGCAAGCAAAAGGCGATGTAAGCAACCAATATTCCAGGCTACATTTTTTGGCTTAATTGTCTGTTGGATGCATTTTGTTGTGTGCCACAAAGAGACAAGAAACGAGGACAGAACATTAACTTGGCCTCAGGAAGGCCAGATTCCAGTCGCGCCACGGCAGATCTTTTTTCCAAATCGTATCACTTTTCCCAGAAATGGATGGCAGCTCACTACTTCCAATTTCATGCTGCCACAACTCGCGCGTACTGCCACTGACTCACCAAAACATATTGAAAGGCCCGCGCGACTGGCGCAATGATCTGCCAGTTCGCGCTACGAACTACGACGCTTCTATCGGCCAGCTGTGATCCTCGTTCGGGCGACCAAGCCGGCGACAACTTCTCGGCCTGACAGCTTGTAAATGAATCGCGATAAGCAGCTCTGTGACAGCCAGAGCAACTTAATGGCGTTCTAAGCGACACCAGTCTGCTTTGTAATTACGTAGATCTTTTTTGTTATTGTTCTTTAAGATCGCGAATGATACACGCGGCGAAGAACCAATTGGACGATGGTGCCACTAGTCGTTGGGTGGCTGGAAGTGAGTGGACGGCTTTATTCCAGCAAAACAGACTGTCTTCAAATCATCGTTTATATGTCTCGGAGAACGCAGGAGTTACGCTCCGAATGACCAGTTTTCCTTGCTTGCTTCCCGTAGCGTAATTTTTCATTGCACTGTGAAGAAGCTCGTTTTACTTAAAGGCGTCAACTGCAAATAGGAAAAATCAGTACCGCGCAAGCCCGCTAGGTTTAAAAATTTTATACATGTGTTCTTATCAAACCATTCTTGATTTGATACGTGGGGTTTAACGTCCCAAAACCACTATATGATTATGAGAGACGCCGTAGTGGAGGGCTCCGGAAATTTCGACCACCTGGGGTTCTTTAACGTGCACCCAAATCTGAGCACACGGGCCTACAACATTTCCGCCTCCATCGGAAATGCAGCCGCCGCCGCCGGGATTCGAACCCGCGCCCTGCGGGTCAGCAGCCGAGTACCTTAGCCACTAGACCACCGCGGCGGGGCTATCAAACCATTCTTGTATCATTGAATTGTTGTAAAGACGCAAACATAGTAGCCGGTGGTATGTAAAAGCGGCAAAAGTCTCCAGACATATAATAAACAAAAGAAACAGAGTGTATGAAACATTACAAAACCGCACCTTAAAAAGTGGCAGGCACCAACGATCCTTATTGTTCGTAACTCCATTCACAATAGTTATAAAATTCACCAAAATTTGCTGAAGGGCGAAGCAATCGTTTTGGTTGAAAATAAAATGTAAAGCTATGAAAAATCCGGGTATATTGAATTCTATCAATACACGCAGACGCAGGCTCACTCCGACACCTTATTGCTCAAAAAAACATGTCACTCACCAACGTCACAACAAAATAAAATGAAGTTTCAAGGTGCGTATAAATACCTTCTTCTAAAATTAGGGGATCCTTAACCTTCGCTTTTAAGAGTTGAATGCAATAGCGATATTCTGTTCCCAGTGCGCACATCAAACAAATAGTGCATGAAATCTTTTCGAACTTTCTTTGCACCCACTACGCGGCCTTTAGGGAATGGGCGCAGCAACGTGTGCGCCTTTTGTAGCGGGTGAAAGGCTTTAAACCATGAAGTGGTCGTGATAATCACATGTCCCGACACTCGATTGCAATGTACCCTTGTACCACGCATTTTTTTATTGAAGTAGAAAATAAACAAATGAGTTGTGACCGTTACTTGCCAACGGCTACCCTTTCCAGTTGATTGTTCCAAATAAAAAATTAAAAAATAATATATATACATAAACAATCCTGCATAGGTAGGTACAAAAGTTCGCACATGGGCAGAACAAACACGTAGCCGCCACGCTCACTTTTAACTGTAGTTACTTTTAACTGTAGTCACTTTTAACTGTAGTAGTGTCACAAATCTCTGTTTCTTCCAGAAAATGTGCGGCACTTTCATTGCTTTGTGATTTATTTTAGCTGGCCCATGGGCCTGGTATTTCATCGAACCCAAACGTTTGCTCGGGATCTAGCATATGGAGTTCCTGTTCGAGTCGCCGTCGATGTGTGTCCTGTTTCGGACAGTACAGCAACAGGTGATAGATATCATCGTCGTCGTGGCGGCATGGGCATGCTGACGAGGTTGCGCGCTGAATACAAAGTAGGAGGTGCTTTGTGCAAGCAGTTCCGAGTCCTAGGCGGTGTAGCAGAGTGTCGATACGCCTTGAAAGATGACGATCTAATTGGCATTCAAAATTAGGATCAACAGCATGTAGGATCAATTGCTTTGTTTTGTCGGTGAACAAGGTAGACAAGCATATTTCACGTTTTGTTATTCCTAAAATTCTATTTACATCACAATGAGATACGTAAATGAGGCTAGTTTGTGTGGAATGATGAGCACTGTTCGCAAACTGAGCTGCCATTTCATTTCCTTTGGTTCCACAGTGACTGGGAAACCACTGAAAGGCCACTTGATGATTCGACTTCGTAGCTTCTGAAAGCTCTTCTAAATTATAGCGTATACTATACGCACATCAATATGTGTTGAAGTAGCATTACCCACACAAGCGGATGCCGCCCGAGTGTCTATAATTTCCACCCATTTTCTTGGTGTCGCTGACAGTTTAATACAGCCTATGGCTAGCAAAATCGCCACGAGCTCCGACGTTGTTGAAGAGAAGAGATGGCCCAAGCGACATGCATATTTTACGCGTAACTGCGGAATTATAAATGCTGATGTTTGATGTTGCTGTCTTTTTGGCGACGGAGCCGTCAGTGTGCACTTGAGTGTAGCCTTGGTACCTGTAAAACAGATGATGTGATGCCAGCTGTTGCGCGGCAACGATTGGCACTTCATGTTTGCTGCGAAGTCCTTCTATGGACGTTTCAAAGGTTGGTTGCTGAAGCAGCCATGGCGGGTCGTTTAGGTCTAGTGACCAATGTGTCGACACAGCAAGCCGGGAAATGTACTGTTCGTACACATGGTGCATTTGAGTTCCGGCACAGTTCACTATGCTTGATATGAGTCGATGTGAAGAGTGTTGCGTGACTATGTGAAAAAGGTGCTGACATTTCTCCATATTTCTAATTACTCTAAAGTTGGGTGTTTTTGCCTCTGCCAGAGTCAGAGAACTTGATGTTACTTGTGGAACTCCCAGACATAGCAATAAGGTTCGTGCTTGTAACAGCCGAAGTCGGCGTAGAGACGTCTGAGAGATGTTGTGGAGAACTGGCTTACTGGAATATTTTATGCTCTATTGTGAAGCCTGTATAGAGGACGCATGTGTTTGTAAAGAATGAAAGCTATTTTTACGGCGTTTCGAAGCAGGGGAAGGCATTGTCACTGTATTCACAAGCGGACGTGTGGCTGCGTTGTAGAACATTCGCTTATCACGCAAACGACCCGGGCTCAATCCCCACTCGGACCGAGAATTCTTTAATATTTCTTTTACTTGCATCTTTTTTTATTTTTCGGTCATGCACACGGTGATAATGCTTCGCAGACAACCAACGACCGTGACACTGTAATTTCTGTGAAGAGAGCTTTTTGACGGTATCGTGTAAAAGTGGAATGACGCCTGAGAGGCAGGTTCTTTTGCAGCATTGAGCGTACGAGGCTGAGTATACATGCGGTGTAGAGTACCAGATGGATGGTCTATTGTAAGTGTTACTCGTCTGAATGATTAGAGATTCGAAGTTGAGTCTCGTTGTCAAACTCTTTTCCATAGCCATGATTCCTGCGTCGTCCCTGTTCATCTCATGGCCCGTCTTTTCGGCATGCTCTGCAATTGCATGAGTCACTGTGTGGTCCTTGGGGACGTCATTCTTGTACTACTTTAGACATCATCAGAAATCATCCCTTTCACCAATGTACACCGATGCGCAATCGGCGCATGAAATCTCGAAGATCCAACAAGGAAAGCGTTGGTTAGGGAGAGGATCTGTCATATTTAGCAAGTCAGCTTTAAGCTTGTTTGCTGGCACATGCGCCATCTGCACTCCACGTTTTTTTTAAACACGTGGGCTAAGGCTTCACTTACATCGCGAACGCACGGAATTGCAACGTGCTTGTGTGTAGACGCTGTGTTACACACGAGCTGACTATTTCGCAACGCGAGCCTCCTCCCCATCTGTTCTCTGTACATACAAACTTCTTGAATACCCGCCTATATACACTGGCCCATCGGCTCCTACAAAAGCTTCCTATAAATACACTAGAAGGAATATTGGCGCTAGTGTCTTTGGAAGCTGCAACGCATAGGGCATGACGGGAATGATGGGTAGTGTATCATTTTTGTACTTTCTGCTCCGGTCGGCTTCGCATGGCTCGAAGTTGCCTAGTCATGAAACGACTATCGGCAAATATTCAGTAGTTCAATCAATCAATCAATCAATCAATCAATCAACCAATCAAAACTTTATTTTCAACAATTTTTTACAATTTGTTGGGAGCCTTTCAGGCGAAAAGTTGTTGCAAACAGCTTGAGAGGCGCCCTTCACTACTCTAAACTTTTAGGCTCACCATTTTCAATCGGCTCACGAAGTTAATAACTGTCCGTTATTTCAATCGAAACGAAACCGAATCACAGAAATAAACGAAGCTACAAGTGCTTTCGATGACCGTAAGCTTTTAGACTAGGTAAATCTGTGTACTACCTACCACTCCCATGGTCGATGGACAATCGCAGTGCCAGAGTCCCCTCTAGTGAATTTAAGAAAAGTCAATGGTCTCTCCCACATGTTTTGCACCACCTGAGAGTTGTTGTTGTTGTTTCCCTGTGCAAATGGCTCGTACCCAAAGGAGGGGATTGGCCGATTATAAGGTGAATTTGCCCTATACTTTCAGCATTGCGTCATTCCTACAAAACTTTTGTAACTTAATTTTGATTCGAAATGCCGATATCAAGTTTGCAGGAAAAAAAAAATGAAGAAAAATAGTGAGACCGTAATTTAGCAAGAAATCGTTTAGTCGCAGTGATGTATTCTTGAACGGCGAATAAAACATCCCTGTGGCTGAAACCCAGTGTAGAGGCTCCAAATGAAAGAAGATCAGGTTGTGATAATTTCAAGCCCAGTCTTTGAAGAGGTGGTGCTAGTATGCTTTGCCTGAATAAATCGAAACGGCGACAATGTAATAAAAAATGACAGATCGTTTCCTCTTGATTACAGGAAATGCACATAGGGGAATTCAATATACCTGATCTATGCAAGTAAAAATTGAGGGTGGTAACGCGGCAACGAAATTTCGTGATGACAACTTCCATCATCCTTGAATTAGACAGTTCACTGCGCCAGAGAAATAACAAGTGTTTGTACTCTGGAGAAGCCGTCAGTGCAGGGTCTGATAAATTTTGCCTGATTTTAAGTGTGCGAAATCGCGCCACCGTAATGTATACTGTATGAGGGAAAATAGGAAAAATTATTGTCGAAAGCGATGCATTCGCAAGATTGATTGATTGATTTGTGGGGTTTAACGTCCCAAAACCACTATTTGATTATGAGAGACGCCGTAGTGGAGGGCTCCGCAAATTTTGACCACCTGGGGTTCTTTAACGTGCACCCAAATCTGAGCACACGGGCCTACAACATTTCCGCCTCCATCGGAAATGCAGCCGCCACAGCCGGGATTTGATCCCGTGACCTGCGGGTCAGCAGCCGAGTACCTTAGCCACTAAACCACCGTGGCGGGGATGATGCATTTGCAAGAGAATCAGCAATTTCGTTTAACAACAAACCTTTGTGCCCTGGTGTCCAGATTAAATGAATTAATCGGAGATGACAAGGAACCAATGATTTAAAAAGTTTCAGTATGGGTGAGCGACCAGATGCGGACAGAGAAGAGCACACTGATAATGAATCAGTTATGACTGCTACGACTGGAATAGAAATATTTACCTTTCGCAAAGCTAACATTATTGCCATGAATTCGGCCAGAAAGACAGGAAGAAAATCCGGTAAGCGAAGTGAAAATGACCAATCAAGTACGGGGCAATATATTCCAACGCCTGATTTTTCATGTGATTGAGATGCGCCCGTAGCTATAATGACATGTGTTAGCAGAGTACTTAAATGGTCCTGCAATAAACCATTTAAAATGCCTGTAGGTAATTGCTTAGCGTGAGTTGGGAAGATATCATGGTAAACAATTTCTGGAGAGTTTTGTTGCTCTGTTAAAGGAATCAAATCACGAACTTGTACATATAGAGGCTCAAGTAACGATTGAACAAATACTATTTGTGGTTTGTGAAATCTGGGCCAATGCACGGAGAAGAATAGGTCAGGACTGGAAATAAAAATAATTTGTTCAGGGTTAAAACGGTGCTTCATATAGTCGTAAAAAGCTCTGCACAGTATGAATGTTAAAGCAACATAATAAGGTTGGTATTCGTGCTTCAAGGTTTAACACTGCATTTGCAGTATACTTTGGAAGTCCTAAGCAGAGCCGTAAAGCCTCTCTTTCCAATAGAACGAGCGGCCGAAGTTTGTAGGCTGGCGCACCAGAAAAAAGAACGCAGCCAAACTCTAACACAGGTCGGACATACATTTTATATATAATCAAAAGTGCCTTCCTTCTCATACCTGATCTACAATTGCTCAACCTCCGCAATACGCCCATCGCGCATACTGCTTTTGTCGCGATGTATTCAATGTGAGGGCGCCAATTTAGATGTTCATTATACATAACTCCAAGATATTTCAATGATAGTACTTGTGGGATATCTTGAAGCTTGTAATTAATAGATATGTGCACGGGATCTTTTGATAGGAAAAACGAGAATAGCACATTTACCGGTATTCAGGTTCAACATCAATCCATCCAGCCAATGTTCTATTTCATTAAGATATGCTTGCAAGATAGTGTAGAGACAGTGGAAGTCATGTGCCATAGCAAAGAAAGCAATGTCATCGGCATAAACATAGGTTTTCACATCTGGATGAACGGGGATGTTATTAAGCAATATGTTGAATAATACGAATAATACCGGGGAGAGTACTGACCCCTGAGGTACACCTCGGGTTTGCTTGTGCTTACAGGAAGAGAAACCGCCTTGATAACAATATAATCCTCTTCTACTTAAAAATTCAGTCACCCATGCTACTATATAAGGTGGAAGTCCATGACTCCATAACTGAGTAGTCAAGATAGAATACTCTACACTATCGTATGCTTTACATATGTCTAACGTTACTAAAGCCGCAAGCTGCTTTTTGTGACGGGCAATATGAATACGACTTTCCAGATCTACATGTGCATGCCATATGGAATATCCAGATCTAAAGCCAATTTGGGAAGAACTCAACAGTTGTTTCTCGTTAATAAACCTATTTATACGACCATAAAGTACCCTTTCAATAAGTTTTACTACATTAGATGTTAAGGCTATCGGTCGTATGTTGTCTAAATTATAGCCTGCCCCCTGTTTCTTGAGCAATGGTATAATTTTCGCAATCTTCCATTCAGAAGGGATCCATGCTCTTCTAAGGGAATAATTGACGAGACCTAACAGATAATTCGGATATTCCCTGTGAAGTATTTTTAGCATTGTATTTGTTATTCCATCGGGGCCTGGTGCTGCATTTTGCAATCTTTCCGTAGCCTGATTTAATTCAGAAGTCGATATTTCTGTGTAGTCATAGATGGTTGTTGTGTAAGCCGAATTAGGAAGATGCGTTGAGAACCTGTTTTCTAATTGTTCAGCCAATTGATTCAATGATTCCTGTAGTTAATGTGAGGTGTGAACTACTGAGTCAACGTTTCCTGGTATAGGGGTCTTTTTCCTACCACGAAGGAAAATGAATAAAGCACGTTTGTTATTTGATTTAGACAGGTACTCGAAATGTTCTTGGTCATATTGCTCTTTCGCTCGCGATACAGTGCGTTTAAATGTTGCCGCAATGAACTGATTATCCTTCCAATTTTTTGGACTCTGATTACATATAAGTCTTTTCTATGCAGCTTTTCTGCTTCTATAGTCTCGTGTGCACTCATTATTCCACCATCTACTAGGTTGGGCACTTTTGGATGACGACGGAGCAATTACAAATTCTGAAGTGTTCTTGGAGATTTTTAAAGCAGAACAGACATTTCTGCCGAGGTCTTCATTTTGACCACTGGACACTGCCCTAATGTTGGAACGCAAGCAGTCTTTAAATTTTTTTAATTGATCAATGTTTTCTCTGTCCTTTCAATAGATTTCACAGCACATGAGATTTCAAAGTATACAGGAAAATGGTCACTGTTTGAAGAGAAATCAATTGTTTTCCAAGACTTTATTGAAACACTTGGGCTGCAAAACGTGAGATCTAATACCGATCGTGTCCGTCCGCGAATAAATGTAGGCTGTCTATCATTTAGGCAGGTCAGGTTTTTATTAATCATCCAATCCCACACAAGAGTACCAGAAGGGGTCTGTTCGAAATCCCCATGAAACATGATGCGAGTTGAAATCACCAGTCAGAAGGAAATCATTCTTGCAATTAGCTAAGGCAGTATCTAATTGTTGAGTATTATGCAAACCCGTTAGAAAATATCCGTTTATAAGTGAAAAAGGGCGGTGCCCTGGCAGACAGAGGTCTATTGCCAAAATTTCACAGTCTGTGGACATAAGCTGAAAAGATATGCTCGCTGTGCGGCAAAATTTATTCGAGACTACTATAATTAGACCACCTCCTAGTGATGGACGGTCTAACCAAAATGCTCTAAAATGGTTTAAATGATAATTCTTAACAGGGTTAAGCCAGGTTTCTTATAATAAGATTATATCCGGATATAACTGATTAATTAAACAAAGTAAGTCAGTAGAAGCAGAAATCAAAGACATACAATTCCACTGTACTACTTTCAAGGTATCTATGTTGACGAGCGAAACACTTCAGCAACGGCAGCTTCTAAAATACTCTCCTTAATAAGTGCACTGGCATTTTCGCTGCCCTTTTTAGGTTTTGTGTTTGGGCAAGGAGATTTTACAGGAGATCCAGTGCGCTTCAGACGCCTGAAATCTTGGCATACGTCCATTTCATTCTGACCCTCCGCGTGGGTCGACGTAGAAGGTACGGACAAAATTGGGGTTTTCTCCTCTCGGGATTGCCGCTGTGGGGCTAAATTTGGTATCTCTTCCACTGCACAAGGTGCCGACTTGGCTATCGGTGCTGCTACTGCAGAAGCCAGCTGTGTCATCTGTGAGCAAAACACTTGAGAGATGCACTCACTTACGCTCGTAACTATGTGTTTCAGCGCTTTCGACATCGCCTTTTCTACTGCAGCCTCAATAAGATTCAGAATCTTCGTCTCACTTAGTTGTTCGTGCCTCGACGTGACTCCGGCATATCCAAAGGCTCTATCCTTCACAACTGTTATTGCTTCTCGCCGCGAGCAACGACGTCTGTCCACGATTTCTAGAAGTTGCGTTTCATTAGACCTTGCGGTGCAGTTCAGGTAATCGGCCGCGTGATTTCCTGCACAGAGGCAGCAATTTTCGGTTTCGGCGTTGCACTCCTTCGATGGATGGGTATTGCCACAAATGCGGCAACGTGAATTTGATTTACAGCCCCCTGCACTGTGACCAAAACGCCAACAGTTCTGACATTGGAGAGGACGAGAAGCGAGACGTTCGACTCTGAAAATGAGCGGCCATATTTTCAGCTCGGATGGACAGGAAGTGCCGGCAAAGGTAGCAATAACCGACTCAGTGGGGACTTTCTCACCGTTAACTAATCGGTTGCATCGGTACACAGCTATGACCCCAGCATCAGACAGCTTTTCCAGAGTCTCAGCGGGCGTTAATCTAGAGTCGACTCCTCGTACAATTCCCTTAGTGCACGCTAAATGAGGCGGGATAAATGCACTCACCGCGACCGAAGCAAATGTCTTGCATTTTAGGATGTTTCGAACGCACGAAGGATCTGACGATCTGCATACCAAACCACCCCTTCCGAACTGACGAACATCACTTATCAGCTGAAAGTGCGGCGTCATGGCCTGCAACTCCACCTGGATCGCCTTCGGGTTGTTGAGCCTAATAAATCCACCACTCGAGGGCACCAGCGCAACAGGGATGCTGCCAACACCACTGTGGAAAAAATATTCCAATGACAATTCATCATTAGGCAAGGAGGCTGACCAAGGGCTGTGCCCTTGGCCAGGAGACAAATTAGACATTAGCACTAATTCGATTGCTTAAAGAAGTAATTCGATTGCTTAAAGAAGTCCGAAGGGACGACCCTGGCTTCTTCGTTCGACACGTCGCTTCCAATGCCTTTGCACGAACAGGCCGCGCGTGGTTTTGCGTAGGCCCCTTTCTCAGTTCTGTGTCTGAGAGTTCGATGTGCCTTGTTTCCAACAGTCACTGCGTTTCTTTTTGGCATTGTCAGCACGGTTGGGCGTCTTCTTTTGCGCATTTTTTGCGTTATTGTCACCCGGTGTCCATTCTCTCGGACCAAAGGCTTTAACACAATACCGAGTACATGTCTCAGCCGTCGTCACTAAGCGCACTTGTTTGCAGACATTGTTTGCCGAGTCTGGTACATGTTTCTCTCTCACTGCTCCTTTCTTTTGCTTTGCCGCCTACTTCTGTGAATGTAAGACTGTTTGGTCAAGGAAAAAAAATGAGAAACGCTTCGTGTTCCTTTCGTCAAGAGCAGGTCAGCGATTTGCATCCTCAATGCTTTGCGCTAAGAGCCCCCTTCTCGCTTTGTTCGCACTTTGTCTTTCGGGCCTTTCATCCTGCATTATGCAGTGTCGCATAGAACGACTGGCGGTATTCATAAGGTGAAATCCTAATACGCCTAATCATATGCGATAACTGACCAGCGTCAAGCGTCAGTGGTGTCAGTACGAGAGATGAAAAAGCCATCATCACACGATGAAGTCGTCACGAAATCACAGGCCACCAAAATTTGATGACAGTATGAGGCCGCCATAGTGCCATAAGTACGCCACATAACGCGACGTCACATGATGACGTCTTCACATCACAGTACAGCTTGGTCAACGGGGGACCAATCACGGAGGCTGACCGATCACCGGACAGCAGACGGGATTTTGGGATCGTCTTCACTGAAATGTGACCGCCATGTCCGGCATCGAATCCGTGAGCGGAGGGTCAGCAATGCACCGGCAGTTTGCAAACCCATTACAGCGCGGGTTTGAGGTTGCGTGTTTGTTTATTGCAGGGGCACGCACTCGGGCTAGTACTCGAGGCAATCAATCTGTTAGCATGCCGTATTCTGAATAGAGCACACATCTTCCGTCCCGCTGCAAGTGTTTCACTTCTTTTTTGATCGAAACACATGTTTTCAGGGTTGCCTGCGACAAATAACACATTTCAGTTTTTCACGAGGGTTACGTTCCGAAGCGAATGTTGCTTATTCAATAAAGTGGTGTGCCCGTACGAGTAACTTATAAAGAGTACCTAAAGCCTCTTTGTATTCAAGTCACTGAATCACAAAATTTGCTTAGCTTGAAACCTTGAATATAATCCGTAGTTAATTCTCGTTTCTGCTAACGTTCACAACTCAGTCAGGCAGTCTTTTTTGGAAATGCTAGTACAAAAACTTTCACAATTTATGAAATAAACAAATAAATGAATAAATAAAATTCAATACCATTAAGGAAGAAGAAAATATACTGATTCCACATAAGCGCTGCCTCTGTGCAGCCGTATGTTTTCGTAGTTCTTGAAGAACCAAGAAGAAGTTGACATGCATGGAGAAATAATAATTTATGATTCGGAAGAAAACGTAAACAAAATAGCAGCAATACAGAAAGTGCTAGCTCTGTCACATTTTCGCCACTTTTCTATCGTTTCTGTATTTAGCAAAAAATTGCCGATACGACTGGCAATCTCTCCTTCTACGCAAGTATTAGCATGGCGAAGCAGCTTTTAGCTACACTTTCTCTTAAACCTTACCATCTCGCACAGACATACTGTTCGAACTGTGTGAGTCATCCTTCAAACGGAAATTCGATCTTCTTTTCGAGCATCAATGTAAATGAATCGCGGTAACGAAAGAACATGGTACCGAAATGACTTGTATTATTCTCAACACGGAGGGAAAGAAGAATATATAAGTGAAGTAGAATGAACTGTGAGAGCACGGTCGAAGAAGCGTGTGCTTCACTTCGATCCTTGTCGTGGTAATTGGCCAATCAGCAACGTTTCGAGCAGATCGCTCACACGGCGTCGCTGGCAGCGAATGTACGGAAGGTTCATTTGGGGCCAAGCGTTTTCTTTATATTTCTGCCCTCTTGGCATGAAACGCAAGAACGTTTGCGCCACCTGCATCAGCTCCTTGTTTGTTGTTGCGAAATCGTTTGCGCAACAAAGCAGCTTTTAGACACCATAGCGAATAAAGCTCCATATTGTGTACTTACAGAGCATTCGCGTTGTTATTTTGCCAATTTCCTTCCTTTGCGGGACTTATTGAGTGTGCACATAGCACTAGCACTAGATTAACTATTTTATCATAAAAAATGAAGTGAAAGCATATGCATGCCAGTGCTGTTAACGTATACCTTTTTAGGCATGGGCAGCAATATTATCTACACTGAAGTAACTGTAAGTGGTTTTTGAATGCGAAGAAAAAAGAGCTAAATTCTGTCTGCCAAATATGCCGGTGCCTACCTCGTTGGGGAGAGGTGAAGAGGATGAAATAATAGTAGAAAAAGAAAGATATAGAAGACTGAGCACTTGCCGCACTTGAGTAAAGAAAGGGGAGTTGAAAGATAGTAAAGATGGCGGCACGGTCAAAAAAGTCCCAGAACTGGGAACCATCGGCAAGAGCACTGCGTCCGTCAGAGATCGCAGATGGCACAACCATTCAGCACGGAATCCAGTAATCATTTGCCTTTGCGAATCAAAGTGTGTTACTTAAAGAGAAAAAGAAAAAAGAGCTACACCCTCTTTCAGTAGTTTTCCTTTCGACCCTGTGGAAGCTATATGACTTAGCCAGTAGGTCACAATGAGTGCAGCAACGGTACATTGTCTATTTAGCATCTCCCCACACATCTGTCCTCAATACATGCTCCATCTCTCCAGCAAGAAAAGAGAGAAAGCCGAGAGAAGGTGGCAGTGATGTTAAATAAGAAAGTTGTCTGTGAGCTCTTCAAGACAGGTAACTGCAGAGCGCTTCAAAATTTGAGGACGAAACAGCTGCAAAAGGACAGACAAATGTTTACGTTTCAGTACTTAGGTTATTTGTAGATAACCCTTCTACTTTAGCTCACACCTACTGTGGGGGATTGGCCACGAATTGATTGGTGTTATACGAGATTGGTGGCCATCAATGTCGCTTTATTTCCCCCTTTCTTTCTTTTTTCCTCTGTCTCTTGTTTTTTTTTTGTTTTGGTATCGGCTTATTTCGATTTCTTTTATTCCATTTCCGTCTCTTTCTTAATATTTCTATATTTCATCCTCTTCTTTCAGATATATTTCCTTTCTCTCTATCTTTTTCTCAGCTTATTTGTTTCTTTTTTTCTTTCTCTACGTCTTTCTCTCAATTTATTATTTTGCATTATATGGCCCTTAGTTCTCCATACTTTACTCATCCTTTCTCTTTATGTCACTTTCTTTCTCTTGCTCTGTGTTTTTCTGTTTTGTTATGTTTTTAGTTTCAATTCCTTTTATTTCCATATATTTTGTCTTCCGCCTTCTTTCAATCTCGATCTATGTTTCTATGTACTAATTTTCTTGTTATCGCTTTTTTTTTGTATTCGCCTTTCATTAGTTTCTATCGAACTCTCTCTCTCTCCCTTTGTGTGTTTGTTCTATAATTTTTTGCTCTTATGCTTCTGTCTCTCCATACTTTCTTTTTGTTTTTGCTTTTCATGCGCTTGTTTTTGTTCGACGCTAGCACGTTCTGTACACCAGTGGAGCTTGCAGATATCCTGTGGGGTGTATATTTACCTGAGCAGTTTTGTCCTCGTGAGCTGAAGTAATCAATGGCTTAAACAGTTTCCTTATAAAGAGAGTGCGTGCTGATTCATGTTTAATATTACTTATTTATTTATATACTTATTATGGTGCGGCACCAGTTACCGAGAGCTTGACGAGCTTAAACAGCTTTGCTTTTAAAAACGTATGTTCTACACCAACTGGGACAACTCTACCGCTCGCTGCCTGTCCACTAAAAGAGAATACCACCAGGTGGCGCGTAATGTGACACGCCACCTTGCAGCGAAGTTACCATGGAGTCGGCGCAACGCGGCGAGATCGCGAGGCGCGCGCCACTCGAGCGCCACTGGGCCAGAAAAAGGCGCGGCGCACACTGACGAGTGACGTTCTCAATATAGTACCGGAAGAACACTTAGTACATAGCCACTTGACGTCAATTACCCATGTCTACTTAGGGTGAAACACTCTGTTCCCACGGTCCCTGTAAGTCCAGTGCGCACAAATAATTCAAATATTTGAATTCCTGGTAATGCCAGGTGATCGACCGTTCTATTCCTTAGTACCACGCTTCTGTATTTGTGTATGCGTTATTTATAGCCCTTATAGCTCTCTTTATGATGGTCTTTTTATTTGAACGTTTTTGAACATTTACGAATAACCCCCGTCGGGGGCGAATCTGAGGTGCATCGCAAGGAACTTGACGTCACTAAGTGCTACAGCCACAAGAAAGACTAAGCAAAATATTTCTGGTGCGCATGTTTTGTTGGCATTTTCTTGTAACGAAATGTATCCGGATTAAAATGAGAATCAGGAAAGATCAGTACGTCAGCCGAGCTAGTGACTGCTGCTTCTAGCTGCTGGTTCCGCTTAGCTCGTGAATAATCGCTGATACACACCGAAGTATAATAAGCCCTTCTGCAGCACTCGTGTGTGGTCATTCATTAAGGAGGTAATGAAGCTGCGTGGGCATGTCGATGGCAATCGCGTTTGCCGTTACTCAACAGAGAGGAAGCTATTTTTCTACACGTGACTATCATGATACTGTCCAGGTAGCACTAGGAAGAAAACCTATTTGCCCTTCCCATTTTCTACTTTTTTTCTCTTCCAAGTTGAACCAAGTAGTTCACGCAATGCCTTTATCGGCACTGCACTAACACATGGAAGCACTACACGTTTAGAAAAACTCTTCGTTGCCTTTCTGTCCTTGTTGTGGGAGAAAGAGCTCCACTATTTTTATTCTTTCCGCTTAAGACTATGAGTTCAGTATTAGGAACACGATCGGTAGGAGCGTTGAAGCTATGACGGTCTTCAAACTTTTCCAAGTTGTATGAAGTACATGAAAATGTTACACAACCAGACGTACGCCAGCAGAAGCATTATTAGCGGTTCGTTTTCGTTTCGACTACGACGATAATTATAGTTGATGTACTTGACAAAGCACCGTTCCTACTCAACATGAGAGCTTTAGAAAACTATAGAATCAATAAGCAGCACTATTTTGGCAATATATATTAAATGAGCATCACTTTTCAGCTCTCCAGCCATTACTCTAGAAGCAGTGCTCCTAATGTGCCAAAATGAATGAATAAAAGAAAATATGCCTCTAGCGTCCACCCGGCAGTTGCCTTGGTGACATAAGACTGCTCGTCAAAAGAACTCTACGGAGCCAAGAACAGGAGCAACACAGCTACTTCATAGTATGAAGTTGGATATACTCATTCATACTACAGTACGAATACACGAACAAAAATGTCCCGAAACCCCCCAAAAGTAAATTTGAGCAAATATTTACTCTTAAATGAGAAATAAAAGCGAAACTGTTGAAAGTCAAGCATACTTTGCCGTAGCACCAGAGCTGTAACGTAATAAGCATAGGAACGGCGGAAGTGATGCTGAACATGGTTAAAGTTTTCCTAAACTATGTGGTCACATGTCGTTACTCGCGCAAGCGAAGACAACGTTCGCCACAGGCTCGAACAAATACACGCAGGAAGACGTTGTAGGCGGGAGTGACAAGCGATTTCATTGCTTTTAAAGAGTTCTTTCAGCTGCCTTATTTACAAATGCCGCGGTAGTTCTAATAATGCTCTTTTCCTCGCCTCAAAACAGAAACAGGCACTACGTATAAGCTGAAACAGATGCACTCTGCACAGGAAAATGCATTCATAAGCTTTCCCTATACCACACCCACATATCCCTGAAACGTGTCACGTTCCGAATGGGTTGCACTTGGCCCGGCGAAAACCAATGAACATTAGAAAAAGAAAACAAAAACACCACAGGCGTGTCACCTTGCGGCTCGTCGCCAGGAGTTTCTGGCACTGTTTTGTAGTGGAGCGGTAGGTCCCATATAAAAGTTCACTTGTACAACCAAAGTGGGGTGTTGACCTTAGCCGGACCAGACGAAATAAGCGTGGCAGCTCGTATTTTGTTTTGCGTGTATACGCAACTCTATCAACTATGGGCCGTATACATTCGGAAAGGTGGTACCGAGGCAACTTGGAATGATTTTTCGTTGTTTGAATTCCCCCTGCCGTGCAAAAGTTGTGCTCAGAATGCGAAATAGGAAACCTCCTTCCATCGAAGAAAAAAAGTATCGTGCCATTTGATTCTGCGTGAAACGATTCGCAGACTGTCAGCAGTCTGCGGACGGAAGTTTCCGGACACCGCAAGCTCAGAACGTGACCAGACGGCGTTATGTTTTTGAGCACGTTCAAACTCTGGTGTTGCTGCGTCCTTCCTGAGAATGCGACGTCTCATCGCGGTTTGTTTACTTCTGCTTTGCGACTGGCGTCGACAATCATTTAAGCTTGCACATTTACATGTTTGCCCTGGATTGTTCGAGAAATCGGCGACGTACTTGTCAGGATCCTACCAATGAGTTCTTTGGCAGCAGAGCTGTTTAAAAACGAGGTTAGTGTAAAATCTCTCTTCATATAAATATGAATAAACATTTTCCTACAAAGCATCACACTGCCTCAACGGCTATGATCCACAGAAATTGAGCAAGCAATACCACTCCCCCCAGGTGCACTTAATTCGGAAAAGCTGTCGGGAACTAAACGTTGCGTGAATGTATAGATAGATAGATAGATAGATAGATAGATAGATAGATAGATAGATAGATAGATAGATAGATAGATAGATAGATAGATAGATAGATAGATAGATAGATAGATATATAGATAGATAGATAGATAGATAGATAGATAGATAGATAGATAGATAGATAGATAGATAGATAGATAGATAATAGATAAATAGATAGATAGATAGATAGATAGGTAATAGATAAATAGATAAATAGATAAATAGATAGATAGATAGATAGATAGATAGATAGATAGATAGATAGATAGATAGATAGATAGATAGATAGATAGATAGATAGATAGATAGATAGATAAAGAAAAAGAAGGGGGAGGAAAGAAGTATGCAAACACTGTGTTTCATTCAGGATTCTCGTCACCTTTCCAACAGTTCCACTCTTGTAATCTATGCAAATGGCTTCTTCTTGAATTGTGCGCAAGTCAGTGACAATAAAATTTGGCAGATTCCACGTACCTGGGAATCAACTTTATGCGAAGCACGCGGAGGGAAGGTGACAGTCTTGCAATTTATGATTGAGCGACAGGTCACGAAATGACACTAATATATGTACAAATGTTGCACGCACAAACATATGTTGAAGAGTTGCAGATGTTTTTATAATTAAAATGTTTGCACTTGCGCAACAATGCCAGCTGGAAGAGTGTTTTGGCAACACCAGAAGCTGATATGAAGCGCTGATGCTCGCGAAGATATACTGGCCCTGGACACTGCTATGTAAATCAACTTCAGCGCATGGCACCTCACCTCAAAGGACGTTAACCCGACGTGGCGGCTGTATGAAATGAGTACATATGTATTGTTTATAAAATTAGGTGGGCAGCACTGCAACCCCTATTGACGTTTCACGAATATTAGCGTATATTTGAAAAGTAGTTGCGAGACCTGGCGTAGCTCTGTGGTAGAATGCTTGACTGCCACGCAGAATGCTTGGGCTCGATTCCTGCTGGGACCCTGAAATTTATTATTTGCATTCATCGGGTGGACAACGCTGCCTATGTCAGGTTTTTCTTAACACTGACATTTATTCTATGCCTTCGTTTGGTCGACGCTCCCGTTGTCGGGTATTGCATAACACTCACGCGTTAAAATTGCCCATGTGTGTTCTCATCATTCCTGGATTGATACTAAGGGTCTATCACCAGTGGCACATACCCGCTCACCAGTGGCACATATGCGTGAGTATGTGCCACTGTCTGGCGGGAAGTGTTTGACGACGTACGCGACGGGATTGTGACGATAATCATGTCTTGACCAGCGCGTCATATTCAGCAAACTATCTTACCCTCCCATGTTAATTTTGGCTCACGCCAAGTTAAGGGGGTGACCACGAGAGCACCCAAACGTAAGCGGCTAGATAGATGGATAGATATGCTCAAAGTAGCCAAAGTTCGCTAAGAAATACTTCGCATTTTATAGAGCGGCTGTACGTAACACAAGTTTTGGGAAACGTTAGATGACTGAATGGAAATACCGCGCTTTTGTTTAGCCAGTTACCCTCAAAATAACTGCATAAGAAATTAAATGAATGATGTAGCTATACAACACCACAATCGACACGGTCCACGGTTAAAAGTTTTTGCGACAGTAATCAGTAGAGCTTCAAAAAATATTTTTGCCCCGAAGAGTGGCAGAGAGAGGGGGTTTTGTCGCCAACTTTTTGGGTATGTTATTGTGTGTGTTATTGTGTGTGTGTGTTCGTGTGTGTGCATGCACACGTACAAATGCATGGTTGAAAAATTTCCCCTCCGCTACTCCAATAATGCTTGCTATATGAAGTACCTGAAACGCACACTTCGAGTGCACCTAAGTCAACCCACGCCAGCTGCCTTTTCTCTAGGACACTGCGGAGGATAATTTCATAACTAGCGGATACTAGCAATAGTGAAGAAACTCTGGCTTGCCTCGGCTTCGAGCTTCCCAAATATAAATTCAAAAACAAATGTGAACTATGCATTTAAACATATGAGAACCACTAAAAAAATTCACTATTATTTTTTGTCTTCTTTTGTATACTATTTTTTCGCATAGACATTTGTAGTCATAACATAAACGTACACAAGGCTTAAGCAACCAGTGTACATTTGCACATTCATTTCGTTCACTAAAAAGGTAGCAATATGGCAACTATATTCCATGAGTTTCAATTTTACACGTGCTTGTGCATCGATCTAGGTGACCTTGTAAAATACCGACTGCTCAAACAAGTCTTTGGGTCTTGTCTGTATGTATGCATTATCTTTTCGCCTTAGAACCTCCGACTTGGTGTTGTTGGAAATATCTTAGAATTGGAACTACTAGCATTGTAGTAACTACTAGCTAGGCTTGAGACACAAGCGCTGCTTGTACAGGAGGGCTGCGCAGTGATCTCTCTCCCTCAGTATAGCCATAAAATATAGTATAGCTACAAAACGTGGAATGGTTCCTATTTGTAAATTACATTGCATGGTTAAAAAACGCATTTCAATGCACGAAAGAGCCTTGCACAACAAATTTACTTTATTAGACTCCCCTGATGCATGTGCAAAATGTAAATCGCTTAATTACGAAGGAATGACTGCTGTTCGTCGTAGTGGTTAAGTCTTATTAGTCTGCCTCACCTGCAAGTCAGATAAGCGAACATGAAATAGAGCGGCTAAAACAGGTGTCGATAGCTTGTTTAACCAACGGTCGACCTCTAAATGTACGAATGCATAGCAAAAAATTGGTGCACTCGACGCATAGTGCTACAATTTCGTCAAGCATGGACATGAAACTGAACTGGTACGTTGGACGATGGCTGTTTTTCAGGTAGATCGGACAAGGCGTGTCTTAAAAAAAGCAATACCACATACTGAACCTAAATCACATGTTTATGCCTCGTTCGACGCTATTTCTGGGATCTTCGTGTTTATCAACCATGCCTTTTTTTTTCTGAGCTGCTATCTGGCTAAAGCGGACTGGACCAAATGAAAACACCAGACTAGCAAAAAGGGCCGCTCTACTTACTAACCTACTTGAGAATGCAGCTCTGATATGCTGTTAGCAGCATGCATAATACATCGTGCTTTCCCATAATTATGACGATGAGAGGCAAGTGTAAGTTACATATAAGCAGTCACGTTTTCCTTTTTTTTCCGTTTCCTGTTTCGTCAAGGTTGCCACGCACGCGTCAATTGGAGTTACGTTGGATCAGCAAATGTTTATTCGTACTTGAATGTTTTTGCTCGCCACCCGTCTGGTCTTAGCGACATATCAAAACTTACAGGATATTTACATACACATATTCCTATTATGACGTATTACAGTGTTCTCTATTATGACGTGATGCACTTCATAGGGGCTGAAAAGTAACTGTCTTCGAGAACTGCGATACTGTTACTCCAGTTGAACTGAATGTTAACTTTATTTTTTGTGCCTGATGCCATCGTAGTCTGGCCTCTGCAAAAGCGATGTATTGCTACTACTATATAACGCTTGCTATACTATATAATACTATATAACAACTGGTGTGAATGTTATATCTTAGTATAGTTAGCGCTCATATCGCATATTGACGCTTGTCTTCGAGAAAACAAAGGACAGTTGTGTGCGAGCACCAAAACTTAAAAAAAAAACTCCAAACTTCATACATTCGCCACTGCTTACAGTTACTTGTGATCTTTACTGAAGTATTTTCAGCGAATAGTCAGTCGGCTATTTCATTACTAATGAGCGGTTAATAACAAACAGCCTTTATGATCGAATGTCCTTTGATAACGACGTAGTTGCTAGCACCATATTTTTTGCTCAAAGAATGGGAAGCTCTGTTATCTCTCTTAAACTGGGGGGCTTACGACATTGTGGTAAACTCTGTTGTCTCTGTCAACCTGTCTGGCATAGATTATTCCTTATGCTTTGCAGACAATAAAGGTGCCAGCTGCCCGTAGATAAAGAGTTTCTTTCTTTCTTTCCTTCTTTCTTCTTAATTTCCTTCTTTCCTTCTTTCTTTCTTTCTTTCTTTCTTTCGTTCTAGCTTTCTCTCTTCCTTTCATTCTTTCTTTCTTTCTTTCTTTCTTTCTTTCTTTCTTTCTTTCTTTCTTTTCTTTCTTTCTTTCTTTCTTTCTTTCTTTCTTTCTTTCTTTCTTTCTTTCTTTCTTTCTTTCTTTCTTTCTTTCTTTCTTTCTTATACGGCCATACTCGGCTGCCTCTCACCGACACGTGCTATAAGAACATTACATATCGCTGCCGTCGTACGCGATTGCAGTTTTTTGTGTCGCTTTGATCTGTGGAAGCATAAAGTGAAGTCTTATCCCACATGGTAAAAAAACAAATGAAAGAGTGGAAACGAGAATGTCAGGAATGTTAACAAGCTTACATTAATTGGTATGCTATCCTACAATGAGAAAATGTGTGAGGAGCTCAACACTTATGTTTGTGCAGAAAGATGATACTTATGTTTGTGAGAAACACTTATGTTTGTGAGAAAGATGAGAGAGAGAGATAGAGAAAACATGCACAACGTCACAGTTTAGTCACATTGGTTGTGTATGTGACACCACTCGTCAATCCCAATAAATATGATTAGTTTGCTGTTGATCAGTACGAGACCCTCGCTTGTGCAAGTCTGTTTCTTCTAAAAATTTCAGCTATGCCTTCGTAACATTCAGCTGCGACGACTCCAGCTGCTCCTAATAGCTACATTTGGGACAATATGAAAATATTTGCGAAAGTTTTAAAACTGGGTGAATGGGCTGGTTGAAGAAAATAATTGGATGTCAGATACAGAGTTCAGGTAAGCTGGAGATGTGGACGACCTAAAATTTGCAGCAATCAAACGTTCCGATGTTGCTATAAGCGGCTAAACCACACTTCCTGCTGAAAGCTTGAGGTCAATACATACGTGAACTGCCGCATTGATAAGATTTATTTCGTCTTTACCGACGCATCAATGTTTCCAACTAGCTGCTGGCGCTGATACAGACGCAGTATTTGGCATTTTCTTCGTTATGTGCTAACAAATATGCTACTTTTGGGCTTAGAAATGTATTTTCAACATTCTAAGATGTCACTGCTGCTGTGCAACTGAAATAATGAAGCCATCTAGCGACTTAGGCCAAGTCCTGTGAGCAATGGCAACCAGTGGAGCCCTACCAGGGGGCATCAACCAAGAATAGTTGAGAAGACTTCTTCATGGGGGCGGTAATAACTTTATTCTAAATGCCAGCGAATTTGTAGCTTGAGAGTAGACCAAAATAAAATACTTCTCTTCCTTCTACTTAAATAATTGCTACGTCAAAGCAGTGGTAAATACAGGATACACAATGATTTCTGAACAATCACATTGGCAGAAGGCTATGTGATTTTTTTACGCAGAAGTAAGTAGAGGTACTGTGAGAGTAAATGAACTGCACTGCCGTAAAAAAGGCTACGTGCTTATTGAAAAGGTGCCACCAAAGCCCTCGTTACCCGTTGAAGATATGGCTAAAGAACAAATTTTTCCTCTTCTCAAGCCGTCAAGCCTCAGGGCCAGGCCCATAGCCAAGAATTTTTTTCGGAGGGGGCGGGGCGAGGGGTGCACATTTTGAAGGCCTTGAAAAACACTCATCTTCATAAACACTGAATAAAGCTGGGAAAGCGTACTGCTCTCCCAAGCGTATTGGTCTCCATTTAGAGTGCATCATACTCCAAGTCGTCAAACGTTTGTTCTAATTACCACCCCTCCCCCGCATTTCGGTAGAGACACCCAGACTCCTTGGGCCTCCCCCCTCACCTGTCTACGGGCCTGCCCCAGAGACTAACGCGACTAATATTAGTTCTCGGCTACTCGCATTGAAAACGCTAGCGCGTAGCTGATTGAGTGGCGCCCAAGCAAAACGCCCACATTTTCTAGTCACACTGTTATGCCAGCTTCATATAAGAGTATGATGATGTTATTTTCCTTTTGGTGCAGAGATGGTAAAGGAAAGCATATTCATCTGCCCAGTAAGCATGGCGTTTATGCACATTTGAGCATCAGAATTACGTTCCACTAAAATGAGCAGAACTCGGCTTTTTGCGTAGAGCAGCAGGCTAGAACAGTTCTATCTGAGGTGGTGGGTGACACGTGTGTAACCATGTCCCGTGTGTAGCTGCAGAGGTTTATTCCAAAAGCCTCATCTACCTTATGCGAACGCGACCTTCAACAAAAATAACGTAACCTTCAACAACGAAAAATCATCACCCAAGCACTCTGTACAATGGTTAACCAGAAAAAGTTGAATCGTTCTGCCCCGGTGTTAAGCAGTGGGTTCAACGCTTCACTGAAGCCTTTCACAGTTGTTGGTTACATGTTCGCGCCTCTTAAGGAGTTTAGACACGCGTTTGGCTTGGGTTTACTGCAGTGTTTATTTCACAAGCCGCACATTGTGCCTCGCATGATCATTGTGATGTAAGAGTGTAATGAGCGGTTGAATGCGTTTCGCAATGCGTTAATCACAGTGGTTGTTCTCGAACCACAGGTGGTCACTGACGTCGCAGCCAAAATCAAAGTGCCACTTGAGAAACTCCCACCGACAGCGGGCGTTCACCCTATTAACCGGGCTCCCGCATTCATCACATTGACACCGCAACGACGCGTTATTGCGGGTGTTTGACATCGGGAGCTAAGTCAGTGGCGTTTGACATCGCAAGTGAACACACAACGCAGCCAATGACGCAGCACGTGAGCATGGAATATGAGTATACGACGTTTCGAACGGTGTAACTCATGCCGCAGTCATTGGAGGCCTCTTTTGACACCGTTGCGGGAAGGTTTTTCGTTTCTACTAGCCATAGACGGATTTCGCTGTAGAACGAAGAAATGAAAAGAAATTACACGCAGGGAAACCAGGCATGCTTTCGATTCACCACCTTATACATATGTATGAGTTGAAGTTGAAGGGTGGACATTGGAGGACGTATGTGCGACAGGCTTGTGGACATGGGGTGAAATCAGTCATACAAGATTTCATTATAAATCGGTGACAAGAAAGCTTTATCTCAAATAGCACCAATTACTAGAAAGTGTGATTATATTTTGATAGCTGCACGTAAGATGATGAGAATAGCGGAGTGAATAGTCAGTCTATAACTTCAGAAATACAATTGTCGGCTCAAAAAATCATACGTCATTGTAAAAGGGCTTGCCAAAGCAGTTTTGAGGAATTAGTCCACATTTAGGCCTTGTAATTTTTTTTGTAAGTGCCTAGCTGTGGCATTCGTTACTGAGCTGTCCAGGCTTGGGGGTGGTTTAAAGGCGTGTGCGACGATGAACAAAAGAAGCTAACAGCCGAAAGTATTCGGGATTGTCGGCATCGATGGGATGCTTATTTTTTCATTGAAGATGTATGCTCTTGATTGAGTAGGTGCCATGCTTGGACAAGCAATGTTTGGTCAAACTTTGTTTGACCAAACATTAACCTATCTATGCGAGAGCTCGCGGAATTGACCTGATCCCTCGTACTTATTCTTCGCACCATACATATATCTACGACCTGAATGATGGGTGAGATTGGCAGATTTAATCATCAGATGAAGCAGGTGCATCGTCTCACGTAAATGTTTGATATCGTACTAAGACTACTATGGAGTAACCGTTTCTAAATATATCTGGGTTGTGACGGGTCCAGGTGAGCGCAGTGATCGTGATATATATATATATATATATATATATATATTAATATTATATATATGTGTGTGTGTGTGTGTGTGTGTGTGTGGTGTGTGTGTGTGTGTGTGTGTGTGTGTGTGTGTGTGTGTTTACTTATTCTCCCTCTCCTCACTGATTTCTCAATTCTTTTTCCCCATTTTTCCTTCCTCATGGAGAGTGGCAAACACGGTACAACCTGCTTAATCACCCTAACTTTTTATATTTCTCTTCATGTTCGACCCTTTGCCTCAATCTAGGCAGATGTGTAGCTCACAGCGAAGTGCATGGAACTAGTGCAACTCGGAGGCCATGTTGGCGTTTCTAATTAGTAGGAGGATGAATCCGTGATGGCAATCACAAGTAAAATTCTTCTTTTTATTGTCTTCCGGTTTCGTGTACTGCGAGTGTAAAGTTTGATTGATTTGTGGGGTTTAACGTCCCCAAAACCACAATATGATTATGAGAGACGCCGTAGTGGAGGGCTCCGGAAATTTGACCCACCTGGAGTTTCTTAACGTGCACCCAAATCTGAGCACACGGGCCTCGACATTTCCGCCTCCATCGGAAATGCCGCCGCCGCAGCCGGGATTTGAACCCGCGACCTGCGGGTCAGCAGCCGAGTACCTTAGCCACTAGACCACCGCGGCGGGGCGCGAGTGTAAAGTTTGACGTTGATTGATACGTCTCTCAGCCCTACAAGGCAAGACGTTCAGTACATAGCTCCCACTCTCACCTTCCAGTCACTGGTTAAACCTGCATGAAGTTTCGACTTTTTCTTGGTTCGCAGCCTACAAATTTCCTTCTATTATTCAACAAAGATATCTATGTTGTATATATTTTGGCTCCGTAGCTGGTACTTAGTGTGGTTCTTCACATACTTTTTTTCAGTGCAACAGCTGCACAGCATCGCCCGTTATTTACTTCTAAGATATGAAAGACCTAACTCTCAACCTTAAAAGAAGCGAGTTTGTTTTCAAGGCTCTTTCTGTACAAAGCCTTGTTTTTCCGTTTGCCCCTATTTTGACACCAGATTCCTACGACATAAAAAACAATTAGGGCAGATTCTATTTTTTTTCTAATAAACGAGAAAAAAAACAACCGGGGAGCTTGCTGAAATAGCTTTTATGCTGATTGTACTTTCCGCCAAACATTGCGATCTTGCTAGCACGGGAAAAGTAGCTTTTAAGTACCTCACATTTTCATAATAGCTTTACATGATTCTACCGAGAAAAAAAGCACATTTAAAGTATATACAATACCACACATATATATATATATATATATATATATATATATATATATATATATATTGACGCGCGTAAGATAAAGAAGGCGATCTTGCTGTTCGGCTGCTGAGAGTCACTGTGTCAACGTTTATCTGCCTTTGGTTCGCGCTGTACCACGACACTGGTGGAAGTGCTGGGACGCAACCGTACCTAATGCTCCATACTCCCACTGGGAGCCGTTCATCTAGCTCGGACGCATTGTCACCCATTGCAACTCCCGTGCACCGGTTCAGTCGGCGGCTGATAGGCCTCGCTCCAGAGTTCACGCCTTCCACGTAACCTCGCAAGTGCCGATTACCTCTCCAAATGGCCAACGCCAGTCCGCAACTGGCGCCCCAAGGCCCCCCGCCAACACAGCCTTCACAGGTAACCATCTTTCAACCGCTGGTTCCCTATCACTTTAGTGGCGGCGCCCATGAAGACGTGGACGACTGGCTTGAGCACTACGAGCGTGTCGCCAAGATTAATCTGTGGCCTGAACAAGAAAAGCTCTCACGCGCCTATTTCTACCTTGACAGCAGTGCGAAAATTTGGTATGAGAACAGAGAAGCCAGTCTGTTAACTTGGGGCGACTTCCGACAACAGCTTGTCGATACGTTCACCAATGTCGATCGACGCGACCGTGCGCAGCAGCTGTTGGAGCTACGGGTTCAAAAACCCAATGAAAGCATTACTATGTTTGCTGAAGATATGACTCGTCTTTTTCGTCGAGCTGACCCGAACATGAGTGAAGATAGGAAGTTGACCTACCTTATGCGCGGCGTTAAGGAGCAACTTTTCGCCGGGCTACTGCGCCACCCTCCAAGTACCGTAGTTGACTTCATCGAGCGGGCGCTCCATCAACGATGCAGGCAGTATCATCGAATGTCTAGCAGTGCCCCAATCAATGCTGCCGCCATACCTGAGGATCAAAGCTCCCTGCGAGACCTCATTAAGGAGATAGTCCGCGAAGAACTGCGAAAGTTCCGGATTCCAGTTGCTCAAACCCCCGTTGTGTCCGTCGCTGAACTGGTGCGCGACGAAATCCGCCACGCATTTTCTACCGCTGGTCCTGGTGACGAGCACCGTCCCATGAGCTATGCCGATGCTCTGCGACATTCACCATCTGGTACATCGCCGCCATATCACCCAGTGCCGACGGCCCCTACGTCACCACGGCAAGAGCAGACCCTGAGCCGACCGCCAAGCCAACCGACGTACCACCAGGCGTCCACGGCAGCACCATGGACATCGTCGCAAGAAGGGAGGCTCAGACGTCCAGCCCTCCGAAGAACAGACGCATGGTGCACAATCGATCGACGTCCACTATGCTTTAACTGCGGAGGTGCAGGTCATATTGCCCGTCATTGCTGGAACCGCAGTGATTCGTTCCGCCCTCTTCGAACATGGTCTGACGATCGACGTGCGAACGAAGAATACATACCACGCCGGGAGAACGCCTCTTTCCATGGAGCTCGTTCTCACTTTTACGAATACCGTACTTCTGACGAGGAGGCAATACCTACCCGCCAGCCAGGTTTGGGACGTCAATGCCACTCTCCTTCTCCTGCTCATTCACCTTCGTCACACCCATGTACCTCCGCTGACCTTAACGCAAGAAGGTCACCCAGCCCGCGTCGGAAAACTGAGGGCGGCGACCTCCGGGGGTAAGGTTGCAGGCCATGAAGATGACGACGAAAAGCCCCCATTACACGACGCTGTAAATCCGACAAGACGTGAGAGCAACGACATTGTGACCGCTGACCTGAGTGTTTTTCTTGACGGCCAGAAAGTAACAGCCTTAGTCGACACCGGTGCCGACTTTTCTATCATCAGTCAGGACCTCGCCATCCGCCTCAAGAAAGTGAAGACACCGTGGACAGGCCCTCAAATAAGGATGGCAGGTGGTCAGTTATTGATGCCCTCTGGAAGATGTACAGCGAGAATTGACATAGGAGGTTCTTCTTTCGTTGCGTCGTTCGTCGTTCTCGCCGCATGCTGCAAGGATGTAATTATTGGTATGGACTTCTTACGAAAGTACGGCGCCGTCATAAATATCCCAGACAGTTTGATTACATTCCGCAATAATTCGGGCGCACCTGGTTGTACACAGGCGCGACCAAACCAATTGCGTCTAACTGATGACGATGTGGTTCTCCCTCCTCGGTCATGCACGCTTGTTTCTGTGGCAGCCGCTGTCCAGTTTGACGGCGAAGGAGTAGCAGACTGAATAACCTCGCTCCTTTTCACACACGGCATTTCCGTCGCAAGAGGTATCGTCAGTGTCACCGCTGGACGCACGAACTTGCTTCTGACAAATTTTAGTGATGAGCGCCGGCACCTTCCAAAAGGCATGGCCGTCGCTTACTTCGACGATATCACAGACGCAGAAGGCTGCTTGGCAGTAGTCGACGAGGCACCAAAACTTGATTCGACACCAGTTCTTGACGTTAGCACTGCTTTGCCTAAGAACGAGCGCAATAGGCTTCTTGAGCTACTGGCCGAATTCAAAGACTGCTTTTCGACAACAACAAGAGTTGGCCGCACGCCTCTCACCAAGCATCGAATAATTACCGAGGACATGGCGAGACCAACTCACCCAAATCCCTATCGCGTGGCTGCAAAAGAACGCGATGTGATACAAGAGCAAGTCGACAAAATGCTAGAAGATGACGTCATTCAGCCCTCAAAAAGCCCCTGGGCGTCACCTGTAGTCCTCGTTAAAAAAAAGATGGCAGCCTGCGCTTCTGTGTAGATTACCGAAAACTCAATCAGGTGACAAAGAGAGATGTGTATCCACTTCCTCTTATAGATGACTCTCTCGACAGACTTTGACATGCTCGTTACTTTTCATCGATGGACTTAAGGAGTGGGTATTGGCAAATCGAGGTAGAACCAAAAGACCGCGAGAAGACTGCTTTTGTGACACTAGATAGCTTATATGAATTTAAAGTCTTGCCCTTTGGTTTATGTTCAGCGCCTGCTACCTTTCAAAGACTTATGGATACCGTACTTTCTGGGTTGAAGTAGAAAACCTGCTTGGTCTACCTTGATGATGTCGTAGTTTTCGCCGCAACATTTGACCAGCACCTTAAAAGACTTGAGGCAGTTTTACAAGCCATACGGTCTGTGGACTTGACGTTGAAGCCTGAAAAGTGCCACTTTTGCTATGAAGAGCTGCAATTTCTTGGCCACATTGTCAGTAACGCAGGCGTTCATCCTGATCCTGAAAAGATCGCAGCTGTTGCACAGTTCCCGGTGCCGACTGATAAGAAGGCTGTCCGACGATTCCTCGGACTATGTGCGTATTATAGGCGATTCATCGCAGACTTCGCACGCATCGCATCACCGTTGACCCGCCTCACGAGAGAAGACGTTGCTTACCAATTGAGCAACGAAGAGGAAGCTGCTTTTAAGAACCTCCGCCAGCGACTACAGACGCCTCCAGTGCTTGCCCACTTTGATGAGAAAGCCCGAACGATGCTACACACTGATGCCAGCAATATTGGTTTGGGGGCTGTGCTTGTGCAGCTGCAAGAGGGCACAGAAAGAGTAATTGCCTATGCAAGCCGAGCACTAACACGCGCCGAGACCAATTACTTCACGACTGAGAAGGAATGCCCCGCCGTGGTATGGGCGGTCACAAAATTTCGTCCATATTTATACGGCCACCCTTTCAAAGTCATCAGCGACCACCACTCACTGTGTTGGTTGACAAATCTTAAAGATCCTACCGGGAGATTAGCGCGATGGAGTCTCAAGCTGCAGGAGTACGACATGACTGTAGTACACAAGTCAGGAAAGCGCCACATGGATGCCGACGGTCTATCCCACTCACCCATTGAATTGGCAACTCTATCCGATGAGGAGGAAACAGCATTTCTCGGTGTGCTTGACTCAACCGCTATTGCACAGCAACAACGTGGCGACCCTGAGTTACTGGCCCTAATTAATTACCTGGAGGGAAGATCTCAGAAGGCACCAACTGTTTTTGTAAGAGCGCTGTCATCATTTTGCTTACGGAGCGGAGTACTATACCAAAGAAACTTCTCTTCGACAGGATCTGCGTATTTGCTCGTCATCCCAGCAGCCCTTCGCTCCGAAGTACTCGAAGCATGCCCCAAACGAGGTGACTTCAGGCCACTTAGGTTACACAAGAACGTTGGCCAGAGTACGGCAGCGCTACTTCTGGCCAAGACTGACCATAGCCGTAAAACACCATGTTCGTACTTGCCTCGACTGCCAGCGGCGGAAGTCACCGCCGACTAAACCAACTGGCCTCCTGCAGCCCGTGCAGATCCCAAGAACACCATTTGACCAGATTGGCAAGGATATTTTAGGCCCACTTCCTACTTCTACTGCTGGGAACCACTGGGTTATTGTCGCGACTGATTACCTTACCCGTTATGCTAAAACAAAGGCTATCCAGAGAGGTACAGCAGCGGAGGTGGCACAATTTTTCATCGAGAACGTTGTCCTGCGGCATGGTGCACCAAGCGTCGTAATCACAGGCAGAGGAACCGCATTTACGGCAGCTCTTTTGGAACAAGTCCTCATGCTGAGTAGAACAACCCATCGTAAGACCACCGCCTACCACCCGCAAACGAACGGGCTTACAGAGCGTCTGAACAAAACAATTGAAGACATGCTTTTTATGTACGTAGACGTCGAACACAAAAATTGGGACGAAATCTTGCCATATATCACGTTTTCATACAACACTGCCAAGCTAGAAACAACCCAGATGACCCCGTTGAGCCTAATTCACGCAAGGGAAGTACGAACCATGTTAGATGCGATGCTAGCGCACGAATGCGACGACATCGAACTGGACGCCAAGATGTTTACAGAACGAGCGGAAGAAGCAAGACAACTAGCACGCCTGCAAATCCAGCATCAACAAGAGTACGACGCGAGCCGCTACAATTCTCGCCGCAGAACAGTCGTTTACCAGACCGGTGACAGAATATGGGTTTGGACGCCCATACGGAAACGAGGACTCTCTGAAAAGCTCCTAAGGAGATACTTTGGGTCATATCTAGTACTGCGACGACTGAGTGATGTTACCTACGAGGTCGTCCCCGACAGTTCACATAGTACGAGGCTTCGCCAGCACCGTCCTGATCTAGTTCACGTTGTGCGCATGAAGCCTTATGAAAGGTAGTGACTGCGCAAGACACTTCTTAAAGAACAGAAAAAAAACTGCACTACTGGTTTAGCATCGGGGCGATGCTCATTAAGATGGGGGGGGGGGGGGCAAATGACGCGTGTGTACTGGTGGACCAAAATGACGATAAGGGGATTTGGCGGACACCAGGTAGTGGAGCTCTGGCTGATTGAAGATAAAGAAGGCGATCTTGCTGTTCGGCTGCTGAGAGTCACTGTGTCAACGTTTATCTGCCTTTGGTTCACGCTGTACCGCGACTTATATATATATATATATATATATATATATATATATATATATATATATATATATATATGAGATCCAACAGGCAATAATGCGAGAATGTAAAGGTAAAGTTATTAGACCAATTGTAACGTAAATGTGAAGAAATAAAAGTGGGTGAAAAGATAGCTTGTCGTAAGCAGAAACCGAACCTGCGACCTTCCAATAACGCGTTCGATGCTCTACCACTGAGCTACCAGGCAGCCATCACCCCAGCCACTTTATTGGGATTATATGTGGATTTAAAACAAGTGGGAAGCTTGCTTAAATAGCTTATGTGCTGTTTGTGCTTTCCGCCAAACATTGTTAACTTGTCATCACGTGAAAAGTCTCTAAGTGCATAACATTTTCATAATAGCATAGTTCTACCGAGAAAAACAGCATACTTAAATATACACAACAAGTATATATATATGAGATCTAACAGAAATTATGCCAAGGAATGTAAAGGGTAAGTTATTAGACCAATTGTAACGTAAATGCGAAGCAACAAAAGTGGGTGAAAAGATAGCTTGCCGTGAGCAGGAACCGAACCTGCGACCTTCGAATAACGCGTTCGATTTTCTACCACTGAGCTACCACGGTGGCTATCCCCCCAGCCACTTTATTGGGTTCATATGTGGATTTAAACGTGGGAGTGTCAGTCAGCACCACCTGTTGCCATGGCGGCGAGTGTGGCACACTCTTTATGAGCCTGTTTGGCGTCACGTAGCACGTGAACTCATTATGAGCTGGCAGCTGACTAGCAATCCCTCGTATACAACCTAACGGCACCAAGTCTGCCAGTACGAGACCCTCGTTAATGAATAAGCGAAAGAAGTGTATACTTAAGGGCTCGTTTTTCCATGTTTTGACGCAATATTAATGCGATCTTACAGACAATACTGCCAAAGAATGTAAAGGAAAGCTATTAGACTAATTCTAACGTAAAAGCGAAGAAAGAAAAGTGGGTGAAAAGATAGCTTGCCGTGAGCAGGAAGCGAGCCTGCGACTTTCGAGCATCGAACGCGTTATTCGAACGCGTCATCAGTCATCACATGACGAAGTTATCGTATGACGTCATTATAGCATCGTGGTGCGGTTGTCATGATGATAAAACACTTAATAGCTCGATCGAAGGAAGGCCGATCACAGAGGCAGCCCTTAACCCCAATAAGCGTAAAGTGCTTCCGGAAGAGCGCCGGGAATCAATATATTGACTGAGAAGAACAAAAGGCTTTCGACTTCCAGTAGCGTTGTATGAGTGCATTGATAACGCTGTGAGTTTTTTTGTTTTGTTTTAGTATACGCCCGTACGAATTTTACCTTTGTTGGAGTTTGATGTTGCACTGTTATTTACTTTGTCTAAAATCTGCAGTAAACTGAAGTTTGAGTAATGAACTTCCACACTCTAGAGCGTTTGGGGTATTTACAAAGTACGCGGTAATGAAGCACCCTCGCCTTATAATTAAGTTAGCACAGCAAACACGCGTTCTTAGTGTGTTTAGAGGTCCCTTGTGTCCGTGATACAAGACCGAGAGCCCTTACTTACGATACTCGGGGTGGGTATTTACGCTGTCAGCACTTCTCAAGCCACGCTGCATTACTGTTTTACATCATGCTCCCGCAGTGATCGTTGTTTAACAAGACCCTTAAGCTCCTTTCGTTTAAATGCCCATGATTTTAGCAGTACTTTTGTTTTGCTTATAGAGAAGTCTAAACGAAATGTATTGAACATTAAACTACTTCAACAACTTGATTCCATCAGTCGTGGGCCAGAAAATATACACAAAACACGTCTAGAGTCACTTCAAAAATGTTTTGCTAGGCGAGTTGGCTCATTGTTCGCAACAGAGTGAGTTCAGCATTAATAGGAAGAGAAACAAGAAGACAAGAATTGAGATATATTTTTTCATGTTATCTCCGAATAAAACCCGTAGGTTGTCAGCGCTCGCTTCCTCGTCTTGTCTTCTCGTGTCTCATCTTTTTGCGCTCGAGTCTCTACTAGACTATTCTGAAGTCACTTCCCATACGTTTACAAAGCCGTCTTTCATGCTTTCTTTTTGGATTCAATGTCAAAAACTATGGTCTTGATCCGTCTCCCAACAATAAGGCTGCACAAATGTTTGGTGAAACGAAGTCTGTTGTTTCTTCCGGCTAAGACTATTCTGTTGTGGCCTGCTCATATTTGACTAAAATTCTATTTCTTTCATTTATTCCATCGGACAGTTTATATCTTCGCTGGGTGAGCCTTTTAGTCATATGACAGTTCAATATATTTTTAACAATTTTTCTCGTGGTCTTTCGGAAGCGTTCAGTGATGGCAAGCTGCCATGACTGATTCAATAGCAGTCTACCGGCTGCATACGTTATTACTTTAGCTAGGTGAAAATAGTAAATTATAATTATGAGGTAGACCACGGTTACCATTGGACGGAATTGGAAAGAAGCCGAAGTCAAGCTAAGGGTGGCCAAGGAGGCCATGTCATTAAGCCATGCCAGTTAAATTTATGGTCATGTTTACTTGGTGAAGCAAGGAATTAGGAGAGAGGAAAAGCGGGAATGTTCACCAGTTTAACATAGCCGTTATGCAACTCTGCCAGAATGCTACTGTCTCATTTCATTTTGTTTACTTTTCTATCTCTCTTCCCCATTTCTCAGTGCAGGTTTGAAAACCAAACACTTGCTTTCTGGTTAAACTTCCTGCTTTTTATCATACTTCACCTCTCTGTCTCTGCGCGGGAGTGAAATATGGGGGAGCCCTCACACAGCGTCACAAAGCGGCAATCTTGGGTGGTACATGGTGTCATTATGTACAGTTTCTCGTGCATGTCTGTCTTCCTTTAAAACTTTACGCAGTGGGAATCAAAGAGCTCCCGTAAAGAGGGCGTGACAGGAAGTACTTGCTCACTATTGTGATCGTAATGGCTTAAGAAAAATTTAAGTACGCAGAGTACTAGAATGAATAAGTGAAAACGAGAACATCTACTTGCATGAAAGCAGCTGTGTTCTATAAGTCGCTGTAAACTCTTGCAACCTATTACATCAAAAAGTGAACCTCGTCAAACGTTAATGCTTTGATCACGTTGCAAAGAGACCTAAACTATCACACGATGAAGCCAGAATTGATGAGTCGAAACCACTGGAATGGCTGTCATCAACAATGCATCGACCAGCCACAAATTAGCGATCCTTATCTGCACTCTGGTGGGAGGAGCCGTGTCTAGCGTTGTCAGAAAGAAATGAATGAGCTTCTCTCCTTTGGACCCTTCCATAGTGATAACTCAACATATATACTTTTCTGAACTTGCTGACAATGGAAAGCGTTGTTGAGAAAAGAAATTCCGGGGACATGGAACTTTTGTAACGATTCGCTTCATTTGTCTTTCCTGCCATCTGTCGTCATTTTGTAGCACTCTGCGGTTATTAGGCACAAAGTATGACAGAGGATAGATAGCAAGTAGATAAAAGAATAACAGAACTTTGGAGCACGGTATATCAACATATCATGGGCAGGGGGAATTCTCTCGCGATGCGGCATTGAGACAACTCCAGAGGTTTAATTTTTTTTCAATCGTACTAACCTGCAATTCCTTTGTGAAATTCATGTCCGCTGGACTACGCTACTTTAAAAAACATCTGCAACTGTATTTTTTGTGCCGTATCAAAGATGAGTCAGCGTCATTGCACAAATACTTATCACAAGATGTCACGTGATAACATCAGAACCATCTGTGCAGCAAAAACTTGGATTATTCTCAATATATTTGAAATTGGGGTGAAAATCTATCTTCATTGCAGTGTTTTTGGATTATGGGAGTATATAGCTGAAGCGAAATGCTTAGCAGTGGGTTTGGGTGACATTGTTCAATAGATTTGATATTATAGGTTTAACACGTATATTTAACAAAAAGGTTTAAAATATAGGTAACAATCTTTGATTAACAATACAATATAGGTTTCGCGTGATATGAATAACAAAAGATAACTGAACAGATGCAATAGTTCATAATTTGTGATTGCTTTTTTTTGGGCTTCTCTAGTGCCATATTTAGCAGACAAGGTTCTAATTTTTTCTTAAACCTATCTATTCTTTTCTAAACTTAGATAATATCTCCTAAGTATTTCTACTTTGAGGTCTGCAGTTGTTGTTTCATCATAAGAGAGATTCTAGGATTGCTGGTTTTAATAAGAAAGTTTTCATACGTCAATGTTTCTACACCAGTTTATTTTTGTTCTTTAATAGCCACTTCGACTCTCAGTGTGTAATTACATTCTAATAATTTTCTCAGTTTACTGTGAATTTATTTGCTCGGCATATCTCCTATTGCAACGTTACAGAGCTGGTGCATTGCTCTCTTTGAATACATTTTGTCGATTCCGACAACACAAGTCGCATTTTTGATGGAGGTGAAAATGCACAAGGTTTGAGTACTTGTACATGCATGTTATAGAACCTCAGGTGGTCGAAATTTCCGAAACTTCCACTTGTGGTGTCTCTAGTAATCATATTGTCGTTTTAGGATGTTAATCTTCTGCAATCAAATTAAGTGCACTTGTTTTCATTTATTCATAACTCTTAATTTTACGGCCACAAACACAAATTATTGTGTATTCCCAATACGTGCGAATTGATGTGAATAACTATTTTGTTGGTTTACATGCATCATCTGGGTGCTACATTTTCTTATGTGAGCAAAAATAAAAAAAGAAGGTCTATGCAACAAGGTTTCAAACAAATAACTAAAACAACGATCACTGTTCAGTATAAAGCCCGCTCCTTGTTTGTGTTTATCGTTAAGAAAACAATGCTAGGCCACATGTTACTACTGTTTATAGCTGCACAGACTTTTATTGTCTGTTATATATTTTTTCTTTCCTGCCAGGTATCCCACACAGCTTAACGAAAAATGCCACGGCTACATAATACCTTTAGCATAATATAATTTCACAGAATTAAAAGCTAAACATGGAATCTCACCAGATGCTCCATTATCAGACGTCTTCGAAATCCCGTAGCCGCCATCTGCGAAAATCCCCGGACGTTTCTATTTAACGCTAAATTTGTACAAAGACACGTAACGTTTTCTGAAGAGTCAGCATTATGCATAATACAGCAATACGCGCCTATTTTCGGGGTCCTTTTCGAGCCGCTGCTGTAAAATGCAGCACGTGCAAGTAGTGAGCGGCGCAGCCCCGGAGCATGCATGCTCTGTGCGCATCGCCACTTCTTTTTCACGTCGCCACAAGACGAATACGTAGACCACCAGTGTAGCTGGCTTTTTATAGCGTTCTTCGGATTAACCCAATGCAAACGATCTCGAGGGGTAATCAATATTTAGGCTAGCCGCATCCGCTATAACAACAAGCAAACTTGACAAGGGTAGAAGTGAATCGGCCCTGCGTTGTCGATGCGGCTTTCCTTGGATAACTATCGATCAGGCCGAGGTCAGGTGCGCGCGTTTCTAGAGGCTAGACAGCGTCTTTAAGCTAACACGCTGTTGCCGCATGGGCCACTTCTGGGTCCATACAGAAAATATTTCTGGACACGAATCAAGAGACGAAGCGAAATACAGTAAACGACTGAGGCTTATTCGCATAAGACTTACTGAGGCGACTTGAAGTGACAAGTTCATCTTCTTGTGAACACGGTGGTGGTTACGGGGACGAACAACAGAAGTTTCAATATAACATCAATAAAAAACTTTAAAATTTTGAAGGCACACACCCCTAATGTTCCATTTCTTAAATAGAGTGCATTTGTCGAACTGAAGCAAGCAGGCTACACTGCTTGAATTACAACCTCACTTGACCAATCATGCACAAACTACGCAAACAAACAAAACCGTTCATGGCTACTATGCTCTCAAAAATTTTAATCGTAACTGTACGTGCTATTCTCAACCAACAAAGCCTCGAGGGATCTTGATAAACTTGAGATGGCATTGTGTGGATAACTCGCTTCACAGTGACATTGAGCTCGTCCCAATGCGAATTTATGACGCCAACGGCGGAACAAATGTACTAGACTATTGATGGATGCGTCTTCACTATTTACGTGCGTTTCATCTTTGTTCCACAGTAAGACAGGTCAGATTCATCGTGCAAGGAACGGAAACAATGATAATGCAAGTGATGAAAGTAAAGTTACATCTTTCGACATACTTGCCTAGATTTTGTTCTGCCGAATGGATTCGTCTGGGTTGACTGAAATTGTATTTCACGGGTTGGTGGGAGTGCAATTATCTTTCAGTCGTAAATCAGTGTGCCAACCTCTATTATGTGGATCAATATATTTATACTGAATTTTTACAGATTCATTATTTTTGTGCATGTTGTCGAAACAGGTGTTCTATGGTTCCTAAACTACCTAGAGGCCAAAATTCAGTTCTGTTGTTCAGTTGCGCATGATTCTACAACGAACATGTAGCCGTGTTAGTTTTTTTTTCGATACGGTGCCATAACATCACAGTTACTCACGTTTGATGATCCAAAAGAAGCTCTCGGTCGTTCGGCTCTTCCCTTCGCTCTTGTCTTCTCCTGGCTGCTCTTCACCGTACAAGGAGGAAGAGGAGACAAACAGGGATCGGATGGCGAGCAGGCGATATATGCTGACATCAGGGTGAACAATTAGGGGCTGAAGATTGCAGAAAGACCCTGAGAGGAGCAAATATTGCTTCTTAAAATTTTCGGGGCATCCACAGCTCGTAGCACCGCCGCGTTTGGCTTTGTTCACTTTGACGGTGCAGTGAACTCAATGCATGCGGGCAGTTCACTCATTAAAAATGATCGAAAGTGGTTTAGGGGGCCTTTAAAGGGACACTAAACAGTGAAGAAAGTACAATTCTACAATCACCAAAACATTACTCTTACGGCTGCATTTCAATTGATACGTGGGACAACGCGCAAAAAGAATATGGGGACGCCACCTCGACACATCCGCAAGAAACACCATAACGTCATAAATTTTGAATGCGTCGACTGGATCTTACGTAACTCATAATAAATAAACTTGAAGAACATTCTCATCTGTCGGCGCCATAGACTTAGCACACCATGTTTCAGAAAAGTTCAGTGAGCCAGCGTCGCAAAAATACAAAAACAACATTATGAGATTTTTAAAATTAAACTTCAATCTTGATTTTCTTCACTAATAGTGAACTGATTCCAATAAAACTTAGGGTAATAGAGTTCTCAATCTGCAGTCTATCACGTTGAACCAAATCATCGTTTCTCTTTAGTGTCCCCTAAATGTGATCATGAACAATACAATCTTCTCCGTGTATTTCATTGCTTCTTTTATTTCAGACAGCCCATTTCCTGGGTGCATTCGATCCAGCAAATACTGTCCTGCTGTGAGCGGCCTGCTAGAGGCTACGCACGCCATCAGAAATAGATATATTTCAACAGAGAGCTTTCTATCGCTGCCTCTTTCTTATATATTTTGTATTACGGAGTGCACATTTTATAATATACGTTACCAACACACCCGCACACAGAGATGGGAAATGCATATATAGATGAGAGTACTGGAATCATATGCGGAATGCTTCAGAGAGACTCCAGTTTGAGCCGTGATTTTTTTTTCATTTGCTCCTTGGGATTTTTTCCCTCCTCGTAACCTGTTCCGACGCCGGCAAAGAATTTTCTGCTATAATAATGAATGCTGTCCCGGTAAGATTAACGTGCATTTTCACTGTTTTTGGTTAGATATATAGACTTTGAATTGTATGTCGCACGTACCTGCTTACCGTGGTCGATGGCATGCAGGCATGTGCTACATGTGACATGGTGAAAAAGGCTTGACGTACGTGGCAAGCAAGGAACATTTTTCATGTTATAACCTGAAAATCGTAATTCTCCTAGAGTCACGTTCTCTTATGCCAATTTTGGTACATACCAAGTTAAGGGGACGACTGCGACAGTGCTCAGACGTTAGCGGATAGATCGTTAGATATACAGAAACAATATAAGTGTGCATGGTTCACTCAGAATGGTTTCGCACTGAAAAAAGGCCGCACCACAAACAAGAAATTATCATTTTAATTATGTGCACGATGATGTGCCGATTAGCAGTAATCTACGGAAAAGCTGCGGCACTCTATATGGTTGAAATTTAACTTTATTTTTATTGTAGTTATTTTGTAGCCTATGATTGTGTAACGAGGTGTGCTGACCACGTGCTTCTATTTTGAGGGACTATTTGGTAGGACATCACACGTATACCATACGGTCAGACTACTCATGAAATACTTGATCATTTTCCAATTAACACGAGTAATTATAATTTAATCATAAACCCGACTACTCTCCCTAATTTTTTTCCAGCAACATTACCATGCATGCCAGGCATTTTCAGCCTGTGAAGTCATACGTCTGCAAATTTGGTCGCTTGATTTTGTCTCAGATCACATTGCCTTGCTTGCTTACCATTTCTGTTTTGCTGTTTCTTTCTAAAACACCTGATATTTATCATGCGCATGGCACTTGAATTTGTTGCTTCTGTCAAGAACCACTCACCATAAACATACCAGCCACCTGCTTTTTCTATCATTTCATTTTGTAATGTTCGCTCCTGCTAACATTCTATAGTAAAGTGGTATACACGTATGTATAAGCATAATTACAAAACGTTGTGTGTTTTTGTGAATCCCTAGTTGTTAGTGTTTTTACTTTGTACTTGTGCATGCATCAGATAACGCGTCATGTCTTCGAGGCGTGTTGTAACTATTATAAATTACTCTCAGCGATTGCATACGAGCGCACGCCATGACTGACGAGGAAACTAGCTGGAGTGGCGCCCTTCCCACGACTGATAGAAATAAGATTGCATTGCCTTGCTTACTTCTGCCTCAAGTTTTCTGCCCCCAATGAACGTGAGCTTTTCTCGCTCGCCATGGTAAAAACACTATCGTGCTTGTCTCACAATCAACTTCCTGTTTCTCTGATTCTGAAGAAAGATAGTACAGTTAAACGCGCTCTGCTTTATAGCTAACTCTCCTGAAATATTAAACATCCAGTTATGTCTGGCACCAACTCTGACAGCACAACTTCCACCCTTGTCACTACAGAATCCGTGATGCGAAAACTACCTAAGAAACGTAGCATATTTTAACTAATCCATAAGGCTGGCTTAGGTACGAAGCGCTCGTGGAAATCTGTATACTCACTTTGAAAATGAGGGCACATAAACATGAGATGAAATACTGAAGAAAGGAAGAACAATACCGATGTTTTAAGTAAAACAAGCACAAAATTACGAAAGAAAAATCTTTCCGTGGCACTCAGTACGCACTTTTTCACTCAAGCATTTTTTACAACGCCGTTGTCCAATGACATCGCTACGGTGTCTCGCTTTCTCGTGTTCGTCAGTGCCTGGAACGGCCCTGTGGAAGGCGGATCGCACGACCACTGGAACGCATATCCTACGCTGAGCGTATTGCAATAATGTTTTTTTTTAAGTCATGAAGCTTCTCTTTTGTACAATGCTCTATGCAAGTTTTGCATGTTGCCTGTGACAATAGGTTCATTTCGCCATTAGTTCAAAGTCAAGCAAATAATAGCAAATACTCACTTTTTACTTTCGTTTCGTGCCCTCCTGTACGTCATATGCATACGGTTTCAATATATTTACCGTATTATTATCATCCTTATTAGCCGCAGGAAACCCCACGATCATCCTAAACTGAACTGCCTCACAGAAGAGAAGGGCCTTTCTCACCTTTCTTAAATGAAACCGATCCTGTGCTTGCAGCGCGGCCGCGTTATGCCCAGAGACTTCTTACCCCCGAATACAGAGTTGTTACTTGGCTCGCGACTTCAACTTAACTTGAGCAAGTCGGCGTGAAGCAAGCAGCGGACTTGAAAACGCCCAAGTCAGCCTTCGCGTTTCATAGATGCTCAGGCTGTCTTTCTTGGTCAAATCAAGAACGAGCTTCAAAGCAGAAACTCGCTGCTCGCCTGCTAACGAGGGTAATAATGAAGTTGTTCGCGAAGGCATGCATTAAATCAAAAAAAGACCATACGTTTTAAAATAACTATAAAAACAAAGGGCCACAAGCATATTCCTGCCATTTTACAGCTAACGAGGGGCACGTGATGCCTGCCGCCACAGCGATGCGCAGTGTTGCTTCTGTAAAGCGTTCGTTGCTCGCTGGTTTTAGTGGCCACCCAAATGCGGGGCGTTTCTCCATGGTTGCTTGTTTGGAGGCGAAACAAGCATCGCGTTTGGTTCTTCCGTCGTTTTTTTTTTTTCAATCGAACGCCATGGCATGTATTTGTGCTGACCTGGTTCACGAGATGACGCAATTTTCATGGTATTTGCCTTTCTGTTCGCCTGTGTGCATGCCTGTAATGGGCTAGGTCGCAGCTATATATGCAAAAAAAAAACAAGTTCTGGGAACAAATGTGATTCGTATCCTTTCGTTGAGCTTGGTAAACAAGAGAAAAAGTGGGTGTCAGGACATTGCCCTAAGCAGAATTCTGTTTCGCGGGGTGCAGCAGTGTCTCGCTGCATGATGGTGAAGCGGATAAAAAACCCCGTGATACGGTCACCTCTTTTTTTATATGTGCGGAATTTTTCGTAGCGTTGTGCTACAAGCGATGCCTTTCTGAGTGAGAAAGAGTGCCCTAGACGGGACTAAAGGATAGACGGTGCATACAGAAACAGTGCTGAGTCAATTTTGTACTGAAAGAGGCGGAAATTGTCATCGTGTTTAAGAAAAAAAAACAGATATGGCCTTTGCGGTTGCGGAACACTTCGGCGTTGTCACCACCGAAGCTAATAATACGCACGTGTGTGTAGTCGACACAGCCTGTAACACCAGGGAACTCAGCCACTTCATAAAAGTCCCGCATAAGTATAGAAAGTGCTGCCGGCTGCGGAAATCGCACCAGTATTGCGCATAGGTGCTTTGCGATGAGTAGCGTAACTTTTCCTACTGCACGGCAAACTGTCGACTACGGAATGCGCACGAGATTCCCGGTGACTGTTTGGAATGTGCCAGCGCCGTAAAACCCGAGAGCCATCAGTAGCAGTAACACTGGAGGCAAAGGCTGTCCTCGGTTGTCCCCACTTTCACGGAGAGGCAACATACCCAGCAGCTGCCGCACGGCGTTCTTCGTGAATTTGTATCGAGCGTGGAATTGTTCCTTGTCGTACAACTCCATCTGATTTCCTCGGTCACGTTAAGCGGGCCCAAGAATCTTCAGCAGGCAGTGCGCCTCAGAAAATGCTACGCTTATGGCGAGGCAAGCAAACTCAAAAGCCGCCACCCTCCGCTCGACATCCATTCGAGAGGTGGCCATGTTGGAATAACGCATGAAGCCGCTTTCAAGCTAGCCCCGCAGCTGACTTGAAACTTGTCCTGACTTCGACCGAGCCAAGTCGCCTTCAAGTCATCCGCAAGTTCGAGAACGATTTATGGCGAGCGGCAAGACTGTCTTGAGTAGAGAACGAGTCAAGTACGAGTCAAGTAACATCTCTCCATTCGGGGGTTAATCTTATTTGTCCACATAACTTTCTGCTCCCCCCCCCCCACCCCGAGCATTTGCCCTCTCTTGGAATCAAATATATCACTCTACATAACCAGTGGTTATCTTTCCTGCATGCTAGATACCCTGGCTATGCCTTTTTATTTGGTT
Source organism: Rhipicephalus microplus (assembly GCF_013339725.1). NCBI lineage: Eukaryota > Metazoa > Arthropoda > Arachnida > Ixodida > Ixodidae > Rhipicephalus > Rhipicephalus microplus. The sequence continues at coordinate 185,359,654 of NC_051165.1, read as the reverse complement.
TCGACTGAGCGGTCTATAACTCTTATTTGTTCACCGACCTACTCTGTTCTCTTTTTGTTCCTTGACGTTGCACTTACTATTTATTTTTTGTCGCTTACTGCATCATGCTTAAATGAAGTTGAACCCACTTCTTAAGCCTCCAGGTTTCTGCTCCGTAGTTAAATACCGGTAATATGCAGCGGTGATATACATTTTTCTTGAGGAACAGTGGTAAATTGCTATTGATGATTTCTTCTATAAATGAATTAATTATAAAGGACTACACAATACACGGATGCCTAATGTAAAACCAAATAAAATTGCGTATTCCTCCTGCATGCTTATAAACAGTCGACATGACGTAACGCCAATTATTTTTATGCACTAAAGATAAAACTGTCCATGTTCAGCTCTACGGGTAAAACGTTACCCATCGCAACGAGATCCACTACCAACACTAGTTTTCCTTTTCCATTTATATTCTATTCACACTAGTTTATATCGATTCTTTTTACGTGATACTGGAACGAAAATACTGTGCTCCTCGCTGCGTCAACATAAAATTGACTACGCATTTACAAAACGAAAACGTGTGCATTCATTGAACCAACTGAGTTCGTATAGGTACATTATTTCGACAGCGAACTCCAGCGGTCCAAAATTCCCAAGTCTTCGACACGTGGCACTGTTCTGAAAACAAAACAATCCTGGCCATTTTGGAATGATGAAGGGATGTATCTGTAAGTGATGATCTGTGTTGCTATAATTTCTAAAATGAGTTGGGGGTGTGTGGCTAAGAATGAAGGAGCCCATGACATAAAAAGTGTCCGGCTGTTACTGTAACTAGCAAACACACGTGTTAGTGAGTGCAGTCATACGCACACCCTTACAGAAAGAGAAGAAATATAAAAAAAAATGACGCAGGAAAATAACACGGCGCAAGCGGAGGGCCTGCCTGGTGGCCTGAATTCTGTCGCGATTTGTTCCTAGAATGTCGCTGTCGTAAACAGGAGTCATTGCGAACGCTTGATAGAGCAGCATCATAGATACGGAGATCTTTTGTAAGGACTGCAACCGATAATTGCTAACAGAACATTGCTCTTGCACTAATTGGAGGCATTTTATGATTTGGTAACTGCCACAGTAAAAATGTAGAGAAAAAATGGAATGCAGACAAACCTTCGTGGATGTTCAGACATACATGCGTAAAAAACAAGCATAACTCAGTATATTATTTCTCGTTTCCTTTTTTTCATTTTCTAATGAGTGTCCTTGCAGGCGAGTGCTCTCACTCCAGGTGAAGCTCGGCAAGGTAACACAACTACTACTATTTCTACTCAAAATTAAAAGCCTATTTAATAAGACCTGATAACATTGAATTGATACAAGCAACTCTGTTACAATACCCTCACAAGGAAGGGTCGTCTAGAAGATTCTAGAAGGGTAGTCTAGAAGGGTCGTCTAGAAAAATGTGCCGCAGTGCCGCGAAAAGATTCTAAAAAAATGTTTTCGCAAAAGAAGCTATAACCGACCCACCCGGAAAGGTTTATCCCGAAACTGAAATATGCAAAATGGTACCGCGTAATAACATTTGGGGTTCAACGTCCAAAAAATCGCAATAAGATGATGAGAGATGCCGTACGTCTCCGGAAATTTCGACCATTTAATGTTCTTTAATGTACAGCGCCAATTTTTATGAAAGGGAACAGGAAGTCTGTAGCCTGCGCACTCTGGCAGCTTCTGGCAGTGATTTCAAGGGGGAGCAAGAGCAACCCCAGCCTCTTTACGCGTCATCTTGCGGCGAAAAAAGTAACCATTCACCGCAGATATGAAACCAGAGGCAAGATATTCCAGTAACGTAAAAAGTTGGGCGAGTTGGTGCTGGTTCATGATGATAAGGGGCGCGAAAAAAAACGACACACAACAGAGAAGAAGTACACGGGACGACGCTATTCCAACCCGCTCCCCTTGGAAGATATTCCAACCCGCTCCCCTTCAAGGTGATGACCAGCCTCTTGCGTAATCGCACTGCAATCTGGCTGCGGGTTGCACATCAATGACTGCTTGTTTCACTCACCGCAAGATGATACGAAAAGAGGCGATGGTTGCTTTCGCTCCTACTTGAACGCGCTGCGAGCATCTGCCGGAGCGCGCAGGCAACGCGCTCTCGTGTTCCCTTTCATAATAATTGACACTGTACGTTAACATTGCACAGTATACACAGGCCTCAAGCATTTTGCCTACATTCAAATACGACCATCAAGGCTGGGATAGAACACGCGACCATCGGGTCAGCCGCTTAGCATCCTATAGCAACATCGAGGTGGACACGACATATGGTACTTCGTATAGGGTAGAGGGTGTTAGTAGGCCTACACGGACAAACATAAGTTGAGAAAGAAGTGTCCGTGCATGAAGGAAAAATGATTGATTTGTGCACACAAACATCTAAATAGAAGCATAACTGGTTTCCAGTGAATACGTGTGATCACATTGCAACTCTATAAAAATTATTTATTGGTTATAGCTGGTGGTATATATCGATAGAAACTCAGAAAACACCCATAGATGTTACGGCTAGTGCAACTCTAAAGGAGATATTATGCATTTACCATTATGCGTATTTTCTCTTATAACGGACAAGAAATGATTGGAATGGCTTAACAGCAGCCATTGTCATATAACACAACCAAACCGAGTTTAGAGGTCTAAATCACTCCCAATTTACCTATTATTATTATTATTATTATTATTATTATTATTATTATTATTATTATGGTCTTATAATTGTCGTCGTCGTCGTTGTTTTGTTGTTGTTGTTATTCACTCGCTGTGACTAGCAAAAAGATATCCACCTTCAAATACAGATCCAGTACTTTTTCCACTCATTCTTTCCAAAGCCCCACCGCGGTGGTCTAGTGGCTAAGATACTCGGCTGCTGACCCGTAGGTCGCGGGTTCATATACCGGCTGCGGCGGCTGCATTTCCGATGGAGGCGGAAATGTCGTAGGCCCGTGTGCTCAGATTTGGGTGCACGTTAAAGAACCCCAGGTGGTCAAAATTTCCGGAGTCCTCCACTACGGCGTCTCTCATAATCATATGGTTGTTTGGGGACGTTAAACCCCACAAATCAATCAATCAATCATTCTTTCTAAAAACAATAAGAGAGGGGAACAGCTTAAGTGACGACTTGGTTATATAACAAACAATCATTTATTTTTTTCTATGCTGTGAAATTCTTCTTGCGTTGTGTTTGTTCTGTGTGTATGAAAATGTATTTCATGATGCATTATTATGTTGCGTTAAATGTGGCGGTGGTATTTTTTGTATTTTGCTACGAATTCCTTCGTACTGACTGTTTTTTATCCCCCCCCTACCTATTGCCTATACGGCAATGTAGGTACTCTGTAAATAAAAATAAATAAGTAAATAAGCAGCAGTAGTAGTAGTAGTAGTAGTAGTAGTAGTAGTAGTAGTAGTAGTAGTAGTAGTAGTAGTATTTTGAGTTACCAGTGATCATTTGTAGAATGATCTTTTGTTGCTCTTTTGGTTTTATGACCTTATACGTATGCCTAATATATTCCAATGCTTTCTCTGCATTATTTTTTTCGTAAGGTAATATTTTACATTACTTACGTTTACCTATGCATTATTTTGTCCATCTTTTTGTTAATACGATGTACACTTTTTATTTATTACTCGTGAGCTCCACCCAGATAATACCCTCGTAATGAGTGCAATTGGGAGCAGCATGAATAATAATAATAATAATAATAATAATAATAATAATAATAATAATAATAATAATAATAATAATAAAATCAGCAACTAGAAGCGGGTGGTGGCGCTACTTAGAGTGCGCTTCGAATGCTATATTGTGACTCGCAGTGAACGTTGAGAAACGCCACTGCAATGTGACGCTACACAAACGGCTAGCTGAAAATAAAAATAAGATAAATAAATAGTATGGTGCTGTTCAAACGTCACGGCTGCTTTGCCCTTTTGTTCTCTCGGGGGAGAAATCAGCCTGGTTTGGACTCCCCGTGTGTAAGGCTGTGAGAAAGAGCGCTATTTGTTAACTGTGAAAACAGCTCATTTGTGTCGATCGAGCCCTGGGGAACAAGAGACAGGCCAACACTTGTCAGCTGCGGCACGTTCAAGCGAAGGCGCTGCAGCCGTCTGAGTACATGACGGCACTATTGAGTTAAGAACCTTGGCTCGTTGTGCTGGCGCGCTTGTTTCGTTGGCTTGCTTACTTATTTGTGGCTCGTTTGTCAAAGTTGATTGGCAGAATTCTGATTGGCACTGCTGATTGACAGAATGAAGAAACTAAGAACAGAAAAGTAGGAATTAGCTAAAACAAGTGCTTTTTCCTGCATTTATGCTTTGGTAGAGAAGAAGCTTAAACTCGAGACATTCTGCTTTTGTAATGAAAGGCCGTCGCATGAACTTTCCTGGAGGCCTCCAACCATTCTTACTAAGTGCTTTTCAATTGTGCGAATAGCATGTCGTCACTGACAAAGTGTGTCTCGAGAGGAGAAAGTACCTGTTGTTCATTAGTGCAAGCGCCATGAGTGTCCTTTCATGGTTAAAATATATACACCTTACATAAAAACATACGCCTACATTATTGCCATCGCCGCTGCTTTTTTTTATTTTTCATTTATCAAGAATATAAACAACGATGCCGCATCTCACTTCTGACAGAGCTGTTAGTCTAACGATGTTCCCCGCCTGAATTTTCTTTTCAGGTAACAGAGATTATAGCGTGGACATTCGCAGTGAAAGCTACATGTTCCAAAATGTAGATGAACGCAACCTGTGACAGGACACTGCAGAAAAGGCAAGACAAGTGTTCGGGGTAGCACACGTCTTGTTTTTTTTGATCGTTGAATCCTAAGTTGCGCGTTTTTAAGATCTTTATGTATGAGCCTAACACTTCAGCTATACGCAGTGCTGTTTCACAAGAAAATACTACCGTGTGTATCGTATCACATGTAACCTAAACCAAGTGTAGCATCTCATATGCACCGTACATACAGCTGTCTTCATTCGATAAAAACTGAATGAAGCCCTTCTCTCAGCAGGTGACCGTTCTGTAATGGCCCTGCTGCAGGCAATCACAACACGAGCGCTAGGTTTTCACGAGGAAGAAAAGCATAACCACTAACTTTTAAATAAGGATGGTGTCGTCGTTGGTAGTTTTTTTATCAACGTGCTTTTCGTGCATTACTGAGGACCATGTGACGTTATACAGCTCAGCCGGACACTGACGCTAGCTGTCACTTACAGAAACCTTCAAAAGTAATGACAGCTTGTGAAGTACCTCGAGTGAATTCGTCTAAGACGTGTGCCACTGCCTATGGCTACACGTTTCAGCTTCGCTGGCTCATCCTCTGTACGGAGTGCTTAGGCGACAATTTTTTTGTTTCACTTCCATGTGACGTGTAAAGTTCTGATCTTTCATGACAGAGGGTCAGAGGTTTGGGAGAACTAGGCACGATCATTTTCTATATTGACGTTGTGAATAAATGTTGTATATCTAGAAATACGTATAACATTCATGAATTCTAGAAAATAAATACGCCTTTAATTGGCGTGAATTGTTTATGTAAGAAGTTTGCAGTTAAACTATGGTTTTTTCCTAATTAGTTCTTTTAGTGTGATTTTAGTTGTGACAAAGTGCTCCTAGCTCGACAGAGAGTTTTTGTGCGAAAATGACAAAAGCGTGACAGTCCTAGAACTTATTTGTAAAACATCTCAAATAAAAAAGGAAGAATATGTATACGGAGCTCCACGTATTGCCGGGCGTTCTCGTGTAGTCGCCTCCAAGGCGTATCCGAAAGTTTGCACAGAAAGGCAGGTGTAAGTGTATGACGAAATGACAGGCATGTCACAACTTGAATGCCGTGCGATATCCATCATGTACGTCATGAAAACCTTCCTCACAATAATCTACGACTCATAGCCACACACGACGGCCAATGATATGAGGATATTCGCCACAGCTGATTCCGTCCATATTAATTCACCCCAATGAAAAATTGACACTGGGTGCAATGAACAAAAGTAACTTCACATAAGTATTCATTATCGCTGGCAATGTTAATGTAACAAAGAAGCAGAGACATATACACTTCGTTGCCTAAATAAGTCTGAGTCGATAGAGTTGCTTGTCTCCGCATAAATAAGTCAACGAACGTTAATTACAGTAAGAGTGGCATCTGGGCTGTAAGATGAGTGTTGGCGTTAATGGAGACAATGAGAGGTCATTTGTGAAGTCAACGTAGTAAACGTGCCAGGCAAGCCTGCCATTGGCACACTACTACACATATTGCAGAAAAATAATAATCCTACCTCGCAACACTGGGTGAAAGTGCGGCTGTGGCCAGCTACTTGCCGACTGCTTCATAATAAATTGATTTCCGCAGCATAATTTATCGACCTTAATACTTACTTAAGGGCAGCTAGTATTCAAAGCCCGAATATGAAATAGCTTGGGTACCCTATTTTGGTAGTGGTTGTCGTCCAATTTATTGATATTTCCTGCTATAGATAGGTTTTTCGGTTTGACGGTTTTTTTTTGCTATATCTAGCATACAGACAAGCCCAAAAGGAGCCAGGAAAGACGTTTGCGAATAGTTGGAAGTAAGAACCCCTATTCTTTTTTAGCAGTTAATTTACCCCATTTATACAATATTATTAGCAAGGAAACGTATTGAGGCTATAGATCCACCGGCTATGTACAACATCCTATGCCTAATCCTCATGTAATATTTTACTGTCGATATATATGTATATACCTCAGATATTTCTAAATGTATGTGTCATATCTGTTTTATCCCATTTAGGGGTTAGTAACGATAATAAGGAAGCTTTTATGCGTCTTAAGTGATTAATTTTTACTTTGGTAACCTTGTTGCAGCTTTATTTTTTTGCTGCAGAAGTTTACAAATGGTGTAGCGGAGGTCATATGAACCACAACTTCTCCATAGCAAAACACTCGTAACAGAATAGAACATATAAAGAAAAAAATAAAACACAACTAATTGAGAGATAGCCCCGATGCACGGTTGAATGCTTCAATGTTAAGAGCACCAAATAGACCAACAGGACAGTCTTCGGGTGAGTGGCCCTATATTTCTGATAATTTGTCACGACTAAGCCGGAGGCTTTCATTCTGACCTCCTGGAACGTGAAAGGGCAGCAAAGATACGCGTCAGTGGGCGTCTCGTATAATGACTTCTTCCTTGAGCACAACTTTGAAACTTTGTTGAACAGAAGACGCCATAGTGGTTTTTTTTTGTTTTTTGCTACAGGCTGAGAACACCAAAGTCCTGGGACTAAGCAGATATTTTCTTGTCAATTTCGCTTTAGTAGACGAAGGTAGACGCGCAAAATGCCAAAGCTTTGACGTGGGAGCCTGAAAGAAAGCGCTGCTGAATTGACACTTTCATAAAGCTAGACGCATCTGGGTCGGCTACACGTGATCTCGTAATACTGTGCAGGGCTGAGTTTATAGAGCTTCGGGTACTTTGTACGACCAGAGAGCATCAAAAGAACAGCGGGCACTGCGTCAGTTGTGAATTCTTAGCTACTCACAGTAGTCCTTCGCGTTAGTTGTTTAGAGGCCACATACCCCCCAGCGCGCGTTTTCATCTTTGTTTCCTCATATGCAGAGCATACGGGCCATTGTTTGCATCGACAGCGGAAATCACAGCGCACCTAAGCTGCTGACTTTTTCTTTAATTCTATTTATTTCATGCTGACTATAGAGCTTCCGGGCTCGGTGCATCGCACGGTTCTAGCTAGCTAACAGTAAAAATGGGAACGCAAGCGTAAACAGGCGCTCACGCTCGAATAAGAAATGCTTGAGGGGAAAACCCCCTCATGAGCGTGGGCTAAATGGCGCGGGAAAAATGTCGATCGCTCGATTGCACGTTTCGAAGCGGAGGACGTAAATTTGATAAGCGCATCGTGGGAGCATCCTAAGGGGGCGCAGAAGCAGCAAGTGCTGAGGAAGCACGGGAATTGTCGTTGGCCACAGGGAGATGAATGAGGCTCCTTGCTAGGCCACAAATGGTGTCTATTCTGTCGTCGTAATCCCAAAAAAAACAAAAGGGAATGCGGGATTTTCTTCTTCGGGGAGACCCGATATCTTCGAGAGCCAAGCTGAATTTCAGAGGTACTCGAAATTCGTCCGCTTCGTTGCTACTGGAAGCTCTCGGATCAGAGTACTGAAGTATTGTTTCGATAAAACAAGGTATTGCATTTGACTGGAAACAGCTTCGGTTTGTTAAGCTGCTTTTATATTGAGACCATGCAGCATGTAAAACTTGCATGGCAGCTACTTAACGCTCAGATTTTGAATGTGAAGGATTTCTTTGAGTACTGCAGGCACTTTCCAAAAATTTTGAGGCGAAAACATTTGAGGCCCGTGTGCTTGGACTTCGGAGTGCGTTAAAGAACCTCCGGAGATACTAATTTACGGTGCCTTCCAATACGACATTTCTCGTTATGATGAGGTGGTTTTGGGACGTTAAAGCACAAAAATTATTATTAAAATTTGGAAAGCTCTTGAAGTGTTAGACAAACCTATGTAACTCTACTCGTACTTGGCATATTCTAAAATTGTTAGCGATAATTGATTCGGGATGAAAGCAGCTTACTTAATTATGCTATTTGATGATTACTTGGAAAAGTTTTGCAGGACCCTTTTCAAGTTAAAGACTATTATGAAATACGCGAGGTTGCTGATGTAAGCCTTGTCCAACAATAAAGGTCTTTCATTACTTCTGGTTGTGGACACCTACTGAAACACACCACCTTGACTTCTATGCCAAATAGTTGCCAAACTTCATTCAACATTTCTGATGGAGGCGGAAATGTTGTAGGTACGTGTGCTCAGATTTGGGCGCACGTTAAAGAACACCAGGGGGTCGAAATTTCCGGAGCCTCCTACTACGGCGTCTGTCATAATCAAATGGTGGTTTTGGGACGTTAAACCCCACATATCAATCAGTCAAACTTCATTCAATATGTTCGGGGAAGGCTGTGAAGGCATACTTGTGGTTCTTGAGGCCGATGGGCTTGTGTAAAGTCTTGTAACTTGTGGTGCTGTCCCATGTACGCCGCAGTGACTTCCCCTTTTTTATTTTCATTTTTTAAATTCGTGCAGTCTCTCCTCTGTCTCCCTTGTGTTTATATTCTGTTTCCTTACTGTTACAGTGCACGCTGGCCGACCGGAAGTTTTTATGACTAAACTCCCTGCTACCACTTTTTCTGTTTTCTTCATACTTTTTTTTTGTTCATGACGCAGTAAAAATACACCACGTACATGCGTATATGTGATTGAGCTCATCACAATGCAGATTAGCTTCGGGCTGCAAATTTCATAAATATGTACAAGCATTCTGTAGAGTTTTAAAGCTATATTTCAGCTAATGTCAGCAATGACATCTCGTGTTGTATAATGCTACTCAATGTGTTATAAAAAAATCCAGCTTTTATGCAGTAGAATTATCTAAAATTTATTCACATGAGATATGGAACAGTCCTTCAGTAAACCAAACCATGGGGTCATAAAAAAGTTACTTGTGAGGCGTTCAAGTCGAATTGGTTCAGGGGCTTCTGTGTCGTAGGCACTCGTGCATCATGTATTATGCGCCGTCATGCATAGCGGAGAATAAGAGTTGAGTCACCCCATCCTGGACAGCATGTAATTTTTAAAGAAGCAATCACAGAATGACATTGTCATCAATGAATACCTCCGAAACCTGGCAATTGCGTATTATATTCAGACAGAGTGACTTGCAAGACAGCCGTGACCTCTAAGTGTGCACCAACTTAAGTTACGGCCGTAGAAGCAAGTGCCTCCTGTGCTAAATTGATCACGTCGTGTGAAAAACGACCTACCGTAAATGACCCACTTAATGAAATCGGCCACGAAAAACTGGCCATTGTCCAAAGTCGTTATTCAACAGCGTGTTATTAGTGGATTGTTCGCAGCATGACGAAAGTGAATAGTTTGTAGGCACGAATATGATGCGGTCAATTAAAGCGGTTTATTCAGGCTCGTCGATCAATGCCAAAAATTGCCCCATGCGATAAATTCGTTGGTTATTTGGTTTCTCTATTGCAGTCTGCAATGCCTGCAAGTCATTTTATTGCATTCCTCAACAAATACGCTGTATTAAACATGGGCACTGTTAAACGATATATGGTAATTATTCTTCATAGAAAAAAAAGAAAAATACAAGGGTGCAATCTGTGAAGGGCTATCATTTATATATTTCCTTAATTATTTCGATGCGAAAAGTTTCCCATACATAAGTAAATAATTTATTACTACTGTTTTAGTCTTTTTTTTGCATGAAGAATAACTGATAGATGAACGTAAAATATTAGATCCAAAATTATTATATTGCATGAAAAGTAATTCGACTCAACTTTTTAGGAGTAATTGAGCGATAAAATGTAGACGTTTGAGGTGTATACGACTGTTTCTGATGGCACAAGAATAAGAGGATAGAAGATTACAAGATACGAAAAGACAGACTGCTCATTATATCAATGAAGTTACCAAAATTTTGGTATTAAGTTAATGACCAATCTCACCATCTTAATTATAGAAATGATTATTATGTACAGAGTAATTAGTTGCTATTTTTCCTAGGGAACTAACGCGATGCTATTTTGACTTGTTTGCATGTTGTACGATTTAATGTTATTTCGTAGCGAATGGCACTGATTTTCGAGCACTTTAAGATACTTCAAGCTCACTAGATTCGAGCACCCAGTTGTATGCTGATGTTTGAAATCTTGATACTATATCATCCTATCGAAGCTTCTCTGCTAACAACTTTCCTGCAGTTTCATGATTGTTTTAAAAACGAGAGCGACTTATACGCAAAATTTTCGCCGTCATGAAAACATATGCTTATGTGCTTTTTTTTACTTCCACGCTGCTGATAATAATAATAATAATAATAATAATAATAATAATAATACTAATAATAATAATAATAATAATAATAATAATAATATAATAATATAATAATAATAATAATAATAATAATAATAATAATAATAATAATATAATAATAATAATAATAATAATAATAATATAATAATAATAATTATTATTATTATTATTATTATTATTATTATTATTATTATTATTATTATTATTATTAATATTATTCATACTTTTTTACAAACATTTAAAATATGTTTTTTTGAGAACTATGCAAAAAGCGCATACTTTTTCCCGCTTTGCCAATGGCCGAGTTTTCTGTCTGGGCTTGACATGTGATGTTATCGCCATTCCAGCCATAGCCCATGATGGGCTGCAGTGTGTATAAATAACATAAAATAGAAATATGTGTGGCGGATACTTCGAACTTTAAAAGCAGCTTCGCTTTTTATTAATCGCTTTTACGGCTTCACGTTGGAGGTCAGCCAAAAGTGCGTATGTCGGTTGTTCCCAAAATTGTGGCTCGTCCCTGGTGATGCTTCAAAGCGGCCCTCGCTAAGAACAGCTGGTTGCGATCTGCAGTTGCACTCATCACTCTTCACAAACATAGTCAACCATGATGTACAGCTCACTCAGTCCTATGATACAGCTGTCTTGTTTCCTTCATATTGTTATGTTGCATTGTTTTAACGTGACAGCGTTAAAGAGCTCGTTTCCCAAAAATTCCGGCATCTGCGTTGGTGTCGGCGTCAGCATCGTTTGTTGTGACCGAAAAGTCAATAACGAAGCAAGTAAAATAAATAAATCGTGGAGAAGAGTGGGGACCGAACCAGGGTTGTTTGGCGCCAAGTGGGGATTGAAGCCAGTTTTTTTTTTCTTGCGTGGCAAGGGGATGTTCTACCACATGGCCACGCCTGTGTTTGTGATAACATTGAAAAGGACTTCCTCCGCTTGTAAAAGCGGTGAAAGTAGCTTTCATGCTTGACAAACACATGCGTCATGCGTACATGCTTCACAATGCAACATAAAATATTGTAGTAATAATGCGTGGTACCAGCGTCCATTGCCAACGCGCGTCAGAATATGTGATCATTATAATCACTACTTGGTTGAAAGCCGGTACCCCACTACAAAAGGCACACATGCTACTGCGCCTATTTCCTTTATGCCAAGTAGTGGGTGCATAGCCAATTCAAAAAGGTTTCAAGCGCTAAGTGTTTGAAGTACGCGCTAGGAACACAATATCGCTAGCGCGTTCAACTTCTAAAGGCGAAACTTTAGGGTCCCCTAATGTTTTAATACTTCTACCACATTTTCTGTATAGTGTGCCATCCTCCAAGCCGTAGTTATGTTCTACTGATTATTCAGTTATTGAGAACCTGACAACGTCGCGTTCCAATACAATGCAACCGCCTTGAACTGTATTTAGGTGAAATCGTACTTAGCTAATCATCACAACAACATAGTGTAATACAAAAGCCATTGTCACAAGAGCTGTGTTGTCTGGAACAAAGAAAAATAAAAGCCGGAAACACGGGCTTGCACTACAAATATGCGGCCTCACTTATTGCCTGACAGCGTGCGCGTCCTAATCTACGAGCTTTGACTTATGAGAGCTACGAGTCCGGACAGCGTACTGTACAACATAATGTCGGAGCACACTCTTCCTCTGCGATTAACTCAGCGTCAGGACGTCGCATCACGATTTGGCGGCTTATTTACCCGCTTATTTCAAATAAATTGAAGTACAAGAAAGCACAGCACATCCCACGAAAACTTTGTTTTTCTTGTTTCGAGTCCGCTGTAAGGCCTCTGACAGTCACGCGAGATCGTGACTTGCGTAGAAATACCGCCATCCGAAGGAGACGAGTTGCGCAGGCATCTTTGTTGTTGTTTCTTGCTGCTGCCAATCGTATACAGCCGCCAGCACGTTCAACTCTCGAACACTCCGACGCGTTGAGTTGGCTCGCTTGGACTGAGGTCAGCGCAGCCAAGCGTGGAAAATGATATCCTTGCTGCAGTGAACGACAGATGGAGCGCGCGTCGGTTTCACTAGTAAATTTCTGTTTCCAGTCTGCCTGAGTGGTGGGTCAAATGCACTCACTCGGCACATCTCAGTATGCCGTCTTTAACTACGTTTCAGTAATGGTTGCGTTATCGCGCGCGCCCATGGCGTTCGTTGTCGCATACTTATCTCGACAATAAACGATTGTTTGTGACAGCTTACCTGTCTTTATAGTTTGAATTCGCAGCTGCTGTGCAAAAGAAATTATATGTACACAACGCAGCGCAGACACTCTGTCCGAAAATCAGTGAATGAGAACATGAACAAAACCACAACAATCCAGATTTATTTATTCTGCAACTTTTACGATCACAGTGAACGCACATTTGCTCTGCTTTTTACACATATGTTTTTTAGCAATTTGACAGATCTTACTTCTTTCATTATTCCAAAAAGGGCGCAACAAATGCATCTTCTCCATTCATCTTTTCATTTCCGGTATACTGAAAAAGTCTGACCAGCCTGTTTCGGCACTATTTCAATTGGCTCACTTACATCTGCTTGAAAATTTTGATGGTCATCTTCAAGTTTTCTCTGACGCATCTGTTTACAGTGAAGATCAAGGTGGCTCTGCAGCTTTCTTTTGCCCTTCTACTAACGTCCGATGGGTGTTTCGTATACCACATCCATCCTCTTCAACGACTGTGGAACTAGTTGAAATCGATGTTGCGTTGAAATATATACTAGAAAAAATAGAAAAATAGAAAGTAGTCAAACTTACAGATTCTCGTGCGGCCCTTAGCAGATTGTTGAGGAAAGACTCTATTGGCCTAATTACATGCAGCATCAATAAATCCTCCACAAAGCTTACTACTCGTGGGGTATCCCCCATTTGCCAGTGGATACCTTCGCATGTTGGTATTCCTGGGAATGAAGAGGCCGATTGCCTCGCTTCAACTTGTGCTCACAACGAGTGTGAATGCCAAAAAATTTCATGCCAGTTTCACAACGCTCGTCTGCTGATTCACCGACATCTTCTAAAGCAGCATCCCGATCAGCGTATCGCAAGCGAATAGTTTCTTCCTGGCATTCATGGCCGTGGATTGAGTCGTCGTGACAGAGCCCTGCCATACGAACTAAGAGTGAAGACAGTCCGATATGTTCGTCGTGTGGCTCCTGTGAGACACTAAAACACGTCATCTCAAAGTGTCCTAAATTCATTGTTCAGCGACCACTACTCAAAAAGGGCTATGGAATGATTGAACCTTGATGCACGACCCTTGACGATTGCTTGTTTCCAGGAGGATGTGCTTCTAGGCATGATCAGGCCTATCGAGCCATCTTAACTTCATGAAATAAAACGGACTTGGCGTCACGTTTAGAGACATTTTTCATGTGACCATTTATTTTTTTGTGTGTTTTTTTATATTTCTTTAACTTTCCTCTTCTCTCTCCTTCTATCTTCCCTTCTTTCCTCTATGTATCTCTTTCCCGAAGGAGCAGGCAAGTGTTGTGCCCCTATTGGTGGCAGTTGTCAGTCTGTTCTCTCCTTATTTCCTGTGTCTACGGGTTTTCTATGTACTCAAACCAAATGATAAAAAATAATAATACGTGAGCAGGAGCTTCTCATTCAAACTCAAAAGGTGCTGAAGCTGTCTCACGCATTGGTTCATTGACAAGATAAGTGTGCGATAACGAACGCCGTAGGCGCGCGCGATAGCGCACCCTCGAGTGAAGCATGGCGACAACGGGATGCCAACCGAGTGCATTCGACCCACCGGTAAAAACAAAAAAACAAAAACTGGGAACAGAAGTTTACTAGTGAACCCAACGCGCACTCGATTTATCGTTATCTGCAGCAAGCATATCATTTTCAACGCTTGGCGGCACTGACCTCCGTCCAACTGAGCCGAGGCCACATGTCGGAGCGTTCGAGTTAAGGGTGCACATCTCAATGACTATTGGTGATGAAAGCTGCCTCTCCGTGACTGCCCATTTTCTGGTAGGTTCCTTAAACGATGCTGTTCGCATCGCTGTCACAAACGTCGAGCATTCTCGACCGCGTGCCCCTCAGTCGTCGAAGGGAGGGCTCCTTTGAATTGGGAAAATACTTCCAGCAGCTAACTACTCAGCTATGGCGCCACCACGTCTTCTCTACACCTGCAGCGAAAGGGGCACGTATGTGTTCGGGGAAAAATTACCTCAAGGGAGATGAGAACGCCCCGTAGAGAGTTTGACTGCTTCGGTAGTTGACGTTGAACCAGCGATAAGCGCGGCCATTGGCGCCATTGGTGCCATCAGTACCGCATTACTGGCGCTATAGGCGGCGAGTTCGAAGTGCCCCACGCATGAATTGAGTCGGTTTCAACACCGGGCCCCCTCGTCGTCTGCCTAAGCTGGCAAACCTTTATCGGCACCCCATCAACTTCCCTACATGCACCATGAGCTGGCCTGATACATATAAAAGGTTTATTGTGACTTTTTTCAGCTGTTATTTTATTATAGCAAGCTTTAAATATTTGTAGCTGTGTGCGCTACGTCACACGTTGAAATTCAGAAGCATGGGCATGATCTTTTCGTAATTGTTCCTTTGTGACTCTCTTGATTTACATCATGTTATTTTAATAACATTCTGTGTTGTGTTCACTTGCACATGTCGTAGTGTTCTTTTAGAGCATTGTTTTGTAGTTGTTCTTTTCATCACGCGCATTTTGTTGTCTCTTCTTAGTTGATATTTGCTAGCTTTTGCCATCGCCCTTGTCTTAATTAAATGCTTGTCTGTGTCTGTTGTAGCAGTAGGTCCTTCAGACCAAACATCACTGCACGTGATATCCCACAAGGGTCGAACTGCCTACAAAAAATTTAAAATGTAACCCTTCGCGGCATTTCAGGAGTCGCAGGCATAAACGTAAAGTGGAAACCTGCTAGGCTGCCGCACGCCACTGTTAGAAGCGGGGCCTCACCCGATGTGTGGGGCACTCGCAACTTTTTCGAGAAGCAATGAAGTTGCGCGGAATTAATGTTAGCACCCTAAGCCAGTTTGTATGTTTGGGAATGGCCTGGCGTTCGAGTCCAAGATGAAGGGAAACGTTTCGTATGTGGGAGACATATGAAGAACAGTGATCGTATGTATACAGAAAAATGTTGCGTTTACCTTTCAAACATATGCAAGACAAAATACACATGATTATTTCACATTTCGACTATAAAATTTCTAAAACGCAGATTGCATGTTATTCAAGATCCTAGTTTTGCTTATGGTGATGTGGTGTTGTATGGTCTTAATTTACACATCGATGAAGATGACCGAGCTAGGTAATGAATCATCATCTACACTTGGCGGTACTATATATAAGCCATTTCTTGTAAACAGCTCCATGCAATTCTACATAAATAATATTATGTTGTATTACATTTAGTATACAATTTGAAAATACATACTGTTCAGTGTCCCCAAACCCAAGCTACACAAAACGACCAAAATATTGATTTTCAATGGCGTATTGAAAAGACGAACATAAGTATGTCGAATAACCGCAGTTTCAGACTTATACCATACCATCTAGTGAAGTACAGATACATGGGTTTGAGTGAAAATGAATTTATACCAGCAGAAAGTCGGGAACATATCCGAGAACTGCACTGGAAAAGAAAAATAAATGATTATTTTTCAGTGTCGTGGCCTCTTTGCCACCTATTGTCTTTTTTCTCTATTTGTCCCTCGTTGTGCAGGCACCATAGCTTCATCGCATCACGCTTACGCGCACCTTTCAGCATGTGTACTCAAAAAGCTAATCTCTATTATTTTTTTCATTCTTCAACCAACGTGCTTTCTTAGCTACACTATACACCAACGGCGGCAAGGACGTGGACCACATTAGCGGCTTTTCGTATTAAAATGCCGCTTTACTCTAATGAAGTATTCAACGTGGGAACGATGTACGTGACCATCGAGAACGCGCGTCTTCCTTCGAGACCAAAACCACGAGAGCCTATTACGGAGCACTGTTCGAGCCCCAGTCTTGGCAGCACGTTTTGCGTTTCACACCGATTTTAACACCGAGAGCGTTAAGAAGAACCTGACATCGGCAGCATTGACCCGATGAATGCAAAAAATAAATGTGAGGGTTCCAGCAGGTATAGAACCAAAGCATTACGTGTGGCAATCGAGCATTGTACCTTAGAGCCAAGCCAGCTTCCGGAACTACATTTCAAATAGGTCCTGATGTTTGTGAAACGCCAATTATATGGTTGCAGTACTGACTCTTCAATTTCATAAACATTCCTTATGTCCTCCTATGATGCTGGACTAACGTATATTGTTGTTGGTGCCATGCGCTGAAGTTGATTTGTGTAGCGTTGTCCAGGGCTACCATCCTCGCGAGCACTGCAGCGCTTCTAATCGGATTATCGTTTCTGGTATTGCTAATACTCATGTTCCTGTTGGCATCATTGCGCAAGTGCACACAACTGCTTAAATAAACTTCTACAACTCTGCGACAAGTCTTTGCATGCAAATATTACAGATGTATTTAGCGTAAGTTCTTGACATATTGCTCAATAAAAAATTTGCAACCCGATCGCCATCCCTCCGCATGCTTCGCATAACGTCGATTGCAAAGGCACGTACGTGGGATCTGCCAAATTGTTTCTTAAAGATTCGTAAAAGACAAACTTTATTTAGACCTGGCGAGAATCTTACTGTCCTGCCCGATGTTCATTTTAACTTACTTTGTTGCTTGATCACTTTAGAATTTTTTGTAATTTTCCAGGAAGATGCCGAATGTCGTCTCTGAGAACATTTTAAGCATGTTTGTTCGTGTCAAAGTAAATTTACCAAACAGTACGGCATTGAATTCTTCACAGTAATGCTCCCGAGTGCATCCGAAAGGAAATGGTGCTGCTCAATTCAAAGAAAACGCGATCAAAAACGCACTGACGTCGCCTTTTAGTTTTCCTCCACGGTAGCGATTCTAAAGAAACTGGAATGCATGTTCCAAGTTTAGAGCAAAAGCAACAAGGGCATGAAATTCAAACTATGTGAATGATACTTATTGTTCCCAAAGAGATTCGTACTGTGTGGGCGGGTAACGTCTGCAAATCAGAAAACAAAAATAAAAGCACCCATGAACAAGAGAAGAGCGCAGAAGTGTAGCGCCGCATCCTTTTTTACCATTGAACGGCTGTCATACGTAGTCATATATTAAAAGTCGCAACTGCGTAAACCATCACTTGAATATATAGCGTGCGAAAATACGACCTTTTTCTTTATGCGAACCATAAAGGAGAGCCGGATGCTGCACACAGTACCCTGCGAAAATGCGTGTGCCCTGAGTATCCAGGCTCTCTTCATAAGCATTTCTAGCAAGTACTGAATTCCATTTAGGCTGATGAATGGCACCGACAGTGCCTATTGTCGTGACGTCCGCAGTCAACGCTTCAGTATCTAGATTGTTTTGACATTGCACAATACCACGGAAACATTGTTTCACGTGAAGTTGTCAAAGAGCTCGTCCGTAGAAATTCAGTGCCGGCATCACTAGTCCCGAATAAAAAAAAACTGCATTTTCGATGACCAACAACCTGAGAAAAATAGAAAAGAAATAATTAATACATTTTTTTTCTTCAAGTGCGAATTGAACCAAGCCCCTCTAGACAGCAAACATGTTTTCTACCACAAAGCAACGACATTGCCGTAAACTGCTTCCAGAAAAAAAAGACACACACACTATAAACTTTATACAGTACAAGAAGTTTCCTTAACGCGTTTAATTTCGCGTGACGGAAGCGTAGAATAGCGCTAGGTGTCACGACATGTGAATTACGCATAGTGTTGTAAGGGCCCGCCCATTACAAAAAGCTCAGCCGTATCTAATCAACAGCACCAGAAAAAAACATCGCGTAGAGAGCGGCTACGTAGGTTTGTGCTTCCCCATATGCGTTTTGGGCCCTCCCCTTATTAGCGGAACTAAGAATTACGGCGTACTGGGCACAGTGCAACTCTAATTGCAGCATGCTATTAGGGAAAGTTTGAAACTCCCAGGGTTATACTCGGGGAGTTTGTTTCTTCAGTGCATGGTTAAGGTATGCACCGAGAATTGAATTCAGCTTAGCAATTCATAAGGCGATGCGCTCGGGGCCTGGTTATGTCATCACACTATGTTCGTGAAAGCAAAGCTCAAGAGTACTCTAAGGTATAACAATAATAAATTATAATATTATAAATTATATTATTTAATAATGTTATTATTTTAATAATATTATTCAACTAAGCAACTTAAACACATTTATTATTTGCATTCGTGAGGTCAATGGTGCTGATGTCAGCTTTTTCTTAACGTTCACACACTAAAATTATTCATGTGTGCTCTCACCCTTCTTGGTTAGATACTATGTGTCAATCACCTGTGGCACGTACCTGCCCGCGAGTGTTAGCAATACGTCTTCTGGCTGGAAGGGTTGGACAATGTAGTGACGGGATTGTAACATTATTGATGTCATTCGTCAAACCATCTTCAACTCCCATACATATATATATATATATATATATATATATATATATATAAGGGAAAGAAGTGTATACCTAAGGGCTCGTTTTTCCGTGTTTTTAACACAATAATAATGAGATATAACAGACAGTAATGCCAAGGAATGTACAGGGGAAGTTATTAAAATCAATGGAATGTAAATAAGAAGAAAGAAAAGTGGGTGAAAAAATTACCAACTGTGAGCAGGAATCGAACCTACGACCTTCGAATTACGCGTTCGATGCTCTAACCACTGAGCTATCACAGCGGCCCTCCCTCCATCCACTTTTTTGGGTTTATCTGTGAATTTAGAAGTAGGGGCGACAGTCAGCGCCATCTATAAGCCAAACAACGAGTGTGAAAACACTCTTATGCGCATGTTTGGCGTCACGTAGCACGTGAACTTAATATGAGCGGGCAGCTGATTAATTGTCCCTCTTATACAACCTAAACACACCAAGTCTGCCAGTACGAGACCCTCGTTCAATGAAATAAGGGAAAGAAGTGTATACCTAAGGGCTCGTTTTTCCGTGTTTTTAACACAGTAATAATGAGATATAACAGACAGTAATGCCAAGGAATGTACAGGGGAAGTTATTAAAATCAATGGAATGTAGATAAGAAGAAAGAAATGTGGGTGAAAAAATTACCAACTGTGAGCAGGAATCGAACCTACGACCTTCGAATTACGCGTTCGATGCTCTAACCACTGAGCTATCACAGCGGCCCTCCCTCCATCCACTTTTTTGGGGTTATCACTTTTGGGGTTCACTTCGACAGATGTTTCTCGAGTGGTGGATCTGTAGCAGCCTAGCCGAGGGCACAACCATAAAGTTTATTCAACTCAACTCAAAAACTTAATTGCGTGCTACTTTTTTTTCAAAATCTCACTGTATCTATCTGCGAACGATGGACATGCTCCCACAAACAATCCATGGAAGATATAGCAGATTGAGGATCACACGGACATAGACCAGGTCAGTGGGTTGAGCGGGTGGGGATTGCGAGTAGAAGGACTCCAGTTCTCAAAAGAAAATCATGCAGTGGCACACGAGGGAAGTGAACGCCAAACCTGGAAAGATCGAGAGAAGAAAAGCCAGACAGGGGATAAGGGAGGTGCACAGAGGAAGCGGCAGAAGTCAATGTGTCCTTGGAGTTAATAGGAAGCAAAAAAATTGCCCGCAGCTTCCCTCGGGGGAACACTGAGGAGGATGCGGACCATATAATTGGTTAACGGGGTGTTAAAGTGCGACTTACTTGGGTCGATGGCTAAATTGGTTAACGTGGTTGTGAAAATGGGGTGTTAAATTGCGACTTACTTGGGTCGATGGCTAAATTGGTTAACGTGGTTGTAGGAGGGGGTGTTAAATGAGTGAACACGTACACACGTGTGCGAAAGGGCGGTGCTGGTCGAAGGGACGTCGATCATTGTGTTTGTGGATTCGTTGGAATTCATTTCACCGCGACCTTGGACGTCGACGCGCCGTACAAACCAACCGACGAGCGGCAACTGAGCGAGCGAGCGCCGACCTTGAGCATATATACAGCACGACGGCGCATGCACTGTCAGCTGTTGAATGTTCTCGAAGCGCGACGCCACATGCGCGTCCACTGGAGAATCAGGAGAATTGTAGATGTCGAACGCGGTGTGTAGAGGAGGAAGGGTGCACAGATGGTGGAGGAGTGAAGCGCGCGCAGTGTGTAGAGGAGGAAGGGATGCACAGATGGTGGAAGAGTGGGCGACGGCGCGACGGCGCATGCGCGCGCGTCAGCTGTCGAATGTTCGAGAAGCGGTGCGGACGGCGCGGACGGCGCGGACGGCGCACTACAAGGCGCGAGTATAAGATGCTCCGCATCTAAAAGTAGAAGCAGGTGAGAACGAAAGGGCGGATGTTACAAGAGGTAAAGAAAGATAGAGGGTAGTACGGACGTGAACGCGTGGCAGCACTGAAGGTTGTTGGTCCCTACGTTGCTGCTGGTGGACGCCTTGATTGGGTTCTCAAAGGCCGAGACGCACTTCAGAGAATGCAGTTACGACGACGTCCCCCTCTGTCGTCCTTCCCATCGCTACCCTCGCTTCGCGACAGTGTGAAAGCCACGTCGCCCTGCGCTGGGGTCTCGAAAGCATTGACCGGAAACATTGCGGAGAAGCTGCATTCGAAGCAGTTCGCCTTCGTGGTTGGGGAAGTTTCGCTGATGCCGAGGATATGGAGACACAGCCTCACATATATAGAGCACCCTATCATAGTGGCAGTCCGTGGCATGAAATTTTCGTAGTTGAGTAAACTATCTGCCTGTTCCAATGATACTTTTTAAAGACGATAGTCTTTCTTAGGGACCTTCGACGCAAAATTTTGTCTGTCTGTCATGTCAGTCTGTCTGTCTGTCTGTCTGTCTGTCTGTCTGTCTGTCTGTCTGTCTGTCTGTCTGTCTGTCTGTCTGTCTGTTTCTCTGTCTGTACATTTGTCTGTTTCGCAACAGCATTGGGTATTTGAAACGGCCGACCCCATCCGCAGCGCCCACCTATGTTGCTCAAGTTTCAGCGTTCATTCTTGTACAATTGTCGATTAAAAAGCAATTATTGCGCATATCTGGGGCATCATAACAACACGTATTTATTCTGCATGTGCGCTGTTTACTAGAAAAGCATACATAAGTAATTTTAAGGACCGTAGCGCAACCGTAACGCTTGCACAAACAGGCGAGTCTTTCCAACGCTTTGCTAAAACGAGACGGTGGTGACACCTACCCGTTGCCTTGCGTTCTGAGGCGGGCGTGCACACCCGTCTCAGAACCAAGCGCTTTGTTTTTGAAAAAAAAAATGGCAGCATATTCACGGAGTGAATGATGGAGAGTGGGGCGAAGCATCCGTCCGTCCATTCGGTCTTGCTTCCGTCTGTCCATGCGTGCGTCTGTGTGGCCACCCGTGCGTCCATCCGCCCGTCCGTGCGGATGGACGGATGGGCGGAAATTTTAAGAAACGTTGACAGGATCGCACTCTTTGAGGAAATAAGAAAAAACAGAAATAAGCAGAACATAAAAACAAATCTTAGGAAATGGCTATATCTCTCTTGCGTCATGAAAGTAAAAAAATATTCGACATATGCTGTCGCGAAAGAAGGCGCAGTTGTTCCAATGATAAGTTGCCCTGTGTTGTGCATTTTTGTTTGAAAATGCTGGGGCTCAATCAGTACAAACTAGCCCAAATAAATGCATTAACATGTTAGCTTGCGGTCCTAGCTAGCTACTGTAGTCACGTTAAAGCAGAGACGTCGGCTTTATTGAAACGAAAGCCACGCTACCTTGCGATGAAGGGGGAAAAATAAGTAACTTCGAGCATCGCATTTCTCGCAGGTCGAGAACATCTTCACTACCTTGCTGAGAGACAGAACAGCGTAAGTTCCGGCCATTGATATGAAATCGGATATCAACACTGCAACCACAAATGGCGCTGCCCCGGGATGCCGCATGTACAAGATCTTTTGTTCCAAAGCGATTGGTAGCGTCGTGGTGCCTCTTTGGCAGGACACTTGACTGCCGCGCAGAATGCCTGGCTTCGATGCAGGTTCCAATCTTGGTATTTTTTTTTTGTCATTTGGTCCACTAACTACAATTGACAACATCGCCACCAAAATTGGCTGTTGTGGCGACCTCCTCGCCACACGCGTTGTAAAATGAAAAAAACAAAAACAGTACTTCATTTTCTATATATCCGCTATATATTCGCAACTCCGCCTTCTCTTCGTAAGGCGGAGTTGACATTTTACAATCGATCCCGAACAAAAGCCTACAAAAAAAAAGCGGTGAAAATGCCAACTGCGAGAGCGCTCGTGTCAATACCCCACACGGCCATCAAAATGCCGGTATTTCATCCGCTATCTCTCTCATTTTCTGTTGTTTGCCTTCCAAAGCGGCGCAGTGACTTTCGCTTGCACACCAGAACGCGCGCACACGGTGAAGCGTGTCTCGGTTTCGTCCTTCGCTTTGTTATCACTCTTCGCCATCGCAAATCTGATGCATGTCTGGTTTTTTATCTCTAAAAGCGTTATCGCTTGTGACTCGTTCATTGCTCATCGGGGCGAGATTACAGCTGTTTCGTCAGACGGTAAATTACACAAAAGACGCCCCCATGGTTGCGTTTTCTGTTTTGGGCTCTCGTGAAAGCTACTCGTTTGCGAAAAGACGAAGGGTTCTTAGAGCTTTTTCACTCGTTTCGCTTTCGTGACGGACGCACAACCACACAGTTTTCTTCCATGCGATCACCGACGCGATTCGCCTACGCTACGAAAATGCGCGCCGGTTGCTGTTTGACTAGGAAGTCAAGTGGCGATTCTTCCGATGCGGACTAATCCACAATTGTCAAAACTAATTCATTTAATGTCACCAATTCTTTGGAAGTCTTCATTGTTTTGCCCTTGCGGTGAAACTGTGACTTTCTTTAGGAGCTTGCTCCTTATGATTGGGGCTTGTCCGCCGCCATAGCCACTTACTTATCGTGGCTCTCGCTAAAGGCGCAGCTGTGCCCACCATTGACTACAAGAGCGCTCACTAGATAGCGCGCCACCGCTCTCGGTGCGTACTCAATTTACGCGTCAAGTGGCGCACCACTCGCGTTCTGATCTCGTAACGGCTATTGCTGTAAATGTTAGCAGCAGTAAAGAGATTCAACCTAATTGAACTATAATACACAATGGTCCACCCTTGCCCGGGTTCTTAACTATTACCTGGTGCTTCTTTTTAAACTTCTGTTTTTTTCCTTGAGATCAATCACTTCAGACGATATACAATATTCCCGCAGTTATTGCCACGATATACAATATTCACATACAGAAAACTCCCACAATATGCTCACAACGCGTTAATAGCCTCTTCAACTGGGAAGAGGGCCAGAAAATGAAAAATGTCTACAAAAGAACAACATGCCGGTACACAAAGCCGGTGCAATCAGTAACTTGAAATGATCAGTTCTTCCTTGGCGTTCGCCAGGAATCCTTGTTTATATCTTCCTTTTTCTCTTTGTGCCAGTAAGACCAACTTAGATACGGGTGAGATGCTTTTGATTATATGCCGTGAAGTTATGGTCGTTAGTGTCTGCCTCTTCCTATAGCACGTTTTTTTTTTTTTTGGGGGGGGGGGGCTAAGCAAAGATTATCAGCTGAAGAGAAAGAGCGCAAGTAAAGCAAAACGTAGGAAAAGTACAGGCAGCGAGCACATCCTGTACTTTTCTTACGTTTCCGGAACATCCACAACGGAGCCTTTCGCACGGTTAGTCTCACAGGCCAAAGCTCTGTGAGGCGTCGAAGCGACATCAACCAACCAGCATTTTTGTGATCTTGCCACAAATTGTGGCATGTGTATCCATGGCTATACGAAAATAATAAATAAAACTTCCTGCATCAACGTGGCTATGTAAGTAGTCCATGCAAGTTAAAAAAATTGAGAGTTAAAATAGCCATTATTTCGTCAATAAATCGTAGAATCGGCATGAAAGTTTGTATTGTGAGAATTTAAATGCCCACAATATATGTGAAGCTATGAACAATGGGCGACGTGGCCAGGCTCATACGCCACGTTTATTCTACTGTCACGTCTTCCTTCTCTGCTTCTACAAACCATCCATTCCACCATACGTCACATATATACCCACATAAAAAAATGTGGTTTTGCAGAGACCCACGTGAGCTGACAGCTTGAAAGTTGATGTTTATAGTACTTCAGCAGAAAGCAAAAAAAAAAGTTTACACCAAAACAAATCCACGTTTCCACGGCTAAGCAGCATGAGAAGTAGCTGCTTAGTTTGCCTTATCTCGCTAAACAAATAACGCTTAGCATACCTGCCCTCTCGTTATAGGAATGACCCTTCGCAACGGCAGAGACGCAATTTACTGAATCGACTCAATAAATCTCTTTTGTACCCACCGATATTCCCCTTCTTTAAATATCCAGGTCATCTATATTACAAATGAAGCAATTGGGCTTACATTTTTTACCCGGCATAAGCGGTGATACGCTATAGTTATGTCGGCAGTGGTGGTGGCTGCCTTCTTTATCCGCAATATCTCTCGCTCTTTTCCAAGTGTTAGGTGGACATCTATTTCGCGTTGGTATAATGTTCTCGCTTTGTAATCTATCCAGCGTCCACTGAAATGAAACTGAAGCAGCTGTACGTAGTAGCAATAGGTTATCTCCACACGCCCTGTGCGGCTCCTAATTGAAGTGAACAATCAGATACAATGAATCGATCAACAGTTAGAAAAGAGTATAGATGAAGAGGCCGCCTCATTTGCCTAATTAGGAAAAGCGAGTGAAGTCGGCTTCTTATTAGTGCCCACCATGACTTCATCCGCGTTGCTGCATTACGCACACGCCTCGTTAAAACTCTTGCCACTGATCACGGTGAGCAGTGTAGCTATTAAATTTTACTGCTGATCACAATGTAGTGGTTCTCGTTTCCTTTGTTTTTTAGCCACTACGCAAAGTAGTATAACCTGACTGCCAAACGTGTGCTGAAGCCTACTGAAACGACTAACAGACTGTATCTTTTGTTGAACCTCATGCTGTTTTTTTTAGATGTAACATTTCTTTGTTATTTACTGGGACATTGGTATATCGTAATTATGTGATTAATTATGTATGTACTCGCTGCTGTTGCTGTATTGCTATGTTGTCCGAACTTTTTATTTATTTCTTCCTGTGTTTTGTTTCGTCCCTTGTTTTGATGTTATGCTTTTTTGTCTTGGTCTTTTTGTTTGTGTTTGTCAACGCAATAGCGCTAATGAGCACTTCAAGAACAAAACTTCTTCCGCGACACTACCATTGGCCAGTCACGCACTGTAACTGCGCGAGACGCACTAGCACACTGGCTAAATCGTGCACTGACATCCTCTCCTGCTCGCCTCCCTTCCCCGCCTGCTTATATCCGCTCGCCACGGTATTCTCGAAGCTTTTCTCGTCTCCGCGTAACACGGCCAAAGCAACGCAAAGGGCTAAATATTTTTCGTCGATTCGATTCTTCGTGAAGTAGCTTAGTAATGCATTACTTTTTCTTTCCATATGGTTCTTGATTTCGCTCGGTGTTGAATTTTGGACTGTTTTCGGTGGGGTGGCGGCCATTTTGAGAAGGATAAGAGGTGCGCGCGCGGCTTTGATGCTTGTTTCTACTTGTTGCGCACGCGGCTTTGATGCTTGTTTCTACTTGTTGCGCACGATTCGTTGAGACGAAGCGGCACCTGCTATTTCACACCGCCGCTTGAATGGGCGATGCACGCTTAGTTGAGCGCTCGTTAGTGACATTGAAACAAAAGCAGAATCGACTTGCACGAAGATGTGGCCATTGAGTCTCTCCTATATCTGGTCATAGTCCAACAAAAACAAAAACAACAACAACAACAACAATGCAAAGCGAACTCTTAAATGTGCCCTCATCATTTGCGTAGCTAGCAACCCGCAAGCTCGGTCAATTTAGGGTGCATCCATCACAAATGCCCGAGAAGTGGTCGTGGCCAAAAAGCAGAGCGGGCAGCAAGAGCTAAAGCAGCAGTACTTGTTCGTGACGCTAGGATGGAGAAACACAATGAAATCTGTAATCAAATATTGTCGCCTTCGTTGTCACCAAAATGAGTAAGATCATTGATACTAAAGGGTTGTGCTGGTTGGGCACATTGTTCACAGTATGGAACCAAATGGAGCGCGAAAACTTCAGACTCAAGAACAGAAGACGCACAAGAGAAAAACTACTCGCTTAGTCGTCTCGCCTTCTTGTTTCTCGTACTTTCGCGGTTCAGTGCATTGCAGATTAAGAATGTTCTTTGCTTTAGGAACATATATCTTCTGGGCATTTCCCGGACAAGCGCTCTCCGGACCAATTTGAAAACTACTGAAAAGTAACGATTTGAAATGAGGCCTCTTACTTGGGCTAAGACACGAGTTTCAACCTGAGTACATTTTTTACAAACTTTTGCTGTGCGATAGAGCAGCCAAAGAACAGCGGCCTGCCTTGAACGAAAAAAAAAAACAAGCGAACGTTTTATCGAAAGCTGTAGCGCAGCTCATTAACTCGTTGACGCCGTGGTTATGACTTCGTTCTAACATCGAGGTTAATAAAGTGTACGTTTTCTGCTGCCTACACGTGCTTTCTCAAAAATTGACTGTGCACGAGTATCGCGAGCGAGGCTTCCTTATACGCTTCCACTATAGGACCAAGCGGTGAGCTACTGATTCGCGAATTTCTGTCAAGGTATCTTTCTTCTGTTTATTCTGTTTACACTTCTCAAATACCCTCCCTGCTCCACAACACTCTCCCAAGGCGTCTGCTACAACCTCAAGACTGGCAGTACTGGTTGATATTAAGTGCAAGCTGTCGCCACTGGGATCAGCTTCCGAACTTTAACATTGTTAAAAAAGGTATTGCGCAGACAGTGGAGCTTCAAAGTGAGATGGCGTAGGAGGAATTTCATTTGAAGAAGCTTTTGAACTCATGTGTCTAATAACACATTTTTTCTCTAGTAAATATGTTTTCCTCTTTCCCAACAGTCAACTTGGGATTCCCGACGCACATCTCAATGAAGTTCCCCATTTTCTACTTCTTTCTTTTTGTTTTATGTTTAGAGTGTTCAAAATAACTGTTTTGATCATGACTTTTAATAACTAAACGGAAAAGAGAAGAGCAAACACCCGTTTATTTGATTTTTTCATCTCAAGGCAGTTGTGAGAGCAGTCGGTAGTTTGAGCAGCGTAAGCGCTGGGCGCACGCCAGTAAATCTGAAGGACGTGCTAGCCAAAACTTTTACAGCAAAGACTGGAAAGAGATCACAACGAGGGTCGATTCTGGCACCGTATAGTTGTCGGCCAGGCCACTGTCGCCGGTGTCCGTATCCACTATAACGCGAAATAAAAAAAGACAAAAATAAAAACAACGAGATCAAAGGGGGAGTCGAACCAGGGTTGTCTGCGAAGCAGCTACAGTACTCTACCACTGAGCTACACCGGTAAAGAACAGTAGAGTAAACACCAGGCGTCTCAAAATGCAAATTGCGCAAAGAGTGGGTTTTTTAATGAATCAACCTTTTACAAAAGCGTCAGGGATAAGTCTTCATTGTCGTCAGCTACAGCCTATCCTTACTCACTACACAAACCACCATATCGTACCCAACCCACCACATTTTTGGGTTGGTTGACTGTGCTTCGACTGATAAATGCGCAGAAACATGGCTAAGTAAAAAATCTTTTATTTACATACACGGATGCAGCTGAGCTAAGACGCTGCCTTACTTTTTTTTTCTACATAGACAGAATGGCAGAAAAAGACAACAAATTCTACTTTTCCACAGTACATCGCTGATATCCAACTTGTCTTTGCATGCCTCCATTTCTTTGTGACGTGACCACAATGTTCTCCCAGCCTGCCCCATGATATACCTCCCAAACAGCGGGTCACTTTCTTAGCTTTAGCGTCATGATCATCAATGCATTTACCACTTCTTGAGTATATATGTCCACTGTCAATGGGGTCACTCTTGTGGCACCTTTTGTCATCATCACATCTGAGCCGGTTGAGCTCTCCAGCACTTGCTGCACTATGCGACATTGTCTCCTTTAGCCTGGGACTTCCGAAAATATCGCAAATATATCTGCTATGATTGCAGGCTTTCCATCACTGCTCACTGGTTACGGCTTTTTTTCACCTTTATTGTTATCAAACGATGCAGCTAGACTTGTTATCAAACGTATTGCAGTGACACGTGGACTGCTACAAATGCTTAGTGATGGTGCAGATGACAGGAGCCGATAGGGTAAAGTAAATAAAATCAGGCGTTTGCAATAAGAGCCCAGCGGCTTGAAAAGATCTGTTATTGAGTAGCCGTGCTAGGTACCTAATGAAAAAAAAATATAGCGTATCTTGCGCAGTGCTGAAGCGGTACTAATGGGCACCGATACTCAGTCTCACAAAGGAGTCATATGTTTTCAACACAAAGGTGTTTTATGCCAGGGTTCACCGCGACACCACTCATGTATTTCCGTCAAGGCTATGACGTTGTAAACTATAAAATAACAAATTTTAAAGTAAAAGACGAGAAGGAAAAGCTTTGTTGCGGCGCGTCGAACCTGCGAACTGTCAATCCGCAGCGCGCGGCACTAACCCCTACCCCACGGAGCGCACGTTGTCAAAGCTGATAACGGAAAGCCATTTATACACACCATATACCGTTTGGTGGTCCTCAGAACTCCGTAAATTCAGTGCGTTTTTTGTCATCAGCAGCTAGAAGGCACGATGGTCTCGATTTGGGGCCGCTTTGAAAGTCATCGTCTCTAGCGTTTTCATGAGAGCCGCCTCCACGAAGCATTGCCCGGCTGTGGTGGTCTACTGGCTAAGGTACTCATCTGCCGACCCACAGGTCGCAGGATCAGATCGCTGCTGCGGCGGCTTAATTTTCGATGGAGGCGAAAATGCTGTAAGCCCGTGCGCTCTAATTTGGGTGCACATTAAAGACCCCTAGGTGATCGAAAATTTCGGAGCCCTCCAATACGGCGTCTCTAATAATCTAATAATGATTTTGGACCGTTCAACACTACATATAAACATTTACTTCTAACTTTCGTGTTTCAGGCGTTGTCTTTTTACCTGTTTTTTTGTGCCAGCTGTGTATCCATCACCAGGTCCTGACAAGAAAACAAAAATCGTTAGTGCAGCCACTGTCTCTTGTCTTCTTTATGTGTGTACTCGGGAGTCAGGACAGGCGCGCTGCTTTTGCCTTGTTGGATGATTACCAGACAACAAAATCACGATGTGTTATTCAGGAAAAAAAAAGACATTAAGCCTGTCCCACGCAGTGAAAGCCGCTACTAACATATAGTCCCAAAGCGCGTGAGAATATTGCAGAGCAGCCTTAGCTTAGCCTCATTCTAAGCATCGCCTCGAGCATCGTCATTAGTTTTCGTATGCCAGCGTAAACTCAATATTGAGTTGGAAAAGGCGTTCGCTCTGTCTTTGTTTTTGTTTCAGTATTCCTTCAAAACCACAACTAATGTATTTGATAACGTATAAGCTACTTTCAAGAAAGCCCAATTCACGTGGCATTGTTTCTCTCCGTGTGCCCCTTTTCATTCATTAGCTTTCTCTTTCAGGCAGGGAGGGGAGGAGGACAAGAGCAACAAGAGAGAAGACAGGGAGGTTAACCAGGCGCATGCCCGGTTTGCTACTCTACGCTGGGGGAATGGATAGGGTAAGTATAAAGATGAGAGAGAGAGGGGAAAAGTAGAGAAGGGGACAAAAAAAAGGATTGTCTGTCAATGGGCTGACGAAATATATGCAGGATGTCAACCGCCAAGTTCTTGCCCGAGCCATGTTTACTCGTCGCCTCCATTCATTTGCTTCTCACAGCGTTCGTACACAATTTTATGCGTAGCGAGATGGTGACTTCCACGTTAATCGAGCATTGGACACCAGATTTTTTTGTTATTGTTGGCAAAAAAAGAATGAGAGCTTGCGAGGCGAGTAATATCCGCTCCTATTTTGTCATTCGCTGCATGCCTAACAAATGCACGAGTCACGCCATTAGGCACAAGCGTGGTTTCCTCAGATAAACAGCAGAATGTAGATCAAGCAAGCTGGACCAAGTGCCTTCCTCACTTTCTTCTATCCCCTGCCATCACGCCAAACACCGAACTACTGCAGCGATCACAAGTGTAATAATTTGTGTAATGCTGTTTTAACATTGCTGGTAATGTCACGGGGTTCTCATTTTCAACGTGGTTATATAAACACTTGACAATGTAAACATTGCATCGCAATCGAACAAAAGTATTACATATGTTGCACCAACCTTACCCAATCATTAATACAATCGGATACAGTAGCGAGACGCTATTGTATACGTCGTTATAGCCTAGTAAGTGTCGAATAATTCATCCTGTTGCTGTTCCATGCCTTGCGAACTAGAGAGGGGGGCACGTAAAAAGGAAGGTGAGACAACAATATTAGAGGTAAACTTTATTCGCATATCATATGGCTTTCATTAGCTGGTTATGCATCGCAAAGTTTACCACCTTGATGAAAGCACATACGCAAGGATGCAGGTGACAAATCAATTGTTATGTGCAAATTAAAAAAAAAAAACCGTTTAGCATAGAGTCAGATTTACTACGAGAGAAGCAATACTGTATTTTAGGTAACGCTGTTTAGAGATGAAGAAAAAAAGTGCAAGTGGTTTCCCAGAAAGACAGCTGCCATCGCAGCAGCGCCTTCTTTCCTGGTAGCTCTTAGCACGGACAGCTTCAATTCGAAGGCACGATGGTGCCTTGCACGTTAGTGTATAAACTTCATTCAGTGCTAGAGGCTGCAATTTCCATCCCCTGCCTCATGCTTTACATGCCAGCAGAAAGCAGGTGTGCCTAGCTAGAAACTATTGAAAATGCCAGTAAAGCTTTTGACGTCTGGCAACGAGAAAATGATATGCAGCTGCCACATAATTAAAAAGCCATCTACGCAAGGCCTAATTTGTGTTCTATTATGTCGTCAATAAGCGACGTGCGCCAAAGGAAAAAGACGAAATCTATATGAAGAAGGACTTTACGCGAACTCAGTATACACCAGAAAACAGCGGAGTTAAATGCACGCCACCATATTTAGAATGCGCATCGTGTCGTCTGTTGCAAGCGGGGCGAAGCACCCCTCTGTACTCGCGGTTGCTTGGATCACGGCCGTGCTGGACATCCATGCGTGCCGACGCTCCACCATTCAAACACGAAACTTCCCAACCGGGGTCCAGCTGTAAGCATATTTCACGCTTTTCTTCTCCTGTAAACTTGTGCTTTTTTCCTGTGTAGCGTCGAAAACACCTTCCTCGGCAGTCTCGAATGTTTACAGCTCGCGCATTGCAGACTGCGGATGCTAATTGCGACGGAAAGAGACGCGAATAGCGG
This sequence comes from Rhipicephalus microplus, assembly GCF_013339725.1. NCBI lineage: Eukaryota > Metazoa > Arthropoda > Arachnida > Ixodida > Ixodidae > Rhipicephalus > Rhipicephalus microplus. The sequence goes on along the minus strand of NC_051165.1, from coordinate 185,327,247 downwards.
GAAGCATTTAGGAGATAATAGAAGAGATTACGACTTACGTGTGCAGGCACACACAGTGCTTGTTTAGTAGAAAAGTGATGGCGTACAATCACAATGCAAAGAAGCTTTAATGACGGAAAGCGTGGCTCTCCAACTGCTACATGCCTTGACTGTTGCTATGCAAAACTTGTAATTTAAGCTGGCGTCCCCATAGCGCTAAAATCCTCCTCCCATTTGCATTCATGCACATGTGCATTATCATTGCCAGTAATGTTAGACACTTGGATCAAACAAGTGGTGTGAAAGTGCCAGCCAGAGCAATATTCTATGTGCTACGGGGACGCGAGCTGAAAGCACATATTCGCGTTGCGACACTCGAGGATAGCCGCAGTTCGACTGAGCGAAAAGCGACGCTTTCCATCGTTCACGTTTATTTTTCGTTCATCGTGATAGTGCGCTGTTACATTCTTTCTAAACCTACGGAGTGTGTGAATTTATGTGTGAGTCATAATATCTTCTGTTATAGGCATGCGGCTAACGAAAGAGTAAGGAAACTGTGATTTAGTGCCATGTATACTCCAGGCATAGTACATGCAATTTACTGCTATGAAGCGAAATACCTGGCATCATGCTTGAATTCAGTAAGTGTACTCACTCGTACACTTCTACTGGGCTCGTGGTTTTTCCTGTTGATTGCAATTATACATTGGCGGCACAGCTCACCATTTTTGTTGCCAATGGAAATATGTGCAATGTGAAAACACCGCAGCGGTACGATCTCTGCGTTGTGTTGATATCTTCCCAAGCAGTGCTGGGTAGAGAGAGAGAGAGAGAGAGAGAGAGAGAGAGAGAGAGAGAAAACTTTATTTGCGCATAACGCGGAGCATTCCAAATGGTCGGGCCACTATTTCAGGGCTCCGCTGGCCCTAGCAGCCATCATCTCAACCCGTGTGACCAGCCAGCGCTGATCAACAATGGCCGAGCTGGACAGCAGCGCCTCCCATTGTTCCTCTGTGTTGTTCATGTTGCGGTGTTCTTCATTGTGATGCGTACACTCCCACGTGATGTGAAACAGGGTTGGTGTGGCCCCACACCACGGACATATATCTTTGTATGCTGCGGGGTAGAATACATGCAGCCTGTGTAAGTTCGTGTATGTGTTTGTTTGGATTCTGCGTAATGCCACCGATTCTATTGCTGTGAGTTTCTTATGCGGTGCTGGATACACTTTTCTATTGTCCCTGTAATACTGAAGAATTGTACCAAAGTTAGGGTCTAGGGGCGTTGGATCCTCTATTGCAGTGTGCAAGGAAGCTCGGTGATTTGTGAAGCCTCGAGCCGCCTCATCCGCAAACTGGTTCCCGGTGACGCCCTCGTGCCCTGGCGCCCAGATAATGGTTTGGGTGTATTCAATTGGGAAGTCCTTACGAGTTTTGGTTAGAATTTGGAAGGCCTTCATACATATTCTACCTTTTTCGTAATTTCTACATGCAGCCTTCGAATCTGTGATTATTGTCGTTGGGGCTTTTCGCTCCCTACCCTCCTTGATTGCCAGCGCGATCGCTATCTCCTCCGCTTCTGTGATAGAGGCTTGGGTTATGGAGGCACAACTTGTGACGTTTCCTTTTCGGTCTGTGACCACTGCCACCATGTTCTTTGCATTTGCCTGATATGGTGCAGCGTCAGTAAATCTCGCCGTATTCAAATATTTTGTCTTTTAATCTATGTAAGCGGCTCTTGCTTTACGTCTTCCAGCATGTAAAACTGGGTCCATGTTCTTCAGTAGGGGGCATATTTTGTACCAGGCTCTGACTGAGCACGACAATTCCTTAGCTCTTCCATGTGCCTGTACTTGTTCACCGAGGCCGATCCTCTGAAGAAGTTTTCTGCCGGTTGGCGTCTGTAGCAGGCGGTTAATCTGGGCGGTTACTTGTGCCTCAGCCAACTCATCAAATTTATCGTGAAGTCCGAGCGCTAATAGCTTCGCAGAAGTGCTTTGTGGTAGTCGCAGAGCCGCTTTATACGCCATCCTTATTATTTTGTCTGCTTTTTCTTTCTCCTCTCTATTCATGTTGTGGTAGGGTAGCGAGTATGTTAGTCTGCTGATGACTAAGCTCTTTACCAAACGAAGCACGTCTTGTTCTTTCAGTCCAGCACGATTGTTCGTTATTCTAACTATCATACGAACAATTTGTTGAGCTGTTCGTTTAAGCATATTCAGTGTGTGGAGACATCGCTGATTGGACTGTAACCACATCCCTAAGATTCGAACGGTTGTTTTCTCTGGAATAATATTGCCGTCTAGCTTGACCTCAAGGCGGAGGCTCGGGTCTGTCCTTTGTTTTTTACTCTTGGAGAACCGAATGAGTTCCGATTTGTCTGCTGAGCACTGAAGTCCCCTTTCTTTAGTGTAATCTTCGATGGTTTTAGCTGCCAGTTGAAGCCGCTCTTCTTTTTCTGCCAAGCTACCCTTGGTTGTCTATATAGTGATGTCATCCGCATAGAAGGAGTGTCGGATATCGGGAATACCTTCCAGTTTTTTGGCTAGACCAATCATGGCTATGTTGAAAAGCGTAGGCGAGATCACAGCGCCTTGTGGTGTGCCTTTGCTCGGTGGGTGGAAGACATTGGATTCGTCTTCTCCTAATCTGATAACAGCGGTTCTTTTAGTAAGGAAGTTCTGTACATATTTGTATGTCCTTTGACCGCAGTTTGTCGCTGCTAGCCCATCTAATATGGCCTTATGGCTTACGTTGTCGAAAGCGCCTTTTATGTCGATGGCCATGACAATCTTTTCTCCTGCTTTTGGAACATTTGTTAGTACTTCCTCCTTTAAAAGCAGAAGGATGTACTGTGTCGAAATATTCGAGCGGAAACCAAACATGGTGTTTGGCAACAAGTTATTTTGTTCAAGGTGCTGTTGAAGTCTGGTATTTATTAATCTCTCAAACACTTTGCCTAAGCACGAGGTAAGAGAGAATAGCCTTAGGTTTTCTATTGCCAATTTCTTTTCTGGTTTGGGTATCATAATTATTGCAGCATGCTTCCATTGCTGAGGTATAGTGCCATTCACCCAGTGTTTGTTAATGAAGTTTAGAAGCACTGTTATGGCTTCGTCATTCATGTTGCGAATCATGGCATTGGTGATTTGATCCGCCCCAGGCGCTGTGTTGCATTTCATGCTGACGATTGCCGCTCTGACCTCGGCATGCGTGAAAAGTGCATCCAGTTCTGAGTTTTGGAGCCCAGTGTATTTAGCCTGGTAAGGGGCTGTGATGGCTCGGGCGCCGAAACACTTAATGTAGATGTCTTTTAGGAGGTCATCTCGTGTGCCTGGATATGTGTGCAATAATCTTTCTAGAGATTTTTGTCCTTCGCGTTTAGTTTTCAGAGGGTCAATCATGGCTCTTAGGATATTCCATGTCTTTGCTGTTCCTAGGGTTCCATTTAGTGAATCGCAAAATTGTTCCCAGTTGGCTGTCGCGAGTTGATTAGCGTACTGTTCGGCTTGCTGCGTTATTTCTTCAATTTTCGCTTTGAGTTTCTTATTTCGCTTTTGCCTTTTCCATCTTTTAGAGAGGTTTCTTCTTGCTTCCCACAGGTGGAAAAGGTGAGCGTCTACTTCAGGGGTATCATCTGTTCTGGCGACAGTTTTGGTGTGCATTTGCTTTTCATTTCGAATTACTTTGCACCACTCGTCCAAGTCGTCTATGGCAGTCACGTGCACTTTTAGCGCTTTTCTATATGCATGCCAGTTTGTAATTTTGGCTGTGCCAACGTGTTTGCGGATTCGGCCGGTGCGGATTGTGGTGCTTAGTATGTAATGATCACTGCCCAGGTTTTCAATGGTGCTGTACCAGTCCACGTTGTGGCAGTTTTGTACTATCGTCAAGTCTGGACTTGTGTCCATGGATACGCTGTTGCCTATCCTCGTTGGTATTGCAGGGTCAGTTAACAGAGTCATTTCCAGTTTCTCTATTTGTCTTGCGATATTCTTGCCTTTGGTGTCTTGCATCTTATATCCCCAGCTTGCATGCCTGGCATTAAAGTCCCCAACTATGATTAATGGATTCCCTTTCGCCAGTTTTGCTATCTCTTGAAAGAGCTTGTCGAACGTTGCTCTCTTTTGTCTTGGAGGACTATAGATATTAAGTATGAAGGCGGTCCTTCCATGGCTCCCTTTGTAGGTTATTTCTGTTATGATATGCGGGACATCCGCCTCTTCAATGGGCTGATGACATATTGCTGTAATTGAGTTATCGACTAATGTAGCAACTTTCCATTCTGCGTCCCTGGTACTATAACTTTCGTAGCCCCGTAATTTTGGTTGTGTTCCGGCTTCCTGGACTGCTATGACAGCAGGTGGCTTTTGTTGCGACGCCACCAGCTGCAACAGTTGCCCTCTTTTCCGCCGGAAACCACGGCAGTTTCACTGCCATATTTCGCACTTTTCTGACCGCTGCGTTTGATGATTAGCCATTATGCGTCTCCTGGTTCATGACCGACAATCCGGGCCTGTTGTAAATTTTCTCAGCTTTTTCTCTGATGTTGATGCCTGTGGCATGCTTTCGCAAGGCTTTCGTGAATTAGACGTATTGTGCCTGGATTTTCTTGTCCAGAATCTCGAGCTTTCTATCTACATTTATCATTACTTGCTCTATAACTGTCGGTATAACTACCTTTATTGTTTCTTTCAGCATCGACGACGTAATCATTGGGTCGCCTCTTGCATTCGGTTGCGTCTGCAATTTCTGGACACTCTGGGCGGGTATAGAGTTTTGTTGCGGGTGCTGCGTTTGTTGCTTTTTTAGTTCCATATTTTCGCGTTCTAGGTCACCTATTCTCACCCGCATTATCTCTAACTCACGTTCTAAGCGCGTGAGTTGTGGTGTTTGGTGTGAATGTAGGGAGGATTTTGCTGCCCAGCTCACCTGGTTCTTTGCTTCCTTTTTCTGCGCCTTCTTGCCCCTGTGCTGTTGTTGCTTTGCTTGGGCCTGCTTGTGGCCACCATTCCTGGAGTTGGAGCAGTCTCGAGAGCCGGACCTGGATCGGGATGTAGATCGAGACCTGGATCGGGAATTGGAACGGGCCCCGCCTGGCGGTGCAGAGTCCTCTCGGTCTGTGCTGAACCAGCGTCTCTTGAGTATGCCAGCGGTTTGTGGTGTGCTGTGTTGGTGCGACAGCAGCGACCGGCCCTTTTGAGGGACGCGTTTGAGTTTTTTGGTGCACTCCGATGCCGCCGTGGGATGGCTTCCGCCACACAGGGCACATTCCGGATCGCAAGTGTGGTCCTCAGGTGGGTCTCTTAGACGACAGTTGCTGCACGCCTTTGTCATTGGTGTGGGACAAACATCCGTCCTATGTCCCTGGCTCTTGCAGAGTTTACAGTACTGCCGTGTGGGTTGATAAGGCACGCACGGCATTTCGCCACCGTAATAATACACGAAGCGCGGCAGTATTGGTCCATCGAACGTGATCACTGCAGTTTGTGACTGTCCGAGCATGCGGGCTTGAACAATTGTCACTCCTTGAGTGCGCACTCGGAGATGGCTCAGGAGTTCAGCTTCTGGCGTTTCGCGTTCTAATCCGTGTGCCGCTCCTTTCAAGTATCCAGCAGGAGTGGATATGTAGGTTTTTACGGGATAGTTGGTGCCATTGAGCTCCAGTGTCTTTATCTTCAAGATCTTTTCTACTACATCTTCGTACGGAGTGCTTGCAATAATTATGTTTGATCCGTTGCAAAGGCGAAGCAGAAATTTGTGGCTGTTACAGGCCTCCGGGTCACCGCTCGCATGTTCTATCGCTCGCGCAACCTGGTGTGCTTTGAGTTCTTTCACAACCAACCCTGGTCTGGGCCGCATGATAATCTTCATATCGTTTTTGGGCAGCGGCGCCGCGCGCGTTCGTCGTCGGCCCCTTTCAGATGCTCTTCCGCGTCGCTCTTCTGCAAGTGTTTTAGCGCCGGAGCTGTTGCTCTCAGTTACGCCTCGAGCAACGCTGTCATCACTCGCTGCGCGTTCTTGTTTCCTGATGCGTTTTCACTGTCGCAATGACATTGCTACCTGCCACTGACCATTCTTGGCGGCTTCGTCGCGTTCCTCCGCACAGTCTTTTTCCTTGTTCTCGGCGTCGCTAGTAGATTCCCCTTGTAGCACCTCGTCAGGTGAAAGGAAATCTTCGTTGGCGTCCACCGCAGAGCTCACTTGGGTTTCGATGTCTTGGTCATCCATGTCCATAAGTGCCTCGGCTAGTTCCGGGTCGTTGTCCGTTGGGGTTCGGGCAGGTGCAGCGCGACGCGTGGGCCGAGAGCTGGCTGCCAGGACTCCACGTTCCGCTTCGCCGCGAGGCTTAGTGTGGCGGGTTCGCATGCTCTGCCGAAGGTCTTCACTTCTCAGAGGAAACCGGGATCGCTTGTACAAAAAGGTGGTGTCAGCGTGTACCTGACGTCTTCCTGCACAATTCCCGTAGTTTCACTGGTAGTCACAAGATTTTAACCGCTGCTAAGTACGATGATTGACGGAGCCGATGTGAACGCGTGTGCACTCCTCGGCGCCACCTGGCGGAGTGCTGGGCAAACTTTTAAAGTCCTTCTTGGGGACCTTCGACGCAAAAATTTTGGTCTGTCTGTCCCTTTGTCTGTTTGTCTATCTTCGACGATACCGGGTACTTTAAACGGCACCAGTCGATACCCCAAACAGCTGACCCCATCCGCAGCGCCCACCAATTTTGCTCAAGGTTCAGCGTTCATACTTGTGCAATTGTCAATTAAAAAGCAATTATTGCGCATATCTGAGGCACCATAACAACACGTATATATTTTGTATGTGCGTCTTTTACTAGAAAGGCATACATAAGTAATTCTAAGGACCGTAGCGTTTATCACGCTGCGCAGACAATGCATTGCTTGCACGAAAAGGCAAGTGTTTTCAACGCTTTGCCAAGACAACACGGGGGTGGCACCTACCCTTCGCCTTGCGTTCTACACCTTATCCCCTGTGAGACGGGCGCGCACGCCCGTCTCAAAGCCGCATGCTTCGTTTTCCAAGGTAACTGCCACATAGCGCTCATGCCTCACGTGCGACGTCACTTGAAGTGCTCGTTCGCCTCCGCTGCACGCTCGAGGCACTCCAGAGTACCATTCAACGATTTAGTTGCGCAGAACATCAAATAAACGTTTTTTTCACTCTCTCCAGGTGCAAGACTATTGTCTTTCGACGACATTTGCAGATTAAGATGAAGATAAGGGGCCATTTTTTTTTCTTTCGCGCTGCTTGTTTTTACACCTAAGGATGGCACTGTGGTGCCCAGACGACTGCTTGTATGTGCGAGTGGCGTGAACTGGCACTTCCTCATATTTGAATGTCTCAAAGCTGCTGCATGCTATGGTAACTTCGTGCAATAAATAAACGCCTTCGCAGTTCAAAAGCAACTGACGTCTGGTGCAAGGGTATGCCACTGGCAGCCTAGGCATCTTGGTTCCAGATAGGCGTGCCCTGGTTTATAGAGGGAAGAGTATAAAATATACATGAAATGAATTTCAATCAGAACCCACTAAAGGTTGTTGAAAACTATTGTAAAATAGCTCGGCAAGGTATCAGTGAAAGCTGAAGAGGACACAATGATTTAAGTACTAGTGAACTTTTTTATGCGTATCCTTAAGTATGCGCAAAGGTATTGCTTTTTTCCCTCCAACTTCCTAGCTTCACCCTTTAAATTCTTTCCCCCAGTTCAGGGTGGCGAACCAGACATGCATGCGAGTAACTTCAACAGCTCTTCTTACTTCTCTCTTTTCGCTCTGATCCACAAATAAAAACAATAAGTAGTAACTATATGCTTGAACTGCCATACATACTCTGCGCCCTGTAATGTGTGCCTGATGATGACTCAACACCCCCGGAGCGGGACGTGGATGCCGACAGGTGAACGGAGCCTCCAGCATGACGTTACTTATTTCTAACTATGTTTTCTCGTTTTGAGCCGTTGCTGCTGAGTAAACGCCTACTAAACTTCTCACTCTTTTTTGAAAAGCAATAGAGCTCATCTTTCTCGACAAATATATCAAACACTACCAGACACAATCGAAATTTATGACGGTCAGGGCGAGCCATTGCGGGAACGTTGAAGCGATGTTACAAAACTACTCTTTTGTCTGTCTTTTCTACACACATCTAGTGTGGCATTCAGACATTAAAGAAAGGTTCCTTACTAAGTGAGCTTGAACAAACAATGTTTCTTCCGGGCTCTTCGAAAAAATTGAGGAAGTGATGGCACGGAAAATTTTAATCGTAACTTTAAGAGCACAGACAGCGATACACATTTTTTTTTTGTCTCAGCCGAGAACGCTGGACGAGTTCGAATTCATAACCTGACCGAGATGGTGAAATGCTGTTTTGCAGGACATCCACTGTCCAAGGGGTTAGTCTGCGGCGTACTGCAACGACTCTAGTTGAGAGTCGAAAGACAGGTCACTCAAGACGACCGGAATGTTATCGCGGAGCGGTGACACGTTTAGCAGTTTGCATTTACTGTTGCAATATAAATGTTTCTGTGCTAAACTATTAAAGGACGGAATCTTCCTGTCGTCTTTCTGCAGTTATATTTCACAGGTTATTTTCGTCGTGCATTTTAGGTAAAACGAAATGCTCTCTTTCCGCTTTAGAGTAGAAGCGAAAAAGCATTGAAGATTGCTTACCATATCAGTGAGATCATTGGGAATAATAATAATAATAATAATAACAATAATAATAATAATAATAATAATTGTATTTTTAGTCGGGGCTCAGCAGGGCACGTTGGTGTTACGTCTTAATAAATGACGGTTCATTGATCTTCTGCGAAATTATACAGAAATGAGAAACGATACTAAAACCCACAAATAATGTTACACTATTACTACAATACAATGTTTTCTACGGCAATCCCCATTTTTCCTAAAAGCTTCGCAGACAAGACAAGCCTTCTATTTCCTCGTAAAATTAGATGATGATAGATTTGTGGGGTTTAACGTCCCAAAACCACTATATGATTATGAGAGACGCCGTAGTGGAGGGCTCTGGAAATTTTGACCCCCTGGGGTTCTTTAACGTGCACCCAATTCCTCGTAAAATTATAACGGTTTCTGTTGAAGCTGCGCGACACTGCAAAAATCTTGGGTCATGCCGCTTAACAAACAAACAAATCAATAAATGGATAAATAAATAAATATATATTATTCACATGGTTAATATGATGCCCTGCTGAGAGAAGAAAAATTGAAGGACGCTCAAGCTTCGGCTTAAGAGTTGAACACAATAGCAATTATCGGTTCATAGTGCACACTTCAAAATGTTAATGCATGAAATCTTTTCAATCTTGCTATGCAGCCACTACGCGGCCTTGATGGTGCAGTGGCGTGGGTGCCTTTTGTAGTGGGTGACTGGCTTGAAACTATGAAGTCATTATGATAATCTCATATTCTGACGACCGATGGCAATGTACGCTAGTACCACGCAATATTAGGATAATATTTCATGTTGTATTGTGAAGCATGTATACAGGGCGCGTGTGTTTGTAAAGCATGAAAGTATATTTCACTGCATTTCCAAGCAGATAAAGTTGTTTTCACTGCATTTACAAGCAGAGGCCTGGCTGTGTAATAGAAGCTGGCTCATGTCATTCACAGTATGCACAAATACACGCTTGCAACGCAAATGACCTAGGTTTGATCCTCACTGGCACCCACGATTTTTTGTATGCATCTTTTTTTATTTTTCGGTCTCGCAAAGATGATGGTTTTTCGTTCACAACGAATGACGCACCCTGACGCCGACCCTGGGATTTCGGCGAAACAAGCTCTTTGTTGCTTGTGCGTTAAAAAAGTTTCGCGCTTGTGCTCACGTTCATTATTGCGTCCAGGTTTGTTAATCACAGCTAGGTTGGCATACAAATCTATCAAAATAAATAAATAAATATGATTTCTTTAGAGCAGACGCAAAGGCACAGCTGAACGAAGCTTCCATTTGACTGCTTTCAGCAAGTAAGTAAATACCAGAAGCTTAAAACTCGATTTCATTCCATAGTGACCATTCAAAAATATATATGTGGTTTTACGTCCCAAAACTACGATACATGTGATTATGAGAGACGCCGTAGTGAAGGCCTCTGCGAATTTTGACAATGAGGTGTTCTTTGCGCGCACTGACAATGCATTCTACTTGGGCCTCTACCATTTCGCTTTTACCGAAATGCGACGGCTACGGCCGGAATTGAACTAACGACCTTTGGCTCAGCAGCCAAGCATTGTGATGGTTATTAGTGTATGCACTCGGCCAAGCTATCTAAAAAAACTAGACATCGATGCATCATATTTATAAACCACCAAAGGACCTCATATTTTCCGATCCCTCAACTGCCCTAGTTGAACCAACTCGTTTTCTGCGACTCGGAACAACCACTCTGGCGCTACAGGGAAAAAAATGTCCCAGGTATACCATACAGTCATTCCGTATCTCACAGGTTAAACAGAGGGAGAAAGAGAGAAAGAATATATAGGAAAGGTAGGGAGGTTACCTAGACTAAGTTTTGTTCGCTACCCTACACGTAGTGAAAGGGGAGTAAATTGGTAGAGAGAGAAAAAGAGCGGAGGAGATGGACATTTCACACAAGACGTACACCGCACACACAGTGCAGGGTTTCACAGGAGGTTGCTCAGTCATGTCACCCTCAAGAATTCTAGAAGGGCTCGTGTGGCTTTCTGGGCTCATGCAGTTGAAGGCCAAGCACCCAAGATCTTCTCCAGAGTAAAAGGTCTATCATCCAGCCCCCTTAAGGTACACTGGAGAGTCTGGAGAACTTCTTCAAAGTAGGTACGATAGCACAAACATGGTCGATAGTTTCTACGCAATTGTAGTTATCACAGATAGGGGAATCGGCCATACCAATGCGATAACTTAGCTAATATAGGTAAAGGCTACGTCGCCCCACAACCGACATGGCATTGTAGCGTCACGTCGATAAGTCTTTGATGGCAGCTGTAATTGGAGTAAAGAACCGAGGTTGAGTGGACGTCGAGTGGAGTTCAGTGAAAGATTCCGATGCATGAGTGTGGCATTATGCGCGATGTGCAGAAGCTCTCTTGCAGCGTCAACCCTTAACAGGAGTATGAGCAGTTCGGGTGCTCTGTCGTGGGCACACCAGGCAGCGGTGTCGACAAGGTGATTACCCCTCATCCCACAGTGACCCGGCAGCCATTTCAGTAGTATGCGAGGACCTTGGTTAAGGGCACAATGACCGATTTGATTGACCTTAAACACCATCTGATGGCAGCCTCCGCGTTGCGGATTTCACATACATTGAAGGGGTGCCTTAGGTCGCAGAAAATAGCCCCCTTACCAGAATATCCCGCACAATAAATGTCATTGCGGCTAGAAAATAGAACAATAGTTATAGCGCGAGAACAGAATGACGACAAAGATACAAGGACACGAAGGACACGAGCGCTATAACTATCGTGTACTTGACTCGTTGTCGTCGTTCTGTTTTCGTGCTATAACTATCGTCGAGTCATACCAACTAGCCCAAGCTGCCATACCTTTAGAAAATAGGAAGTGGATGAGGCGTTAATGTTGTTTTTAAGGCTGCATCGAGCTGATATAACCGACGAAAGCTGATCATATCTGTGGCACTGCTCTCTTAACAAGTTTTAACTACATCTGTACCTACTCCTTCGAGTCATTGTTTTCTGTAACGAACTGCGTACGTAACCAGTTACAACTGGTTAAGCGGTCAGCGCTGTCGATATGATCAGCTCACGCCAGTCTACTCTATGTCGTCCCATTCTTCGCATGTTTGACCGCGATGCCACTGGCACGCACTAAATATATATATATATATATATATATATATATATATATATATATATATATATATATATATATATATATATATATATATATATATATATATATATATATATATATATATATAACGGAAGCAAAAAGGCACGACCAACGAGGAAACACTTTTATTAATCACATACGTTTCAGCTGGTGGACCAGCCTTCGTCAGTGTGACATGTAATGCAGCTTTCGTAGCCATTATATACACTTCTAAAATGTTTTGGGACATGCGCAATAGCAATGGGAAGTGATTCGACATGATTATACAAAACGGCAAAATACATTTAGTGTGAAGATGCAATTCGTAAAGCAACATGGACACAGTGGTCACCTCTTATCGTTATAGCGACATCAGTACAAGTGAAAGAGATTTTAAATATAAATAAGGCGCATGGTGTGGAAAGCAATATGATAACCATGCGTGCAGATTGAAGCACATGAACGAGTGGTGTACATACTGAAAATAAACAGGTAAACTGAGTTTGTTAAGCTGGGAACAAGAATGGTTCTGCCGAAAACAAAAATAAGAAGTAAAATAACAGAAATTGAACTAGAAATATCGGAAGGGTATGAGACACCTTAAGTGGTGCAAGGTAGATTAGCGAGTGTGCCTGCGTGTTCGTTTATTCCAGATTTTAGTGTACCGAACTTGTAGATTAGAAACGACTCGCGCATTTCCCGCTCATGATGTGAGCGGAAACCTGATTCCAGTACTGTTGCTTTAATATTGTCGAAAGAATGACCAGGTATTGCTAGATGTTTCGATAGAGGCAGATTTGGAAGGGTTTTGACATGCGACTTATGATTATTAAACCGAGTTCTAAACGGTGTTTCTGTATGGCCAATATATTGTAGATTACAGATATCGCATTCGAGCATGTATACTACGTTGGAACTGTCACAATTTAGATTGCCCCTGATTGTTAACTGAAAGCCAGTGGATGAACTGGTGACAGTTTGCGTAGTTACCATGTGCGCACACACTCTGCACCGCGACTTCCCACAAGGAGCGCAGTCATTTTGTTTACGGGCAGCGAGCTTAGACGATGAAAGAATATCACGGAGGTTACGTGCACGTCTGTACACCACTCTCGGTGGCTCTGCGAATACATTTTTAAGGCGCTTGCTTTGAGTTCATATGTTATGGTGTCGCTTCAAAATCGCGGTGACGTTTGGAGCTGACGTTGAATGGGTGAGCACAAGGTTAACCTGGGATGTACACGACGCCTTGGGGTCAGCGTTGAGCAGGTCAGTTCGGTTTAGTTTGTCAGCGCGTTTTATGGCGTCATCAATTATTCCCCGTGGATATTTACGTTGAATGAGCGAACGTTTCAGATCCTGGCAATTCGAAAGGAAATCTTCGTGGCTGGAACATATTCTTTTAAACCTATGAGCTTGGCTGTACGGTATCCCTGTTTTGCTATGTCGGACGTGACTGCTATGGAAATGGAGGAGTTGATGCCTATCAGTCGGTTTGCGAAAGAGATTTGTGGAGAGCCGTCCTTCGCTAGCTGTGACGGTAACGTCAAGAAAGTTTATTGTAGTTGATGAGTAATTATGGGTGAAAGTAATGGCGGGGTGGGCATTGTTGAAATTCCTAATGAAGCTTAAGAGACTTGCTTCACCATGTGGCCAAATCATGAAGATGTCATCGATGAAGCGTTTGTGGAAGCATGGCTTCAAAGGTGAACTCTCCAAGAAGTTAGCTTCCAACAGGCCCATGAAGATATTTGCGTAGTTAGGATCTACTCTAGTGCCCATAGATGTCCCGTTTATTTGAACGTAGTGCAAGTTATTAAATTCGAAGTTGTTTAGTTCTAAGATGAGCTTCATGAGAGTACCAATGGTTTCACCATCAACTGGCTTGTCAAAGCAACAATCATCGTAAGCCTTGATGAGAGCGCAAATGCCATCGTTGTGTGGAATGTTTGTGTACAAGGACGAGACGTCAAGTGTTACCAGAAAGCTATCGTCGGGAACACCTATGTCTAAAATGTCTTTCAAGAAGTGATTTGTGTCCTTAATAAATGACGAGAAAGTAGGTGGGATTCTGTTTATGAGGCTATCGACAAACCTGGATAAGTATTCAGTTACTGTTCCTATGCCAGAGATTATAGGGCGTCCGGGGTTATTTTCTTTATGTATCTTGGGCAGAAGATAAAATCTACCTGCAACAGGGCTGAGTGGGACGAGTGACCGGGCTATTGTTTTATCGATCTTTTCATTTTTTACAAGTAGTGCGAGTGCGTCCTGCAATTCGACCTTGTAGTCGTTTGTAGGATCGGTAGGGAGTGGTCTGTAGAAGTTTCGATCTGAGAGCTGCCTCTCAGCTTCACTTATATAGTCACATTGATTAAGAATTACAATAGCGCCACCTTTGTCTGCCAGCTTGATTATGATGTCGGGGTTATTTGCTAGCTCTTCGAGTGCCCTTTTTTCTTTTGTTGATAGGTTATGTCAATGGGGAGCACGAGTTTTGTAAGAATCTATGATATCTTGTTGTACAGCCTTAATATATAGGTCTAAGCACCTATCACGTTGCGGTGGTGGGGTCCAGTGTCTCTGCTGAGGCAGTAGCAGCCCGCTTCTGTGGTCACTAGAGTGATCGTAAAAATATTCTTTAAGGCGCATATTTCGGGCGAAGTTGTGAAGGTCCTTAATGAGCTGAAACTCATTGAACCCACCGTTTGCTGGACAAAAACTAAGGCACTTCGATAAACAACCTATCTGCGCGACTGAAAGCTTTGCTGAAGAAAGATTGATTACATTGTCTGGCAATGCTATTTTATCGGCTGGATTTGCTCGAATATCATGGCTTGAGGAGGGGAGCATGTTGTCACGCATGTATTTCTTTTGTTTCATTGCACTTAGTTTCGCAATCTTATTTTGCTGGTAAGCTACCAATTGATCAGACTCCGGTGCAGATATCTGCGAAAGCAGAATCCTTTCTTTCTGAAACAGTTGTTTAGCGCGTGATTTGTTATGGTCTATAACAATACGCGTCAAATTTAGCGAAGCACCTTGTAAAACTTGTTGCCATCTCGCCTTGTGGTGAGAAGACAGCTCGGAAGTAGCTGCGTTTAGTCGCAGTTGTAACCCTTTGGGCACTTTGGACGAAGTTAGGTATGTTGATAACGTGGACGCATGGAGCTCAGCGCGAATCCTTTTGTCGACCAGTTTTCTAGCTTGCAAAAATGTCTTAGAATGTGTACAAAAGGTAGCTTTACCAGTCAAAGGTGCAGGAAGTCACTTGGACACTGTGCCCCGGTCAGCATTTCTCCTCGATGGGTAGCGACGGCCAAGGTTCGGAGAAGTCTGCGTCGCACATTCGTTGACGACATAAGAAGCGCATAAGAAGCGCTATATGTCGCTATAACGATAAGAGGTGACCACTGTGTCCATGTTGCTTTACGAATTGTATCTTCACACTAAATGTATTTTGCCGTTTTGTATAATCATGTCGAATCACTTCCCATTGCTATTGCGCATGTCCCAAAACATTTTAGAAGTGTATATAATGGCTACGAAAGCTGCATTACATGTCACACTGATGAAGGCTGGTCCACCAGCCGAAACGTATGTGATTAATAAAAATGTTTCCTCGTTAGTCGTGCCTTTTTGCTTCCGTTGTTACTACGGAGCCAGTGCGCTTCCTTCCTCGCAACGTCTATATATATATATATATATATATATATATATATATATATATATATATATATATATATATATATATATATATATATATATATATATATCAATATATATATATATATATATATATGTGTGTGTGTGTGTGTGTGTGTGTGTGTGTGTGTGTGTGTGTGTGTGTGTCAAAAAAAATGTTTTCGGTTTCTGTAAAATATATAGAAAAAGTTTAGGCTTCAAATTGACCTTTTAGTCAAGGTTTCGATATTTACCAAAACCAAATGGTGCGTCAGGGTTTGTACACACACACACACACAAAATGGTATGACTATGTGCAGGGCGAATAAATTCTGAATAGCAGCAATGTGTCAACACATGCCGGAGTACGAACACACCTAGCCAGATTCTGCGAACGTTATGGATGAAAAAAATCGAAAGGACTCTCTTTTCATAGCTATATGATGGCTCGAAGTCCGAGTTCTGTTGTAAAATAGAGAGTAAAAATTCGTGCCTGAATCTCAACGAGCTATTCGGTTCGTCGCATTTTAATTCTTGTTCGTTTCGGATAACTTTGGGGTGGCAATGGTGTCAAGGGATTCCGCATGTGCGACGAGCACGCTGCCCAAATGCCAAACTAGGCTATGCGAACGTTGTCAGATGACACTATCACATTCAACTGTTGAAAATAAAGCTTATGCGCCTTCCAGTTTTATGAATTCTTACTGTCATGAAGTTGCAAATATTCTCATTATATCTGAATGCAACCGTTAGAACGTGTGACATGAACACAGAACGTTGGGATTCAGCAATACGTGTGCTTTTCGGTTCTAGCTTTGTAACATAACACGCAGGCAGGGCTCGTATCAGCAATGTTCCATCTTTGCTCCGCAGCCTGAGGGGATTGGTTTAGCTATGCTAAAAGGTAAGACAAGTCTTGAGCCGAGTCGGCTCTTTCTGAGCGTTCGCGTGCATAAGCAAGGAGTGCACGGTCGTTTTATGCAAACAAAATTGTCCTTCGGAGAAAACGAATCAAATATCTCACTCTAAGTAATTCGAGGCGGCTGTATTTGCATACAACGGTAGGCATGGCTAGCAAGATCGTAAGAACTCTACTTGAGCCTTTTTGCGCTCAAGTTTTTTTGTATCATCGCAACCTTCAATAGTTGAAAACTTGAAATGGGATTTATTTTTTTGCGTACTGCAAAGATGTTAAGCATTTCTATCTTTCCGTCGTCCATCCGTTTATCTCTCTGTCTGTCCATCCATCCGTCCGTACATCCGCCCGTCCACCCATAAATCCATCCATCCATCCTTCTGCTCGCCCATCCATCCATCCATCCATCCATCCACCCGCCCGCCCATCCATCCATCCATCTGCCCGTCTATCAATCCATCCGCCCGTCCATCCATCCGCCCGTCCATCCATCCATCCATCCATCCATCCATCCATCCTTCCATCCATTCATCCGCCCGTCCATCCATCCGCCCGTCCATCCATCCGCCCGTCCATCCATCCATCCATCCATCCATCCATCCATCCATCCATCCATCCATCACCCAATCATCCATCCATCCATCCATCCATCCATCCATCCATCCATCCATCCATCCATCCATCCATCCGCCCGTCCGTCCATCCATCCATCCATCCATTCATCAATCCGCCCGTCCATCCGTCCGTCCGTCCGTCCGTTCATCCATCCGCTCGTCCATCCATCCATCCGCCCGTCCATCCATCCATCCATCCATCCATCCATCCATCCATCCATCCATCCATCCATCCATCCATCCATCCATCCAAAAGGAGTGTTTTATCGTTAGTGCTCATAACCACCTGGTTGTTGGCCTATCTGCAGTAGTCACTCATTAGCGATATTAACAAGCTCAGTCAAAAAACACACAATTCTTGCCCAGGCAGACACAGAACCCCATTATGAAACATTTATAGTGGTCCCGCCGAGGTAATCTAGTGACTAAGGTACTCGGCTGCTGGTCCGCAGGTCGCGGTATCGAGTCCCGGCTGCGGCGGCTCAATTTCTGGTGGAGACGTAAATGTCGTAGGCCCATGTGCTCAGACTTGGGTGCACGTTGAAGAACCCCAGGTGTTCAAAATTTCCGGAGCCCTCCACTACGGCGTCTCTCATAATCAAATTGGTTGTTTGGGACGTTAAACCCCACATATCAATCAATCAATCAATCAATCATAAATCAACATTTTAACGGAATAATATTGTTACGAACTTCAAAAAACCTTACCTTCCAATTCGTATATACGCTGCCCAGCATTGCTCTGCATTCATGAGCGCTAGAAAGTTTTTGGGAATCCTCCAGGATATTTTCTTCACAGAACAGAGGTAATGCCTGTCTCGAACGATCCTTATTCTGCGAGTTTCAATATGCATGTAAAAAGATAAGGGCGGGTTCTTCTTGATTTTTCATCGCCGTTTCCAGTGAATCTCTTGCGCGGTTTTTCGTTCTTTTTTGTCACTACTCTATGTTTCACGTACAATTGTATTGGTGCACCAAGAACTAACAACTTTTGTTTACTTGGGCGGCGAATTAAAGTACATTTGAAGCAGATTCTGGCAGAAAAAAAAATGGCCCGTATCTGCATGTTACACTCCAAATGTCTTCAAAAGACTCTTGCGTCTGGAGAGAGTGAACAAAACGTTTATTTGATGTTTTGCGCTGGAAAATCGGTGAATGGAATTCTGGAGGCACTGCGTTAGAGCGCCTCGAGCGTGCAGCGTTGGCGAACGTGCGCATGAAGTCACACGTGAGACATGAGCGCTATCTGGAAGTTGTCTTGAAAAACGAAGCACGCGCGCCCTGCGCGCCCGTCTCGGAAGTGATAAGGTGTAGAACGCAAGGTGACGTGTAGGTATCACCCCGTGCCATCATAGCAAAGCGTTAGAAACACTTGCCTTTTCGTGCAAGCGTTGCATGGTCAGCGCAAACGTGGTAAACGCTAGGGTCCTTAGAAATACTTATGTATGCCTTTCCTAGTAAAAATACACATACATAATATTGACGTATTGTTATGGTGCCTCAGATATCTACAGTAATTGCTTTTTATTGACAATGACACAAGTATGAACGCTGAACCTTGAGCAATATTGATGGGTGCTACGGATGGGGTCGGCCGTTAGGAATATCGTTTGGCCACTTTGGTGCCGTTCAGTGTACCGTTAAGGGTGGACAAACCTACAAATGTACAGACAGACAGACAGACAGACAGGCAGGCAGACAGACATTCAGACAGACATTTAGACAGACAGACAGACAGACAGACAGACAGACAGACAGACAGACAGACAGACAGACAGACAGACAGACAGACAGACAGACAGACAGACAGACAGACAGACAGACAGACAGACAGACAGACAGACAGACAGACAGAAAGAGAGACAGAAAAAGAGACAGAAAGAGAGACAGACAGACAGACAGACAGACAGACAGACAGACAGACAGACAGACAGACAGACAGACAGACAGACCAAATACTTTGCGTCGAAGGTCTCCAAGAAAGACTATTGTCTTTAAAAGTAGTTTCTGTACTGTTTAGCAAAATTTGTTCACAGTTATTAAACTAAACAGCCTTAGGTGACTTAATAAGTAGTTCACCAAGGACCAGTCACGCCTACACACACCAAGTGGCTATGAGAAAACTTAAGGCAGAGCCGGTAGGCATGTCTCTTTTCTTTTGTTAATTCTTACAGTGTGTTTTTATTTTATCTACGATACGAAATAAGGGTGGCATGCGAAAAGAAAGGAGCCTGTGATTAAGACTCGTCAAACGAAGTTTGACTTGAAAGCCCTGTTCATCAAAGAAGAATTGGCAACGAGATTTTAAAATGCCACATGAACTGAGCAAACTAAGATTCTGCAAGGTAGTCGAATAAACGAGAACGATAACAAAGGTCCCGGAAAAGAGAAAGTACGCCAACACAGCAAGTACAACCTTTGCTGCCCAGCCAGGTTTTGGTGGCTGCGCACACCGGCTTTTGCGGATCGCCTCTCCAAGTCGAGTGGCCTGATTTATTGGGAGGATTTATGGGAACGCTTCCCACGTGCTCCCCTCGTCCACCATCGCATCTTTCGGTGCTCATCAGGGCTGCGGAGCTGGGCACAGATCGTAAACTGACGGTGGCTCAACCTGGAAGCTTCGACCCGCTTGCCTGTTCGATACAGAAGACATCGGAAGCAAGACGCGATGACCTTCACAACAGCTGCCATAAACTACACCTCGAGCAACAAGAACGGTGCCACATCAATTTTCTGACCCGTATTTAGTTGTTCCAGCCACGCTGATCTGTGGTACACAACGAACACATAGAAAACACACGTTATTCTAGAGGGAAGCAGCTAATACCCAGCCATCAAAAACAAAAACAAAGCCACCCTTTAGCCCCATTCGGCTACACACTATGCCTCTATTCTGAGCCAAGAAAAACGATTGACCGTAAAAGCACACCTGAAGCAGAGAAGCAATAACGGAGCGAAATATACAGGTTGCCCGTGCGATGTCTTAAAAAAATGGTTGCAGTTGTTTTATCCCTAATTATATAAGTTACCACTCAATACTTTGGTGTTTCAGAATAAACACACTCGTACAAGAGGCTGTACAAGATTTAAACTCATATTTCTTTATTATCAACACTATTTAACACATACGTTCATCACAGGTAGCAATAACAGGTGAGCCATGCTTCAACCATCTCTTTCAAAATGTTAACATTGCATTGCTGGTAGTGCCGAGTCCCTACAAAGACGTGTAGAAGAGACATTGCATCAGCTGCAGATTTGCTACCTTCATTAGTGATTTAAAATTACGTGATTCTTAAGAAGGAAGAAATATTGCTAGGCATGCACTTTCGTTCGTAAGTACCCAGAACCAGGAATGGTAGAAAAACAGAAGGAAAGAGTATTGTCCAGGTTGTTTAAGAATAATGTTTAGTGGCAATGCAACGAACACCAACAAACAAAAGCGCTGTGTCCTTGTGTTTTCTTTTAATTGTCGTAGGAAGGTTATTTAGCTTATCGAAACAACGTACTAACAGGTTTCCTTCTAAACAGACAGTTTGTTTGGGGAAAAAAAAAGAGGAAGCATAATCAGGTAAGGTTGGGCTTATTTGAAGTCCTGTAAATAACTAACAGCTCTCGTAATGAAGTAATTTGGGATAGCCGTTACCTGTTTTTTTTTTTTTTTGAAGAACTATGAAGCTACAACCAAGCTTTAACTTGTTATTCTGTCGACGTCCCCTAATTTGGTGTTGCAGCGAAGAGTAGCTAGACAGTTTTATGAATGAGATTTTTTACACAGTATTAAATATCAACCACATCGATGTTCTATTTGTTGAAACGACAGATAGTTTTTTGGCGCATTTCTACTGAACTCATTTTATTCACATTGGAAACTATCTTGGTCCCACTGCTAAGACGGCGAAGTTTAAGGAAGGCTTAAGTGAACAACCAATTGGTTTATAGTGATGAATTGTTATCTGGGAACTCTAAAGTTGTTAATTTCATCATCAAATGTTCACAAATAGAAGAGAACACCTAGGTGAACATTTCATCTTCAAATTTCAAGACAAACGGTCCGCGAATGACATCACAGATTACATAGTGTGTTTGCAGTATTTTGGCGATATTTTAACAACAAAATTTTCTGAAGCTTAGCATGTGAAGTCTACGGGGCCGTCAGAGAGCAATGTGCCTACGTTCGTCTTACTGGTTAGGAACTATGCAAAGCGTAGGAGACGCATTTAAAGTTTACGACGTCATGGTCTTTGGAGCAGCAATTATACAGGTCATGCGTAGTTTTCATTTCGCGCGTTTTCTCACTAGATAGACATGTTCTCGCAGCAAATGAGGTGATCCAGATTTTGTAGAAGAGTAATTTGATTTTGTGAGGCTCTTCAGGGTTTCATTTTTTCTTAGTGTTCCTTTAAGGCACCGTAAAATAGTTTCTAATTTACAAAACACTTCACTGGGCTAGAAACTGTGAAATGCCTGTGCACAACTGCATGTAGATTAACAAAAGGTGCAGGGTATTCGTAGGTTGAATACTTTTGAAATGCGGCCATGGTACACGATATCGGAAGTTGAATGCGCTACGACGCAATCAGCAGCACAGCTCCGGTAACTAACCTACCCTTCTGTATGCTTGTAAGTGAATTGAATATTAAGCACTTAGTATATTTGTATCTCGCCCACAAGAGGTTTAAAAAAGAAGTCTGCTTAGAGTACTCGCTCCTTAATAATTCAGTATTGCAGTGAACAGCATACCAGAAAGGCTTTCACATAGTGTAGTAATTCTCTTTATTAACACCTGAAACGTTTTTTTTCTTTTTGCAGGATAGGTCCACATAATATAGCGACAGACCTCGCAATTCAATCACGCGTATACTTTGAAGTGGACTTGAAAAACAATTCCACTCTCATCCGCCCTTAACTCATCTAGCAACTGCAGGATATGAATATATCCGCTTGATGCTCAATGAAAGTGCTCGCTGAGGCGGAAGTAAAATCATTCCTTCGAATGAAGAGATTGCTCTGGCTCTCTGTGCATTCCTTCGACCTAGCTGTCGCTAAGCGCAGTGAGAACGGGACCCACGCATTCGCCGTAAACAGTTCCCCTTTTCAATTCACGTGCATAACGGAATTAGGGCATAAGAAATTCGGGCAACACTTGCGCCGTTGAGCAGATGAAGGAGTGCAGCGCATTTCATCCGTGTTCGCTGCGCGTGTTGCGATTTGATTCGGGAACGCTCAGGGAAGATTGAAGCGTTTATAAAAAAATATGTACAAAATATATTTCTTTGTTTTCTTTTTGTCTGAAAAAAAAACTCGGATTGCTTAAGTAGAGGCAGGATCCTTTTGCGCGCATACGTATACGTACTCTTGTTAAGCATAACATGAGGAGCACTAGTGCCATTTGGCAGGTAAAACAAATCAAGAAATGAGGACGAGCGCCAAATTCACAGTGTGCTGTTGCTTGTCCATATGCCCTTTGCATCTTTCCTGGCTCTCGATCAAGCACAATGTTTCGCGGGCGTAGCAATGGCAACAAAGAGTAATAAAACTGTTGATGGAACAGTGCGGCGTGATTGAGGATGTGATACCATATGAAAGCACCGTTAACTTTCAATTTAATAAGTATATAAAGATACATTTCACATTGTAGTAAGAGTGAGAAAGATCTGAAAAAAATTGGTATGTGTTCCACCCTCCTTGTAAGAAAGTATAATGCGAAAAGATTATCCACACGGGAAACCTCATTTCACGACGTAGATATGTTTTGTCCACAAAGTAGACAATGGAATAAGTGCACACGTATAGAGTCATAGTTTTCAGGTGAGAAAAATGGCGGCAGAGGAAGCACAGCTTCACGTTAAAAAATGGCCACGTATCTGCGTGCCTCTCTGCAAATGTCGTCCAAACGCGATCGTCCATTGCCAGTCAAGCGGCCATTTAGGTTTTGTCCCCGAAAGAGCCTCCGCTATGTTGAATCGACCACACCTGGCTGGTATTGATGACATAGAGGAGGTGCTACAAGAGCTCTGGATGCCATCTGCCACTGCTGACGGGAAACACCAGCTTGTGCAGAATCCAGGGCTATTGCCAAGTGACAGCACCATACTGTAAGCAAAGGGCTTTTTTTTTTTTGCACACAGCGTCGCGTTTTCCGCGCAATCCAACAAACACTAGGATCATAGGAATTAATCGTATATCAGTTTTGTAGTAAGCAAATACACCACCTAAGACTTCCGTATTGATCTTGCGCCTGTGACATGCGTAATATTTGCATTTTAAACGACAATGTTCACAAGTATGAAAGCAGCCACCAGTCTAAGATGGCTGGGTGTTCAGCAAGTGCTCGGACTTTGGCCGGATGCCTGAATTTTCTGACAGGCAGACAGACAGACAGACAGGCAGGCAGACAGACAGACAGACAGACAGACAGACAGACAGACAGACAGACAGACAGACAGACCAATTTTTCGTCATTCTAGTAATAAAGAAAGACTACTGTCTATAAAAACATTAAAATAAAAAGGTTGGTTCCCTTACTCTGCAAACGCACTGCAACCTGAGAGCTGCGGGTCCTTTCAGGACGCACGCTAGTTCGTCCGAAACGAGGAGATTGTGCTCTTAGCCACCTGCGATCAAACAAGCAGAAACGAAGCGGGCCCGTAAATTCAGGTGTAATGATGCGTTTTGTTTTCGTTGCTTATTTACATCCTCATTTTTTCTTTGATAACTATTCTTTCCTGTATATGTAAGAACGTTTATCGTGTTAACTGCAATATTAGTCATTATTTAATTCTTACAAATAATATCCTTATGTATAGTCTGCGCGCGGGGAAAGGGCGACACTGCGGCAGATACTTTGGGTGTGTGCCGGGAGAGTTAATAGGGAGTCTATAGAATAGCGCACCGCGAGCCCTTCCGGTGCGATCTCTGCCACTGCGCATGCTTTGTAACGCAAGTCGCCGGTCCCGTTCGCAGCCCGCCCGCAGAAAATCTGAAATAGCGGCCGCGTGTGCGGCCCGCAAGCGCTGGTTTCGAGGCTACGGAGTCGCTGCGATTGTGCTTTGCGGTTTGCAGGAGGGCAAACGCTATTCTAAAGCTCTTATGGCGCCCACTGTGCCGGGGACGCCCGCAGCGCCTGAGAACGTTATTCTAAAACTCCCTATTGTCACTGCCACCCCAAACTGAGTGACGCATGTTAGGCTGGAATGAAATCCGAGGTGAATTTTTGCTGCTATCACCGAGTGAGGGCAGTGGCCAGCCACCGCCGCGGCGGCGGTCCCTGCTGCAGATCGGCTGCGTCAGCATCGCTGCCGGTGAAAGGCGGCACTCCCCAGCGCCGAGCTGACCGACCAGCTTTGGGCAGTCCGACACGCTGAAGACCATCATCATCATCAAGGAAGGGTGGGATGGGACCAGAGTTACTTGTTTCCCCTCGTCTCGGCCAAATGATAATTGCCTGACTTTTGATAAAGTTGATTCATTCATTCATGGAAAGCTTCCACAGACTTGTAATTCTTTATTTCCAAACTAGAAAATGCCTGTCATTGCAACGTACCTTCCGCTATGGTTTCCGCTTAATTATAGTTTCCTTTCGTAAAATATTTTTATTAGCAATACGTTCGATATTGCATCTATTTCGGTGGTCTCTATTCAGAAAATTGACAATTGCCGCTTGACGTTTTTCGAACAAAAAAAGTAGCTATTTCACTAACTTCAACAAAATTGCAGCCTGTACTGTACGACTCATAATTATTCAGCTTATTATGAACAAAATGAAAAAAAAAAGCGGGTCAGAAGGCAACACGCAGCTTTCAAAGTGAAAGCGGGAAACTGGGCCTTTATAGAGCCTTTTTTAAACTCTCTTAAGTGCAGCCACTATCCGAACACACTTACGTGGCACCCACTATGCCATAAATAATCAGTTTTTGTGAAGTGGGGAAACATCCAATATTGTCATAATGCAGAAACAGCAGCAGTCGAATCCAGGAAGCTCACTTTAATTGTACCAGAACACTGGCAAACTGATCGGAAGAGAACCTCGTCTTCTTCGTTGTTCTCTTGGTGCTGCATATTCAATGTGACATTTGCCCCCCTCCAGAGAGCAGCGTACCGATGCTCTTCTACAAAAGACGGTGTAGTAGATGTATGGTGTAAATCAGTACGAAAAGTAGGGCTTCATTCGCACAACGTGCACGATTTCTGGTTTTTGCTGGCGAGCTGTCGAGGGGCTGTCAGGAACGACCACGTAATTAACGTCGCTCAGGCGTTGTAAAACTGTGTAGGGGCCAAAATACTTCTTCAGCAATTTTTCAGACAGTCCCCGGCGGCGGATAGGACTCCATACCCAGACTTTGTCGCCGGCCGATTGACGACATGTCGGTGTCGCAGATTATAACGTTAGGCGTCATAATTTTGCTGCTGGGTGATTAGGACGCGCGCAAGCTGCCTCGCTTCTTCTGCTCGTTGGGTAAAAGATGCAGCGTCCAAATCGATGCCATTGCAGTCGTGCAGTAACATGGCGTCAAGCATCGTCGTCACTTCATGGCCATGAAGGAGACTGAACGGCGTTCTTCGAGTAGTTTCTTGCTGCGCTGTATTATAGGCGAACGTGATGTATGGTAAAATCTCGTCCCAGTTCTTGTGATCCACGTCAACGTACATACTCAACATGTCGGCAATAGTCTTGTTGAGGCGTTCTGTTAAGCCGTTGGTTTGTGGATGATAGGAAGTGGTTTTCCGATGGGCTGTTCCACTGAGCTCAAGCACTGTCTTCAGGAGCGCGGCCGTGAAAGCGGCACCTCGATCCGTTATTATGATTGTTTGAGCACCGTGCCTCAGGACGATATTTTCAACGAAGAATCGTGCGGTTTCAACGGCGGTGCCACTTGACAAAGCCTTTGTTTCCGCATAGTGCGTAAGATAATCAGTGGCGACTATTACCCACTTGTTGCCAGCATGGGAAGTCGGATATGGTCCAAGGAGATCCATTCCAATTTGGGCAAATGGTACCGTGGGCACTTGAAGTGGTTGTAATAGTCCAGCTGGTTTTAACGGTGGCGATTTTCGTCGTTGGCAATCGAGGCACGTGTGCACGTAATGCTTCACAATAGCTGGAAGTCTTGGCCAGTAGTATTTCTGTTGGATTCTGGCCAATGTGCGTGTGTATCCGAGATGACCAGACGTTGGCTCATCGTGGCAAGCACAAAGTATCTCCTCACGAAGTGACGCCGGAACGACAGGTAGGTGGGTGCTTCCTCTGGGAGAAAAGTTCTTCTTATAGAGAACACCACTACGTAAGCAGAATGACGGCAGGCTCCTTGCAAATATTCTAGAGACGGTTGTTGTCCGGCCATTCAAAAATTCAATAAGAGGAAGCAACTCACTGTCTTCTTTCTGCTTGCATGAAATCGTAGTGGTGTCAACGACTCCTACAAACGCCATGCTGTCATCTTCTGTGTCATCGTTGCGATTTATCGGTGACCTTGATAAGCAATCGGCGTCGGCGTGCTGCCGTCCGGACTTATACACGACCGTCATATCAAACTCTTGAAGGCGTAAGCTCCACCGTGCGAGCCGACCAGACGGGTCTTTCAAGTTGGTCAGCCAGCAGAGGGAATGATGGTCGCTGACTACGTGGAAGGAACGACCATAGAGGTACGGACGAAACTTCATAACCGCCCATACGACAGCAAGACACCCTTTTTCAGTTGTGGAGTAGTTGGACTCGGCGCGGGAAAGCGTCCTACTAGCATATGCGATCACACGCTCGGCTGAGTCTTGCCACTGGACGAGAACAGCACCTAAACCCACGTTGCTGGCATCTGTATGGACCATGGTAGGAGCATCCTCATCAAAGTGAGCAAGCACAGGCGGAGTCTGCAGGCGTTGTCGGAGATCGTCAAATGCCACCTGTTGATCGTCGCCCCATGTGAACGAAACGTCTTCTCTTGTGAGTCGTGTTAACGGCGAGGCTATGTGGGAGAAATTGGCAATAAACCTTCGGTAGTACGCGCATAGGCCAAGGAAACGCCTGACTGCTTTCTTTTCTTTTGGTACCGGAAATTTTCTAACGGCCGCAATCTTATCGGGATCAGGTCGAACACCTTCATGGCTCACCACATGGCCTAAAAATTGAAGCTCCTTGAAACCGAAATGACACTTCTCGGGTTTCAGTGTCAAGCCGGCAGACCTTATTGCCCTGAATACCGATAGCAGCCTGCTCAGGTGTTCCTCAAATGTTTTTGAAAAAACAATGACGTCGTCCAGATAGACCAGACATGTCTGCCACTTAAGGCCTGACTGAACGGTATCCATCAGTCTCTGAAATGTTGCGGGGGCTGAGCACAATCCAAATGGCAAGACTTTAAATTCATAAAGCCCGTCAGGCGTTACAAAAGCCGTTTTTTCTCTATCTCGCTCGTCGACCTCAATTTGCCAATACCCACTTTTGAGGTTCATTGACGAAAAGTAGCGTGCATACCTCAGCCTGTCGAGTGAATCATCGATGCGCGGTAATGGGTATACGTCTTTCTTTGTCACACGGTTCAGCTTGCGGTAGTCGACACAAAATCGCAAGCTTCCGTCTTTCTTTTTAACCAGCACTACCGGCGATGCCCAAGGAGTTCTTGACGGCTGGATGACGTCATCATCGAGCATTTTCTTCACCTGTTCCTGGATTGCTTCACGCTCTTTCGGTGCTACGCGGTATGGGTTCTGTCGTATTGGCCTTGCCGTCTCCTCCGTTATTATCCGATGGTTCGTCAGTGACGTTTGACTGACCCTCGAGGTTGATGAAAAACAGTCTTTGAACTGGTGAAGAAGATCTACTAGACGCTGTCTCTGCGCTGGTGACAAATCCGAGCTTACGTCGATAGGTGGTGGGGCTGACGTGGCTTGCGGCTCGTCCTGTTGTACTAAACAGAACTCGCGGATTGCGGTGATCTCGTCGAAGTAGGCAACTGTAGTGCCTTGTGTAATGTGTCGTCGCTCGTTGGTAAAATTCGTCAACAGAACCTCTGCTTCACCGCACACAACATTGACGATACTTCTGGCAATTGCAACACCGCGAGAGAGTAGGAGCGTCAATACTTGTTCAGCGATTCCTTCTCCAGTATTCTGCTCGCTGCACGTGACTGAAACAAGGCGGCACGATAACGGAGGTACGGTCACATCGTCAATGACTCGTAGGGATTTTCGGTGTAGCGCTGCGCTTTGATCCGCTGAAAAGGTCAGTACACCGTCCAGAATATTGATGATGGCACCATATTCCCGCAAGAAATCCATCCCCAAGATTGCCTGTTTGCAACACTCAGAAAGGATAACAAAAGTTGCGACGAAGGATGCATCCCCTATCTTCATTCTTGCGGTGCACTTCCCGGTAGGTGTGAGTAGCTGCCCTCCAGCTCCTCTAATCTGCGGTGTTGTCCATTCCATTCTAACCTTCCTGAGCGTGTCTGCCAGACTCTCACTCATTATTGAGAAGTCCGCGCCAGTGTCGACCAATGCCATGACGTCATGTCCGTCAATCGTAATTGCAACTTCGGCAGTAGCAACCCCATCTTTCGTCGATTCATTGAAAATGTGTCTCTCTTCGCTTGGCAGTAATGGGGGATTTTCAGCACTTCGACGATTCGCAACCTTCCCCCCTGAGGTCGCTGCTTTTAGTTTCACCGGCGTGGACTAGGAGATCTCCCTCTTGGCATGTCAGTGGTGCTCCGTCTAGAGGATGGAGAATAACGCCCAGGAGAGGGTGAGCGTGACCGAAACCCAGGAGGAACATCCCGCGGGGTCATGACACTCGTGTCGACGTCAGGTGTTCCGTTGAAATGGCGCCGAGGAACCGTAGAAGGAAACCCTTGGTACCCTGCGGCCCGATACGGGCAATACCGAACGATGTGGCCTGCTTCCCCACAGTGAAAGCACAGGGGCCTATGATCAGGGGTACGCCAGATGTCAGTTTTGCGAAGTGGCGGCCGCCTCGGCATCGAAGTTTCTCTGTAGTACCAAGGCGCTGTCGGCAGATGTTGCTGGTGGTACTGATGTGGTGTCGGCACGTTCGCTGGCTGTCGGCGGACTACGTCTGCATAGCTTGCCCTGGCAGTGCTCGTATTCGGCTCAGGAAGCGAGAGCGCTTGCCTGATCTCCTGGCGTACAACTTCCATTACTGAGGCGATTGCGCGGTCATTCGGTTTGGCGACGAGTTTCTTGACCTCTTCTTGTACGATTTCTCGTATTAGTTGGCGCAAAGAACCTTCGTCGGGTGTTGTTGCTGTGGTAGTGGCCGCCACGCTGATCGGTGCACTGTGGGTTGGGCGGTCATACTGGCGATAACGTAGATGCAGTGCGCGTTCGATAGATGTCGCCTCCTTGGAGAATTCATCCACACTTGTAGGTGGGTTTCGTACGAGACCAGCGAACAGCTGCTTCTTAACGCCCCGCATGAGGTGGCTAACCTTTTTGGCTTCGGGCATATTGGGATCTGCTCGACGAAATAGCCGCGCCATGTCCTCAACAAACATCGTAACGGATTCATTTGGTTTCTGAATCCGTGACTCGAGGAGACGCTGTGCGATTTTTTGTCTTTCAGTGCTCGCGAACGTGTCAAGGAACTTCTGCCGGAACTCGTCCCAAGACGACCACACGCGATTCGTGAACCATGTTCGGGCTCCGTCTTGAAGCGGAAAATAAACGTAGCCCAATTTCTGCGTGCTGTTCCAACCGTTAACGTTCGCTGTGTGCTCGAATTCCTCGAGCCAGTCATGTGCATCCTCATATGCGTTTCCGTGGAAGTCAACCGGAAGTCGAGGGTTCAAAACAGTCACCTGTGTCGTGCTTGGGCTGGACATGTTGGGGCCAGTGCTTCCAGGCGCCGTCATGCTTTCTGGCACAGTCACGCTTTCCGGCAATGGATCCAACTCCGGGCTGAGGCCTAACAGGCGCCGGCTGCTGCGGTGAACGGGGGTGTCGATGCGCGGAAGTCTTTCTTGACCAGATGCGGGGCTGTTGTCAGGCGTCCCGAACATGTACCCAGCGCCTCCACCAGTGCCACAATGCAGAAACAGCAGCAGTCGAATCCAGGAAGCTCACTTTAATTGTACCAGAACACTGGCAAACTGATCGGAAGAGAACCTCGTCTTCTTCGTTGTTCTCTTGGTGCTGCATATTCAAAGTGGCAATATGTCAATATTGGTCAACCTTCAGAGAAGCGTGGTATTCACTACACACCTGTAAGGCATTATGTGCGCTTTTTTCATGGTGTAGCTGATGACGATAACTAGTTAAAGCTTTGCCTTCTGTGTTGGATTCGAAGCTATAAATTACACACTCTTGCGCAATTTGCATTGTGTGACGCTTATTTTTTATACCACCATTCTAAAACGCTCTATTACACATGCCAATATTTGCCCGACGTGAAGCCTTTATAGGATCTGTTTGCAACGGAGTTTCAAGCAATGATATGTCGTAGAATATTGGATTGCCACACAGAGGGCCCGAGCTTGGATTTCATTGAATACCCAACATTTTATTTATTTATACCGTTTTTTTTTATTCACACAGTAGCAGTTACCAACAGCTTCTGCGGCGGATGGCCACAGTGTTGATATCGGCCCTTGTCATGGTCTCATATCACATTTGGCTGTAAAACGTAAAAACTAATATTGATCAAAAGGTGCAGATGTTAAAAGTTCACTCTAGCAGCTCAACAAAATTAATTCGTTCATATACACAAGTTTCGGAAGACTGCTTTGTTTTTTCCGACTTCAGTCTTCATTCACTTGAAAACGAAGATGACAACGTAAAAAAAAAACACTGTAATGGTTTAATCTTGGTTGCGTCCAAAAAATTCTTTTTGAGAGCTGGGAAAATTAACCTTATAATCGGCCAATCTCCTCCATTGGGTACGAGCCACGTACAGCGGTAAACAACACCAACAACTGCTTACATAAGAGTTAGATTTGAAAAGCTAATTTTTGAACTCAAAATGAAAGAATCTGAAGAACAAGCTTGTGACACCATGTTTACAAAGCAGCTTCATAGGAGTGCACATGTTTCACATGTCAACTGAACAGTACTTGGACAGCGCACTTTACGAATAAACGCAACTAAACCGATGTAGTGTTACTGCCTCCGAAAGCTGAAAAACAGCATAATTTGCGCAAGAAATCCACCTCACCACTCATCCTGTGCCAGTAAAGTGTAAATGTCTCTATACGTTATGTGTAATAAACAAGCACAGAACTAGACACAGAGACCCAAGTTGTGCTCTGGAAAGGAGTTTATTGTTAGCTGTGAGCGTACAACCCTCTCCGTCCTACCTCTGTTTTGTAAGCATTGAATATCTCTAGACGATAAAAGTATCCTTCAACAATCCTAGAACACACTTAATACATTCAGTTAGCTCTATTTGCGCGCTTGTTTGTTTGGCCGTTGTTTAATTTCGCCCGGTGAACACCTAAATTTATCGTAGAGTACGGCAAGAACAACTCACGCGCAGCAGGGGGTGCCGCAGAGCCCACCAATAACTCAGGCAACCACTAGTACTTCCAAGCAAAGCTTTTGAAGATAGTTCCTAGAGTACCATGCGTTTCTTATCCACAAAACATTTCATTATTTACCTATCTGACATGCTACACAACGCCCCGACGCCGACTCGATGTTGTGCGTCGTCGATGACGACAGCTCTCGCTTTCATTATAATTAGACGGTCGATCAAAGACAGCTCAAAGCAAACTTATTACCTGGGTAAGCTGTGACTGCCATCACTGTAAATTTAACTCCTGGTCATTCCTGCATAATGCCCAGTAGGGTTATCATGCACGCTGTAGAAGACGTGGAAGTGATTCTGACCCTGAGGATGTTTAGAACGCAACTAAATGTATGTACAAGAGCCCTTCTTTATTTTCTTCTTATATATACTTCACGCATAAGGAAGTGCTTTTTCCCCTGCCCTCCCTTACTTCATTTTTTCTGCTGGTTTGTTCATTTTTACTGGAACGACACAAAGAGGTATAACAAAGTACACGAACCAATGAGATACATTTCCATGCAGTAAGAAATCGACAATATCTGACAATATTTAAAATATTAGGCTCTTTAGGCAGATGTAAGTGTGCATTCTCATGAATTTCAAGACGCACAGAAGAATGCTATCTTGCCAATTCAGGCGCCATGCATGGAGGGATATATGGAAGAAGAAGCCTCAGTTGATGTTGCGCCTTAGTATTTCCGACATTATGCGCGTGCAAACGGCAGCCGTGGAGGTTAGGGTCGATATGACAATAAACAGCATCACATGGACTGCCTGCCAACAATTCAAAATTCACTAGAGCAGAGAACAAAAAAAAAACCCGTCCAGCCTTCGCACTATTCTTCCGCCCTCATGAGTATGGATGGTACGTGTCCATCGGTATTTATTTCTTTTACTGTATCAGGTCAGTTCGGGTATAAAACTTCTTGTTCTTCTTGAACTTCTTGTTCGGGTATAAAATGTTCTCAACATTTGATGTAGTACTCTTCACCTACGAGGCAAAAAAAAAAAAAAGGCATAGATGGAAATGAAGCATTTCATAGGACGCCGACTATTACCTTTCGAAGACTTAATTAACTTTAAAAAAACTTTATCGTCTCGTAAGACCTAACTGTGTTAAAAAAGCACCCAGGGCACTGAAAGCCAGCAATTCCACATCATGGCTCTATTTCAGTGGGAATGAGACGCCGATGTTTAGGTGCATAGCAAGGAATTTCTTTCGGCTGGGGTAGGGGAGGAGATGGTTGAATCATACTTTACGCATTTTGTTCGAGCCTGATGTAGTGTGCGTGTGTGTATATACAGGTGCGTGGGGACTCTACAAATGTGGCTGTCCTTCGATTAACGGGTGTTACATTATCACACACTAGGCGTTTTCGCTGCCCGAGAAAATGTCACAGCTGTGCCCTGTCTTAGCATACGAGCATGCCTGCAGGCAGGCAACGCTGAGCAGGGAGACAAGAAAAACAATGCGACTATAAACAATCGAAATGCTAGAAAAACACACCACATAGGACATAACCCGCCACCTTTGCCTCCGCCTCCTTGCTATTATGGCACACAACTACGTTCTTCCGGAGAAATTCATTAGGGACAAAGACCAACACTTCTCCCGCCTTCTTTCGTTTCTTCTTCGCAAGTGCCCTATTATTTCGTCTGGCATAGCCGCGATCCCCATGACCATTTGCGTTATCACGTATAGGAACAAAGACGAGCCACTTTGCGGCAAGTAGAACCTCCCGCCTCCCATGGTTTACCCGAGGGAAATCACTGCGACCACTTTTCTTTCAATACGCCCTTCCCAGAACGCGAAAATATGCCTTCCGCAATCGTGATATTGACACACGCTATAACTGCTGCTGCCGCTGCCAGTGTGCTGGGAAGACACTGCAAAAACCTCCACTAATATCGGCTGCCTTCTCTCGACAGTCTACACGCCCCTTCGACCGCCACTGCCCCGCTTGGGCTTCCTTTCTTTATCGTAGTCGTCGTCAACGTCGTCGTTCTGCTTTGACTTCGTCGTATTCAACTCATTGCTAACTTCTCCACAGTCCACGCGTAGACGTATAGCATGCGCAGATCATCGTCTGGCTGTACACCACGAAGCCCTTAGGATGAGATCACTGTTATAACGCCTATGAGTCATTGCAGCGAATCAACACAGACTACTGGTAATATAAACAACAGCGCATGCAACTTCGTGATTGGTTGAACATACCCGATAAACGATTTGTAAGAGTATCTACGCCATGAAAAAAGAAGCTATGTTTTTGGCAGTCTTTAGAACAGAGCCACAATAGAAGTAGAGCAGAGTGAAGTTACGTGCCCAATGAAATAGAACGCATCGAAATTGGTGTAGTGCTTGCGTCATAAAAAAATCACAGCATATCCACGGAGTAAATGATGGTGAGTGGGGCGAAGCGTCCATCAGCCCATCCGTGCTTCCGTGCGTCCGTTCTTGCTTCCGTCCGTCCGCGCGACCATCCGTGCGTCAATCCATGCGTACTTCTGTCTGTCCGTGCATCCGTCCGTGACTCCATTTATAAGCCTGTCCGTCCGTTCGTGCATCCATCCGTCCGCGCGTCTGCACATCTGTCCGTCCGCCTTCTAGTTTGCCTGTCCGTCCGTCCATGCGCCCATCTAGTGAACACGTCAAGTACCACGATTTCGCATGTCGCATTCCCTGTGGCACATATCTTCTCCACGCGTCCGTCCATCCGTCCCTCCTTCTGCTAGTCTGTCTGTCCGTCATTCGTGCGTTCGTCCGTGCGTTCATCTAGTGAACACTCCATGTATCGCCATCTCCCATCGCGCATTCGCCGTGGCCCATGCCCACTCTAGAACGGGTATGTGCCACTGGTGGTTACATACACAAACGAAGAATGAGCAGACCCCCACTCTAATGAGCTTCGCCCCTATAAATAACGTTACGACGTTCTGCCTGAACCGGAATAGGCTGTACAAGGGTTCTATCGAAATTAATTTCGAGAACCACAGTTGTCAGCCAAGATTATCAGGCTAATTCAGCGAAACTAGTTCGATGTGTTCTTGTATAACATGTTCCTCTATACTTAAAGTTGTTCAGACTACTAGACTTTGTATCCGACACTCATTGTTTAATGTGTTGCGTAAGAAGCTTGACACTTCCGCTCCTTATTATTCACGGGGAACTGATTACCAGAGCTGTCGGCATTCATACCTATGGCAAAATAAAATTTTCATGGCTTTTCTTGGCTTCACTGGCCTTTGTGTTGAATATAAATGCATGCCTCTCATGCAAATTTCCCGCGGCGCTAACTAGCTTGACAACTCGGACCACCTGCTTGATCCTTTGAATTTTCTTTACAGCGTCGCCCTCTAAATGTTGAAATAACTCTTTTCATTATGACTAGTCAAGTTCTACAAAAGATTACATTGAGTTTTTACTTCGTTTCCTATTTAAAAAAGAAGACGATTATGAGAATAGCCGCTATTTGACGTCTATTAGGTAATTTACTGCTATAGAAATGTTCGTTGAGATTCTACGCGAAGTGTAATTTTACATTGTTCGCAACAAATAGTTTCTATTGGAAGTAAACACGTCACAAAAGTCATAGTGTGGGCATCTACTATCTCTCGTGCCCGCTAGATATTCTTGTGGCAGCGCGGCGTATCCCCTTTGCGCATGGTCTCGAAACAGTTGGCTGAACTGCGAGGTGTAGGGGAGGTGTTTGCAGCAAGAGACACGTACGTGCGACGTGGCTTTAGTATGCTTTTTCAATTTTCCACCCACGTTTTGGGGCAGAGGCTCCCTGATAATAAAGCACTGTTTGCGTGATTCATCCCTCAAAAAGTTACACTTGAAGAAACGACCAGTGTTGGTCAAACAATTAGCGCCGAGATCACTATCCTCCTACAGTAGTGCAGTGAACTATTCCATAGATTTTGGAGTTAATAGCAGAGTGTGGGAAAGAGCGGGGTCACACACATATACAATTGTGTGTGTGTGTGTGTGTGTGTGCGTGTGCGTGTGCGTGTGCGCGTGTGTGTGTGTGTGTGTGTGTGTGTGTGTGTGTGTTTAGCAGATATATATTACGAAACGCTACAAAGGTACAAGGGTGAAGCCATATGTGCACGAATATATACACGAAAGCTTGAGGCAGTGTATAGAAGCTCATGCTTAATTAGACTTGTCGATTTTTGTTCACTTATCATTTTATCGTTACTCACCTAAGCATTATGATTGATCTCGCCCTGACATAATTAGTAGCATATGCCCAATTGTAAAAAAATAAACGAAAAAACAGGTACATGTGTCTCACTAGCTCACAAAAAATCACCCCATGACTTGATTACTTTTTATTTCGATAAGACAAAAAATACTTGACGGTCGGCTACATAAGATCCGGCTAACTTATTATCATGATATCAGTTTTGATGAAAAACACCAAAACAAGAAAAATGAGAAAAATAAAAAGTATGAATTTACTCATTCCAAATTACAACGAAATGGTTTTACAGCACTCTCAATCTGTCATTAAATAATTTAATGGAAGATAGTTGGCAAGATCCCAAAAATTCTAACTTTGAGCTCTGGGTTAGAACACTTGACTGCCACGTAAAGCTCGATGCCGGCTATACTATACTGTATTTTTGTTCACGAAAAATGCCGATTCAGTGCTCACAACCAACGCCACCGACACTGACGTCGGAACCAGAAATGCTGCTATACAAACTCTCTAACACTGTTTCAATAAATTAGAAATAAATAAACACAATGTATTTGATAGTACTTTAGCATACGATACAGCTATCTTTCCACCATTGACAAAAATACATAAATCACAGAAGAACAGAGAAGAAAGATGAACGAGAAATGTCTCATTATTATCAGGACACTCCAGGACATATTACGCTGTTTTTTTAAGCGGGGCAAAGAAAGAATTTCGTTTTAAAATGATCCGCAGCTCACTAATTTGTTATTTGGGTAAATATTTGTGTTACTTAAAGGCTGGTGCACACCGGCGACTAGCAGTGGTCGCGCGACCATTTCCGACTGGCGACCAAAAAGTGACTGATGTTCACACCGGCAGACGCTGCATGCGAGCGACCGGAAGTCGCAAACCCGGAGAGTGACGTATCGTTATCAACGAGAACTTTAGAGCCCCGCCGCGGTGGTCTAGTGGCTAAGGTACTCGGCTGCTGACCCGTAGGGCGCGGGTTCGAATCCCGGCTGCGGCGGCTGCATTTCCGATGGAGGCTGAAATTTTGTAGGCCCGTGTGCTCAGATTTGGGTGCACGTTAAAGAACCCCAGGTGGTCTAAATTTCCGGAGCCCTCCACTACGGCGTCTCTCATAATCATATAGTGGTTTTAGGACGTTAAACCCCACATATTATTAACGAGAACTTTAGACACCAGCGGCGATCAGCTGATAAGATGAACGGAGCCCGCTGAAATCGACGCGTTTTTTTTTCCGACGGCTGTGTTCTCCTACCGTTCACCTGGCAGCGTCATGGACTTCGAGTGGAGTGAAGAAGAAGAGGCTGTGGTGGTGCTGATGTGCTCAGCACAAAAACCTCCAAGGCAAAAAGGCGGTGGCGGGCGCAACCGTCCCTACGCTCGCGAGAGGTGGCTGGCTATGGTGGCGTTCGCCATACGCGAGAAAACATACATGATCGAACGCACTCGTAGTTTGTATCTGGCGGCTGTGGGCCGGTGCAAAGAAAAAGAAAGGTATACGAGGAGCATGGATGTAAACAAAGGCTGACGTCACTTTTGGTCTTCGCTGATTAATTCCAACTGTTTCGCGACTGCAGTCGTGCGACCGAAAATCGGTCACGAAGGGACTAGCCAAAGTAATCGCTTTGCAACCGTTTGCGACCGTTCGCGACTGCTTGCGACCAGTCGCAAATAGCCGTGCGACCCCTGCTAGTCGCCGGTGTGCACCAGCTTTCATATATCATTAAAAATATGAAAACTCGCGCTTACTTTGTAAAGCACTCAATAAATCGTCATAGAAAGCATGAAAAGCGCACTCAGGATGCGCACGATGCTTGCCCCAGAAGTGTTCATTACAAACTCAAGAATGAAGTCTCAGGGTACATACTTGTGCTTAATATGGCACCAAAAAGAAGTTTGCTCCAAGTTTTCATCATTTTGCTTCTTGAATGCAGCTGAAGGAAAAGCTTAACGCCATTAGGGACGAGCTAGGGACGCATGAAAGAAGGGTTGTTTACGCTACCGGTTCTGCGGTACTTCCCTGTTATTTCATCATGTTATCAGACTAAAACATCTTTAGAAAAACTACCACACAAATTCAAACAAAAGGCGTTAACGTAAGGCAGGAACTGTTCGGTGCTTCGAATAGAAGGTGCTTTTTATCCACTCGCAGCTGTTCTCTACTTCCTTTCCTTGTTAAACATCTTGCAGGATTTTGCCGAACCCAATCAGTCGAGTTCTGTGTAGAAGGAGGTCTCTGGAAGGCTTCCTAAACAAGCAGGTGGTGGTCATTTTCCATTGAAAAAACAGACGGGCGAACCTCTGCATAGAAAAGCTCCTGCTTGCCGTCTTAACGGAATGATTCTGGACGCTCTTTTTGTAAAGAGGGAGTTAACAGCGCTTCTATGGAGTTTCCATGTTATTCTTCATCCGGCAAAAACACTGCCCGAGTTTTGGCTGCCACAAAAGCATTTTTCTGGTATTGTTTGCAGGTCACCTGAGAAGGTCTTTGAGACTACAAACCCTGTGCCTCCTCATTGGCACCGCACTCCATCGAATTAGTCATAGGAAGTGTTTACTGAGCTCCTTCGATCAAAATCGAGGTGGCGTATAACGGCTAAGTAATAAGCGGCTCTAAGAGAGTGCTCTGCCGTTTCATAGACGGTGTTTACAGAGGATCCCGGTTAACAGTATCCTGTAGACGCTTCGTATCAAAATCGATTCGTCTAAACAAGCGCGTTCATTCGGTTCAAAGTGCATAAAGCTTGGTCAGATATTCTTAGATGTTCAAAAAAAATCACAACATATTCACAAGGTTCAAGTGGCCCTAGAACACTTCTTTCAAATAATCACGGAATGAATTCACTGAAAAAGCTTATTTTCTCACGAATTCAACCCCGCAAAAGTTTTAAGAATCCGCCCAGTGCGATTAGAGTTACAAAGGTTTACCGCATGCTACAATTGCATTATCTCTTCTCTCGTTTCAACGAAAACACTAGAAGCTAAGCAGGGAGGGATGGCAGGGCCGCAGAGAAACGTCACGCGTGCCTCGTGAGCTGTGATTTTTCTTATTTATCATAGTACAAGTAACGCGCTCTAGTATCATGCCATTCGCATTTTTCAGCGTATATTCGTTTTGTTATATGTACAATATTCGCCCTCTACGGCTGGTTTAAGACCTAACGAGAGGTGGCTACATACAATTACGACGCGACGCTCAGCCCACGTCCGAAGGAGCTTCGCCTCTAAAAGTGTAATCAAGGAATGTGAAACGGCATTAAATCTACCTTAATTAGGCCCTGAAGCTCAGTTTAGTGCTGTAGAAATTATTAAGTACCTATAAATGCAGTCATTCAGATTGTGCTTCAACATGGCGACGATAGTTTCTGGCTGAGTATCCCTGTGTCTGCTAACGTCTTAGCACCCACTTTTTGGTGTCGAACACCAACATGCGGCCATTCTTTCTTTCACGAAAGGTGAACAGGAGTCAGCTCTCGCTTCGCGTCGCACGCGGTGAGGAATAGACTGATCGTAGATGCAATGATCGGGGCTGGCACGACAATGTCAGCCAGTAGCGGTGTTCTTTCACTAGGTCGACTGAAATGCAAGCGATCGGCATGATGCACTGACTACACGAAGATAACTGAGTCATTCTTTCTCGTCTATGATCGACTCTCACTTCCGTGCCTACCCTTCTCCTCCTCATTACATCTCTCTTCCTCGTGCTCACTGCCGTATACCGCCCCTTTGCCTCACTACACTAACGAAGGCTTTGATATGGTCTATAGCATGCCTAGATGGCCGAATGGTTAGGGCACTGGCCTTCTGGTCGAGCGTTTTAAAAGGCCACTCACCACCCCGCGTTTGAAAACGAGGGGGTGAGTTTCTCTTTTCCTTCATACACACGATGAATCCTCTTCGCCCCTTAGTTCTTGAATGAACGTGAAGAATATCAGCACTAAGCGCTATATAGCCTATCAGGATTTCGCGCTTCTCGGCTGCACGCTGTTATCGCCGCTTGCGCAGTTGTACACTCAAAATGAAGTTTGATCGGTTCATTGCGGGCGATATTCATACAAACCAAAGAAGGAAGGATGGGCGGCTGCATGGCAAAGCAGTGCAGGAGGCAAAGCGCATGGGATATTTCGCGTATATTAACAAATCAAGAGCATCTAAGCTGTAGACGTCATCAGAACTACTGTCTACGTCACAGTAGTGCACCAAGAAGGACGAGAAATATTAGGAAAGGATATTACGCTATTTCGTGTATTCGGATTCGGAGAGCCTAGTGAGTGGCCCTTTAAGTGCACCTCGCACAATTTTTTACGGAAAAAATTGTGTCTTTCTTTTCTTTCTGTGTCTCTACTTTTTTTCTTTCATGCTTACCCTCTCTTTGCATTCGTTCTCTCACCTATGATGGTTAAAGTAGACCATGCTAGAGCAATTGACGTGCTTGTTCTCGGCGCTGAGCCGCGCTTATACTTGGGGCGGCAGAAGTTGCGCCTTTTCCTTTCCTCAATCTCTCTGTCTCGCGGTCTGGCAACAAAGAATAAATTTACGAGTAGGAAGTGGGTTCATTCTAGCTCACGATTTCCGCTCGCACTACCCGACACCACTAAAAATTGCAAGAGCTCCACTCTTAAAATCTCAGGTGATCCAAATTCTCCGGGATTTTCTACGATGGTCTTTCTCATTGGCTAAGTCAATGTTCGGTTTGAACACCGTAAACTAACAAATCAAACAACGAAACGATCTTCGAAAAGCCAGTGTTGAGGGTGTGCTCTGTTCTGCGTCTCTTCTACTCTATAGTCAAAAAGATACCGAACAAAAAATAATTGTTATATTGATAAACTCAAAAGCACCACTTCTAATAACCAATGTTGCGCGGCGAAACAATGTGTGTACTCAGTTCTCCTAAAAGCCGGCCCCATTCTTCATTTTCAGCTTTTGCATGCGTGCGTCCACTTATGATGCCCTGTTTTTCTAGTTATCGTACATCGATTACAAAAAAAGAAAGTACGTACATCCCGACGGCAAAAATGTCTCGATCTCTTTTACCGGCACATTGATATCCCCGACATGCTTCAACTGATCATCTTTCTCATTGCACACGTGCCACCACTGACGACAGAAAAAAGTAAAAGATAACAGCGGCACAGTTCGGCAGGTGAAAAGCTATTCGACGAGAACCCAATCTTCGTACGAGCCTTTGATTGTGTGCCACCGGCACAGGCAGCGAAGCCCGTCAGTCAGAGGGAATAGGGAGATATTAACTTTCCTGATTAACATTTGCTTCTTTCCTTTTCAATAAGGCAAACATTGTGTTGTGGGTCTTTCATTTCAGTTAAGACATTCACTATTCGAGAAAAGCTCTGTCTCAAGAGAATCTGTTTTCTAATTTTTGAGCGTTACCCTCCAAGCCAGGTCAACCATGCCGCCGCCGAATCAGATTGCGCCACCTGAGTTACCTTCAAAGTATTTGTGATTTACGAGCGTGAAGAAAATTTCTGCCTTCTTAGTGTTTATCATTATTGCTAATCTGCAGCACTCCACCACTGCAGTGTTTTGGAATGAAAATGGCACCGCCATTCTGTTTCGATTTCATTCCTGGGAATTGTCTTGCCATGAGTCCCAGTCGTTTCTATTCTGCGCAATAAAAAAACAGCTCATTATCACTCCGGAAATGTCGCCGCTCAGTGCTTGAGATCGCGTCTCATTATCGCCATCTTAGTTATCACATAAAATCAAACATACGGATTTATTTAGGAACGCGCATGGACCATCCGCAGACAGGCGTTACTCTCAATGACCTCCGAAGACGCATTCAGGCAAACACTTTCCAGATGTGTTTATTGAGTGGCGTTGAGGGTGTGAATTAAAAAAGCGCGGTAGCTTCAGCTTTAGAAATGTGATGACACAGAGCACCGCAGACACAAAGAAGTGGCTGGTTGAAATTGACCTTGTGCGGGATCGAAACAAAAATGATGGGAGAAGGAAACCCATTCCTGAAAATTCCTGCCGACAAAAGCAAGCTTGCTCGGAACGCCCAAAATACATGGCTCCACAGATGAAGGAAAAAAATAGAAGCAAGACAACATAAAAATCAGCAGTCAATTTGCGATAGAAGGAGCGGAAACAAGGTTCTATTGCTATAATCTAGTTGAAAACAACTTCGACCAACACTTTCTTGCCTTTATTTAAGCAACACTGTTTTATATGACTTTTAAAAAAAGAAAAGAAAAGTCGAAATTTGCTGGAAATGGTCCGCGGTGCCCTAATCTAAACGGTGGCTCTGCTGTTCCAGCGATGAGTCCCTTTTCTTCTTTTTTCTTCTTCCCCTTGCCTCGTCATCAGAGCGACTAGTCTTCAGATCAGCCTTCCCAAGAAATGATCCCCGCTTGGTTGACGTTCATAAACTGCAACGAGCAGTGGCATCGCAGGCAAACTCTTACAACGATGTTCGTGTTTCATGCAGACAATATGCGTTCATTTGACGACGCTCCTTCTCACTTGCCATGCAATCTCAAGTTCGATGGCATCACTTGCTGTTTCACCAGACGACTCGCACTTTTGCTGTGCACTTCTTTTACTGTCCACATTATGGGAGATCAAGGCAAATAGCAATTTGCGTCAGAGTGAAAGATGAAAGTTTGAAAACACAGAGCATTGTTATCTAGATGACGTGAAGAGATGGGTATACAAGTAATCGCTAGTAATGAAAATCTTGCAATAAAAAAACACCCAATGGCAACTTCCGGATAAAATTTCTTCATTCATTTCTATAATTACATCATACAAAATTGCTGTTTGTCCATTTCTGCTTCATTCATGAAAAAAAAAACTGTTTGGCATTTTAATGGGGAACAGGGCGAGTAGTTCAGAAGTTCTGTTTTCGCCAAAGTGCGTTTCGCTCATGCGGACGCGTCTCAAAGAAAGTTGTTGATAAGAGAAGTTAGGACGAAATTCTACTTGCATGTGATGTTCCCAGATGCCCGATTGTTGGGCGCCGCTTGAGCTGCGGGAAACAAACCGTCGCGACTTTCTTCTGGGTGCGGAAAAACGAGCCCCTACGCTCGAAGTGGCTAATCATAATAATTGTTGGGGTTTAACGTCCCAAAACCGCCTTATGATAATGAGGAACGCCGTAGTCGAGGGATCCGGAAATTTCGACCGCCTGAGGTTCTTTAACCTGCACCCAAATTTGAGCACACGGGCCAAGAGCATTTTCGCCTCCATCGAAAATGAAGCCGCCGGAGCCGGGATGTGATTTCTCGACCTGCGCGTCAGCAGCCGAGTACCTTAGCCACTAGACCACCGCGCCGGGGCTTGAAGTGACTAAGTGCCGTGCTTCTGCACCAGTGTGCAAAACAGCCTAAAAATTTGCGTGTGTTCTCGCTGCGATAGCATGGGGAGGACTACGAGATCTTCAGCAGGATGGCCATTGCTGCTCCTGTGAACCCTTTTTTTT
Organism: Rhipicephalus microplus; assembly: GCF_013339725.1. NCBI lineage: Eukaryota > Metazoa > Arthropoda > Arachnida > Ixodida > Ixodidae > Rhipicephalus > Rhipicephalus microplus. The sequence goes on along the minus strand of NC_051165.1, from coordinate 185,284,014 downwards.
CGCTCTGCTGCCACAAGTGTAGGCGGCTGATGACCCTTTCGGACGGGTGATGTGTAGTGCGCTAGCACCGTGAAGTTCTCTAAAACGTCATTTGATTTCAAAATACGCATTTCCTTGGCCTTAAAGTCACACTAGGTGTATGAACTACTGTTTAGACAATCAAGGTTCACCTAATATTTTCCTTTAGTGAGCTTATAATATACTTCATTCCACTCTCATAGCTAGTTTTCTCTACGATTACTTGTTGCCAGTCTTTGTGCTGAGCAATGCAACAACCATTGCGTAGCAATGCATAATAGGATCCATCAAGGCTTCAGTGACGTATTTCCATCACGGAATTGACGTCGAAGAAATACACATCGCAAAACAAATACGTTCTATCAACAGGAATCGAACCATCAACCTTTCGGACCACGACAAGAGGTGCCAAACACGCTATTCACTGCGCCACAGTCACTTTTCACACAACTCTGTAGGCTTACAAATCCGTCTTTGCTATCTAACACTAACCTCTTAAAGCACTTTTGGCTTAAGCTAAATGATGCTTCACGACCATGACATGCACGATTAGTTCCTTCAAAATATCGTTTCTACGCATCCATGCCATTCGGCGCGTTTTGAGTGGCAAAGAGACACAGTCAACTCAGTACCACACTGCTAGGTAGTCGCCTTACTCCTAGCCTCGGCTTCACCAATGTCATCCATCCATGCCAAATACAGAGATGACATGAGCGATGACTTCGCCTGGCCACAGCTCCGCGTTCCCAGTTGACGCTTTCCCCGCGAAAAATTGTGGCTCGCCCAAAGGGGAAGATGTGACATGCGTTGCTTTTCTCTCTTGTCGGGCAGTGGGGTTAAAAAACAAAAACATACCGCGACTAGGCGACCTTACCCCAAGTGATTCGTAAATCAGTGACACTCTTTTAGCTGTCTCACCACTTACTTTGATTCCGCTCTCAGTGTTAACAATATAGACACCACAAGCATCTATGACATGAAGGGTTCGTTTAATCATAAATTATGGACGTTAGTCATTGGGATACAGGTGTACGACCAAGCGTCAACGTGGATGAATCCACGTTAAACAGTGCTATAGCGTCAAATATCAATAGACAATGTGCAAGCTCTATTATGTGAACGCGCAGTCAGCGTTTACTACTTGTGTAACGAAACGTTTTATTCTAGTATTACACCGATTCTTATGACGGAGGAATCAACTATTTCTTTTTTTGCCGATGGCTAGTCTCATTTTGTACAAAACAGTCTCACGTTACAGTATTCCAAAGGCCTGTTGCATGGTTTCTGCTGCACCCTTGCGAAATTATTCAACCTTGACACACCCAGTAGCTTTTTTCATGAAAACAAGTTTTCTATTGTAAACGTTGCCTAAAAACCAAACGTGCGCTGAAGGTATTAGGCAAAAAAGTGAGAGCGCATTCATCATTCATTCATAACAGAGGCAAAACCATTTCTTAATTACCATTGTCACCAGCAGCTGATATTACGCTTTATTCAGGAATATATATTTTCAATTTATTCCTTTGAATGTGCATGAGCTAATATCCTTTTTGAAGTCATTTCATATAGGACGGGGGAGGAAGACGAAGTGATTCGTTTACGGAACACACCTTGCTCGTCTTTGTGCCTTTCTGGAATTTTCGCCGCAGTTGTGGGGTCTATTGCCCCATATATCGTGGTGATGGATGTTCAACCTCACGGGGCACCGTCCGAGTCCGGTTCGACCGCGGGGACTGCTTCGAGGAAGCGAGGAAGCGCGTCCAGTGAGAGTGAGGACACTGAGCTGTACTCCGCATCAAGCGACGAGTCCTCGGACGACGGCTTCCAACCCGTCCTGTACCGCAAGGCTAAACGACGGATCGTCAATGCATCTTCGGCATCAAGCACGACCACCGTGAAAACTGCCCCTCAGCGATGGCCTCACTCTATCCTGTTTGTGCCGCTGAAGGCTACCGACAGTCTACGCGGGCTGAACAGGCAAGCGCTCTCTGTGTATCTCGAGAATATTACGCCAAATCAGATCAAAGAAGTACGTCTAAACGCAAGAAAGAACATCTTGGCAATCGATGTGCTGAACCCACGTGCGCTAAACACGCTTCAGAAAGTAACGCAACTGGGTAACATCAATGTCAAGTCTATAATACCAGCTGATAGCACCACTTCAACAGGAGTCATTTATGACATCGCCACTGAAATTCCAAACTCGGATCTCTCAGTGCTAATAAAAGCGGCAAATGAGGATAACGTCATTGTGAATGTAAGCCGCCTTGATAACACACATTGTGTAAGAATTACGTTCAAAGGGGACTGTCTCCCCTCCCATGTGAAGGTTGGCCACTTTCGTCACCAGGTCGGACCATTTATTCCAAAACCTATGCGATGTCATAAGTGCCAGAAGATCGGTCATGTGCAGGGAGCGTGCAGGAACTCCGAAGTGTGCCCGCGATGCTCAGAACCACACACCGAGGACAAATGCAGCGCAACCATACTAAAGTGCCCTAATTGTCAAGGTGCCCACAGTGCATCTTCCAAAGACTGTCCACGCATAAAGAAGGAGTTTACTATTCTTAGACAAATGGTGCGAGACAGCTCTACCCACAAAGAGGCCACGGAAAAAGTCCGGCGAAGACGACGACGTCACCGTCGAAAATCTTCGCGAAGAACACAGTCAACTACAAGAAGTGAGTCAACACATCTGGAAACGGCGCCCACTGCAGGGTACACCGCGGCGAACGCAGACGATAGAAGAGAGAAAACAAGTAGATCTCTCTCTACTGAAGAGTGGCCGCCACTTACGCGCACGCAACTTGTGGAAGAACCGCATCAGAACCGCATTCATCAGAGCAAGCTGCGACAACAGAGGAGCAGCGGAATTTGGATAAGCAAGTGATTGCTCTTCTACGACCCATAATTAATGCCATTCGCACGGTGTTAAACAACATGCGCACAACGTCAGCCAGAAGTGCACTTCAAGTACTGGACGCTCTGAGTTCAGTACTGGCGGCTCTTGAGTAGATAATGGCCCACCAGCCACTGTCTTTCAGGGAAGAGGTCAAAAAAGCAACAATTTTTCAGTGGAATGCACGGGGACTGAAATCACGCATTGCAGATTTCCGTCGGTTCGTTTGCACCAATATGTTTCCCATCATCGTCATCTACGAGCCAAATTTATCGAGCGCTATCAGACTCTCCGGATATGAATCTTTTATGTCGGCTTGTTATAGTGGAAACAGCAAGGTCCTGCTGTTTATTCGACGTGACCTGACCTACATTCTTCGGCCTGTACCACCTGACAACGATAACCAATATATATGCTTAACAGTGAAGAAAAAGGGTCTTATTGTCACTGTTGTCGGTGCATACCTGTCGCCATCAAGTAGATTTGACCACAGAAGACTAGGACACATCCTATCATCCACTCCTGGCCCATGGGTGATCATCGGAGACTTCAACGCCCACCATACGCTATGGGGGAGCCCGAAGATCAGCGCAAAGGGTAGAAGTCTGATAACGTTTGCTTCAGACAACGAGCTGTGCTTGTTAAATGATGGCAGCCCAACATTTTTACGTGGCCCTGGATACAGCAGTTGCCTTGACTTGGCTTTTGTTTCTCGAGGTCTCGTCAGATGTGCCGGATGGTTTGCGGACATAGAAACACATGGGAGCGACCACATCCCCACATATGTCAAGATCAGAGGATTATCACCTTGCAAGGTACGCGAAACTATCCAAAGAGTGGACGGGACCAAGTTTGAATCTCTCATGGAAGAACGCTGTCAAGAGAACACCTCATTTGACTTAGAAGAGGTGATCAAGTCCACAGCGCAAGACACAGTGTGCACCCTCACATGCTCTTCGAGAGTAACCGCATTTGATGTGGAACTAAAACGACTTCGGGCTCTCCGACAGCATGCGGAACGAAGGTACCGACGCACGAAAGCAATCGACGATTCACGAATCGCTAGACGTCTTAAGAAGAAGATACAACGCCGTATAGACAAGCTAGAGTCACAACGTTGGGCAGCCTTCTGCGCTTTGTTAGATCCTCGCAAGCCTTTATCACACTTGTGGAGGACGATAAGAGACTCCAGACAGCTCCCATTCAGCGGTCTCCATTCAAGGCTCTAGCCTTCTCTCAACAGAGATCTGAGGTCGACGTGGCAGAAGAGTTATGTGCCAACTTATCTGGTCAACTAGCAGATCCCAACATCTCCACGCTCTCACGTGGTGGCACGACATCACACGATCACCACACGGACCAATTTTTTTTCTATTCATGAGCTTAAAGCAGTACTGGCTTTGTGTAGACGGACATCAGCACCCGGGCCTGATGGAATATCATACAGAGCACTGTGTCACCTTGGTGAGTGTGCGAGGACTGCCCTCCTCGAGATATACAATGATTCGTGGCGAGAGGGCACCCTCCCAGTTAACTGGAAGACCAGCCGTTTGGTTCCATTACTGAAGCCTGGCAAGTCACCATTGGTGCTCACATCATACCGCCCGATTGCACTGGCTAGTTGCTTGGGCAAAGTGATGGAGAGGATGGTACTTGGACGGCTAGAATGGTTCCTGGAGCATCACAACGTCTACCCGGACGCTATGACGGGATTTCGCCATGGCCGGTCATCAATTGATAGCGTCATAGACCTGGTCAGCTACGTGCAACACGAAAAAGGCCGTAAGCGTCTCTGCGCTTCTTTATTTTTTTATGTTAAAGGGGCGTACGATAACGTCACACATGAAGCTGTCCTCACCGCTCTCAAGGAGGTAGGAGTGGGTGGTCGGATGTTTCAGTGGCTACGCAGCTATCTCTCTGAGCGATCCTTTTTTGTGAGAACCGAGGATGGTGACACTTCGCTACATTACAGCTACCGTGTTGTTCCCCAGGGGGGCATACTTAGCCCTGTACTATTCAACCTGACGCTAATAGCTCTCAATGAGCATCTGCCAAGTACTGTCAGATTGTCAATGTACGCGGACGACATCTGCGCTTGGACGTCTGCAGTAACACGTCTACAGCTGCGAGCGCGAATTCAGAGAGCTGCCATTCAAGTTGCTATTTACCTCCGTCAACGAGGTCTGGAAATTTCCTCTGAGAAATGTGCACTTGTTGCATTTACGCGCAAACCAATGCAGAACTACAGCGTGGTGATAAACAGCGAAAGGATACGTCACCTCCGATCATACAAGTTCCTAGGTGTTATAATTGACAGAGATCTTTCATGGATCTCACATGTATCATACATGAAAAGGCGATTGACAGGCATCTGTCATTTGTTCAAGTTCTTCGCTGGAAAGAACTGGGGAATGTCCACAACTGCTATGTTGCGACTATACAGGATTCTTTTCCTTGGATTCCTTCGGTACAGCCTACTTGTGTTAACCAACGCAAGTAAAACAAGCATACGAATGCTTCAAAGTATCCAGGCTCAAGCACTCCGGATATGTTTAGGCTTGCCCCAAAGTGCGTCAACAGCGGCAACTATCGCAATCACAAGGGACAACCTCATCAAAACCCATGTTAATGTGGAAGTGCTGAGGACACATATACGACACCTTGCTCGAACCTCTCGACATCACCTAGCCTCTCTACCAGTGGTCCGACCATGCACATCTTACTGCAAAACAGTGACCGCACATTATGAGTCGATCCCAACTTCGTTCTCTCCTGCCGCTAGACTTGTGACTCCGCCATGGTGCCTCGCTCAACCAATGATTAATATTAACATACCTGGCGTCCAGAAAAAGGCCAATTTGTCGTCACCGGCTCTTAAACAGCTCACACTACTTCTCTTGTATGAAAAATATCAAGACTCCACACATATATACATTGACGGATTGGTTCAGCCGGACAGCCCTACAGGAGCAGTAGTGATACTAAGGTTGGCCACGACAATTAAATTCAAGACATCTCACGCAACAACATCAACGGCAGCAGAATTGGCAGCACTTCGTGCCGCGTTGCAATTTGTAGTTGATCAACCTACACGCAAGTGGACTATTTTCTGCGACTCGAAAGCGGCACTGCAGTCTCTACTATCAGCCTTACGCCGTGGACCACACGAGCAGCTGGTACTAGAGATAGCAGTTTATACACCACCTGACTGAGAAAGGGCACCAAATTACATTTCAGTGGTTGCCCAGTCACTGCGGAATCATCGGCAATGAACGGGCTGATCAAGCTGCCCGCTCAGCCCACACAGAAGATCATAAACTGTGACTACCACTTTCTAGGACAGATGCTGCACGAAAGCTCCGCAGGCTTGCTCGCCAGCAAACCACATCACAATGGAATCAGCCACACTTCAAGCATGCCCGACTGTACTCGCTTGACCCTACACTAAGTCTCCAAGTTCCGTCAAGGTTTTGCCGAGCAGGCCAGACCCTGTTATGTAGGCTGTGGTTGGGCGTTGCGTTTACCAACGCCTACGCTTTCCGCATTGGGATGGCCGACACCGCAGCCTGTGGCCACTGTGGCAAAGATGAAACAATTCAACATAATCTTTGTGAGTGCCTAGCGTATAATAAACAACGACTATGCCTTCGCAGGGAACTCAACAAATTAGATGATCAACCTCTGTCGGAGCAGGGAATTCTGCAGTATCGTCAGGATGCGACTTCACAGAAGAGGGCCCTGAGGGCGCTACTGCACTTTTTGCGATCGACCGGCCTTACTGAACGGTTGTAGCTGGACGTTCTTCCTGTGTGTGTTTTCGTTTTTTTTTTTTATGAGTGCGCGTGCGTTTTTTTTTCTCTATCTACCACCTCTTTCTTGCCCCTACTTCCCCGCCCCCAGTGCTGGGTAGCAAACCAGATGCTAATATCTGGTTAACCTCCCGGCCTTTCCTTTCTCACTCTCTCTCTCTCTCTTCATATAGGAGAGAAAGATAGAGGAAATATTATGCGTTGTATGTGTAAAGCAGTGCATATTATATATGACAATATCTCTTCAAAGTTTTTCACCTCAGACTCAGAATTACGTACTCGAATGACTAGATTCGGAACATATATGAATAAACATTAGGTAGAAATATCTCAGCCTTTGTCGAGTTGGAAAGCACCCACTACGTCATTACTCTTCAATCTGCGGAGTCTTGAGCTACCCTCTACACATCTGCTAGGCATTACACGCACTTTGTTGATGTGGTGGCCGATTATAAATAATTATGGCTGATCCCATTGCAGTGGATTGGAAGCTCTAGGCGACCTACTACCTACGAAATTTAACTGGGTCACACGTGGTCATTATATTATTCTCCTATAACGGTATATTTTACATGTACTTATATATTACATAACGCTCTATATTGCATTAACGAGCGTAATACAGAACATTATTCAAAATTATTGGAAAACTTTTACTTAAAACAATACTTAGTTCCTCAGAAAACAGATCATGAGGCTATTAAGGGTTGCCTTGGCAACTGTTATAAGTACGCACGACACTAAACATTATCATAAAATTTGTGGTATAGAGAGGCATTCATTATGTACTTCGTCAATCTACCGAGAAGTGCGGTACCTTCGACACACCCGTGAGGTATTATGTGCACATCATTGTTGTCGTGGCTGATGATGATGAATTAGGGATTAGTCTCTTGTTACGGATTGGAAGCATTAAACGAACGAATCGTTACGTAACCCGCATTGTTTAACGCCTGGGCCCAGAATTCTCATGGTGTGTCGCCTAGTTGTTATTTCTCTCCTCTACCACGCTGTATTACGTATGTTAACGTCGTTCGTTCCCAATACAATACCTGAGTAGGGTCCTTTTGTGAAGTCATTTGAAGCACCCACGTGACTCTCCGGTTTAATGCTGGACAGCCGTCGAGAGGTCTCGTGTTCGTACCCGTCTGATCTTGGATGTTCATTTCGTTTTTTCGTGCGATAGCTGTTAATGATGCTGGGGGTGGCGGCGGACAACTACGGCGCCAAAGTGGTCGTTGTTGTGATCCCAATACCACTCTCACTTTAAAGATATTGGTGGCACTGCTGCGACCCTGATACGAGTGAAGCGCAGCGTGCTTCACCGCGAAAGCGCGGCAGCCGTGCACCAGTTCCACGCACTCCATCCAGCCGCAAGTAATTGAAACATTCGACTTTTGGATGTTGGCAGATACTCTGCATGCACAACAAGGGATATTCTTGCTGCGGAACTGTGCATAAACGAAGTCGTAGCGAATACAGTGATCTCAACTGAGTGAGTATTAGACTTTATGCTACACTGAAAGCATATTGTTTTTAATCTGTTTTACTACGCGCGCCACTGAGGTGCCTGTAACACTAGCAGCGTTGAGAGACACCCAATGTGCGCCGGCATCTTGAGACAAGCAGTTATGAGGACGATTCCTTAAACCTGTATGTTGTTCATTTAGTCAAGAGTCCGTCGGAATCCCGTATGGTCGCGAACAAACATAGTGCAAAATAACAAAAACGCCGACCAAGGGGAAATACACAAAAGTGAAAAAGACGTTTCGGCTCCCCACACGGGAGCCTTGCTCACAGTAGACTGTGAACAAGGCTCCCATCTGGGAGCCGAAACGTCTTTTTAAGTTTTGTGTATTTCCCCTTGGTCGGCGTTTTTGTTATTTTGCACTGTGTTGTTCATTATTGTGGCACGAACTTTATTGTAATGTTTTGTGTCATCCAACAGCATGGTGATGCTGACAGTTTCACATGGCCATATGTGACTTTACAGAATTGTCTTTATAAGAAGAAACGATCCTGTTTGATAAAGCTAGTTGCCTTTCACCTCCGCAACTGCTGCCATTCGCCTGTGCCCATAGAGCCGTGTGTAGAAGTTCACATAAAAAACAACAACGACAGATTACGTCACGCGTGGCAAACACAGATGATGGGGGCTATCAATTTCAGATGTTTTTGTGGCCCATTTTTGTCGCGTCTCTTTCATAATTTCTTGTTTTTTTCCATAAAATTTAGTCATTAGCTCTTTGCCTGTTGTGTCTTTTCTTCGGGTCGCAGCACTGTAAATATTTCGTTGAGAAATTAGGCAGCAACCCGCTCATTTCGAGCTTCAGCGCAAAGTTAGAACTCTTCATGGATTACAGCGTTTTGTTAGTTGCGTAAAACTTTTCTGATATCCTCACGCCTTTTCTGACATAGCTGTCTTTATTAGCTTTTGTTTAATTTGCTATAGAATTTCACGGTTTTAGGTCTGTAATACACCACTTGACTTTTTTTTTCATATTTTTTTGTATAAGCCTAGACTGATACTGCAGCCAGTTTTTATCCTTATTGAATTATTGGTGATTGAGTTCTCATCCTTTTTCATAACGTTTTTTAAACGTCCTGTGTGTCTTTTCATTAGCTTTGTGGTGTTTTTGATTTCTGTCCTAAGTGACGCGCTTGGGTTTAAACTTAGCAAAACGCCTGATCGGCCCCCTCAAGTCCCCTTCACAGAGCATTAAACCCAAGCTCTGCGTGCTCTGGAGCATGACCTGATGTAAACTGACGTGGAAGTCTCGGGTAAGAAAGCGAGATGAACTCTGCACATACTCCTTCCTACTAATTCTTGGTTCTTGTTTTTTCTATAAATATTGTTTTGCTGTCCCCGGTTCTTCCCGCATGCTATAGCACCCATTTCAAGGTTCCTAGTCATCCAAAGTGCCGTCTACATTATTCAGCAGTTTAATGAAACGGAAGGGCTCAATATCAGTCATGTTCAAAAATCTGAGCCCAGCCTCACAAAACCTATTGCACATTTCTTGAATTCACTGCAGCTCATCAATATATACGAATAATTGTAATAGTTATCAAACGTTTTCAGTAATCATTGCTCGCGAGACACGCTAGAGTAATGTAAAAACAATTTTGGCTAAAGTCGAGTAGAATGCAGCGTTTGACTTGAGCCATCGGTAGAGTGGTCATATAGAATTGTTCAATAGTGCATTTCGAGGACTCTTTTCCTTTCTGAAATAATCTGCGTAATCTAATAATGAGTGTGAAATGTGACCGAAACGTTTGACACTTGCATTTCTATTTTGCAGCTTCCGTACAAATGCACTAAGTAAACAAAAATAATAAAAAGAGTTCGGCCCATGATACGCAAGAGAATTGCTTAAACTTGTACCAGAATTGCGAGTTTCTTGGAAGATTCTCCCTAGCGAACACACGTGCCCATGTACACCATGTCGCTGGTGCAACTCTGGGTATCGAACAACAAATTGTAAAATCTACTCTCCGACTTGTTTTCGCTCTTTATTCACCTAGACGTACACCATCAACACCCTCACTTGTGAGAAGTGCAGATGAAAGGCCTCGAGGTACGCTAGCTACGCATAGCTCTGCTTAGGTAAACACAATTGCGTTCCAATAAAAGCGAACAAAATAACTGCGAGTTCTGAGGTGCCCACAAAAAGCGAAAACGTTTTGGCGTTGGCGGTGCATAATTTTGGTGCCTAACGTAGAGTGAAAAGCGAAGGCTTGCTCTCAACGTTCGTTTGCTTCCCAGTGCAAGGTACATAACAACTCTTTTGGGTTTCGTACTCTACGTGCAGCCTGCTCATCACCACCTCGCTGCTGTACAGTTGCAAGATTGTTTTTTCTTGTATAGGTACAAGAGTGGCAAAATAAAAGAAAGGAGGCTAACCAGTAGTACCCAGTTCACTACCCAACAAGGGGGAAGGGGAGAAACAGAAGAATGAAATAAAAAAGAAAAACCGTACAAGTCATACACGCACACTTGTACTAGCGTTCGCAGGATAGCCAAACCATCAGAACCGAAAACATAATAATAATAATAATAATAATAATAATAATAATAATAATAATAATAATAATAATAATAATAATAATAATAATAATAATAATAATAATAATAATAATAACTACGTGGCGGTCATCAAAATCCTTACACTCATAAATTGAATCGCAGGAGTAACCATATGGGGCTTCTAACCCAACCTTACACTGGTTTTCAGACACAATATAGTTACTGATGCTTATAAAACGAGCGAATGCGGCTTCAGTGTTGTTCAGTGTTTATATGATATCGAGCCATGTATATATGATACCAATTTCGAGTCAGTCACTCTGCTATAATTCCCAATGAGTATCTTTTTTCCATAATTAGTAGTTGAGAATATAAAATGTTGAGCCTGTTAGCAACGCACTCATCAAATCATTGCCTCAATGGCATGTAAAGCACATAACTAGTAGCTTTTATAAGAACATTGACGCCATATTTTCAAGTTTTCTGTGCAAGTGCTGCCAGAACAATTTTACAATCGCTCGCCTGCGAACAGGGCCGTGAAGAATCTTTCGAGATTCTTGAGGACTACGGGCTTTTGTGAACATCCATGAAGAGTGGTAGACGTACTTTTTTACAACTGCAAGCGCACTGCCACCTATATCGAAGCGCTGATCTCTTTCTAGGTAGTTGTACATTACTTTCGTTTTCGGCAGATTAATTTTAAGACCTACCTTTCTGCTCTCCTTTTCTAATTAAGTAATCATGAATTGCAATTTGTCCCCTGAGTTGCTCAGCAATGCAATGTTATCGGCAAAGCGCAGGTTACTAAGGTACTCTTCTATATTAACTCGTATCTCTAATTCTTCTCATTGTAGGCCTCTGAAAACCTCCTGTAAGCACGCGGTAAACATCATTGGCGAGATCGTGTCTCCTTGCCTCACATCTTGCTTCATTGGTATTCTGCCACTTTTTTATGGGGCACTATGGTGGCAGTTGATCATCTGTAGATTACTCCCAAGCTGTCTTTATATGTTTAGTTGACGCCCTCAATTCGCAGTGTCTGCATGACTGCTGATATTTCTACTGAATAAAATGCCATCTCTTAGTCTGTGAAGGCTGTGTTTAGTGGTTGGGACTATTCTGAAGATTTCTCTATCACCTGATTGATGGTATGAATGAGGCCAATTGTTGAGTAGCCTGTTCAAAACCCTGCTTGTTCCTTGGCTGATTAAATTCCAAAGTTGTCTTAGTTCCCTTGGCAATTACTTTTTAAACACCTTGTATACGACGGAGAGCATGCTGATCAGCCTGTGATTCTTCAAGTTCTTTTCACCTCTTTCTTACAGATTAAGATGATGTTAGCATTCATCAAAGATTCCGGTACCCTCCCCGTTAGGAGGGACTTCGCAAAACAAGGAAGCTAGTTTTTATAACACAATTCTTTCTTAGTTTTTCAGCAGATCTGATGTTACCTGATCCTCACCTGCAGCTTTGAACCTTTGCATTTCCTTCAAGGCTTTCCTGGTTTGTCATTATTGTTGGATGTCATCTGGAGTTGAAGTTGTAATACAGTATGTTTACTTAAGACGGGTAATAGCCACAGAGCCTAACTACAAATTCGATGAACTATAATAGGAACGGGGTGGAGCCCATTCAACAAACATTCTCAGATCATGACTGGTAGATTGCCATTATTGCTCAAGAGGAAGGAATGTAACAGTTGAATCATGACGGTACTTAACTATGGAGCCGAAACCTGGAGGCTTACAAAGAAAGTTCAGCTTAAATTTAGGACGACACAGCGAGCTATCTAAAAGAAAATGATAGGTGTAACCTTAAGAGACGAGAAGAGATTAGAGTGGGTTAGGAAACAAACCGAGGTTAAGTATAGTAAATGAAGGAAAAAGAAATGAATATGGGCTTGGCACATAGCGCGTAGGCAGGGTAACCACTGGTCATTAAGGGTAACTGACTGGATTCATGGAGATGACAAGCGGGTGAGGAGGAGACATAAATTTAGATGGGCAGAAGAGATTAAGAAGGTTGTAGGTATAAAGTGGCAGCAGCAAGCACAAGATCGAGTTGACTGGTGGAACATTGGAGAGGCCTTTGTGTGTCAGTGGCAGTGTCAGGCAGCTGCTGCTTATGATAATGATGATGATGACGATGACGACAACGATGATCATGATGATGATGATGATGATGGTGAAGGGTAGGGCTGTCCCACACATGTCAGCGAATTTACTGCTGCTTTCCTCGTTTCCTTCCCACGTCCATATCTGCTCTTTCTATACACAGCATGATGCAGCCAACCAAAGTCTTTTCAGTAAACTTCTCTGCCTTCCACCTTTGTTGCTATCCTTGTTTCTCTTGATATCGCACCATATCTCCAGTGACACGTTTTTCCTGCGGCTTCTACCAGCTCCCGCGTTGATCTCCTAACCTCCCCCCCCCCCTTTTTTTTTTGTAGCTGGCTTCCTTGTGGTGCACGCTTTAAAGGAACTCACAAGTGAGTATGTTAACATTCGCCTACAACTAACTAGCCGACTCGACTTGTGCATTTAAACGATGCGCGAAGTGTACAAGGCCGAGTGATTTGGGTGAACAGAAAAAAAGATTTGCACATTCAGTGCACTATTGTGGCTGTGAGGTTTAAGGAAAGCAAGACAACAACACGAGGGATACATAAAAAAAAGCATTGAGATTCGGGCCAATCTATTGTAGTTTACATGAGGCAGCATCTGTTGCAAAAGAAAGAAATGAAAGAAAGTAAATCATGCGAAAAGAAAATATGACTGATTTACCGAATTTTCATTTAGCCGCATATGTAAATAGTGGTAAATGAAGTTAGGTGAGGCGAAAATGCCCCAGAGACGGTAACCCGACCCGCGGCTTTAGGGTAGCACTGAAGCGGGACCACACATGGTAAGCGCACACCGTATATAAAACACAATAGCATAGTCACCTTAAAATGTGATCTCCATATAATGTATGTAAGAAAAAGAAGAAAAAGTCACGCAAGATATTACACCACAAGACAAAACAGAAAACAAAAGAGATATGTACTTCATAGCATACAAGGAAATTGAAAAGAAAACTTATCTCACATACACAACTTAGCAGAAGCTTTATACAGAGGCAAATTACAGTGACGTTTCAGTTTTTTTTAATGCCAAAAGCTGTAAATATAACCTGCTCTATAATATGAGTTGGGTAGTCTAAGTACAGCAACAAAAAGGGCAGCCACGAAATCTGGGGAAGTGCAAAGCATGTAGGCAAGGGTGTTTATGTTACACAAACGTCGTCGGCTGCTTGTGCTGTGGGCTGACTGTTGCCTTTTTATTTTCTAATAGAACGGGGGCGAGTACCATATTTTACTCATTGTACTGCACTCTTGTTGTCATGATGCACCATTACTACATGACGCGCCATGACGATATGAGGCCACGACAAGCCTAGCCCCTAATTTGCTTCGCGTTGCCCGACAAGTTAAAATCAAGAAACCCATATAAACCAAAAATTTCCAACAGATGAATGGAAAGCAATATGAAGGAAATAGAACCCCGAAGAAAAGCAGCTAGGAGGGCTCGACAAAGTTTGTAAAAAAAGGCGAAGTCTGTTCAGCCTCAGTTTGCGTAAGAATCACATAAGAAGGTCGACCACCCTACCCTGTGTAGAAGGCGAACCATGAACAGAAGCCTCCAGGACTTTATCTGAACACGGCATCTAGTTGAAGGCCTGTGGACCAAAAAGCATGACTGCTCCTGCACCCGTAACAGGAAGCTTGTAGTTGGTTGCGGAGCCCAAGAGTGCGGTACAGCTGCATGTACAGACATTCCTTTCTCATGCTGCACCCTTTTGAGCACTTTGGTGTGGTGAGCGCTATCCGTCGGCAGCCTTAAAACCACGTACTGACCATTACAACATGTCCACTCTTTTTGTTGGTGGCTTCCTCCAGGAATGACGTGAACAAATCTGCGTTGAGCAAGTCACCATTTTCCTCATTGCCACTTCACTTCAATCGTCACCTGGCCTGCTCAAGTGTAGTTTTCGACAGCTATGTTACACTACGTATATTTTTCTTCTCACCCCTATTGCTTCTTATACAAAATTGTCGCTAGTTTGTAATGTCCTTTTGATTTTATGGGTTTTATTCTTATAAGATCAAAACTTTTGTAACTGCCTGTAATGTGACTTTCTTTTTTCTTGTTCGTTCAAATTTTTTGCAATAAATCTCTTGGGTGTCTACTTATGCAAATAAGTTTTACTTTTTCATGCTTACAGGTTATGCTCTAACTTCTCTTTTAAAACATAAAACAACATTTCTTAGTCACTGGACATCGAACCTACGACGTGAAGAAGCGCTTGCTCTGCAGCGCGCTGTTCGAAACAACTCAGCCACAGAGGCTCATGTTGTACTTACTTGCGGGAAACTATTTGTATATCACATATAACGTTGGTAGTCCTGAGAGCTCTCCATCCTCACCACTATTTCGTCATCACTAGCAAGATGACGTGCCTGGCGTGAAGGAGGCGAAAGCGCATTTTCTGAGCGTGGTCACTCGTGCGACAGCGGAGCACGTGGTTAGCGGTTTTCACATTTTGTGCTTCCTCCCTTTCTAAAGTTTGCGCTAAAATTAAGAGAGGACGAAGATCACTTGCAAGCTGCACCGTCACGTTTGCGATATAACCATGCTGCTTCCACCCACTTAAGTAACAATTGGGGCAGTACGTCCGCGCTCAACTTGTGCGAATTTGTGCTCTCGTTTCGCGAGTCCTTCGTTGGTCTGGAGCTGCACGTTTTAAGTGTCGAGCTATGACAGTTGTCAATCAGGACTCGTTTCGAGTATGCTCATTTCATGCCTCCGTTCCCGATGTCGGGAAAGCAACGCGATTGCTTTCCCGACATCAAGTTTGCGTAAGGCAAGTTTGCCAACGAGTCACAAGCACGAGCGTACCTCAGTGGTAGCATACTGGGGGCACCCAGTGGACCCAGATTTGAGCCCCACTGTGTCATTGGTGCTAGGTTTTTTTTTCTAATTTCGCGTGATGTGGTTACGGACACCGCTGGTGGCGGCGGCGGCGGCGGACAACTGCGCGTGACCTGAGTTGCGATCTCATAACAGCTTTCGCTGTAAAACGCACATGTTCAGACTGTGTCATCAACACGCAAGAAAAACTACCTTTCCTTGCGTTGGACGCTGAAAGCTGTGAGAGGCTGCATCTTTTTTCTATTAGTTAGATTCATCATTACTGAGAGCAGCTGCTCTTCATAAATATTATGTATTTAAATACGATTCGAAAAACCAGCAGTGCCAGAATATGTCGGTATTCAAGCGTTTACTACTGTGATTCAGGTTACAAATATAGAGGTGTAGAAACTTAGCGATTGATGACAATGCTCATTCGGTAATGTTTCACACATTTCAGTAACCATATGACGGGATATGAAAAAAAAATCAAGCGCGTATAAAAGGTGCACTTTTCTTCTCAAATACTGACGAAGCAATTCCTACTGTATGCAGACTTTCTTTAGTGTAATTAAATTGTACATGATCAAACTGTGCAACATATTTTGATTATTTGATCCATTTAGATACTTTTTTGCAAAATAGACAGACATAGTTGAAAAGGAAACGTAAGTAGGTAAACCTAGTACTAAATACCGGTTTGTTGCCTTGTACATGGGTGCGAAAACTGCGACTGTACGGAATGGACCGAAACAGAGTGATTAAGCAATAAAAATAAAGGGAAAAAGTGAAGACATGAACACAAAGGCCACTACAAAAAAAATTAAAACTCACACTGCTAGAAGCACGTGCATTCTATGTTACACCACAAGATAGACAAAGAATAGCTGAGATGATTGCCTTTCCAAATTAATATTTATTATTTCTTTCTTTCTGTACATGAAAAGAAAATGAAGAGAAGGCAAAAGGCCTAGGAATTCAAAGCCAATGGACAAAAAGAAGTGGCTTGTACGGCGGGAACAGTTAGAGTCCAGAAAATGAAATAGGTGTTGAATTTTTCGAAAAGCTTTTTTTTGCGTAATAAATTTATCAGTTTAGACAGCTGCTTTTTTAAACACTTGTGCTCTTTTTTGCACGTAGAATAAAGTTATGCTCGATTGGTTCATACTAAGGTAAACTAAAGTGCGTTTCTTTCTCGTTTTTATCCTCAGTCTTGGCACTCTAGCACAAGCACGTTTCTGAATTTCCTTAAACATATTTTTTTCTGTAACATATACAGTAGCCACCATGACCGTGTAACTGTGTCTAATATTTCTGCTTTTTTTTTTGAGGGGGAGGAAGGTCAAAAAGTTGTCAGCTCAGCAGTAGACCATTACACATGTTAATCTTTTTTTTTGTGTCTTTTCATAAGTTTGTGCTGTGAGTCATTACATAGGTTGATACTGGCCTGTGGCACCGTCACCCCAATAAATACGTTATTTATGTGTTTTCGCAACAAACTTCACTTGCAAGTACGCGCCTATTGTTTATTCACCCTTGTGTCTATCGTACACTTACCGCTTCAACCCAAGTCTCCCTGTCTTCAATAATGATTTTTTCTCTGTCAGCGAAACGCTTGCTGTTGAAAATAAATGTATTTTTCCATCATGACAGCTTCTCGAACTTAATTTGCAGTTTTATTTTTTGATTAGTTACATTCACTGCTGTGCACATTGTTTCTACTAAGCGAAGGAACTTTTTAAAACCACCGTTGACAAAATTTTAGGTGCTCTACTAAACACTAAACAAAAAATTTTGAAGAATTGAAATCTTGCACATTACACTATTTCTCTATTTTTATTTTCCCCCTGACATGCTATCCCTATGAGCATGGTTATAATAAATAGCTGCATTAGGCAAGGCAAGTTGGGAAGCGCAGGCACAGACTGGCTGCCATATATCAAAGTATCGGCCGTTAGGCTAATAGTTTCCCCTGAATGGGGGCTCGATAACACACTTCTTCATAAACTGAAATTACGAGGCACCATTTCTCCCATGGACAACCTTTTTTGTGAATTGCTACTCGTTCGTCGAACAGGCTGCTGCTTCACAGGAATTTTCCTGAAGAAGGAAAAGAAAAGACCTTTACAAACATGGAAGACGCGTGGCTATCGTGATCACCGCTGTGTTCCCGTCTTCTAGTTTTTGGCCCTGAGCCAGACGCATACTCTGGAATTGCGGAAGCTCCACGGTGACCTTCGGTGTTCTCTCAGCCATTCCAACCCTAAGCTGCCAACTGTAACGACTCCCTCCTAACCTTACGAAACTCGTGAATAAAGAAATAACTTTCGTTGACTCGATGGCGCAAGTAGTGGCTGCGATGGTCCTGCGATGAAAATGGAGGCGATGGCTTCGGACTACTTTGACCCAATATACTTCTCAATCGCTACTTCTATGCCATTTCTGGAAAAATGTTGAGCCAACTTTATTGCCATTCATTCGTTCATGTTCAAGCTGATAAATCGCTCACATCGCCTTAAAAGCTGTTTATAGTGAAGAGACGATTCATCTGTAAGGGGCATAATGTGAAAGAAAAAAAAACACTGCTCAACGTACAACCATTTTATCAATTTTATTAAACATGAAGAATCCCTTAGTTATATACGTACACTATTATTCGTTTACTAACCTTTTGAGTTCTGCAGTTTTTTTTCGGCCATGAAAGCCAAAAGAAAAATAGTCATTCTGTCAGCGTTCTTTTTGCGTTGCCTTACTACAGTATAAAAAGTCTAAATATATCTTATATATTCTGACCATCCACACACTATAGAATATCTTTAGAATGGTAAGGACCTATACGCAACAGATGGAAACATGGGCTCCATTAACACGTCGCTATAGCCTAAAGCTTTTCCGAACTTGTCAAGCACCCTCCTCAATCCCTAAACAAATAATTACAATCATCCTGCCTGTCTCACATTACGTCACGAAAGCCACAAAATCAGTTCCTATCCAAAAGAAACACCCGCATGCATAAATAAAAAATTTGTGGAGCAAAATAAAATCTTCTAAGCAGTACTTCACAAAAAAGTACATTTTCAATTTCATTTTTTCAGAATCATTCTGGGTTTGTAATTGGCAAAAGATGTTCTGTGCATGCTGACGTCGTGTCATCTCTATGCTAAAGAGTACCACAAAACTACTAGAGCTCATGCATCAAGGTCCCATGTATGAACTTAAAGAATGTCATTGCGACGAATAAGAGTGAGTATTGTTAGGAATAACCAAAGAGCGGACCGCTAGAAACGCCAATAATAAAAGGTCACTCGCCACTGATTTCTCTCAAGAGGAGGTCCTTCGTCGTTGCCTACGAGAAGGATTTCCTTTTTCCCCATACATTTTCCGAGTATTTCATGTAGTCGTACGGCACCGTAGTATAGGACATATCTCTCTGAAATCTTCGTCAATGGCTGCCGCTTACTCCTGCTTCTAACGCATTGTTGCACGCTGCCACAATAATCTATGGGCCATCGCAAGAGACACAATCTAATGTGAGGTCAATCTGGTTGCCAAAAAGGAAGGGCGAACAGTTGAACCAACCGGGAACGTCAGGAAGTACTCTGCATGTGTATATTGATTATTTATTGCTCTGCTAGCTCCACGCAACTGAAACTCTCTCCCTTTTTACGAGTTCCTTTCCAGTCATCAATTGGATAAATAAGATACTTCAGAGTAGACAATACTATACACTTTCAAAGGAAGCAGAAGAAACTCTCAGCACTTGAGGAGAAGATTTGCTTGAGCTTTTCATAGGCTGTACGTTGTTGTTAGTTACGTTTGCCTGCACCGGTGGTTATGTGAACTTGACGTCAGGAAATATTAAAATATGAACTAACTAACCTAAACTATACGTTTGAAACGGGACTGCGGTCAAGATGTATACAGGGCGCATGCATTCGTCCTGTGTGCATCTTCTCCGGAGTCCCATCCAAAGCACCGCTTAATTTTAATAATATGTCGCCTATCAACTATTCGTACAGCGTTCACTTCTCTGAACTAAATAATTTTATTTTACAGCGTTCAGTGACTCACTCAAATATTCTCAAACAGGCGAACTGTGCCGCGTTATTGAGTCGTTTCGTTTCCTATGCATAATTAGCAATGAGTGCACTTATTCATGGAAATGTGCAAGTTGTCCCGAGCTGAAAAACCAGCTGTGCCTGACCAGTGTTCCCCACATAAAAAAAAATCAATACTTGTAAACACTATGAAAAGTTTTTCCGTATTATTCTATTAATTTGTTTGTTTACGCTAATTCATAAGGATTGCACAACGCGAGGACACGGACGATAAAGACGGTAGCTGATGCTGCCTCCGGCAAGGCCCCTCACACCCGCATTATATCTTAAAACTTGAAAAAGATAGCCCAGGAGACTAACGCAAAGGTTGGGTCCTCGGCTCCCAACAAGCTCGGGAAGCAATGCAAGCTGATGAATCCAAACGACATCCCGCAAAAATGCACTAAGCAGCGCCGTACTAAGTTTGTTGAGTGCGCCGAACGTGCGCTGTACAGCCTTGAGCTTCCCGGTTTCTAGTGGGAAGAAATGCTTACTGACATGATTTGGCCGCAAATAATCCGGGAAGAAATGCATTAAGCAAATGGGGTGTTTCTATCACCGGCTAGGCGAACACCGCAGTACTATAAGAAATGACACCTGTTTTTATTTTCGGTGATTCATTGCAGACTTTTGCTGTCTACTTTCTTTTAATAATTGAGCGATTGTTTCATGTTGCAGAACGCAGCTAATTCGTGAAATCACAGAAGCCGAGGCGATTTGGAAATTAGGCGATAGGTGTTAGTTCTTTGATTGATTGATTGATATGTGGGGTTTAACGTCCCAAAACCACCATATGATTATGAGAGACGCCGTAGTGGAGGGCTCCGGAAATTTCGACCACCTGGGGTTCTTTAACGTGCACCCAAATCAGAGCACACGGGCCTACAACATTTCCGCCTCCATCGGAAATGCAGCCGCCGCAGCCGGGATTCGAAACCGCGATCGATTAAGACAAACCAGCTTCATATTTATTAGCAGTGGCTGGCTATTCCCTGCCGCCTGCTCAAGTGAGCCAATCGCTGTCTAGAAGTTGGATCCAGATCAGGGCGGGTCACGATCAGAAGTAACCACGTGACACCGCTGTTATGACATCATACGCCAGTCGAGGGCTGTGCGCGGGGCCTTTTCCGGTTAGGGCGCTCCGACTTCGTTGATTTTCTCGCCCTAACTGTTAATGCTAAGGCATAAACCGTGCACCTCACGTGCGGCAAGCTACGCATGCGTAGAATTTTAGACTAGTGCTGCAAGAGAGATAGGAAGGAAGGCCGGGAGGTTGACCAGATATTGGCGTCCGGTTTGCTACGCAGCACGGAGGGTGGGAAAATAGAGGTAAGAAAAAGGGGGTAGAGAGAGGGGGGGAAAACGCAATAGAATGTCGACGTAGTTCGCCACTCAGGCCACTAGTCTCGTAGGGGCAGCTGGTTTTTATCGTTTCTGTTAAGCCCGAAATACTCATGGGTGTTGGAAGAGAAATGCTACCCCTCACCCCAAACCACACCTATCTAGCCCTCCCCTCTACTAAACACACCAGCATTCTCCCCCTCGTTTACATAAGAACATTCACAGCCCGAAGACAAAAAAAAAATTTTGCCAGTACTCATGAAAGTAACCTGTTTACAGAAAGAAATTATTTTCGAAGACTACATCGAGCTGAATAAGCATATTTCAAGTCCTGGCATCATGCTTCGCCACGATACTTCGTACTAACATTTCAAGTTGCCTTTAACATGGTGGGTATAGAGCGAACTACGACTTTGGAACACCTTACGAAAGCATTTTTGTGCATCGAAAAACACTTTTCTTCATGCCACTTGAAATGTAGACGGAGTTCTTTTTTTTAAGAGAACAGTCTTTCTTGGGGGACATACGACGCAAAAATTTTTGTCTATCTGTCCGTCTGTCTGTCGGTAAACTTGTCTCCGTCAAACTAGAGATTTTACGAAGGAATAAAAGCAATTATTTTGAAGAAATACAGAGTAATGTACATATATTACCAAGAAATAAATTTTGCTGCTCTGAAATGGACTATCTTTCATGGCTGCTTGCAATAGCAAGCATTCAATTCACAGTAGATAGCATTATCAGAAAGAAAGACATGTTCACCCAAGCTGCTCAACAACTAGCGTTTTATCAGATACACATGCGGTATCTAGTGTACATACATTTTTACACAGAGTGCTCAAGTATTACAATGTCTTCAACATCAGCATTTATTATACTACAGCTAAATATTCAGGAATCATTTAAATAACGTCGCACGACGTCATCTACTACAGCTGAGCTTCTCGCTATTCTGTATGCTATAAAGTTTATAAACTCGGCAGCAGACGCGAGAAAATGGGTACTTTTCAGCGACTCACAGGCAGCATTAAGATCACTCTTCAGTACAAACACGACAGTAATTACTTATAGTATGACATACGAAACGCTGAAAGCAAGCAAGGCGCAACATGAGATGAAATTCCAATGGATACTGCGCCATTGCAACATTCGTGAAAACACAGCTGGCGATGAAGCGGCCCGACAAGCACATCGTAAAGATGTTACTGTTTCTTTAACAAATTCGAAAAATGAATCCCATAGTATTAGAAAGGCTACAACTTTGAGAATGAGCAAAACTGCTTGGTTTGACCAAAGTACAGATAGCTGTTATTTATATCACATCGATCTATTCATTTAATTACGCCAGCGTTAGATAAAAATATGGAAACTCTTATTCACCGCTTGACGCTAGGCACCGCGTACACAAAACATTTTTCGCACAAAATTTGCAGAGCTGAAACTCCCGAATGCGAATGTGAATTTATAGAAGAAGACGCATGTCACCTTTTCATAGACTGTTCACATCATGACACGCCGAGACGCCGTCTTAAATCGGAACTGTTGGCATTCGACCGCACACCGTTTAGCATGAAGGAACTTCAGGGCCCGTGGCCAACTAGAATTTTACAGACGCACGCTTTAAAAGCGTTAACACGTTTCTTAGAAGACAGCGGAATCGCTGACAAGTACTAAGAAAAAACGAAATTTCATTTGTATAACACATGTCGTACTTATTATGCGCAGTAT
Organism: Rhipicephalus microplus; assembly: GCF_013339725.1. Lineage (NCBI taxonomy): Eukaryota > Metazoa > Arthropoda > Arachnida > Ixodida > Ixodidae > Rhipicephalus > Rhipicephalus microplus. The sequence continues at coordinate 185,261,146 of NC_051165.1, read as the reverse complement.
CATGACACCCATCATATGTGTGCTGAAGTGAATGACGTGTCGACTGTGATGTACACACGAGTGATTACAATTTCAAAAGAACCAGACGTGTGCTGTGCTGTTTTGTGCTGGTTGGGTCAAATATTAACGAGAGACATTATCATGGACTTCATTTGTTCACTTTCAAACATTTCCTTATTTTGTTGTGATATGTGCGTATTTTGCATATTTTGTTGTGATATGTGCGTATTTTTGCATATGTGTGCCCGAATGTTCTATTTTCCATGTTCTGCTTTGTATCTTTTACTTAAAGATATGTGTCCAAGTTTCACTGAAGCGCTAAGGAGTAGCTGACGTCATAATTGTGCGACATCATCTCCTTATATAGCATATCAATTAAAGAAAACGATACCCCAAACGGCCAAAATCCAACCCCATCCGCAGCGCCCACTAATATTGCTCAAGTTTGAAGGTTCATACTTGTGCGATTGTGAATTAAAATGCAATTATTGCGCATATCTGGGGCAAATTAACAACACGTCAATAACCTGCATGTGCATTTTTACACTAGAAAAAGCACACATAAGTAATTCTAAGGACCGTTGTGTTTATCACGCTGCGCTGACAATGCAACGCTTGGCACTAAAAGGCGTTTCCAACGCTTTGCAAAGACGGCATGGTGGTGGCACCTACCTTTTATTTTGCGTTCTATACCTTATCGCCTCCGAGATGAGCACGCACGCCGCGCGCTTTGTTTTCTAAGATAATTGCGAGATAGCGCTCATGTCTCACGTGTAACGTGCCTCAATGCTCTCGTTCACCTCCTCTGCAAGCATCGAGCCACTCTACCGCAGCACCTCCAGAATACCATTCACTGATTTTCTCGCGGAGAAGATCAAGTCAACCTTTTGTTCACTCTCTTCAGACGCAAGACTATCGTCTTTCGGCGAAATTTGCAGTGAAACATGCAGCTACGGGGCCATTTTTTTTAATTTGTTGGTGGTTGATTGATATGTGGGGCTTAACGTCCCAAAAATTAATTTGTTGGCGGTTGACAAGGCCAGAATAACAGAGAGCTGAGCAGCTTGGTACGTATTCCCGCCAGAAGAATAGGTGTACAAACAGGGACAAACAAAAAAGTCAAGAGTTAAATCACTACACGGGCCTGATTATTTCGGCCCGGGCCCGCTTTGCAAAGCCCAAGCCTAGTCTGGGCTCGTCGTTATCAGCCCGGGCCCGGCCCGGCTCCGGGCGTATATGACCGAACAAGCCTGAACACGGCTCAGGCCAAGCCCGACTCTGGCTAGAGCCTGTGTGTTAATCTAAAATTACCAAGGGTTCGCGTGTTCATTACCAGGCCCGGCCCGATGCCGCTAATTGTATATATTTTTTGATAATTATTAATTGTGCTTTCTAGTGGGTGATCAGACAGAATAACAATGTGCACATGCATCTAAACGTTGCTTTGGCTGCGGGGGTAGCTCAGTGGTTAAGCTGTTATTTGTACCATCATCGCAAGATAATTTCCGTGAAGTAAACTGACAAGTCATCGCTTTAAAGAGGTATCTCACGACCACGATGCGCACTCTCCTTCAATGAATGACAGCTTCATCAGCTCAATGCACCCTTCAAGTTTTGGAATCCTTGGAGCCAGTCCTTGTAAGCCTTTTCTGAACATCTTTGGTTCCAGCCTACTTGTGGGCAACTATAGAGGAACTGGTCTCATACACTTCACAAGTGTGAATGTGCACTCGGTGAACGTTACTGTGTGTTTGCGCGTACCACTTGTTCTCTCTTTCCTCCTTCTCTCTGTATTCTTTTAATCCCTTTTCTCCTTCCCCGGTGTTGGGTAGCAAACCTGGTACAACCTGTTAAACCTCCTTGCCTTTGCTTTGCCACTCTCGTTTACTATCGCTGCCAGCCCCGCCATCCTGCACTTGATGTAAACCTCGTTCGAATCTCTAAATCCACACAGGCGCCTCGCCACGAGAACACTTGCACAAACCGCTAACCAACGAGTGGTTTTTTTTAATTAAATGTATGTAAGGAGAGGTTGGTGCCAATGCGTGGCACCGGCTACTCTTCTTCTCTTGCAGAAAAGTTGGCATCGCACATTTTGTAGCAAACACAAGGCTATACATATGTACATAGCACAACACTTACACAATAAGTTCACGTTTTTCAACACTGACTGTCCACATCACACAGAAATGGGTCCACACTGCATAGAAATGTGTGCACACCACACTGAGTTACTAAAAGAAACACAAGTAATCACGTCAATTTAAGTGTTCACACAAAAACAAAAACGTGAAAGTTCAATGAAATGTCTAAGGTGATTTTGTCGCTTAAATACTGAACTGTTTTCAGAAAGATTTTTCCAAAAATATCGTAGTGAAACACGAAAATACTGTTTAGAAACCTACCACGGTTAATAGTGAAGTGCCTTTGTTTTTTGTTTAGTACTTTTGAGCTATTTCTGATTCCTCCAGAAAGTGAACGACTGCACGCGCTGCAGTGGCTTTCAGCTTTTTTTTTTTTTTTTGGCCATGGATCCAGATTTTTGCAATTGATGGAAGTCGCTTATCCAAAGAATTGAGATTTTGAAAAAGGTTCTTTCGAGGTATGTCATAATTTTTACAATGCAGTAGAATGTGCTCCACGTCTTCTTGAGCTTCATCACATGAGCAGGTAGGACTGCCAGCTTTCCTTATTCTATACAGGAAAGCCTTCGTATAGGCTGTACCAAGTCGAAGCCTATGGATGACTGTTTCTACCAATTGGCTAACCTTTAACGGAACATTAAATTCTATACCGGGATCAATGTTATACAACAGAGAGTTTTGCGCACCGTTTTGGAACCAGGTTTTCTTAGACAGTTGACAGCTCAGCTTATTTATTAGACACCGTGCATCACTCATCGATAGAGGTAGCAGTGATATATTATTTTTTTGTTTGATGTGCTGCATGTGCAATGTGATCAGCTATGTCATTTCCTGTGATTCCACAGTGGCTTGGCACTCACTGGAACATTATGGTGTGGTTGAAATCTTTTTCTATAGCGTACGTCCTCTGTATTTCGTATGCGAGCTCACTAGCTTTGTTGCCCTAGCTGATTCCTTTTAAAGAAACTAATGAGCACTGTGAGTCACTGATAACTACCCATCGAAGTGGACCTGGCTGTAAACATATGAAGCGTAAAGCACGAAGTATTGCATGAAGTTCTGCTGTAGTGGATGTTGTGAAATGGCCGAGTTTAAAACCTTTTCTCGCTTGGTATGCAGGTACAAAGAATGCCGACGTAGAACTTTTATTCAGACGTGATCCGTCGGTGTACACGTGAATATAGTCTTCATATATGGTATAAAAGTGTGTTAAAGTTAATTGCTTTATTACAATTATGGGCATATCATTCTTACAATTTATTCCCGAATTCGAAGTTGTAATATCTGGGATAGAGAGTCACCATGGTGGGTGGGATGCACATGGAGGCCAATATTCGTGCGTAGGCAGTAAACCCTTGAATCCTACTATAGCTTTATGTATTCTTGCAGCTGATCTCTCCTGAGTAGCTCGGTATAGGGGACGATTAGCGTTTTGAGTTGCCAACCGAAGATAATGCCGGCAATTTTCCGTAAATCTCATAGCATGGAAAGTCGGTTGACGAGACTCCGCAATTACTAAAGCACTGGCAGACGCTCGCGGTATCACCAAGACATATACGAAGGCTTCTGGCCAACAATCTTTGAATACTCTCCTCTAAGTTACGTGATATCCCATGTAAAACCAGGGCAGAGTAAGGTATTCTTTATCGAATTATTGCTGAATGTACACGCAATAAAAAAGAACATGAACTACCCCATCTCACTCCGGTCAGTCGACGTAATATATTGATTAGAGAGTTGACTTTGTCCTCTAATGATTTTATCTGTGGTGCGCAAGACAGACGTCTGTCTAATATAACCCCTAAAAATTTGTGCTGTCGCACAAGTTGTAAGCGCTGAGAGTCTATCTGAAGTTTGAATTTCTTAAAACATTTCCGTGTGAATGGAAGTACAGATGTTTTCTCATGAGAAAGAATCATGCCTCTACTCTTGAAAAAGTCATTCATTATTGTCAGCCAATCTTGAAGTTTTTGCTGAACTGCCTGAATGCTCGTGTCTGATGCTCAAATACACAGATCGTCTGCATATATAGAATATTTCAAACTAGTAGGTAAGATATGGGATATTGCAGCCATAACGCAATTAAATAAAAATGGGCTTAGTACGCTACCCTGTGGGACTCCTTGACTAACTTTATGCTCTTTACTTTTACCGTCAGCCGTGTCAATGAAGATTTTCCTGTCTCCTAAGAATTCTGCAATCCATCTTAGTGTTCTGCCTACTATTCCCTACTGAATTAAACCGTGTAGTACATGAGCGTAGCTGGTTGTGTCAAATGCTCGCTTTGTATCTAGAAATACTGCAACGACGATTCTTCCACAGCTCCTCTCATGATCTGCATTAGTTATAATGTCTAGAATGGCATCCATGGTGCAGCGGCGTTTACGAAAGCCTGCCATATTTTCTGGAAGCACGTTCGTACATTCCACCCACCACTGAAGTCTAGCGTCTTTCATCTTTTCCATAAGTTTACAAAGACAGCTAGTCAAGCTGACAGGACGGAAAGAATCTATGGATAAAGGCGTTTTTCCGTGTTTGAGAATTGGGACCAGTCTTGCAACTTTCCAGGAGGGTGGAAGGCACTCTGTTGTCCATGCATCTATAAATATTTTCAACAAAGTATACGTGGTCACAGGACCCAGGTTTTTTAATGCTGCATAAGTTATCTCATCAGGACCAGCTGCTGTCCTCTGTCGGCACGCTGCAAGAGCATTATTTAATTTTTGCAGTGAAAACGGATGATGTAGGTCATCATAATGTCTATTGAAAGAACTAGTAATGAATGCTTTAATATCCCCAACAGACTTAATGTATTAAGGCGTGTGCTCGGCTGCAATAGGTCCTGTAATATGCTGACGAAATTCGTCCGCAACGGTCGTTTCCGGTACATTCTTCAATAAAGCTAAAGCTCTAAATGGTTGTCGATTTGTTACTCTCCCACTTAAAGAGCGTAGAACATTCCATAATTTTGACGCGGGTGTGAGTGGCGTTAGCGAAGTGCAGAATTCCCGCCAGCGCTTTGTGCCTAGTCTACCCAGTTGTCGTCTCATGCGGTCATGCATTTTTTGACAGTCGCGGTAATCTACAAGTAGACCCCTGCGCCTGTACTTTTTTTTTTTCAGCTCTGCGGCGAATGGCCCTCAGTCTTTCGTATTCAGCATCTACTCCAGCGTGACCATCAGGAATTTTAACGAACTTGGAACACTGATTCAATTTGTTTTCTTTGAGTGATACTAAACTGTCAGTGTCAGCAACAGAATCAGCCTGATGTGATATATGTTAACGAAATGCTTGCTAGTTAGTTACCTTTGCTGAGGGTACTTTTGAATGCTCTATTACGATAGGTAAATGATTACTACCACTTGTTTCAGTGTCTGTTCGCCATGAAGCCCCAGATGCAATATCATGTGAGCAGAGTGTGAGGTCTAGGCAACTCGAGTAATTGAAACTCCGTAGGAACGTCCCTGAACTGTCATTTAACAAGAATAATGAACTATCCTGAATTGTTTTTTGTAGGTCCTTTCCGGACGATCGCAGTGCGCACTTCCCAACATGACATTGTGAGCATTACAATCTCCGCATTATATCACAGCTTTCGTGTACGTCTGGAAAAGTGCTGTCAATGCAGAAAGCGAGACATTTGTGGAAGGTTGGAGATAAACGCTGACTACTGTTATATTTACTCGACCAAATCTAACCTCACATGCTACATATTCTGGATATTTCAATGATGTAGCATTCAGCTGTACTGATGGCAGATCTTTTCTCACACATATCATCGCTCTGCTCGGTCCTGTAGATCTAGAGAACATATACACAGCCTAGTTTGATAACCGAAATGTAGTGTGTACCCCGGACTCTGTGATACATAACACTGGAAAGGAGCTCTGAGCCACAAATTTTCTGAAGTCTGCACACTTAGGGGGCGAATACTATTCGAATTACATTGGATTATTGCGACATTTTGATAACAATTATTCATGTCTTGCCTGCGCAGTGACTGTAGTGGCTAATTGTAACACTAGTTGTTCCATCGACAAGATCGCTTTGACCTCAGGAAGGTCGTTAGCCTGTGGGATAGCGGCTACTATGGCTTTTAAAGCCGAGAATAACATTGGTATAACAATATGAGCTATCGACACAGAGGAGTTTTCTGGTTGCATTACTCTTACTAGACGCGATGTACTCGTGCTTTCTAGTATGTTAACCACGTGGTTACTTTGCTCTGAGGTCCCTCCTGAGACTCTTGTCGAGCTTGCTGCTGGCTTGTTGATGTCCCCGCACTTTTCTCTTGCTTTCGTTGTCCTCTTGCAGCTTGAGCGTACGTCAATACAGGGTCCTGGCGTTTAGGTGCCTGCGGTTGAGGAGGCCGTGCAGGGTTCATGGTGTTCATGTTGGGCACAGGCGCGTCATGCTGTTGCGTGCGACCGTAAATGATGTCATGTTGATATTGAAGAGGAGCCTCTTTGTTCTGCGGGAATCCAGAGAACGATGCAGCCTGGGGCCTCTTACAATTGGCACACGTAGGTTGTGTTATCGATTTGCAGCCCTTGTGATGGTGGTCTTCGGCGCATATTTTGCAGCGCCTTGTTCCTCGGCAATTTTTCGCCAAATGTCCGAACCTCTGACAATTATAGCAGCGTCTTGCTGGGCCCAGATATTCTTCAACTGGATGGCTTGTAAATCCAAGGAATACAATTTCTGGAAGAGGTCTGTCATACCTGAATTGTAAAATCACACTTCTCAGTAGGTGCGATGCTACAGTGCCATCTTCTTGTCGTATGTAACGAGTCTGGCATCTAGCCTATATCACACCTGCCTCTCTTAATTATTCTGTAAGTTGTCCTTCTGTGTACTCTAGCGGCACATGTCTGATTTTGCCTTCATTTCGCATGTAAGACTCCGGAATGAATGGCTTCACCAGTAAGCCAGCCACCTGCGCACAAGATAACAAGCTTCTGGCAGAAGCAAAAGAGCTCACGGTGAATGAGAAACTTCCATCTTTGTTCACTCGGAAAGAACGCACTTTCTCTTTAGCATGTGCAACAATTTCCGAAGCTACAACGTTTGGGTTTACTTTGCAGAAGGTTCTCGTTTCCTCTGTCGATCGGAATACCACAGGAATTCCCTCAAATCTACTCTTTTTTATATGTCACTTGAGTGAAAGAATCTGCTTTCTCATCAGATTCAATATCTTCATCAATGAAGGAGTAGGTCGATGTCTCCTCCTGCATGTTGTCCGTATGCTCTTCCACTCTCACCTTTTTCGCAGAGCTTACTTCGTTCGACATGTCCTCAGCTTTCCTCATCGCCACCAAAACGAGTGTTGGTGCCCTGATGTAAAAAACCCTGGTAGAACCATGTTGACTCGCATGCTCGTCGGTTCCGAAGCCACGTTGTAGTAAAGGTGGCCCTTGCCACGGTTGCACATCCTGGCTGGTTCCGTCCGCCACGGTGACGGTGAAACGTCGGCATTCAGTACCGTCCCACCACTTCCTACTGTCAGAAGCCACAGCTGATGTTGTCCTCAACACTGTAAATAGCTTTTCAAAGCTGGAAAAACCTAATTTGCAGGAGCACAGAAATCAAAGAACGTTCTTCTATCACTTCGTCGTCGTCGAGGGTTCCTCACATGTCACGCTTCGCGAATGGCCCCGCTTCTTAGCCCACGAAAACTGATTCTCCTAGCTCTTCATTCCCTCAAAATCATTACAGCACCCACCTCGTCTTCCCACCTGGCGTTAACTCTTCTCATTCAGTGCTCCTTGCCTCAGAAATGCTTTTTCCAATTTCGGAACGGTCGCTGCCCCAAGAGCAGATTGCATAATCCTGAGCATGGCATGGTAGAGTCTGTATGTGCGCCCTTATAACCTCGTTCAGCAGATTCTCTGAGGAGATATATTTTCGCTGACTCACGCGTAGGCTTTTGCCTCACCTTCAGCGGTATTCATCGCAGTTTTTACCACTTGACCACTTCTTCACCGTGTTGCTTGCCTCGTTTTTCTATCATTTTGTATAGACAGCTTTTTTCATTAGCTCTCACACATGCTGAAATGAGGCTTCATTTCAGGTGTTAATAAGTACTCCCACACGAGTGTCTTTGCACTCAAAGCGGCCTTTGGTTAAACTTCTTTTAATGGTAAGGACAGTGTGGTGCAGAGAAGAATGCTGATTGCTTCTATGTTTGCAACACTTTCATCTTTCTTTGCCCCATTTCCCACAAAATATGTGATTTGTTTTTTTATGAAAGTACCTTTTTAATGAAAATTCGGAGTGCTCATCAGCACTCAGTATAGTTAAAAGAATTTTCATCTTAATGTTCAAAAAATGAAAATAGCATGTAGTTATGACACAGTGCACTGCTTTGTAAGCTTGTAATTTACTGATTAACAATGAGTGTAGTTCTGTAGTTGTACGGTCACTGGATAAAAAGAGACGGCTGTCGTTCTGCATAAAGATGCCTCCCACTGTTAATCGCTCTCTTATGGAGCACTTTACATGAGAAAACAACGAACATAGATTCACACCCAAACTACGTTACACTTGCTCCAATTCTCGCGTCATTGGTATCACTAGGTTAGTAACCTATTATTTGCGGAGTTGTTGTTTAAACTGAGCATTATTCCGTGACGCGTGAACTAAAATTATCATCGCTATAAACCGGTAGTCTTGCTCTTCAATCAGCTCGGCCTCTTCTGCTTTGCTCCCGGAGCTTGTGCTGATTTCTCCGGCGTGGCTTGTAACAACGCTAATCGAAAAAATAACGAGTACAGAAAAAGAGATCAATTGTTGCCGAGAAAAAAGTATTCGCGAGCTGTTATTCAAAATGCGTACTCACTATACGAAGGTGAGCGTGTTAACCACTAGGTTATGCGGTCACGGTTGAACCGCATATAAGATAGCCTTGTATTGAATAGCATATCGACGAAATGGGAAGGGGAAGCAAAGGGTGAGGAGGAGGGAAGAAAATAAGGCGCCGCATGGATAGGATGAGCAAATGAAATATGAAGAATAACGCAGAGAGAGAGAGAGAGAGAGAGAGAGAGAAAGAGAGAAAATCGTAGAAAATATAGCAAGAAACAGAATAGAGAGATACATTGACAAAGCTAGAAAAGAAAGAAATTACATAACATCGATAAAAATTTGAAAAGAAATCAGCACTGACAGAAAAAACAGAGCCGATTAAAAGTAAGAATAGAAGAAAAAAGAGAAAACTAAACAGAAACACCGAAGATCGCCCAGCTGCACTCTCATTTTAGGCTTGGCTCTACAACTTCAAAGCTGCCTTGATTTTACCCTTTTTTCCCTTAATGACTTAATAATGCACTTGCGCAGACAGATATTCTTCGCTGGTATAAGTCGCCAAAACATACTCAGCACTATCACATCCATAGATAAATTTGATTCTTTATTGATTACAGTAATATTAATAATATAATAATAATAATAATAATAAGTGTGATTCAACTTTCCAAAACCTCTATAGGATTGATGATCTGGCTCGTCGTAGTGAAGGACTGAGGATTTCGACCACCTGGTGTTCTTGAACGTGCATTGTATTGAACACGAACCATTTGGCCTCCATTGAAATGCGAAAGCCGCAGTCGTGTCATAACCTGCCGCTGTTGTGTCAGCTATCTCTACTATTCAGGCATCCAACACGCAATTTGCATACTTTATGTAATTAGAGATCTGAGTTGGCCCAGCTCGTGCTGATTACTGGCTCTAGACCTATCTGATTCGCCAGCTCAAAGGACGAGGAATTAGACGAGCACTCGTCCTGTGTTTCTCTGCCTTGTCCGATTGTCCTTTATTCGCGGTATTTAGGTGTATACGCGACCGTTGTTGAATAGACTTCGTGATCTATAGCAGTGGTATTTAACATCCCTCAAAAAGCGAATATCACCCCTTGCAGCAACGAAGACTACTTCAAAAACAGAACTTCTGTGAACGAAACTCTCAAACAAAGACATCTCTACCATAGCACGCTAAGCGGAGTGCAGTCCTTTAAGATATGTCACCATTAATTAAGAAACTGATGCAACAAAGCGTCTTTTTGCTGTATTTCTCAGTTACGCGGCCTCAGTAGTTTTTCGGTTTTACACTAACCAACCACACACACCGTTACAGAGGGACAGTGACTTTTCTCCAGAGTAGCGTCTCGGCGTAGTAATCTAGGAAAGGCAACCGTGGACGGGGCTGCCGTACTTGGCCATTCCCGATGTCTCTTCCTGTCACTTATCCATCAACATGCCAGCGCAGTTCTTTTTTTTCTTCTTTATTTGCTCGTATTCTTGCTCCTTTTTTTTGCTCTAATTTGAGACTACAGCCACCACCTAGCTGTATTCTCGTATTCGCTCTTCCGCACAACTTTATCGCTTGAAGTAGTGCTGCGATGGCGCCGGTGTTGCAAAGTTTGTGTCTCGACTACACTCTTTCAATTCGTGTACTGTGCCTCCCGTGACACGCATGCACAACAAAGTCTACAGATTATATTTCCGCCCCTCCTTTCATTGCCACGTGATTCGTTCATCTTTCTCATGACGGAAGTTCGAGAATATTCCTCTCGACATCGATAAGCCTACTCTCCGAAAGAAAGAATGTTAGACCTTACATAATACTCTCTCCACTATATTTAGGCTTACATTTCCTTCAATATTTAGGCATGACCTAGAAAAAAAAAAGCAACTCAAGTGAAGAAATTAAAGGCTAGCAGAAACATCTAGATTTGTGAGCTAAATATGAAGACGAAAAAGCTGTTTTGCATAATCTACGAGGCAAGGACGGATTCATGAACCAGTCTACGAGTATAGCTAAAATGGCCTTTTCTATTTTCGTTGCTATTTTTCTTTTTCTATCCGGTCGCGCATCATATCTGTGATGTATGATAGTCATGAAAACATAATGAACTACTGGCTGTGAAGATAATGTAAAGTTTCGCAAAAAGACAGTTTATTAATTTATTTATTTATTTATTCATCTACTTAAAGCAAACGTCGCAACATACGTCGTGCAAGGGAAATATTGTTCCTATATCAAATTATAGTTCTAATACAAAAGAAAAACAGAAAAGAAGAAAGAAAATGATATCATCTCCCACGCGCACATACAAGAAGGGCATCGTTCCGGTCAACGCTATCCAGATATGTCGGTTGAATGCAGAAAGTACAGTATATCGCTTGAGCAGCCTTCTGCAGTGACGTGAAGTCCTCTCGATGGCGAAGGCTACTCCCTTTCAAATGAGGTTCGTCTCCCAACCAGTTGAGCGCGTTGAAAAGTGATTGTCTCTATGTACAGCACTGTCGTATACAATATAAATGTTACAAACTACTCGTCAGCTGCAAGCTCGTAAAAAAGTGGCCTGCTTTGTGATGCCTGCAGGCAGAAAAAATAGTTCGACGCTCGCTGTCGTGGCTACTTGGTACTCTGAGTAATATTCGCAGCTTTATAATATATATATATATATATATATATATATATATATATGCAAGAAAGAGACGACGAAACTTTCGTGGAAGCGTCTTTACTCAACGTTTGCAGCTGGTGGACCAGCCTTCGTCAGAGTATATATATATATATCCCATAAACTGGACGGGGAAGATGACGGCCGCAGCAGTTTAGTTGGAGCATCGGACGCTTTATTCGAAGGTCACAGGTGTTCGATATCTGACGGTGACAAGTTACCTTATGATTCCCTTCATTTTTTTTCACATTTACCTAATAGTTACACAACAAATAACATGTCTACTTTCCTTGACATTTTTCGTCTGCTAGTTATAAATAATGTTCTGTCTGGTAATAGTCAAATGACACATTCACTAAATAAAATAAACAAAAGGATGAAAGTAGTGGTTCACTCTTAAAAAGGTCATCACGGATACTTTGTGAAGAAGATACTACGCGTCGCTGCCCGTGCAGAAATTTCCGCCTCTGTTCGCAGAGGAAAGAAAACGTAGCGGGGAGGGTAGGGACGAAGACTCATAATTCCCATTTTTCGTTTTTTTATCTCTTCAATATTTGTACGTGTTTTCAGTGTAGAGAAAGCATCATTTTTCAGCCTCCATAATAGAAGCCTAGGGTGGAAGCAAACGTACTATGATTGATTTTCTCAAGCAAGTGACAAAACCCCATAGAATGAATGAAGAACAGAATACAAGCTTTCAATAGTCACACACATTACAGGCTCAAAAGATACAACACGAACAAATATACCAGGCCTTACTTATATAAGTGTCTATCACAAAGAAATGGGTTGGATGCATCGGTAATAGATATTTAGTCGCATAAAGGGCGATAGAAAAATTACAGCATTCCTACGGATTGGTTACCAAGGACCTTCCCACTGTAACGAAATAAAACCCTTAAGCGTATGTTTTTCTCGGAAGAGGCGTTACACAACAACCTGTTCACTTCGCTTAACGTCTCGCAGTATCGGCTCACGCGAAGCCTCTCAGCAGACCGAGTATTTTCGTGGTAATTCAAAGGCCTCCCTTGGGGCGTCTCGCTTCGCGAGCTCCAATAAGTATGCAAAACAAGCAAGGTCTCCATCCTTGCTCAACTTCAACCTGCTTCGCACTTTCGTGGCACGTGTGTTTACCCAGTGCTGTTTTTCTTTTCTTTGACCTAAGCAGCACTACGTCTTCGCTGTACGAGATTATTTGCCGACTGTTTTCTTAGGACGGTATAGGATTTTAACATGGCGTAGACCAGCTAAGCGAGCGGAGCACATTCAAAAGGAACTCTGACGCGAAAAAGTATCAGACATTGCACACTTTATGCATGTCCCTCGGCAGCAGAACAGCGTTAACTGAATTTCTCGGGTAAACTTTATTGGTTTCTTGTTAACGTCAGATGTCTTGTACCACGGGTACTCCTCCGCGTGCTCTGTAGTTTCACAACTAAAAATTCTATCTCAACATGACGATACCAATAAACATCCAAATTTCTTTAGAAACAATTCATTTTGTTAGAAAGACACCCAAAGGTGTACTAAGCACCGTGTAACACCGCAAAGTATGGAAAGTGTAATCTGCGGTATTCACGTGATTTTTAGTCTAATCAGGGCACATATATTGGCAATGTAAAACACAATTCGAATTCACGCTTCGCTTCGCTTCGCTTCGCTTCGAATTCCCGAAAAGAACAATTAATCACAATGCGAAGAGCTCGCACTCAAGTGAATCGTGATGCTTGTGGAGAAAAGAATCGTGATTTATGACAGACGTATGCACATAGAAGTGCGAAACATATGTAGTTTCCAAGAGAAAGTATTGTAAACACCTTGTAGACAAAACAATTCCCTTTAAATACCGGAATAACAATTGCTAAGGTAGAGTTTCTCCGTCGGCCGTCGAAACAAAGTAGCTGGACCCGCGCACAGGCTTCCTAAAACAGACGCTCCCTCTTTTTTTTCTATGAAGAAGTTCGACGCCATGAAGTAAAGTTATATTATTCGTCTTTCGCCGAGACAGTCAGCCAACAATTTGGTAAGGTCATAAACAGCTGTAAAAAGACTGCAAGTACAAAAAAAACTTCTCAATACAACTGAAAAACTATAAAAAGAAAGACCCAGAGAACACTTCAAGACGTGTTGGTCAGTTTGGTGGCAAGAGGACATTAGCAATATTACCTCGAAGGGGCATGCTCTCATTTTACTTATTTAGGCACAGGCCCCAAATGTTCCATTCGAGTAGCTGGCAAAAAGATTTTGTGAGCACTGCAACCAAACCAGCTGTCGTCACGCTTCTCAGTCTCATTAGACTCACCTGCTTCGGCAACTACAACACACAATATAGTGAACTTAAGACGTGTTAGGAGTCTCCCAAACACCTTGACTAATTTATTGGTCCTAGCTGGTATGGTGCCCTTGGGATCACCTTGAAGAACAGTTTCTACGTGAGCATTGGAATGGAAGGCAGTATTGTATCAATCACTTCAAGGCACATAACGAGAGCCGTCAACCGTCTACTGTTCTCAAAAGCTCCATTGTGTCTCGCCGAATTAACGACCATACATTACAAAGGCTGGTCGCAACAGATTGCCTTGGTTTTCTCATAGACATGAATTCTGCAGGCTTTCGAAGGGAACACGACCCAAGTGGAAATTTTACAGACGATATACTTTTAGCTGCTTATTCTTATAAACCGCATTACTTTTTTATTTAACAATATTAACTGAATAGAAAATGAGAATTTTGTTATGTTGCGTTAGGTGAATTAGAAGATGTCTGACGCTTACGTCTGCTTGGTGTGAGCAGTGTACCCAGAAACAAAGAAAGTTTGTGCTTAAGTTCAAATTTCAAAATACTCGTCAGTAAGTGCACGTTCATACGGATGGTTAGGTGGTTTTATGCGACGTTTAGGTTGCCTTATGCGAGATAGTCAACTGCACCAAAATTATCGACAATATTGGCTGCGCTACAATACGTTACATTATTAACCCAAAAAATGAATGGGTCATCCTGCGCGATTCACAGACAGCCTTCTTGTGGCTAAATAACAAAATTCATATGAAAACATATGGCTTTAACCCACTAAACATTAGGGAAAATTATGAAAGTCATTCAGCAAACTTGCACAAAATTATTCCCACGGACAATTGGCCACGGCAGTATTTTGGGATATTTTTTCGTAGATGTAGCAGCCAGACAAGCATATAGCAAAAATATATAATACGTAGAGAATACCTACAAGAAAAGGTGTATCAAAGCACCTACTACAACAGATGTCAGCTCTACTGCAAAGCGACCTGATTTATTAGAAATTCAGACCTAATTTGCATTCAGTTTTAAGTTCCTGGTATTTTAGCGTTATTTACTGACAGGACTTTTGAAACGCTGCTGCTTCACCTCCGGCTGCGTGCGGCGTACACAAAAGCAGTTTTCCACAAGATTTCACGAGCAGAGATTTCCGAATGAGCATGCGAACGCGTGGATGAAGATATACTTGCATGTTATGTGAACTATAGCATTATGTGACAAGATTGTCTTGCGTGGAAGTTTTCTTTTTTTCATCGTAATAGACAACATACTAACACTACATACTTGCTTTTTCGTGTATCTTTTTCTTTCTGCCGCAATTTTCCCGCATATACTGCCATCTGCGAAAAGGCGTATTCGTGAAAAAGCGCTAAAACCTGTGAAGTACCACGTTTTAAAATAAAATCATTGACAAGTACAGATCGGGAGGGGAAATGCCATCTTTTGCGCATCGCGCTGCCACTAACGCTCTATTTAAAAGCAATGGAAGCACTGAGAGGAAAATAACGGTACACCACTCTTCAAAAATTTCATATTCTTTAAACCGCTACCTAATGACAATCCTGTCAGGTAATGTCTGACCTTTTTGATGTTGTGAAATAAAAATACCACCTGAGAAAAATGGCAGCATATCCACGGAGTGAATGATGGAGAGTGGGGCGAAGCATTCGTCCGTCCATGCGTCTGTTTGTGCGCCCGTCCCTGCGTTCTTTCATGCATCCGCCCCTGCGTCAGTTCATGCGTCCATCCATGCATCTGTTTGTGTGTCCGTTCGTTCATCTATTCAACACTCCAAGTCCCACCATCTCGCATCTTTTTATCATATATTCCCCATATAGAAGCACCGCCATCCAGCGGACATTCCAAGGACTAAACGAGAGGTGGCACACGCACACTTTCTTACGGCCTGCGCTTTGGGTCCACTTCCCACCTTTAACCACCTCGAGTTCATGGTATATTCTAGTTCACTGTATTCATGGCACTGCGACCAAACGCTCGCTAAACCTTTCGAAAACCAAGGAGGTTACGCCCAGCGAGTATAACGTAGCAACCTTTCCATGTCAGATAGGGCTCAATTTACATGCCAATGACTGCTAAGGAGAAATGAGAGACAGGAGAATTCGGCTTTTACTTTCTTACGGCTTGCGCTTCGTATCTACTTCTCATTTTTAACCACCTTGAGTTCATTCATGGTATATACAAGTTCATTGTATTCATGGCACTGCGGCTCAACGCTCGCTAAACCTTTCTAAAGCTAAGGAGGCTACACCCAGCGAGTATAATGTAGCATCCCTTTCTTGTCCGATAGTGCTCAATGTACATGCCAATGGCTGCTAATGGGGATCGCAGCGTGCGCGTTGACTAAAAGCCGAATGCTCATGTCTCGCATTCCCCATTAGCAGCCATTGGCATGTACATTGAGCACTATTTTTTATTGTTAAACAACGCACAGAAGAAATCTCTCACTGGCACCAACTTGGAGGTCAAGTGTTATACCTATTTCGGGTATGTGCCACTGGTGGTTACATACGAGGGACGCCCAATCCACGCCATAAGGAGCTTCGCCCCTAAAAAGCCTCAATTTGTGCTGTAGTGGAAAAATTCTATAGCTACATAAGCACATTGTTTGTAAATTCTGTTTCCTCCAGCAGGTGGCAGCTTTAAACCCTATTTGAGAAGAATTTGGTGCATGATTGTGATGCCAGCTACTTCATTTACAGTATGGTTGTCATCTTAAAATATTCAGCTTCACAAAACTAGAAAAATAAGCCCACAGAAGGACATTCACGTACTAATAAAGTGTAAAGGTTTACAGAGCTGGAGAGTTCACACAGCATAACCGTTCGCAGAACTCAAAAGTCATCGCTTTGTTGAAGTGCTAAACAAGAGGTTCACACCGCAGAGAATGGTCTCTTGCCAATTATCTTCGCTCACTCTAAATGAAATTTTGTTTCGCAAAAACTAATGCTATACATGGACACGCAATTATGAGAATCACGTACCTGTTGATAAATAACGGTGCAGGCGATAACTGTTTTGAAATGAGAGGGCACTACTTAGACGCGGCCAGAAAGACAGGGACAAGCGCTTAGTACCAACTGAACATTTATTCGGGAAACTACGGAATATATACTGACAGATACCGTCTTTCTGTCCGCATCTAAGTACTGCGCTCTCATTTCAAAACAGTCATGTATCACCAACTGCCCTACTAAGCATATTGGGAGGTGATAAATCTATCTCTTTTAGATTCCTTATGATGTTCTTGATCCCTCCGAGTGTTGGAGCTAGGGCCTCGCAGCGATGTTTTGAAAACTTTGTTAAACGTCGTCCGAAACTTTTTTGCGAATGATATACCACACAGTTGAAAAACCCTGCTTTACTGAAACCGTCCTCGCTTCATTCTCGGCTTCCTAGCGCCTCTCGCGTCATTTATCATCACAGCTTCTCAATGAAAGAAATCTGTATTCACTGTGCGTGACTACACGCATTGGTGTTGGCTTTGAATGTTATATTAGTCAGGGCTTCTTTTTTTCACGTCCCCATAGCCACAGACCCTAACTGATATAGTTTTCAGATGTTACTGCACCAACGAATATGCCCGCAATAGCTTATGAACAGAAAGTGGGGCCATGAAGTTTGCGAAGACAAGCTACCAAGACGGCACATAAACAAGTCTTTGACCAGTAGAAACGCAAAAAAAGCGTAAGCACTGTGTTCTTCAGATACTACGACTTTCATCTGAAAAAATAAAAACACTGATGCGGCGCTCCCGCGGAAGCAAAAAATCGAGGAAGTAAGAGCGTAGATAAGCTGTTAATGAAGAGTTATCCTTGTCAACCGAGAGTTGGCGGCGCTTTTGAACTGCAACTAGAACTGAAATTTTGGCGTTCAAATTTGTGGAGAGGGCACCCGGTTTCTTTAATGTACTACATACTGACTGAAAGCGTATTTAAAATCTGTCATTGAAAAAGAGGGAAAAGAAAATCCACTAAACAGGCAAGTAATATGTAGATACCGTTCTGAATGCATAGTACAGTGTAACTTCACTGTACAGTGGTTCTGTACACGTAAAAAAAGGTCTTTCAGTCACTTATGCATTAGCCTAAGATGAATCGATGGTGGAGTGATGGGTACGAGCCGTGCTTGCGCCAGGCGAAGCACATCAATTCTGTAAAACAGGTAAATAAAATACACACGTACACACACGCGCGCACGTGGGCGCGTACACGGGGTTTATTACGAATTTCAAACTAGAGCCGAGTTCTCTGATTCACAAGACTTGTAATTAACATTACAGCCTTCAAGATAGACGCGAAAACAAGTGACTTTGACATGACATGAGAGATTTAACGTCCCAAAACCACCATATGATTATGAGTGACGCCGTAGCAGAGGGCTCCGGAAATTTCGACCACCTGGGGCTCTTTAACGTGCACCTAAATCTGGGCACACGGGCCTACATTTCCGCCTCCATCAGAAATGCAGCCGCCACAGCCAGCGATTTCCATCCCGCGACCAGAGGGTCAGCAGCCGAGTACCTATAGTCACTAGACCACCACAGCGGAGCAACAAGTGACTTTAGAGCACGTTGGTTTAAAAGTGTGCGTCCAATGCAAAAGGTACACGAAACACAAGCGGTCTTTTTTTTTCGTTTGCAGAGTCTAAGTGAAATCGACCGTGTAGAGAAAGGGCAGTGCTAGGATCGATAGAATTTTACGCGTAGCGTTAATTGACACGGCCGTATTTCTCCCGCGGTGCTGCAGCTGCTCGTGCGGGCGCGTTCGACTGGCGCTGTTAATGACGCGCGGTTGACTAACGACCCCCGACAATGGGAAAGAAGCTCCGAGTCAATTTCCTCCCTGCCAACGTCGCTCATTGTGCGGCGTCGTTAATCACACTGTGCGAGTTCCACGAAAAGGCTGCCTATATCTTGGCGTGCGTAATGAGTGTTTAGAAAAGGGCACGTATGAGCCAATAAAGCCGAGGTCACTGTTAATGTTAGTATTGACGAGTAGAGCCTGTGGTTTCCCATTATCATTTACCAAAATTAAAGCACCCTTTTGCGGTCCTCCCACTCACATTCTCAATACAGTCCCAAGTACCCAAGTGGGTACTAAATGTGTGGAATCTAAAAAATGATGTAAACAGACGACAAGGCACATCAATGTTCAGGCAAATAGGCTTTATCAGCGTGAGAATCGAAAAAGGAGAGAATAGAAAGTCACCATGACGTCAGTACGCAGTATGCTACCCGCACTCGAGTGGAGAGGTGTGAAACTATAAGAAAGAAGGTGAACGTGTATCTGATGAAAGTGTATGTCCACGTGGACGCATGCACCGCCACTCCCCACACACCATCGCTTTCCCAACCTTTACGAGGAGACAATCTATGCTGCGAAAGAATGCCCTTCGGCTCTTATCTGTATTATTTGCATCTAGCTTCGTCTGTATATTTAGATGCGAAACAGCTTTCTGACTAGCCTGTGTAACGCTGTCTCGTACGTTTCCACCAAACCCCTCGCCGCAGGTGTCGGAGTGGTGTCAATTAGGTCAAGTAACAGCTGCGGTGACATCACACTGTTTCTCACCCGTAGCGAATCCCGGCCTCCGCCCGTTCGCTCGGAACACAATTTTCTATCAATAACCGCAACGCTCAACCGCAGGCCAAATGGAAACACTTGACTTATTTAGTGACGCGTCCGCAGCAGCCACGCAGACGCAGTCCTGCAAGCCATTCAATCGTAAGCAATCAGTGACCGAAATGAGCAAAAAAAAAACGACTGGAGGACCGGTGGCGGAAAAGTAAGCGGGATGCAAAAAAAAATCTTAAAATCAAACGTCATTTTCTGTGCTAAGGCGTGTAAAGTTGGGCTGTGAATTTAGAATTCGCTTTGTAAGAAGATACCCTGATTCAGCTGGACAATATTTGACCAAAATGTTATAAATAATGATTACATCGGTGATTCATTTTCCTGTTTGATGAGGCATGTAAGGCTTTCGCCTTAAAATGGCACCGACCACCGCCACAATATTTAAAAGTAAGTGGAGACGACAGAAAGAAGAAAAAAAAACAACAGTGCTAGCACAGGGATGTGTGATGTATTCACATCCTATAACGGTCACGTGGGTATTAACACAGCTCCGTTAGTATGCGAAGTAAGATTCAGTTGTCGCGCCACTTCAGGAATTGCACTTCAACGATGTCACGTTGGTAGTCTATATTTTTCTTTCATTCATGGCGAGTATTATAAGTAAACTATCGTACGTCTGATTAAAAATTGTGTTAGCATCCTAACCCTGCTCTTCGAAAAACTACAGTAACCCCGAGGTACGGTTATTACACTGCGACCGGCAACACTGTACTTCATAAAGCGACTGCTACAAAGAAGCATTGTCGTGTAACATCGATAACTCTTGCAACACATAAAGATGGCAGTGTTTCAGCGTTTCATTTTTTCTTCCACAGTTATCGATAAGCTGGCTTTCATGTCGATTCAGCGCATCGGGTGAGCCTACCTATACAACTTAATATAGTATATGAAAATAAATATACGTGGTGTTTCAAACAACGTTTCTTCGTGTTTCGATTGCGAGTGCATGGCATTGCTTTATTTGCATCTCTGACAAATGCTTGAATTTAGGCGACGGTGCCAGCATGACACTACAGCAAAACTGGCCATTGGAAATTCACGAAAAAGCATTTATTAATTCGAATCTGTAATAAAACGGCACGTTGAAATAAGTAGGAATAACTAGTCGCAGAAACTCCTTTCCACACGTTTCATAATATGAAACCAGTGAGATTCAGTTTGTCAAGAATCTCACGTTTGCTTCTATCACCTCATACTGCACTGTCTCAACAAAATTTTAAGATACCGCGAAAAAAACTTTTTTCATAGTTATGCTCAGGAAAAGCATTAGTAATTAAAACAGTATTATATGCAGTATGAGCCTGTCGCCACGGTATCGAGTTTAGGGAGGTGGGGAGCATAATACTTCCGACAGCCTAGCTGCACATATAGCACGTCCTTCGCGCCGAGCTATATCAGGTCATTATTATTGAATAAACGCCTAATTCGGGGAGTAGTTGGAGGAAAATGCCTTCGCAGCCAAGGCCAGATTTTCAATCCTATGCAGAATTTATCTATGTTTGAGGCTTTCGATTTCTCACACGTCTGTCATGAAGGAATCGATTGCCAGAAAAACAGAAGATCAAGCAGTGCCGGGCGTCGCAGCGAAATCCCAAAGCAAACAAAGCTGCTCGGCAAAGCTGCTAAACGACGTGGAATCAATACTCACTTCTAGCCATACGATTTTTTTTCTTGCTTTCGTTTCGCCCATACCGCTGCAATTCGCAAGCAAATGTCTAACTTAGTTTAAAGCAGAAGAAGTTCTCGCGACTAGTGGGCTTTAAAAAGGCATAGTTTGCATGTTCTTGGTGTCATGCACCTGCACATAGGGTATTGTGTTAACAATTTGCGCAAGCAGCATTTCTATGATGCGCTTTGAAACACATTAAAGACGAGGCCGCGTGCGAACAAACCAATATGCACTCTGTCTGGCAAAGCTATTACTCAATAAACTTGCGTTTGAAGAAAAAAAAGAAGAGTAAGGAGGCTAGAAGTGCCTTAAACTACGAACACTATACGAACGCAAGATAAACTGGCGCAAAAAAAACTCCCAAGCATTTCCCCGAGGGTGAACATGGTAAAGTGCGAATGCACGGGGTGATGCTATGAGGGGTATTTATTAATTCGCACTATTATATTTATTAATCACACTATGGTGCCTTTATGCTGTAATGGTTCCTGGGAATCGCAATTTGAGCACACGGGGGAGTTTACGTTAACTCACTGGCGAATGCCAACGGATTTCAACTTTACTCCCCCTCATAGCATCACCCCGTGCATTCGCACTTAACCATGTTCACCCTCGGGGAAATGCTTGGGAGTTTTATTACTGATGATGATGATTAAAGTGTAATTAATGAATTTAAGTGTTGTTTGTCAAGAAGCATTTGTACCCAGATACATTATATACGAAGTATTATTTGTTTACACTACACGATTGTCGTACGGTGCATTAAATGCACACATCGCGAGCGCGTCACAGACACACACACACACAAACTACACTACACATTAGCCCCTATTCGTGTTATCGTTGTAGCTCACGGTTCGTACCAGCGCTTTGTGATCCGAGAAATGTACGGTGAGCGGATCCGGCAAGACGGCGGAACCCGCCCGGCCAGCAGGGACTCTCGGCAAGACGCACACACCCGGAATGCACGGAAGGGAGCCAGCCGCGGGTCTTGCGCATCCATGTCGTCGCATCGGTGTTCGCCCGACCGTCTTCCGAACTTGTTCCAAAGAACCCGCAATGCGTTCAACCAGTTGGTCTCGTTCCTCACGCCGGGAATGCAGCTCAGGTTGTTATCGAACCACAGCCGGTCACACATGGCGCAGCTGTCACCGAAGCTGCGATCCACAAAGTCGCGTTTGAAACGCGCGTCCGGACGAGCAAAGTCCAGGGCTCGAACCCTCTCCCGGCCGGCACGTTCACTGGCTCGAACGGCTTCGGGAACGTCCACTCGCCGTTGACAATTGCGAGCGGCGTCTTGACGCCGAACCTTCATCGCCCTTCTCTGCCTGACGCTTGCGTTGTCGTTCCGCTTCTTGGGCCGCGTTCGCGGCTCGATGCTAACGCCTCATCTCGGCCTCGCGAGCGCGCAGTTCACCATCCGCTGTACGCTTCGCCCGCTTGTCCTCGGCCTCGCGAGCGCGAAGTTCGGCATCCTCTGCACGCTTCGCCCACTTGTCCTCGGCCTCGCGAGCGCGCAGTTCGGCATCCGCTGCACGCTTCGCCCGCTTGCACTCGGCCTCGCGAGCACGCAGTTCGGCATCCACTGCACGCTTCGCCCGCTTACGTTCGGTCTCACGAGCTTTTCGCAGCGCCGCCTTGTCTTCCAACGTCGGCGAAACCACCGTGGTACCGTCACCTCCAACGACGGGTGCAGTGCTGGCATTCGGTTGTACTGCATTCGTTGTTGATGGTTGCGTTGCCTCCGGGACATCCATCGCACGACCCGCTCTCGACGGGAGACAGAGAGAAGGCGGGCGCGCGAGAGAGAGGGGTGCGCGCGCAGCTGCAGCGAGCAAGGAGAGCGGAGGAGCGAGCGAAGGGGGAGGGGGACGCGCGCAGCGGCGTTAAAGATATAAGGCGCGTTACTGACACTAATGGGCTATAAGCGCGCAACTTCATCAAGAAATAACATAACCTAATAGCTTGACGTAAGTTGCTCCAAAAGTAAAGGAAAGCACGCGAGTTCTGGTCATGCTACGCGAAATTGCATTCCAGCACACTCCGTCAGAGAAGTGATTATATTTATATGAAAGTGATGAATATCTTCTGGTGCATTTACGTGTACAAATAAAAAAAAACACATATCTGATGAAGCACACTGGCATTCACTTTTGGGTAGCATGACCACAGATTATGGGCTCCGTTTTACTTCTGGAGCATCCGTACGCCTGTCTCAAAATTCACGTCGTGAATCTAGGTGGGTTGGAAGTTCTTGCTCTTCTTATGATAGTCACCGCTATCCCGATAACTGATATCGCCATAAAACTCAACGTACAGAATGCGCTCCCAGCTTTGTAAACTGTAAGAAACGGAAACTTAATAATGATTGATTTATTGATTTATTGATTGATTGATTGATATGTGGGGTTTAACGTCCCAAAACCACCACATGATGCCGTAGTGGGGAGCTCCGGAAATTTTGACTACCTGGGGTTCTTTAACGTGCACCCAAATCTGAGCACACGGGCCTACAACATTTCCGCCTCCATCGGCAATGCAGCCGTCGCAGCCGGGATTTGATCCCGCGACGTGCGGGTCAGCAGGCGATTACCTTAGCCACTAGACCACCGCGGCGGGGTGAAATGGAAGTTGGATGCTCGTAGTATATACTCACGTAATGTTGCCGCCGTTTTATATGTGTGCGTCACTTGTTTACGAAGGAAAGCTTTCACAATAAAGCAGCTATCACGGGATCCTAGTGGAACAATCCAGGCAGCCATGAAGCCGAGCAGCAGGCAACAGCTTGTATGATGTACGCAGATCGCCGGCATTCATGAGGTCATCACTGGAAACGCTTCACTACGAAGCTAGGCGTAGCGCAGCACCTGCCTGAGTGCAAACCACCCACCAGTGATCAAGCTGCATACTGCGTCGGCGCTTCAGTCAGCGTTTACGTCATCGTATGGCTACTAAAGCAGTTCCCTGGCGAAGAAAGGCGTCATAGCAGAGCAATCTAGGCTGTCACAAATGGAGCACTAATAGGGAGCCAAAGCAACGCATGGTGGCGCTGTGACTCTGAATGTAACAGGGATCCTACGAGACCACTTTTGTTATGGTGGAGACATCTCAAAGAGCGCTCTTAGAAGTTTAGCCAAAATCAGTGGGCAAACGGGAACGCTGTTGCCCGCTTGCGCCAAATTTAGCATAAACTTTGTGCACCGCCATTTTGTGGCCAGCTAGCGTATGGCACCGCCGACGAACGTGCGATTGCCAATGTCTTCGTGTGACGTCATTCCTATTTTCTCGTGCGCTCGTGCATCTGGGTTCATCTTAGAGCGCAAACTACCACCGCCATGCGCGTATTATACTTTTTATCGGCGAATCATGAATTATCCACTGGTCACGTCCGTCCGTTGTCTGTCTGTCTGTCTGTTTGAAGCACGGACGTACGCACGCATGGTCGGATGGACGCATGGACGAATGTAGAGACGGACGCACGGACGGATGGACGCACAGATGGACGCACGAGAGGACGGACGGATGGACAGAAGGACACATGGAGGAACGCTCGGATGGATGCATGGACGACGGACGCACTGGCGAACGAACAGATGGAAGCACGGATGGACGGATGGGCGCACGGACAAACGCGGGGACGGACACATGGACGGACAGATGGATGGACGCATGTACGAACGCAGGGATGGACGCTTGGACGGGTGCACGAATGGACAGATGCAAGGATGGACGGACGGCCGCAAGGATGAACGAATGTACGCACGGATAGACGGAAGTAAGAATGAACGGACGGCCGGAAGCACGGACGGAATGACGGACGCTTCGCCCCACTCATCATCATTCACTCCATGGATATGCTGGGAACTTTATTATTTAACATACTACAAGTAACGTCCTCTAGTATCGTACCATTTGCATTTTTCAGTGCATATACATTTCGTTATATGTACAAGTACAGCCCCCTACGGCCGGTTCAACAACTAACGAGAGGTGGCTACGTACGACTACGACCTTACACTCAGCCCACGCCTTAAGGAGCTTCGCTCCTGAAAAGTGCTATGAACACAAACTAACTTCCAAGCTTTAATGAAAGCGTCAGATACTGCAATGGACATTGTTGTTCTTGGTAAGCAGTAATATATACGTGCAAATATTTTTTTTTCAGCACTTCAATTGGAAAGTATACCTGCTGTATGGGCAACGGATTAGATCCTGCCTCATCGGTAGACTGTGTAGAACAGTGAAGAGTGTTTTTTTTTGTTTTTTGCTCTAGGTGCATACTGCTCAGCCCAAACCTCCATTTTAATTTGGGTGCAGGAAAGCATGCACAACATAAGTGGTCCCATTCTCATGGTATATAAAGGATGCAATGTAGTGCACCACTTATCTACAAGGTGGAGAGCATTTTACATTTCTTCTCGTGATGTTGAGGCGTTCGTGGCATGGAATAGAATTGAAGACAGCTCTTCCAGGCAAAATACCACAATATTGATCCAACACACGAGCCACCCTGTGTTGTGGCGTCACGTCCCTGACCTTAAACAAAAGAGTGGCCCAAGCTGTTTCGCACATACACGCACTCAAGCTCGTGCACACCAGTAAGCTATGAAACCATAAACATGTGTACATTACTAATATAATTAAAGAAGGATTCATTGCGCTGAAATTGAGTACTGAGGATCTGTACGTAGATTATGGTGCTTTATTACGGTTTAGTGTGCGTGAAGCACGTGTATTATAAATTCTAAAGCATAAACTACCATCTTAGCAACCTCTGTGCGTGTCGCAACCCCTTTAACACCACAATCAATCACCAACATCTAACTGAAGTATCTACAACCAACCAGCTCATCGTGAAATTTGCCCTGATGACAAATCATGCAGGTGCATTGCCGACAATACTGACGAAGGGCGCGAATTAAGTCCCATAGACTGTAATTTTGAGCATAGTGATTTAAAAGTGTTTATCTAGTGTTCTTACTAAAGCATGCCATTGTCATCCTATTGCGTCCAGGGACAAATCCCGTGAAGCTGAGGTCCCATTTGTATATTTGTCCAGGCGAAAGGTTTCGGTGCCAGTGTTGGAAACCACCTGGAAGAGCTGATTATCTAGACGCGAAACGCACCATAATGAAAAACGCCTATCTTAGATGCATGCGGGAGCAAATGTGTGTGGGTGGGCTGAAAAAAAAAAAACTGATATGCACGCGAAGCGGGCACCACCTCTCGATTTGCTCAGCAGAGTAACCACGTTGTCACGCAAAAAATAGCACGTTACGCATTTACTTCGAGCCAAGTTGACTAGCGTCAACTGTTGCCGGCGGCACCACTCGGCGACAATGAAGTGAGCGATGATGCGTGCCTGTCCTTGCGTCGTGACTTTCGATTGATTTGTGGGGTTTAACGTCCCAAAACCATCATTTGATTATGAGAGACGCCGTAGTGGAGGACTCCGGAAATTTTGACCACCTGGGGTTCTTTAACGTGCACCCAAATCTGAGTACACGGGCCTACAACGTTTCCGCCTCCATCGGAAATGCAGCCGCCGCAGCCGGGAATCGAACCCGCGACCTGCGGGCGTCGTGACTTTCCTTGTCAGTCATACAAATATGCCTCTGCGGAAGAAGTGCTTGTCAGTGCTCGTGCCTCTGCGACTGTACAATTCATACGCCAAAAACAAGCGAATTCTGTCTTTTTCTTTTTTTGTTTTGCCATAGTGTAACACCTGTCAAAGTTTTTCTTTCTGTCTTTTCTATAGCTTTATATAACCAAACTTTATCACACTCACATTCATAGCAGTAGAAAATACATCTAGCTCCGCCGAGGTGTTCTAGTGGCTAAGGTACTGGGCTGCTGACCCACAGGTCACGGGATCAAATCCCGGCTGCGGCGGCTGCATTTTAGATGGAGGCGAGAATGCTGTAGGCCCGTGTGCTCAGATTTGGGGGCACGTTAAAAGAAGTTCAGGTTGTCGAAATTTCCGGAGTCCTCCACTACGGCGTCTCTCATAATCGTATAGTGGTTTTGGGACGTTAAACCCCACATATCAATCAATCAATCAATCAGGAAAATACATCTAAAAGCAAGCTTTGTCACGCCACAGTCCTTTTATCACAATTTAAGTCACGCGTACGTCCGCCATATAGTCATGCTTTTTCAGCAGTGATTCATTTGAAAAAGGCACTCACGCTTTCCCCCAATTGTATCCTGCTTAGCCTCCAGGTGCGCACAATGGAAAGTTTACTGACGCCCTACGAAGTACATGCAGTGGAACAACTCGGACACGTAAAGAGCCACGGACTATAGCAATTAAGGTCACGCACTGGTTCCGGGCGCCACATTGTAAGCAGGGCTCCCTTAGCTACTCCACCATATCGATCCGCAGTTAGGCTCAACGCACCAGTCTGTTCACTAACAACGCCTTCGTGAAACACTGAAAGACACCAGGATGTGTTCTTTGTGTGAAGAGCCTTTGTGTGAGACCACCTAACGACCCCGATAACCCTCTCTTTCTGTTGTCTCATGAGCTTCGCCATAGTGCTGCAACCTATTGAAGATCTTCCCCATAGTGTATGCATAGCCCCAAGGCGAGTTCTATGAGTGGGAAAAAATGAATATGTGTAGGGCCTCACTGTTTCTTAGCGTAGCTCACTTGTACCATTGTATGTTGCAGCTTGATTTGTGGGTGCCTCGTTGTAAGGAAAATCGATTCACTTGGGTTGTGCCACGCGCAGAAAACAAAAGAAATGCTCGTCTGTGGGCCACGGATTGTTCCGCTATCTACATACCCATATAAAGGCAGCAGGAATAAAATAGAAGGAAAGTGTGTGAGTGTGCACATGCGAGGCTTCTTATCACACTTTCATTGGCAGACAGCCAGGCATAATTCTGCTATTCTAGTCGTGGAACGCTACCTTGTTACGAATTCGAGCTCTTTATTCGAAGAGTCATATAACCTTGTTACCAGTTTGCTATTTTCACATATGAGGCATACCTATATTGCACAAACGCCGCTTTTCAAGAGATCAAATTGCCTATTGACATTTCCCCTCTATTGTTTCCTCAATATATCTTAAATTATTAGCTTCACAATGTAGGCAAAACTAGCAGTTGTTCTGTGTACGAAGATAACCGGTCAGCGAAGCTCCGTAGGAATAAGATGCAAACGATTACGCGGCTGATCCACCGCTCGCGTTAAAGGAAGGTGGTACTGCACGGTAGTGTTTTAGAGCCAGTAGGGTTTCGCAGCGGCGCTCGCGAGCCGGCACACGCAGCTGACCCATTGAAATATCAGCACTGCTGTTCCATTTCACTTCACTTGCTGTGTGTCGCGAAATCGGATACGCTAGCTCCCCATTGATCACAATGGCGCGTTGCCGAAGCCAATCGCGGAGGCCACACACATGCCACAGTGAGCTGAGAAAATAGTTAAAAGAAAGTGAGATTATAGGAAGTGAAAAGCATTACAAGACAAAAAATCACAGCATATCCACGGAGTGAATGATAATGAGTGCATGGTCGAAGCTCCGAAAGTACATCGTTAAACCACGAATCCTCCGAAAAATTTTCTCCAGTCGATCATTACGTAAAGACGGCGAGCACGCCGTCTGCAGCATTTGCTGCAGCATTTTTTCGAGCCCTCCGCTCTGACGCCTTGTCTTCTTCGCTAATACTCGAATCACACAGACGGCCGGTGAAAGAGGAAGCGCGCCAAGACCGAACGCGTTGTCCTATCACAAAAGAGCATGCATCAAAGTATGGATGGATGGATGGATGGATATGGCTGTACCCTTTAGATCGGGCGGTGGCTAGCGCCACCAAGCCGTAATACTCAATGAACCCAAAACTATATTTTATTTTTTTTCCTTAAAAAGTGAGTTTGAGGATTCGTACTTTGCAGTGCAGAGTTTAATTTTCACTCGTGCCTTGACTTTAGCCACCAATCTGATAACCTCCTTCTAGTTAAGTCTATTTGCTTAAAGTCTATTTTGCCCTCCCGGTCCCTAAACCCCAGTGCTTTGAAATACTCTGCGCCATTATCCTGAACTATAGGGTGAAGCCCTTTACAGAACAATATCAAGTGTTCGGCAGTTTCTTCTTCATCTCCACACGCACTGCATACTGTGTCTACCCCTTCGTATTTGGCCCGATATGTCTTGATTCGCAGTACTCCCGTCCTTGCCTCAAACAGTAGAGAACTACCCCGAGTATTATCATAGATCCTTTCCTTGGCAATTTCCTGCTTAAAAGTTCGATAGATCTCTAGTGCGGACTTCTTAATCATGCCCATTTTCCACATGTCAGTCTCCGTTTCCTTCACTTTCTTCTTAACCGATAGTTCTTTTTGGTTTCGCCACCTGCTGTTTTCTAAGTATTTACCAGTCAACTTCCTGGTTCGCTTCCTCCACTTTGTGTCGACATACTTCATGTGCAAGTAGCTGAAAACCTTCCTAGCCCAACGCTCCTCCTTCATTTCTCTCAATCGCTTCTCAAATTTTATCTTGCTGCTAGCTTCCCTGCCCTCAAATGATGTCCATCCCATATCACCTTGTACTCCCTGATTTGGTGTATTCCCGTGAGCTCCTAAAGCAAGCCTACCTATTCCACGTTGCTTAATTTCTAATCTTGCTTGAACTTCTGATCTCATGCACAAGACCGCATTGCCGAACATCAGCCCAGGAACCATGACCCTTTTCCATATTCCTCTCACAACAACATACCTATTGTAATTCCACAGTGCCCTATTTTTCATCACTGCTGCATTCCTGTTACCTTTAGTCGTCACGTATATTTCGTGTTCCCTCAGGTACTCGGTCCCATTGCTTATCCATACGCCCTTATTAGCTTCCATGCTTTGGATATATAGGATGGTTAATCTTTACCGGCCTAATTTATCCAATTTTCAACAAGGCACTAATTTTCTGAACAAATTGCGTGCGTATATATACGCAATTACTGCGAACTGTTGTGCGGTAAGAACATTTTGTCGAACACAGTATGCGGTACACTGTATGCAAAGCTACTTTAACCCATACAGGTAAAGTTTAGGCCAATTAATCTACTACATACAGTTTCCATAGTGGCTTAATTGTAATGCTTAAAGGTTCTTATTAAACACAGGCACTGCAGTCTCCCCTTTGCAGTAACTGAGAGGTCATCGCGGGTAAAGGCAAGGAAGGCGGTGCACAACTTCTGCAAATCATCGGACTTGCACCGGTGATTATATACTGACGGGGTTATAATGAATGTGAGGTGTGTGACTTTGTATGCGCTTGCTCTCCTTTTTCTCTTTCTCCATCTTTAAAACTACCTCATCGCTCTATCCCGTGTAAGGTAGCATACTGGTCCTTCCATACTGGTTGACATCCCTGCCTCTCCTTTTTATCCTGTTCATTCTTGTCCTCTTTCGATGCAGTAAAGCCTGTACTTAAAAAGATTTACATGAATATGGCATAAAAAAAAACAGCGAGTGCTTGATGCCATGACAATTTTAACGTGCAGAAGCAGAACAGGTGATGGAAGAAGCAAGAGGCTACGTGAACAGCTTGACAATGAAATGAAATGTTCATAACGATCAACCAGACTTTTTTTCGTGTACGGCTACTATTGGATATGACAACGACGTACGACCAAGGACGGCAGATTTCCACAGAAACCAGAGATGAAGTGCTCCAATTACAGCACGGTAATTTTGCAGATGCTGAGCTCCAACTACTGAAACGATGAGTACGAAAAGAAGCCAAAGTAGATCAACTGAAACTGTGACAGTAAAGAGAATAATAATTTAAACATTTAGATACAAAAGTTGTAAAGGCTTTCCAGTGGGAAATTGTGTATAGTTGTGCAAGTGTGACGTTGCCACCGGTGCCACCTGTCGGTGCCACCGGTGCCACCGGTGCCACCAGTGTTGCCCACAGTGTCCCGCCACCGACGCTTGTGATCTGTAACCAGAGAGTGGAACAATAAGGGTCACAGCGGCAACAAACGATACTCAGCCACAGATGTCAAAAAGTAATGATGACAATGCACGTGTCACTTTGAAACAGACAAAAAAATAAATTCATAAAACCCATATTAAACATTCTGCTATCCAAACTGGCCTGCTAGACAACGTACTACTACTACTACTACTACTACTACTACTAATAATAATATAAAATAATAATAAAATAATAATAATAATAATAAAATAATAATAATAATAATATAGTTGGGCTTTATGTTGTGAGGCATTTTGCCTACGTCGAAATGCGGCCGCTACAGCCGGGATTTTCGTCCCACGTCCTACCAGTCAGCATTAGAATACTCTACATTAGACAACATAACCCCTACACCACCTCGTCGAGGGACCTGCTAGGCAGCTCGCAAATAATCTGTACTAGCGTTGGACGCTAAAGGAGTTCACGCACAGGGGTATGCGATAAGATATCACAAGCATTTGACGCAGACTGTAGGTGCAATCAGCCCCACACTTAACACTAATTGCGTACTAGGGGTCAAAAAGAACCATACCTGGGACCAGCCAGTCACTACTTTTGAATTATCAAGAGCTGTACGAATCTCGGCCGCAAGCGTGAACTGGAGTTTTGAGGTTTACGGGGGTGCAGAGTCCAGAAAAACTACTACTATAATCAGATATATTGAAATCTTTTTGTTACATGCATGTTTCTGTTACATGAGCTTTAGAGTAAACTCTGGCTAAGCTCGGTTGAATGGATGAATGAAAAACTTTATTGGGGTCCTGAAGGATTCCGCCCCCGTTTTATAGGGGTAGGATTGCGGGCTGCTCCCATGTCGGGACGTGGAAGCCTAGCCTCACCGCCACGTCGTGGGCCTTCTGGACAGCCTTGAGTTGTTGTACAAGAACCGGGCTCAAGAGCGTCAAATGAAAGGAAAATTGGCATGGGAAAAATTGAAATACGATGAATCCAAGATCTAATCAACCCACTTGCCAGACATTTATTTATGGCTGAATTTCAATGCAAAACGTTTTCCGAAACAGTCGATAAGTGCACGGTCGGATTATGAATGCGAGAACGTCTGGAGGTCTTACCAACACGACCATCGACGATAGTGCTGTTCAAAACGTGGGAGCCTCCGAGCCCGTGCCCTTAGCTCGAAGGTGGTACACGAGAGCGCAGCAGCTCGAGCACCACACGATAACTGAATTCAACGTAAGTCAAGTGCATAGCCACCTTACAGTGCCAGGTACAGGCACGTTGTAAGCTCTTAAGCACCAGACGCAAGCGCCGTCTTCAACGTTGGTCCCAGCACAAAAAGAAACAAGTGTGGTGTTGTATCCAATGCATGGAAGCGAAAGTCATGCACTGTAGCTATCGATCGATGGCACGCAAAATACGAGGCTATAAATACGAGGGTTATATGTCAGTATAAAGTTCAAGAGGGTGTGCGTGCATTGTTTTTCAGTTTTTACTCGGCATAATCAGATGCGGCACAAACAGTAACAACGCGCTGATGTCCCAAGCGCCGAAAAGCCACACACCACCAATCGAAGCGAGCAAAAAAGTCAGTATGACGTTTTCGGTAGCAACACCAACAAATGGAACGACAGCGATGATCCCGTCGCTACAGCTTAATTGTCTCTATTTACTGCTCTGGCGAGTCACAAGTACCGCTATGCTTTCCGGGTGTCCGCGAGAGAAAAGGAGGTGACAGACGGAAGTTCGAGATGACCCGATGAGGAAGACGTCTGTCCTAAATCGATCTGAGAACACCCAACGACGTCGAAAGGGTCCCAATGACTACACCACGCGCACATCGTCCACCTTCATGGCTGCTGTAGTTCAGAGGGGCTGCTGTAGTTGCAAAGGGTGGCCACGTGGCACTGGTTCTGCACATCAGCGGCAGCAGCAGCAGCAGCAGTGCGTCGAGCATCCATGCCGCCCGAGTGGACTCCGAGCAGCGACTAACGCGGAGGCGCTCCAAGCCACTGGCATGCCGAGGCGAAGCCGCTGCCGGCGCCTGGGGAACGCTCCATTCGCGAGCACGGGGGAGAGGTGGCGAGCTCACTAGGTGCTCCTCCAGCACATGGAGAGGCCGTCATGAAAGATGAGGCTAACAACGACGGCCAAGTGCGGCGGGTTTCATTTCGGTAAACATAAATTATTATGGTATATGGCATTTAAAGACCGAAAACCACAACACGATTAGGAGTTGAACCACCAAAAAATCGGGTAACTCCACTCTGGGTACCAGCTAAGCAGTACAACAGAAATCATACAAAAAGAAATCATATACTATAGAAATTATACAACAATTTATGGTGCAGACGCACCTGTAATATTTTCACTAAAGTTCTAAAACTTTAAGAAGAGCTTTGGTTCGCAAATTGTTCCAGCTAGAAGGCATTGGTAATGCAAACAAATGTTTGTAGAGTCGTTCCTGAATGTGGCCGTATACCGTTAACCAATCTACGGTGTTCCCGTTTTATTCTGATGTCGTGTTCATGTAATGCCTCTTCTTTAGGAATAGAGAAACCTTCGAACAAGAAGTGTCTCTGGAGCCGGCGCTTTTACCAAAGGAACAGGCCCACTGTGAACAGATAGGCTAAAGCGATATTTCATATCGATGATAAAGCATTGCTTCAGGAACCTGTCAACAACCTATGAAAGTAAAAAGAGCTGGCGTGTTATTCTTTCTTGGCATTTCCCCTTTTTTCGACGCAATCCATGACAACAGCAGCCGGTTGAAGCAACTTCATGAGCAGATAAACACTCCAATGATTCATATGCGATGGCTATCAATCGTGAATTGTCTTCTATCCTGCTTTGTCATAATATCGCAATCCTGTTCTGCCTTGTCTAGCATAACTATCGTGAGTGATCAACTGTTTTCACTTCATGTAGTGCATTTTCGATTGGGCAAGTGGTAATAACAGCGTGTAGCCGACACGTGCGACATTCTGATAGGATGTCACACGGCACACGTGTTTTTACAAAAAATAATAATGAAAAAGCTATAAAATCTGTAGCAAGAGTAATTAACACAACAAAGAAACCGCACGGTTCTCTTTGAACTTGGAGTGGTTCAAGGTCCCTTTCAAGGCTTCGTCTTTCCTTGAGTTACTCTGTTTTTAAGTTTCTTAATTAGACGGTCTTGTGATCAGTTAATGACATCGTTAAGTAAGTACACCATAATTAGTAATTAGCTAGAGCCACAAGGACTCGGTCCCATTGTTATGCTGTGACCAGCTATAGGAGGAGTTGTATTTGAACGACTGTTGGCGTAGCTTCAACATCCCAAAACACTGCACTGTTTTCCTAAGGGCAAGGAGTGTAGAAAACAAGGAGTCGGGGGGTAGCTCTGTCGTCCCTAACAAACGCGCCACCCTTTGCCAGCTGTCACCCAAGGATTTCCGGAAAACGAGCCAAGGCGTGTTATTTCGTGCCACCTAAACTGGCGGTGTGCTGTCGTTTAGGGATGCAAGCAACCAAGACTCCAAGTAAAAAAAGTGGCTACTTGGGCTGGTTTATATTGCATTAAAAAAAATATTCCTTCTCAGTGCACAGGGAACGTTTCAGAAACTCCTCTCTGTCTTTTTTCTGAAACGTTCCGCAGGTCGCAGGATCGAATCCCGGCCACGGCAGCTGCATTTTCGATGGAGGCGATAATGCTGTAGGCCTGTGTGCTCAGATTTTGGTGCACGTCAAAGAACCCCAGGTGGCCAAACATTCCGGCGTTCTCCACTACGGTATCTCTCATAATTATATGCTTGGTTTTGGGCGTTAAACTATACATATCAATTCATCTTTTTAAAACGTTCCCTGCGCACTATGAAAGTACATTTCTTAAAAAAAGATACATCCGTTACGATAGGGTGCACAAGTTTTTGACAGCTATTCGCTCGCACCGGGGATTCGCGAGTCTCACTGAATGCCCTGAAAGTATGAAACAGATGCCTGACGTCGTCTTCAGCCCAGTCGTTTTGCTTCGGGAAAGCTCTGATGGCACGGATGATATGCTCGTCATCAAATACGAAGAACTCTCGAAAGCGTCGGTGAAGAACTATAGTGAAAGAGAGATCTACACAATCAAACACATCAATTTTTCTTTAACCTTAAGTATGCTATCTATTACTCAATTAACAAAACAACAACTGAAGATCGCGAAAATAACAATAATATTCAGGTGACCTGTCGAGTTAAGTAAAACGATATTCTGGAAAAGGTATATTACTGAAGTAAACATTAAAAAGCGAGGTAACGATCACAAAAAAAAAAAGATTCACGAGCAATTTTTACACGCTCACTTAAACTTTCATAGAAAAGGTAACATCAATAGTATTCATAATGGAATAATTGGAAGCGCAAACCAACGGGACACAAAAGAAGAGACAAACAAGCGCAGACAGAAACTCATTTTATTCTGAGAAGAAATTATATACCAGAAAGATGAGAAAGGGAAACAACTGGGGAGAAGGTTCCAACTTGATCAGGTGTCATCTAGAAACGATATTTCACAATATAACAGTGATATAGATGGTGAACTAACACAACTATCAATATTTTTTTAATAAAAAAGGCTTCCGCAATCTCTCTAGTTTTCATGTCGTGATGGCTGTATAAGACAGATGTGCACGAAAAATCAGGTACGCAGCCACATTTTTTGCAATGGGCGGACAAATGTAAACCCGGGGCTGATTTCAACGCATTGTAGTGTTCTCACAGGCGAATATTCAAGCAGCGCCCAGTCTGCCCAATGTATAACCTGCCGCAAGACAGTGGGATACAATAAACAGCATTAGATCGACATTTGGTGAAGGAATTGACATGCTTGACACCACAACCTTTCTTCACAAGACCTGCTTTCATTCTGCTTTGTAATTCAATTCTAGAGCACATTTGCTGCAGTTTTCCACGCGTGGAAAACAAAAAAACAGCAACATTGGCAAAACAAACAACATTGGGCAAACAAAGGACAAAAAACAAACAAACATACATTGGGCAGACTGGGCGCTGCTTGAATATTCGCCTACGAGAACACTACAATGCGTTGAAATCAGCCCCGGGTTTACATTTGTCCGCCCATCGCAAAAAGTGTGGCTGCGTACCTGATTTTTCGCGCACATCTGTCTTATACAGCCATCATGACATGAAAACTAGAAAGATTGCGGAAGCCTTTTTTTATTCAAAAGAATATTGATAGTTGTGTTTGTTCACCGTCTATATCACTGTTACATTGTGAAATATCGTTTCTGGACGACACCTGATCAAGGTGGAACCTTCTCCCCAGTTGTTTCCCTTTCTCATCTTTCTGGTATATAATTTCGTCTCTGAATAAACTGAGTTTCACTCTGCGCTTGTTTGTCTCTTCTCTTGTGTACCGTTGGTTTGCGCTTCCAATTATTCCATTATGAATTTGTACCAACTAGCCCGCCTGTCAACCCTACTGCAATTCATCAATAGTATTGTTCCTGAGCTACCAACTAAACTAACTTCTCTATGTCTTTTGCATTTGTATCACCATAGTGCTCTGCAAATGTGGTACCTAGGCATAAAACAACACATGAAGTAAACTTAGTAGTCTGTTTCGTTAGGTTAGTTGGTCGAACATGGTATAAGATAAAACCATTGCAAACTAGAAGAGACGAAGTACGAATAAATAACAGACAGGACGAGTCCTGACAGACAATTGACTGTTTTTTGCCCGTGTGCATTATAAAGGAAAAGGTGTGGGGTTACGAGTCAGGTTAACTTTAAAGCCATTCGTCACAATACAAAATGTCAAACCTGTTCACAGGATACAATTATAAGAGTACGCCTGTATCTTACCCCATTTGCGCTCCACATCCCCGGCCCCAAAGGTATACAGTAAAAAAAAAAGAATTCAGCCTATACGATTAGTTCAACCATCGTATCGCGCATAAGCCACTCATCTATCAATCTCTGCATTCGTTTTATTCCTGTCGTTTCACGACCGATGCTGTCGCGTGCAGCAGCCACACCAAACGCCCCTTTATCGGACCACTCACGCCCCACAAAACGCGGTCTGCACGCGATGCGCGTGATCTAGCTGAGGGTCATCCATATTGAAGGGACACCCACGATGAGCGTGGCGAGCTCTAATGGATTCCAGAGTGAGGGAGCTCAAACGATGATCACAACAGTTCGCTAGCGATATCACGCCAGGTTCGGGATCCGGTCGGCTTTGACGCGCAGTCAGCCCCGAGAGAGATGCGCCACACGGTCTTATCTGTGCATATCGCGCTGCGATATTTAGTTTTGGCAACTGCGTCTATAAAATATGGATGAACCGCAAAGCGAACGTCTTTTCGGCTATCTGAAATTGCCCGTGGGGAGCAGCTCCTTATTTCAGGGCAGGACGAACGATGGAGATTCAAGGATATGTAAAGGCGTTGCGAATGTCAACGTTCACCGAAGCGCCAGACTGTTCCTTTCTTACTCTCTGTTCATTTAAGCTACTTTTTACTGAAGTGGAGTGAAGTGAGTGAGTGAGTGAGTGAGTGAATGAGAGTCTCTAAATTTCCCTAAATAATTGGTCTGGTTTACATCCGAAACACTTGATATGGTCTCGAGGAACGTGCTTCTGGACGGCTCAGTGAATTTTGATTATAATCAAACCCGCTTGACTTCTCTGGGAATCGAGTGAGTTATCTCTAAAGAGTGGTGGTTATCCTGCCTACGCGATACATACCCTACCCATATCTATTTCTTCTTCATTTCAACTATGATATCCTTGACCCTGGTTTGTTCCCTGATCCACTCTGCTTTCTTCTTGTCTTTTAAAAAGGCCGTGCAACGCTTTTTCAAGTAACCATGGAATTGATTCACTAGAAGAGCTTATTGCCTCACGAATTCAACACCGCAAAAATTTCAAGAATCCATCCAGTGCGAGTGGAGTCCAGTGTGACAAACAAAGGTTTGTCGCATGCTGCAATTGCATTCTCTCTTCTCTGGTCCCGACCAAAGCGCGGAAAGCTAAGCAGGGAGGGGTGGCAGGGCCTCAGAAAAGCTTCACGCGCGATTCCCATCCTTGAGCCCCTTGTTTTTCTTTTTCTTCGAATGCGCGGCTCTGTCAGTGTGATCGCGCGCGCACGCGTGGACAAGTAGCGGCCTCCCGCGGTCATCTCTGTTACGAGCGTGCGCGCCATGTTCAAATCCGCCAATGACTGATAGATGGGTCGTTGACGTGTGATTGTTGGGCATATAACGTAATTTGCCGAAAGAAGAGAAAGCAATTTTCAGCTGACTTTGATAATTTATTGTGAATTCCAGGCCACGTGCTGTGCTATAATATTTGACTCGCATGTTGTCGGGGAGCCTCTACTACCGATGGGCAGCGTTTTCTGACCATGCTAAAAGTGTTGCAGGGCCCCTTTAAGGTTACACCTATCATTGTCCTTTCCATCGCTCGCTCAGTTGTCCTCAATTATAGCGGAACACTTTTTGTAAGCCTCCAAGATTCTGCTCCATTGATAAGTACCGGCAATATGCAGCTGTTGTATATTTTCCTCTTGAGGGATAGTGGCAATCTACGAGTCATTATACGAGAGTGCTTGCCAAATATGCTCCACCCCATCCTTATTGCTCTAGTTGCTTCAATCTCGTGGTTAGGCTTCGCAGTTATTAGCTGTCCTAAGTAGACGTAGTCTTTCAAAACTTCAAGTGCACTGTTACCTATTTATAAGCGCTGTTCTTTTTTGAGGTTGTTGTGCATGAAACCGTGAAAGTCTCAAACACAACAGACAAAATAGACCTGGCAAAGCTTTCGAACAGCTTTCACGCTTGTTTGTCTCCTCGCCTTCAGTTTTCCCGTCCACTGTGTGCATTCCGAAATGTTACGAAGTTTGATTAATAAGCCTAAAGTACCCGCTGTAATAAGGTATAACAAGAAGAGAAATTGACACGCTTTAAAGAACAGAGGAAGCATCAAAACGGTGAAGTAGAAACTTGGAATATGGAAAAAAAACAGATGTATGCACTAAGAGACAAGAAAGGCAAATTAACTACCAATGTGGGCATGATAGTTAAAATAGCAAAGGAGTTTTACAGAGATCTGTGCAGTAGCCGGGACATCCACGAGCATAATGTAAGATACCACTTTAACCCATATGATATCCCACCAGTAATGACTGAGGAACTTCTGAAGAAAATCCTTGGAGGGAATGCAAAGAGGCAATGTGATCGGGTAAGATTAGATCTGCTGAAAGACGGAGTAGAGATTGTGTTAAAATAAAACTAGTCACCCTGTTTATGAACTGTCTCCTAGCGGGGAGGGTACCAGAATCTTGGAAGAATGCTAACATCTTCTTAATACATAAGAAAGGAGATGACAAGAACTTCAAGAATTGATGGCCGATCAGCTTGCTCTCCATCGTATACAAGCTCTATATAAAGGTAATTAACAAAATTAAGACAACATTAGAATTCAATCAGCCAAAGGAACACGCAGAATTTCAGACAGGCTACTCAACAATCGACCACGTTCATATAATATCAATCAGGTATAGAGGAATTCTCAAAATACAGCCAACTACATTACATAGCCTTCAAATATTACGAGAAGCTATTTGATTCACTAAAAATATCACTCTGGAAGAAATCTGCAGAGGATCAACTGCCACCATTGTGCTCCACCAAGAAAGCGACAGAATACCAATCAAAAAGACTGTAAGACAAGGCGATACAATCTGTCCAATGCTATTCACCGCGTACTAACAGGAAGTTTTCAGAGGCCTAGAATGGGAAGAGTTATAAATATGCGTTCATGGAGTAGTAGAAGTAAACAACTTTATTAAGGTGGCTGATGCTTTCCTAGGTGGTGAGGGTTGTCAGGCCATGCCCGGTCGCCACCTCGTCAGCGCGTTTGATGGCCCGAAGCTTGGCGTTCAGGCTTGTGGTCGTCTTGATTCTCTCCCAGGCTTAACTTGATGGTGACTGTCCTAGGAGGTCTGGTGGATGAGGGTCGTTGCTGCATCCCCTCAAGATGTGGTGCAAGGTTGCGGTCTGTGTCTTGCAAAGAGTTCACGTAGATGCGAATCAGGTTCCAGCACACGCAGGGAACCCTGGCAGCGAAGCCACCCACAGGCAAGCTCTAGGACTCGTACGCCAAGCGGTGGGCCCGGCTTCGGACCACGATATCGAAGCAACCGAACCGCTTACCCCCTTTCACTTCAACACACAGTACTACAACCTATCAAGGCAAACCGAACCACCCCGCAGCCGCAACTAAACAAAGCACAACAAATCACTTGGCCGCGGCTTCAAACCAACTCATTCCCTTTCCCGTACATATACAGACACATATACTCAGCCTTATTGACATCTACGTTAATGAAGAGTACCTTAGTATACTGCACTTCGCCGATGATATTGCATTGCTGAGTAACCCACGGGATGAACAGTAACTCATGATTACTGAATTAGACAAGGAGAGCAGAAAGGTAGATCTTAAAATTATACAGCAGAAAAATTTTGACCATTAGGTGTTCTTTAAAATGCATCTAAAGTAAGTGCACCTGCCATAACCAATATTTCTTCCCCGCCAACCTCACAATATCACATAATACATATGCACCTCTTTTTCTCCAATACACCTTGCTTCGGACTGAGAAAAACGATCGTATCATCATTGCTTATAGAAAAACTTAACAGGTACGCGAAGAGCGGTGAGCGCTTGAAAGATTCGGAAAGGAGGGTCGGTGATTGTTGGAGCGAACACAATAATGCGCGTGTAGGGTGTAGAAAATGAACACCGCTCAAGAATGCCCGGAAGATGGCAGAGCAACAAGAAGAGGGCAAGGATAGATAGATATGTGGGGTTTAACGTCCCAAAACCACTATATGATTATGAGAGACGCCGTAGTGGAGGGCTCCGGAGATTTCGACCACCTGTGGTTCTTTAACGTGCACCCAAATCTGAGCACACGGGCCTACAACATTTCCGCCTCCATCGGAAATGCAGCCGCCGCAGCCTGGATTTGAACCCGCGACCTGCGGGTCAGCAGCCGAGTACCTTAGCCACTAGACCACCACGGCGGGGCGAAGAGGGCAAGGTCAGCACTCCGCACTTTCGCCGGCGCGCTTCATCCAGCCCCCTTCAGCACCGGCGCTTTTTTCTAAGGGCTGGGGCGACCTCCCGCGGCTTTGTGCACGCGTTAAAACGCGGTCGACGAACAAATGGGTGGGTGTCGGTCGTGAGGCGTGCCCGCCCGCCTTGCTCCGCTGCATGCGGATTCCCCGACCCTGGCTGCGTGCGGCTTTCATTAAGACCGACGCCACGCATCGCTGGCGTGACTGCGCCCCGCACGTTGACGCCGGTCTTGTCAGCGCCGGCGACGTCGCGCCAATCCCTCCCGCCTGCGGGGTGGCACCATGCGAACACCGACGGGGGGGGGGGGGGAGGGGGTGATGAGCGACGCTGCTTTTTGCGTGCGCTGCTTTTCTCCGGAATGATGTCCACGGTTCGAGCGCGGATTCAGCTCCTTCAAATCCACAGCTTTCTTTGTTAGTATTTTGTTACTATTTTTAGATGCGAAGCAGCTTTTTGGCTCGCGTGTGTAACGCCGTACGTACATGCATCCGTACGAACGTGCCGCAACGCGTTCCTCGCGTCTCAGGTATTGGAGTGGCGTCAAATAGGTCACGCGCCACCTGCGCGTTGAC
The DNA here is from genome assembly GCF_013339725.1 of Rhipicephalus microplus. NCBI lineage: Eukaryota > Metazoa > Arthropoda > Arachnida > Ixodida > Ixodidae > Rhipicephalus > Rhipicephalus microplus. The sequence continues at coordinate 185,219,276 of NC_051165.1, read as the reverse complement.
GTGATGCTCTCCCTACACTCTACTCTCGCAGGTGCCCACTGACGTCATATCTCTCTCACCCGCAGCACGTTCGCCGCATCGTCCGCAGCTACCGGCTCCTCCGTACGCTCGAAACACACTCTTCTCGCTTCACCCTCTCCACCACCCGCAACGCCGATCACACGTCGAGTGGAAACACTCTTTCAGCTCGCGTATTTTTGATGAAACTTACACAAAACTATAGTGAACAAGAATATGACATATTCTAGTTCACTACACACAAAACGCAACCCGCCTCCCGTACACATCTTTGCGTTTCAAACAAGCGTTTACTCGAGTAAACGCTACACCGAGTTTTGCGTCCAACTACTTTTACAGCATCCGCGTCGACGCCCGTTTCAACCGGGTGAACGCCGTGTGCACCGCTGAGACGGTCCATAATTGTGATGATATGTTTCAATAACAATTTCTGCTCGTTGACATTGTGGTACGTGCCTATTTGTATTACAGATGTCCCGACAGAACCAGTGATGATGGTCTTGAGCTTCGAGAATTTTCGTTCACCTTCAACTTCCAACAGTTCCTCCGTAAATGGCCTTCATCGCTTAGTCGGTGAAAGCCGCAGACACGCGGGTGTTCGCTACGGCTATTAGTTAAAATCTTCTTACTCCTTTATTCTCAGTTGCTTTGTTGCCCTATATGGTTCACTGCTAGGAAGGGCCGGATTCGTTTCTCTTACATTTTTCACCTGTCATTGCGGTAGGAAGATCACGGCTTGGCATAAATTCAGCCAACGAAGGAAGCGTCTCGTATGTTGTGGCTTTGTTTTCGTGCTTTCAGTAGTACACTTTTATAGTTACTTCTAGGTTTTGCGGGCCAAAAGTGCGACGTCAAAGTGCGACAAAGTACGACAGGCAAGCCTATAATGGAAAACTGAGGAAACATTTCGACTGCCAGAGTTTGTTAACTGTGCACTCAAGCAAATGTACAGCGGGTATGGAAAAGAAAGAGAACCGCGCATCCCTATTTTCATCAAGCTCTTACTTTAGAGCAATCAAAAGATTTTACAATGATTCTTCATAGAATCATGAGTGACTCTTGTGGCTTGTTATAACCATCCGACGGGCGCGTAGCCAGAAATGTTTTTTTTTTTTTGTGGTTCATGGGCCTGGTGTGCTAACCCCTGGCTACGCCACTGCCATCCAGGCTGTAGCTGCTGAGAAAGAAATGTAGAAAAACCTAGAATGGTGGATTCCGCACCACTCGCGTTTCTGTCTATCCCAAGTCTAGATGGGCGTTACTTGCATATCGCGTTCATCGAGAGCACTTCGGCATGTCGTGTTCATTGAAAAAAAAAAACAGTGCCTCCAGCCCCACCCTGTTCAAAGTTTCTTCGCCCTTTCAAGCATCCATCGTGTTTAGAACAGCAGGGGGCTGAGCTAGTTGGTACGTATTCGTGATTAGCGACTGAAAGTGCAAATATGGACGAAAGATAGAAGTAAAGACGTCACAAATGCCGCCTTGAACTCTCCTTGCGTCCGTATTTACACGCCCAGAGTTATTTGACCTTCCCTTGAACTTCGGCATTAAATATACACGAAGTAGCAATACAATGTAACATTACTAGAATTACATCCCATATACTCGTACCTTATTAGTCAAAGAAATTACACCAGCATACCATAATATCCACCGATTGCATCATTATTATACCCAGGAAATATACAAATATAAATGACAATTGCATCTTTACATGACAATTTATACATGCGGCAATGAATGAACCATAAGCGGGAACGGGAACAGGCACACATGAAAGGATTTCACGCGTCTATAGCCTATTTATACTTTGGGGCAGCCTATGTCTTACTGGTAAGTAAAGAGCTTGAAGAAATAATCGACATTTCAAACCCAGATTCTCATACGTTATATTTTATGTAGTAGTTTTTTGTGACACAGCACAGAACTGTTATTGCCACGTAATAAATATATTACAATTTGCGCTAAGTTTTCTGTAACATTGCTACAATTGTAGCATAACATACTGCTACTGGTAGATGTGGTAACGTTGACCAACACATTACTTATGCAAGTATTAACCATTAATAACCATCGAATACTACAAGCAAAAATGACACTGTTCATTATATTATTTCGATAGGATTTCTTTAGCAGCACAGTATAATGCGGAAAGGCGGTTGTAAATGCTGCTGTTACCAAGTTGTTATGGTCTCATTTAGCTCGAGGAGGAGGCTCATAAGATAATTGCAGCAAAAATTAGAGCATATGTGTGAGGGATAATCCAGGCCTTTCATATCCAAAGAAGACGTCAAGCTACAATGCTGATAAGAAATTAAAGAGATCAATTTTATTGAACACGTGTCGTAGCGCGATTTAATGATGTAGAGTGTCGTATGATCAAGCCTGGTTTTTTTCTTCATGCGTTTACAAAGAAAGCTCCATTTTGCAGTCGGTGCACAACACCTGTTTGTTGTTTAGTCATCCTTCTTCGCGAATTCTCGCCTAAGCCAACATAAACACTGCGTCACGTCTATATGCTTTTTTTTTATTTTAAAGGCTGCTACGCACGGCTTTTTTTTTATTTCATAAAACACCACTGCTTAGAAAGCTGCCACCTTGTGCAGCATTTCGTTGGCACTACGTCATATCAGATTCGACTGAAAACCTCATGAACTCATAGCAGCCTTCTTAAGCACGTCAGAATATGATGATGCTAACATCCAGTTTTTTTTCCGGTTTTGATGTCACGTTATCTACTGCTGTCACGAAAGAGAAGTTTCTCGCGACAGCAGGCAGTCGCGGAAGCATGCTGGTAAAGCGGATCTGCACACATAGACCTTGCGTATAAGCTGAAGAAATACTCAGTCAGCTGTCTAGAACAGTTAGTTAAGATCATGACGCGAAGTTAGTTAGTTAAGATCATGACGATCTGCGCCCTAACGTGAAGCGATGACGTTCTACCGGAATGTTGCCGAAAGCCCACGCACTTTCATCCGAATATAAATCTCGGTTAAGCTGTTTCAGCGCTGCTGACGCGGGATGTCACCATCGGTGATTAATCACGCGAACGATGCGGTCTCGATCTCGTGTAGTACGCTGCGCCGCGACATGCCATGCATCAGCTTGACAATACCGGCATATCGGCTGCCGAGTAAGTGCGCAAGTCACACCTGCTGCCCGACAACCATCGTCGAGTCGCCGCGGCAGCACTTCCCGTATCACGGCTTCAGATGGCCTCTGCTCAGTGCGTAGACTTTTATAAATGTGCACTGCGGCGTCGAATGCAACGAGGCCGATCTTTTCTGGATACAAACACGTTCACACATGCCGTATGCTGACAAAACAACCAGGCCGATCGAAGCATTGCAATTTATGACCAAGCAAGGCGTGGCTCAGCGCGCGATCGTTAATTATGCTTTGTTCGTCGTGCAGTGAGGGCATTCTCCTAGAGTAATTGAACATTCGTCTTATTCGGCTGGTGTGAGCGCCCACCACGACGATGCGTTATGGAAATGACCTACTCGCTCGTAGCCCGAGCTGCTCTCACCGGCATTGTCACTCTGGACGCTGTAGGGTCTGCACATCGCAGATTGTGCTGCTGAGACTGTGCGACCAAGCATCGCTTGACTGGCGATGCCTGAGCGAATACCACCATTTCTACTGGCTAAGGTAAAACACAACAAGAATACCTTTACGGGGAAAAAAAGAAGTGGAATAGGTACCTGCGTAACTTACGTAAGCCTTACATATTACACCCTCCTGCGCTGACGGGGTGTCCTGAAAACAACGGTAGCATCGTTATTGGTGCTCCAAGAATGTGAAGACTGAGACATACATTTCGTCAAGCCGCTTCCTCGCTGTGCGTCCTTCAGCCGTGATCATCGGCTACGTATAGCAGCGGAGGCATTTCCAACGAGAACGGCTTTCATGCACAAGGCGTTAGCATTGTGGCCCACAGCTAGCCTTACTACGGAGTTCATCATAGCTTCACTGCATGCCTGCTTTTCTTAACAGAAGCCAGCCGTCTTCATTGTTTCTTGCTTACCTTGCGCATCGTTCAAAACATGGCACGCCGGCGTTCTTTGTCTTTGGGACCCTCGGGGAAAGAGCGTTTTTCCTGTGCTCCTTTGCTCTTTTGGTCTTTTTAGGCGTCTAGAATTTTCCTTCATTCTCAAGTCCAGAATTCTTTTATTTTCTGCGAGGATTTTGCCATTGCCATCATGCATTGCTATGCTGTATATTTGGTTGCGTCTGATAAGGGTAATAGCAGTGAAGAGCATCATGAACATTGTCCGCAAGAAATTTCAAAACTAAACCCACCCAGGTGCCACGTGCTAAATATTCAAGAACCAATATTCACCCATATACACCAATGTTCATAAAACAAAAACTTATCATGTAATAATCAATGCGTTCTTCAGCAATGTCACCTCAAGTAGGATGCCTGACGGTCTATCTGCCTTTTTTCTTTCCTTCTCTCTTTCCTTCTCTCTCCCTCCTTCTTTTTTATTTTTTCCTTTTCTTTTTTCTTTCCTTTTTTGCTTATGAATACTTTTCTACAGGCTCCACTGATCACTGATTACATTCATTCAAAACAAAGACATATAGTCTTACTCACTGCGACCTTATTCATTTTTAGAGCCACACACCGACTTTTCTTTTTATATATAGTAGGTAAGCGCATAGCAAGGTTTGGCAAGTCGTTCAGACTAATTTAAGTTTCTGCAGTCGTACATCATCCCATTCGCGTACGTTGGGCTTCTGCTGTTGCCATGGAATTTCCGAAGATGGTTTGCAGAGTTGCGTAGTACGACGGCGTTACAATTTGTTTAGCTTGTTCTGCAGCAACTGCAAAGAATTATCATCTCTCATTACTGAAGTATGCATTGCATTCTAAATAAACTCTACGGCTGAAGCAACGGTAACAGTACAGATTACTTTTCTCATTAGGGTCACCCAGCCACCGCTACAAAGGTGACCTTCACGGGCCATTAACCCCCGAAAACGAATCCCTAGAAGCCAATATTTCCCACTGGCTGTGTAACATCGCGCTTTTCGACGTATACGTATGTGCGTATCCAGCAAGCAACAGAAACGCCTTTCTTAACCTCTGCACATGCCCTTCATCACAAGCCAACCCACAGCTTACTTTTGTTTTAATTCACTCTTGTCTGTTTTGATTATTTAGAACAAAATGTTTACAAGGGACCCGGACTCGTTATTTTTGTCATACTTTTACTGAAACATTATTTATATGGTGAGCGGATCATTAGACGTCGAGCTAAATTCAGTGTTGATGTCGGAAACCACCCTGCGTAGCTAAGTGACGTGCTCATAAACATACACTAAGCAGGACTATACGTCGGGTGAATTGGTAAGGCATTATACGAAATTAGGCGCGCAAACTAAGAGCAGAAAAAAAATGGTAGCGCAATGCATGCATGAAGACACATGATTTTCGAAACGTACCGAATTGAATGTTGCAAGTCTACGGTTGTTCGATTGTGATGATAAGCAGACAAGAACTCTAAGCATAACTACAGCAAGTGATAAAAAAAACTGGAATGTGCAAACACTGCATTACCAGAGAAGTATTATTGAAGGAACCGACACGGTGGTCTAGCGGCTAAGGCACTCGGCTGCTGACCCACAGGTCGCGGGATCCAATTCCGGCCGCGGGAGCCGCATTTTCGATTGAGTTGAAAATGCTGGGGGCACGTGTGCTTAGGTTTAGGTGCACGATAAGGAACCGCAGGTGTTATAAATTTCCGGATCCCTCCACTACGGCATCTATCATAATCATATAGTGGTTTTAATGCGTTAAACCCCAAAAATTATTATAATATTATCGGATATCATTTTGACGGACTTAAAGTGAAGTTACACTGTAAACAGAAATGTTTAATTAATGCGACTATGACGAATACCACCTGAAGAAATTCGCGAAGCTTCCTCTAAGCCGTGCAAGGCTTAAAAGACTGAAACCGGAGAATTGTGAAGACTAATCTGCTTGATTCTTTATCTTTTTCTACGGGCTTTTGCTATAAGTGATTCAGGTTGTTTCAAGGTTGCTTTCAGGTCGCTTCTAGGTTTTAACTAGGTAATACTACAATTTTTATGATGGTTCTTAGCGCAGGGGCTTCTAGTTGAACCACTGACTGTCACAGACACGATACAGGTGCCTAAAGTTCAGTGAAGCCAAACCTTCGCACTTCTCGTAGACCAAAGGAACATCGTCGTTGGTGCTGGGCTTCCATTGCTTCGTAGTCTTGTCGCAGCCACCTTCGTTTTTGTCGTTGGTATTCCCTTGTCGTGCGCACTTAGGGTCTACGGCTCTGCGCTGTCACTTCGCAGCCATTTGTTAAGATAACTGTCGAATTCAATGTTTCTAGTCGACCAGGGTAAGTACCAAAATACATTCAATTTATGTGGCACATATCCGTTTTATGATGATTATAGTTTTACGATAGACTGCACAAAGTACGGCTATAGCGTGAACGGCTTCGCTGTCAGAAATTTGATTTTAAGAGCAATATATTTGTTGAAGCTTTATCGCAGCCCGTTAATAAATACCCTAATCCTTTCCACAAGACGGCTCCTACGCTTTTTATTACCAACCTGTAAAAAAATATGCGAAATCATTACGAAATACTACGTAATAGGCACACGGGTGCAGCGAAATTAGTTTGCTCATACTTGCTTCGAATGAAATACCAACTCTGTTGCTAGAGAGAAGATAAATAAATGAACAAATAAACAAATAGACATGAAAGAAGCTGAAGTGACATCAATGTTCTCGGGCCAACTCACCTTCAGTCGGAACCCTCCTGTAGCTCCAAAGCTCCAGCTCCGGCAATCTGATTGAACGCCTCATGTGTGTCAGACTGTGCTCAACCGAAAGAATGTTCTTATATTGGCCATTGTATGCAATCATACTGTTTATGATTATTATTATTTTTTGTTTTCTAGAAATTGACGACTTTCTATTACGTTCAGATGCACGTAGAAATAAAATCTGGTTGGTCTTAGGGAGTGCACGTATTCCAAACTGACTGGTAATGTACACTTCCACTGCTATAAATGTTGTGAATCACGTTTATATCATTGTCCTCTCTAATAAGCCCTTCTATAATAAAGCTGCTCTGTTGGGAAACAGAAGCATACGCATCCTTAATTCATACTACGCTTTTTGCTTATACAATTTATGAGTGTACTGCTCTTTTTTCATTTTTTTTTCCTCTGTGAGACTCATGGGATGTGTTGAAATACAAAGAACCTTATATTTTTCTTATGCTTATGAACTTAGAAAAATAAGTGAAGTCGCAATGAGGTCACAACATAAAACAACCGTGCGGCACAGGGAAAAAAGTGCCGAGTAGAAAAAACTAGCTTGGTGCATGCTCAATATCAAGTACTCAATGGTACCTATCAAAACCAACGGCAGCATACATGAATATGCAAATAAAAGTTTAAAAAAGCAAGAAAGGGAGTATCGCGGCAAGAACTAATGCCCCCCCCCCCCCCCCCGACTTAAAAAAAAGCTCGAAAACACACGTATTTTTGAAAGCGGCTAACGCTCTAACAGTTCATCGCATTACAGGCCGTGCACAGCCGCAATGCACACCGACCACAAAGTCCAGAATATTTGTCAGGAAGTACGGCCGCCCGGTCTTTCTTTGGAGCTTCTTCGAAGGTTAAGCAAGCGCGAAGCCACTTTCACTTATCAGTTTAAGAAACAGAAACAGCGCAGCTAATCTCCCATGAAAAGACCCCCGCAATAGAGAGGTTCAGGCTTTATCGCAGTAGAACAAGGTAAAATTTATTCACGATTGGTTAGTGAAAAATCTGCATTGTCAGCTACTTCTGTGCGAAAAAAAAGAAACTTTCAAGGACAAAGTTTGCAAAGTTACTTTTGTGATGACGTTTAATGAACGAGTGAAGTCACAACGAGGTCGCAACAAAAAATTACCCTACGGAAAGGCTGGCAAAGGCGACACAGGTTCTCGCAGAATTGGAGCGTGGGTATTTTCTTCCTTTTTTGCAGGCGTACACGTTGGTGCATATGCTCCACTACACTTTGAAAATAAAAAAAAAAGATCTTTTAAACTGACGCACAATATACGAGCACCTTCCGCGGAGATACATGGCCAAAACTCAATTGAACGACAGTTGAGCTTGAATGGTAGTTGAATTGAGCACTTCTAAGGCTCGCGAAATATTAGCGAAAATACTAAATAACCAGAGAAATTCGCATACGTACATAGTTCATTTGCATCTTGACACAAAATCATTCGTGCTTTCATGAAAGTTATTGTCTTAGTTTTAATATTTTATGATATTGTAAACATATTAACTTTCGTTTTAAACGATAACGAGAGAATGCATTTCTTATCTGGCTGTTTTGTAGGTGACAGCTTTTTTTATTATTTCGAAAGTCTGCTCCAATTTAATGAATATGAATAGCGTTAATGGCAAGCTATCATTGCTTTCGCCAAGAGAGGTACGGGAGCCCCATCACGGTGGTCCGGTGGCTAGGGTACTCGACTGCTGACCCGCAAGTCGCGGGATTGAATCCCGGCTGTGGCGACAGAATTTTGTATGGAGGAAAAAATGTTGTAGGCCTGTGTGCTCAGATTTGGGTGGACGTTAAAAAACCCCAGGTGGTCGAAGTTACCAGTTCCCTCCACACGGTGTCTATCATATTCACAAATAGTGGTTTCGGGATTTTAAACCCTACATATCAATCACCCGAGACGGGCAGTGTGCTGAATCGTGCTGCATAACAAATAATGAGCGTATCTCAACACGCAGGACATTAAAAATACAATAAATAATAAATAACAGGAAGAATTTTGTATTCTCGATACCAGTACTTTTTTCTGCACCTTGTTTTGTTGCACATGCGTGAAGAATCATGTAACTGCTTTCAGTACTTTTTTCTGACAAATAAAACTTCAGTTGTGAGAGCAAGCGCTGTCCTTGTCAGCCTCTTTTGTGCGCCTGTTTTCTGGTGCGCTTGAAGAAATCTTTCATTTATGAACGTTACATAGTGAGCTGGCACTGGCATACGAATGCGCGCTGTTCACGTGACTTGAGCTCTACACACGCCGACTCTAGCATTCGACTCGTGTTTTGTTTGTACGCTGCGCACTTCTAGTCTCACCGGTCCATTGCCGTTTACCAGAAATTTGCTGCATCCGCACCATATGGTGCTGTTGTGGCTCATTGCATTTGTCTTGCACTGCATAATATTCAGATGTAGTCCATCTCATCGCATGACATGACGTTCGCTTCTTACCAAACGGTCTTCCTATCTCGTATGGAATTCGGCGTACACTATCAAAAAAGAAGAATGTGGAAGCAGTGGTAATTTTGATGTGTAGTTTCGCGGATTATGTATGTGATGTTTCTGTGATGTCTTTGGCAGAACTTCCATCGTCTTTTGTAAGTATCAGATTATAGCCCTGCGCCCCATTATTACCATCAATCTACATCACATTCGCTTTTAAAGTGCAACAGTGCCTGTCTAAGCCACGTGCGTGCGTGTCCATACCCATGCATTTCTGTGCGCTTCGATGCGTTCGCGTGGGGATGAAAGTTTGCGTGTCTTATGAGCAGTTTCAGAAAAGTTCCTTCCATTAAAACAATTCATTTTTCTCAGTAAACAGCGCCACAATGTGAATATCAACATTATATGAACGCATTCTATGGCGTTGAAAGCAGTTTTCTGTAGAGCGTCAGTGAAAGGCCAATGCACTGCACAATGGAGCTTACGTATTAGGGGCGAAGCTCCTTATGGCGTGGCTTGGGCGTCCCTCGTAGTACGTAACCACCAGTGGCACATACCCGAAATAGGTATAACATTTGACCTCCAAGGTGGTGCCGGTGAGAGATTTCTTCTGTGCGTTGTTTAACAATAAAAAATAGTGCTCAATGTACATGCCAATGGCTGCTAATGGGGAATGAGAGACAGGAGCATTCAGCTTTTAGTCAACGCGCACGCTGCGATCCCCATTAGCAGCCATTGGCATGTACATTGAGCACTATCGGACAAGAAAGGGTTGCTACATTATACTCGCTGTGTGTAACCTCCTTAGTTTTAGAAAGGTTTAGCGAGCGTTGAGCCGCAGGGCCATGAATACAATGAACTAGTATATACCATGAATGAATTCGAGGTGGTTAAAGGGGGGAAGCAGATACGAAGCGCAAGCCGTAAGAAATTAAAAGCTGAATCCTCCTGTCTCTCATTTCACATTAGCAGCCACTGGCATGTACATTGAGCACTATCTGACAGGAAAAGGTTGCTACGTTATACTCGCTGGGCGTAACCTCCTTGGTTTTAGAAAGGTTTAGCGAGCATTGGGCCGCAGTGCCATGAATACAGTGAACTAGTATATACCATGAACTCAAGGTGGTTGAAGGTGGGAAGTAGACCCGAAGCGCAAGCCGTAAGAAAGTGTGCGTGTGCCACCTCTCGTTTAGTCCTTGGAATGTCCACTGAATGGCGGTGCTTCTATATGGGGAATATATGATAAAAAGATGCGAGATGGTGGGACTTGGAGTGTTGAATAGATGGACGAACGGACACACAGACAGATGCATGGATGGACGCATGAACGGACGCAGGGGCGGATGCATGAACGAACGCAGGGACGGGCGCACGAACAGACGCATGGACGGACGAATGCTTCGCCCCACTCTACATCATTCACTCCGTGGATATGCTGCAATTTTTTTTTACCACAACACACAAAATTGATCTACCAAACTTGAAGAGCGTTTAGTTTAGGTCCAAACTAGCGCTACTGCAGCGCTCGGAACGCGTCTCTTTTCCCGTCTTCCATCTCCGCATTGTCATGCCACAGCCAGCGAAAGGAAATTGGTAAAGCAGCCTTCAAGCGGGGAAATCCGGCCGGGCTTCTCTCTCATTTCTCGCTTTTCGCTTTGCTTCTCAGATGTCAGCGCGAGTGAGCGAAGAGTTCGCGGCGTAGCGGCCAAACAGAAAAAAAATCTATCGCAGCCACCTGAAGGCAAAGCGTACCGTGTACCGCAGATTCGCATGACGGCAAATACCGCGAAACGTTGCTGTAGGGCTAGCAGACGAACGCAACGAAAACAAACGGGCGGCTACAAAGGGGCTTGGCGCTGCGAGAATGACCGCTTGGTTGTCGTTGGAAAGGAGATTACTGTATGTACATTCGTCCACGACGAGCGAAGACGACAGAACGGAATTAAAATTATGCCACTCTGCAAGAACGAGCAAGTGTGCAAAAATGGAAACCTCTTCGATATGTTTAGTGGTGCGTGCGCGCAGCCTATGTATGTTCTCCGCAAGGTGTCCCCCGCTAAGGGCTGTCTGACGTTGCGTGTACCAAAGATGTCGTCATACCTTAATGGCAGTCGTGCTTCGCAGAATATATTGACAATGTGGTAAACAGAAAAAAATGACCGACATTGTTCGTTATTCAAATTTGCATGACAACCTATAGAGTCGTAATTGACGATACATCTGTATGTCCAGAACCGGAGGCTTGAACACATTTGGTCTCTAGAAGTAGTCTGAAAAATAGTGTACACCAGTGTTACGTTACATCAATTAAGAGATAATAGGAATTTTCGCGTACTGCTTGGAAACACATCTTAAACAGCTTATTCATATAAATGACTTGATCTGTATGACTCCGCCTGAAGAACATCTGCAGCTGAAAGCCACGTATCGCACACGATATATGGAAACGCATGAGGGCACATGATCAAACCACTTCGTATTAATTTTTTTTTTGAAATACCTTGAAGAGGTAAGCTTTGTCACAAATGATAGTTTATTATCAAGGACATTCGTCAATGCCGCCAAAATTTGGCGATGGGCCTTCAATCACAAGCTTTACAATGAATGTTTGCTCTCTCTCTTGTGAGTTATTTACTCCTGCCTTCTTTACACGTCCTGCAGAATCGAGTTCTTTGTCGGATATAATGCCACTCCCCGCTATTGTGAAAGGAATAAAATCCACGTGCTGGTCATTAAGTTCTCCATTTGTATATATGAATCGTTTCCCAGTCATCAGCAAACCTATGTGGCCGAAAGGGCAACATGCGTTGTGTATTTTCCTTTGCCGCAAGTGAAACGCGTTGCAACGTGCAAAATAAATTACTGAAATAAACAGCAGAACTCCACATTAGATGTTAGCTGCCTATGAAAACTCGGCTCGTCGTCGACGGTGCAAATGCGTATGGAGGTCGCACAGAGAAATCACGTGAGCGAAGTGATACCTTCGGAAGCGTGAGAGCGAAGCGGAGTGGGCCCTCAGAAGATTAAAAAAGACCGGCACTCGGACGCCCTCAAAGGTCAAAAGCAGTTCCTCATACCTGTCTCTACGTGTTTGTCTTGCTTCTTTTTGTATACCCCGCTCTAACGCGCAGTAGGATCATGAATGACGAACTTGGTAAGGAACCGGAAGAATTTCCTGAAATACCTTATCTTGCTCTTTCCTATTTTAATATTAATTAGCATATTATATAAAAGGTACTCGACTTTTCATCGCCACCCGGGTACTTCGGTTCGCGTAGCTACAGAACAATTTGGACAATAAAACTTCAGTAGACTGGAAGTCGAACAAGAGAGTTTGACAGCGCCAGCAATTGATATGTTGAACAAGCATGTAAATGAAGGAAGTGAATAGAGTAAACTGCTCTCTTTGCGGGCACTTGAAACGTGAGCCACATGTGCGAATCGGTCGTGTTGAGTTGCTTTTTGCTCGCCCAAAGCAAATGGTCCCGCGACCAGTTGAAGCCGCAGGTTGGGACCAGTTTATACCTACAAATTGTAGGACAAGGCTACTCACGCAATTACAGAGTCGTGTAAGGTAACATCTGAGAATGAAGGGCTCTTTGCAGATACTGTCGCTGTTTCCTGTACCACAATGACCACAGAGCTTGTTAAATAGTTTACGGGAAGGAGGAAGCTGAAGCTTTATATTTATATACAACGTTCACTGTGAAGAGGTGAAATTCGCTCTCAGTTGTTATGGGGGCGTCAGACAATCCCAGTGCGTAATATTTTCAGCAGCGCTGGCTATGCCTGTGTTAAGTGTTGTTCGTAGTTGCCCCCACTATGCAACTTAGCAAATCATGCAAGTTTATAAAACCACATCTAACATGCTTGTCCAGCTCAAAATAAGATAAATGCGTCACCAATCTGCAAGAAACGGAAGCAGCATCGCTTACTTCAGTCAAGGCTTCCATGCTACTGTGGTATAGTCAGCAACAATCATGCAGAAAATGAATTTAGAATACTTACAAAGACCGCGCTCTGGAATCCAAGAACTGCTGCAGCAGCAAAATTTCGTACACTCGAGTGTATAGTCGTGTGATGACGCCTATCTCGAATATAGTGCCAGCAGCGTCAACCACCATGCAAATATTGAGAAAATAAAATAAAGGAAAGACCTTTCACAAACGTGCGATGACGAGACAGGCTACTTCATTTGCGTACGAGGCACGCGTGCGCCGTCCAATGGCAGAAAATGACCCCGGCACCACCCACGCCATTCTTTCAACTGTGGCGTAATCTACTATTGCTGTCATAGGAAAAGTCAGAACATTTCCACGGAGCGAGTGATGATCAGTGGGGTGAAGCATCCGTTTGTGCGTTCGAAAGAATAGACGCATGGACGGACGCATGGGCGGACAAATGGAAGCACGGCCGGCCGCATGGACAGACAGGTGGACGGAAGCATAGACAGACAGACAGACAGATAGACGCACGGACAGACTCATAAATGAACGGACAGAATCACGGACCCACGGTGGATGGGTGAATGGACGCACGCGCGGACGCATGTACAGATGGACGGAAGCATGGACGGATGGACAGACAGAAGAAAGGACGCACGGATGGACTCACGCACGGACGGGCAGAAGCACGGATGGACAGACAGACGGACCGACGGACGCAAGGATGGATGGATGAACAGACATACGGGAGGACGGAAGCATGAACGGATGGACAGATAGGCAGGCTTACATACATACATACATACATACACACATACATACATACATACATACATACATACATACATACATACATACATACATACATACATACATACATACATACATACATACATACATACATACATACATACATATACGTCATTTCGCTGTCTATTGAGCAACTTTAAACTAGAGGTGGCTACGTACTACTACAACTACACAGGAGGGAACGACCCAACGCCTATGGAGCTTCGCCCTAAAAGAGTGTCATTGCGACGAAAGCTGCTTGTAGCACTCTTGTGCAACTGTCTGTGATTAGTTGAAGCGATCGTTAAAATAAGCGATCAACCCCACCGGCATTTCGTTTTCCCTTGTCCCATGAAGCAGTGAACATTGCATCAGCCTTGCATAGCAGTAGTCCATGGATTGCGTACTGTGCTGCATACGCGTCTGCGTGAGTCGGTTTAGGTGAGCGCCACGTTGACGGGACTGAATGTTAGCTTCCGCACTCGAGATGTTATTACCTATTGTAGGACAATGTTGTTTAAACAATAAACACTCTATTTCGTTGATTTTCCAATTCGATAGGAAGTAGGTATAATGTATTAAAACAAAGCGTACTAATGTTACACATTACAAAGCTTCAATATAGCAATGCACTTTACTAGAACTGAAATCACTGAACACTAGCAGAACTGAACAGAGTAAAGGATGGTGAGTGCTGGTCTTGTTGGACACCTATGTTATTACCATTCCTCGGTGGTACTCGAGTTTGTAACTCTGCCTGAAACTATTCAGCTAGATTTTTCTGCGGCAGTTAATGAAAATAATAAAACGAAATAAAATGAGGTTTCGTTATTTCGCTGGCACCTATGCCGGGCACATATTGTAAGATACACAAAATGTTTTCACCGCTGCTCTTTTAGGCGCTCACAGCGAGTGTCTACGGCGCCGACTGAATGAGCAACATTGTTCCGAGTAAGCGTGCTGGAAGCCCAGAGGACTATACTCACCAGGATTTCGCAGTCACCCGCCTTGAGCACTCTGTTACGTTTATCATTTTCAGTATTCGTCAGTGTGCGCACTCGCATATTTTGCTAGTGCTACTTCCGAAGCACTTGTGGAAGTGGCGCAAGAGCGGTGGTCACACGCTGCGCGAATGACTGTTGGGAAACAGGCACAGCTGTCTGCAATGTGCTTACGGCTTCCGTTCGCTTATCATGCAGTAGTGCGCTGTGAATCTCGAAAGCCCATCACGCTCACAAAGCCCGCGCTCTACGCCTTCGGAAATTGTCCGTGCCGCGGCGTTTTCAGGTAAAGCATGTCGCGCGGGTGTTAGCGCCTATCATGCAGCCAGCAAACAGGAAATGAATTCGGCTACAATGTCGCGATTGTTGCGCCAGTCTGAGAGCGCTCACAGAGAAAAAGAGAGCGATTAAAAGGTTCGTTTAGAGCTGAAAGAATGATGAATGTCGCTTAGTCATGAAATGCAAGGTAAGAGAGAGTTGTTAGTGCGATGTGATTGCGTCAAACAGACGTCCAGAGGAAGCCGGCTTTGATAGTGAAAGTAGCACGTATACCATGGGCTTTCATATCGGGTGCGGTCACTTAGCATTTGCTATTGGGCCATTGGCAGTTTACGGTTTTATCTGCAAAATTGTGACAAGCTGGTGTTCATTGTGTTCAGATGAATAACATTTTTTTTCATTTTTCAACGTCATATGGTTAAGAATAATGATGGCATGAGAATGTGATCGGCTGAAGTTTTTGGTGCGTTTTTTTTCTTAACACTCGTGACATGTTCTTTATTTCTCGGAAAGTCTTAATCGCGCTCTAGGCAACTTACACCTACAAACAGCCTATCACTTTTAAACAGTTACAGTCCGTCTAAAGGGGTAGTAAACCAAATAGAAATAGAACTAATATAGGAAGATAAATAAGACAAAAAGCGGGGTTTTTTCACGGTACATAACGCGTTCCCTCGACACTGTCAGTTGGCAGAACGCGGCTCTCAGAAGAAGTACTAGCAGACACACAGGGAAAGAATGTGCGCTTTGACAGGGACATAAATAATATCTGGGGTTTAACCTTCCGAAATCATGATAATATATAAGAAGCGCCGCAGTGGAGGGCTCCGGAAACATTGACAGTCTGCTGTTTTCCAACGTGCACTTATATCACTCAGTTCGCGAGCCTGTACGGTGTCGCCTCCACCAGTTTGACAGGGAAGTTTGTCAACCCCAACCCAAGGAAACGGACAGTTCATTTTATTCAAAAAGTGTCTAATTTTAAAAGCTATTTCGGTGAAACGATACCCAGACGGCACCAATACGATATTATTACTTGGGGCGTAGGCAATTCCCACTGCCACACGCAAAATTGAACAGTGCTCAGACAGTCGCGCTACGTTTAATGCAAACCGGAACTTACCCCACTCCGCATTCTTTAAAATAAAATTCACCCTGACAGTGAAATTCAAGACGAGTGTGACGCGTGCGATGGCATCATGGGAATCAGATACGTGCTGGCGGGCTGTCCCGCGACTCTCGCGGACCCCGAAGAACAATGGCGTTACTGGCAGATGATGCAAAGCACGTCTTATCAAGATCAACTACGGGCAGTCCAGAAGGTCCACGATGACACCACAAGGCTCGACCTCATGGTACCGACGTGGACGCGGCCCACCTCGGTCTGAAAAGACCGGGCTTCAAGGCACTAATAAAGTTTTGTGAATGAATGAATGTCCAGAAGGTGACGAAACGGGCCCAGTCGCTTTGTCAACAAGCCTTTTTCCTTTTTGTGTGTTTGAATGCCATCATGTGCCTTTATTTTCTTTCTAAAGGGGCCGTGCAATTTGGCCAGTGACACCAGTGCATAGGACTAAGGAGGAGTGACCGTACGATCAAGCGCGTCTTTACTAATGTGTTGCATAGGTGTTGTCCAACTGCAAGTGGCTGAGAATGTAAAGATTTTCCACAATGATCATGTGAGCGCTCTAGCAGTGGATACACTGCATACGCTGCAGATCTATTCAGAAAGTACTTGTCAAGCAATAACGAATGACATTATTTCGGCATGGTCCTAATGAAAGCCAAAAAAGCCAAGGAACGTAGAAGAAACTTTGATTCTAGTTAACCACTTGCTTTTTCGTAATGTTTATTTCTTTCTCCCTCTAGCACTTTGGCGCCACTCAGTGAAAAAAGTTCGGTTTAATAAAACAGAAATATTAAACCTAAAAAATCTCACCGATAAATGAAATTTGCAATAAAAAATGTAGAGTCGAGATAATAATTTTGTACATCCGAAGATGCCGGTAGGGTCTAAGGACTTTGAGCCCTCACCAGAGGCACTGCCATCATCATCGACGGAGGGCTTGAAGGGACAAAGGCTGATCCCCTCATCCCCCAGCCTCGGCCGAAGAAAACCACCGGACTTTGAAAAAAAAATGTTCGTTCGTTTATTCATCCATTCCAAGCGAGAAAGCACTACAGTGAGTCGACCCATGCAAATTATGACAGCACACAGGAATAGCATTAGTCTAAGCCAAGGTCCACCTGCCTAAAGCAAGACACGGCAAGTACCGCATATTATCGCAGTCTGCAAATAGGCGCACGTACAGTATGCAAGGCAAGCAGAGGGCAAGCTGCAGAATGGATAGCGTAGGAACACTGACACGTCATGTTCTACCAAATGTTCTACATGCGTTCTTGTGTATGATGGCGCTGATTGATCGATTCATATGTGGGGTTTTAACGTCCCAAAACCACCATATGATTACGAGAGATGCTCTGGTCGGGGGCTCCGAAAATTTCAACCTGCTAGGTTTTTTAAGCGTGCACCCAAATTTTAGCACACGGGCCTACACCAGTTTTGTCTCCATCGAAAACGCAGCTGTGCTGGAAGGCGCTGTGCGCAACTCAAATTGCTTGCTCAAAATTTAAAACTTTTGTAGACATACGCCCCCAGTTTAATCTTCGAGGGCTTTGCAATGGATGCATCGCCGTCTTACCTGTTACTTTGCTCATGCCAGTCTTCTCATCAGGCGTGCCATGCGTCATCGTTAGAAGGTGGAACTAAAGGTGTGTGGAAGCCGAACGAAGAAGTTCTACACCGCAGGGAATAACATGGCTCTTCGGTTGCAGAATAATATGAATTCATTAGAGTAAAGGGAAATTTTTGCAAGACACAGTAGATAAACAATGATTATTGGTCCTCCGTAAAAATAGGTGCTGCGTATCTCTGCGCCATTCTGCTTTTCATGTATAGAGTTTTTCTCGCAAAAAGGTATTAAGAAAGAAATATTACCAAAAGAAAAATAGCTGGCAAAGTTTTAAGCCCCAAAGCCACGACATAAATGTGCATGGGGCATGCTGTTGTCAAAGGCTCCGGAATTTTCGACCACATGGGGTTCTGTAGCGTACTCCCCTATTTAAGCACATGGAAATCCCCCCCCCCCCTTATTAAGTCACCTAAATCGTCAATCCATTGTCGGCAGTGCAACAGTATGCAGCGCCGCATCGGCAAAGCGGCCGTACGGGAGACGATAACTAGCCACGTGTGAGTGAGTGAGTGAGTGAGTGAGTGAGTGAGTGAGAACAACTTTATTATGGTCCAGTGCAGACGCTGAGGTTGCTACGCGTCACCCGGCTACTCCCACGTAGGGACCGGCTGATCTAGCCTGACGGCCCTGTCGCGGGCACACTGGACGGCCAGGATTTGGTCCTGAAGTTCTGGGCTGTGCAGAAGCGCATTCCACTCGGGTTTGTTATAAGTCGGTCCAAGCGACCCGCACTCTCAGAGCATGTGTGCTAATGTAGCGGTCTGCCCGCAAGCGGCGCAGGCGGCATCGGGGAATTTGTGAGGATAAATTGCATTTAGGTATGGTCAGTTCCTTTTTTGCTGTCTTCACTTCGGGGAAAAACAGCGCAGTTCATGCGCCATGTGACCACTTTCGTGTGAGTTCGACGAAATGGAAGCGGGTAGCACTTCCAACTGCGCATCCTGTCATTGTGTGTTTCTTTGCTCTGTGTATGTGCTATTTCGTGGCTAAAATATGTTATTATGCAATTTCCCGTAAGGCCAACAAACCGACTTGTTGAAACTGAAGCGGTTTTCTCTATCGGACAAGTTCAAAGTCTTACAGCGTCGGTACAGCGGCAAAAGGCCAGTAATACATAGTCGCACCTATGTGGACAGCTTTGTCTCTTCTTGCGCTATAAGGGCGTCACTCCAAACAAAAACTACAGACTTATTTTGAACATAAATCGATTTCCTCACCTGCCATTCAATATCTAGCGTGCACAGTGGTGTTATATCTACCAGTATATGTTAGGCCTATTGAACATTCAGTGAAGTAATCCATTTTCTAGGGTCCCTTGAATTTAACCTAATTGAGAGTTCACTAAAGACGGACGGACAGAAGAGGCTGACAAGGACAGCGCTTGCAAGCGCTGTCCTTGTCAGCTTCTTCTGTCCGTTCGTCTTTAGTGCGCTTCAACAAAATTTTCAATTATGAACGTAATGCAACTAGCCCAACTTGCCACCTTGCTGTTTAGCCTTGCTTAGAGTTATTTTGTTGAGCATACACGTCAAGCTTATCCAGTAATTAAAAAAAAGGCATGTTTGATTTCTTCATCACGAGAATTGGTAAAATACGAAATTAAAACATGCCCATATAGCCATGATAGTAATTTCATCAAGAAAGAAAATGCAGATAGAAAGGAAGCCCCATATAGAAGCCGTAATTGAATGTGGATGTTAGTTGTTATAATTTATGTGCAGCTGAACTGTGATGAACCTACGCAGCAAACATTTTCTGGTGATGGTTCTTTCTCTTTGCTTTCGTTGTCACGCCGAGGCTGTTAGTAATTTCAAATCACTCGTGAGTGTAGCCAGTGCATTCTAAGAAGGAAAATTATATTTACACCTTCTCATTGGACTACGCAAACATGCTTAAATAATATTATTAGATAATTTCTACAAAAACACAACTGAGATGTTTATCAGCATGCCGTTCCAATGAAGTAACGCTTTATACAAAGCATAAGTTTTGCAGAACAAGCATTCTAATGCGCTCCTAAAATATTGATACATTGCTGAAAGACAAATAAGTCGAACCAAAAACTACAGGACAAGCGCTGTCCTGTGATTTCTGGTTCTTTTGATCTTTTCGCGCTGCAGTAACCATGCAAGTCTTCCATCTAGCTCAACTTTCCATTCAAACGCGCCTCTAGCTAACAATCGCCTGATAGGCCTACAGCATTATAATTGCCTGATTCATAAGTTTGCTTGAATGAGCGAAACGGGATACAAAGCTCCCCACGGATCTTGATTTCTCTAAGAAAGGTAGCTGATGTACGGAGTCGCTACTATCATCAAATCTCTCCGAAATGTGTTTTCCGCAACACCACTTTTTACGGCCAATTCTGTTATGAGGGCAAAACAAGGGCCGTTTTGGGCGCCATAGTTGCGCGCCGCTTACGCCACCGCCAGTGTCCGTAATCGATGTCGCTCGAGATAAATAAAACGAAAAATCAAGGGACTCTAAAGCTTCGCCTTTAGAAGTTGAACGCGATAGAGATATCCTGTTCCTAGTGCGTACGTCAAACACTTCGCGCATGAAACCTTTTCGAACTTGCCATGCACCCATTACGTGACCTTCAGAGAAGAGGAGCAGTAGCGTGTGTGCCTTTTGTAGTGGGTGACCAGCTTTAAACCACGAAGCCATTGTAATAATCACATATTCTACGCCTTTTGGTAATGGGCTCTCGTACCACGCATTACTACTGCTATATTTCATTTATTGTGAACCATGTATGCAGCACGTGTATGCTTGTTAAGCATTAAAATAAGTTTCACTAGATTTTCAAGCTGAGCAGTTGTCACTGTATTCACCCACATACGCATGGCCGTGCAGTAGAACATCCTCTTGCTATGTAAACGCCCCACGTTCAATCCCCCTCGGCCCCAAAAGACCTCGGTTTATTCGCCGCTCAAACGCACGATTATTTTTTTCATTGCATCGTTCTCGACTTTTCCGTCACGCATAAGATGATGATTGTTCACTCACAACCACCGACGCCGACACAGAAATTTCTGCGAAACGAGCTCTTTAACGCCGTCACGTTAATAAAAAAAAGTAGAATGGAATGGCTTCGCAGCTGTGTCCTCTCCATGGCAGTTCAGTTTTGTACCACACTGCCTCACCGGTACTCGAAATTTTTTTGCCAGAAGACCCTACATACAAGCTTTATGATGGGAAGTAACCACGTTAGCGTGTGTATTACAGTAAATAACAACCAGGCATAACGCAGTGTAAATTGAGTAACGAATAGGATGTTGAATGCATCCACCAAATAACTTAGCCAAAATTTTTCACCGTCATCATCTGTCTTATCAACAGAGTGGCCATGCCTTGCAAATGCGCAGCGTTTACCCTTTTTCTCCAATTAATGACAAACAATGACGAATTAGATGCTTCACAATTTCACAGAAATTATCATTTTTGGCTTAGTTAGTACCTTGCAAGTGTACTTGTATAAGTAGCCCCAAGAGAGTTTACAACTGGTCCTAGAAATGTTACTTTTCCAGCTTTCGCTGCGTCCGTGCTCCACTTTCTGCAAAAACCTGGCGTTTCTTTCATTTTTCTCGCGGCCCTTGAGTGAAGCAAGCCGATAGAAACATTCTGACGCACTCTTTTTCACTCTTGACGACCTATGGCCGCGCAAGGAAAGCCAAATGCTGGACTCGCAATATGAACTCAGCAAAGAGACATTTACTGATAAAAACGAAGGTAATTTTTTGACCAAGGTCACCATCTGGAGCACTTTTCTTAACGCTGTGGGAACACGAATCACGCAGATAGAATGAAGAAATCACGAGCGCGTCCTTCCATTTCAAACAGAGTGGGCCATGACAGAAGGACAGTCGTCGTGGGGTCCGACCTTTCCCGCCACATACTGTCGCAAAAACCTTTCACCAACCTCTCTTTTGCCTCTTCTATTTTGTCTCTCGTGGCGTCACCTCACTCCCGATGGCCGCTTCTATCCTATCATTCCCCCGCGCCTATTCCATCGTTGTCTTCTTCTCGCTTTTCTAACTTCTATTCTAGAAACCCCGTCGCGAGCTCTGTCTTCTCGTGTTTCAGTGTTTTCTTTCGTGCCACGTCCTTTTATCTATGCAGCCGCACTCCATTTTGTGTGACCTGTTTCTTTCGTGCCCCCATGATCCACTCCGTTACACTCTGGGTGTAATCGGGTCCCTTTGCTTTTACGGCGGAAGAAAGACAGCTGGCCGTGATGTAGGAGAAGCCGGATAGTATTTCACCACCTGAGGGGCCAGGACCCTTCACCGTCTTGAAATGGCTGGTGCCTGTTTTTTTTATTTTTTGTTTTTTTACACTTCACTCGCCCTTATATTCCCGTTTTACCGATTTTAAATGTTTCTTTTTTTCTGTTGTTCTTTCTTTGTTTATTTCATTGCTTTTTCCTTCTTCTTTCTTTCTTTCTTTTTTTTTTCTTTTTTACCTTTAACCAGTTTTGGAAAAAGGCTATGGAGTTCGTCATCGAGATTGCCTGCTAGGCTTCACTCTGAGTGAGACTTCGCAGTTTCAGATTTCTCAACTTTCTGGGCGCAGGATAATGTTGACACGGACACTATGAGCAAATAGCGAGATCATTTGTATCTACCTTTACCGTTCATTGCTTTGCTTGTTTAGTGATCTTTGTAGCTTTAAAATCTTGTGAATAAGCCCGATTGTATTGTTCAGAAACATTTTGGACATGGTAGCGATATCGGTGATAGGACCAATGCATAGGACGAGGGGAAAGAAAGGGAGGGAAGTTGACGAGGCATGCATCTGTTCACTACCCTGCACGGGAACAAAGGGACAATTGGATATAAAGAATCAAAGAGAGCATCAGTATTAGGGTGAAACCATTGACCATACCATGCTTAAAAGTTTAGAAGGTGAAATTCTCCGAAATCCATGGCATCTGTATTGGAAATGAACTTTGCTAAGGCATTGCGCTGTGTGTGTGTGCATCTCTCCTTTGTGTGTGTCCTGTCGTGGTGCGTAATACCAGTGAAAATGATGTATTGGAAGCACAATAATTAGCGTGAAAAAATGCCAAGTAGCACATCTTCCAAACGCGACATATATGCACCATGTTTGTCCTAAACTATCATACAGTGAGTAATTGATGAAGTTGCGCCTCTGTTTCGCCCTGTGTGCTACAAGCGGCCCTATCGTCACTTACGTACGAGTGGAACTGCAGAATGACAATGCAGGATGTGATTGCACCAGTTACAAGCCCTTGTCAAAGTGGAGACCAACGAACAAACAGAAGAAACAGTCAATGCAGTTATTGTTTCTGTAGTTGAGCAGTAATGGTGCAGAAGTGCATCAACTGTTCCAAAAATGACGTGTTAGGGCCGTGGATACTTCAAGGATGATGCAACATCAAGACCTTCTTTTAATAATGTAAGAAAATTTCAGACACCTAATACACCACAAGAAAAACGTTCGGGGAAAGCGGAGTGATTATAAATGAAAAGAAGAGAAAAGTGAGCCCCGTAACTGTCTCTAAGGGGGAGGACACGTAGGGGACGCTCTTTGTGTTTCCGCATTCTTCTTGTGGTGTTTTGGGAGTCTGAAAATTTTTCTCACTATGGTGAACCAACTAGTCCAGCAAAAAGTAGTCCAGCTTCTAAGTTTCGTTCTTTTGACTCGTTCATATATGTAAACACTCATCATGTGTGTCATTTTGCTCTGCAACCACCTTTATTAAGATAACAATTGATCTACCTGACTTAATGAAGATAACACCTCGAGCAGTTTGCGTTAGGAAATTTTATACTTCAGGAGGTTTGCTCTAAAGTTGTGCAGAAAATCGCTGAGTACTGAGCAGAAGTCGCAGAGCATTCCCGTTACATTGATTTGAAATCTTCGGGCAACTACCATTAGTGTCCGCGAAGAGCGGACACCATCGATGAAACTAGTATTTACAAATACGCCGTCAAAGTTAAGTTTCGATGATGCAGAAGCGAAAATTTGGAAAATAAAAATTTGTAAACATATTTTTTTCGTGCTACTTCGACAAAATGAGCCAGGTTCTTGAAAAACGGGTTCTTCTTTCGTAAAAAATGCATGAAGGGAATCTCGCTTCAATAGAAAGCCTTCCATCGAAGAAAAAACGGAGGATGTTCCCTAGATAAGTAGACAGGAAAATACGAATACGACGCGAAATATTCGGGGGAGAAAGAGAGCGTGGGAAAGAAAAACATCGGGTTCGCGTAGGACATTCGGGAGCTGTGTTTTACTGCGCCGTGGTCGGAATATGCGTCTGTCACACCTCGAGATCCGCTGTACTTGAGTCACGAACATAAAAAGCTGCAGCTTCTCGCGTATGCATGCATGCATGAGCATGGTATTTATGGAAACGTCGAGAGGCTGAATAAGCGTGAGCGGGGACTTGACGTTGAAACAAGGGCACTCTTTTCAAGACATCCTTTGCCCATTACGCTGGAAATATGAGACAGGAAAAAGAAGGCTCTCTTCGGGTTCTATAGACAAATTGAAAGAGGATTGACATCTAGCCGTGCTTCATATGTCGGTTTGAGCGTATACTGGTGGGTGGGTAAAGAAAACACGAGGTCGAACATTTTCATAGTGTCAGTTTTCAGCCACCTGTTGAATGAAGCATGCACTGGGAGCCTTATGCAGCTAGTACGAAAAAAAAAAGAAAGATGACTTTAAGGGTGAATGTTCGGAAGCTTGCTTCAAAAATTCCTAAATCTAAAGGAGACCATTTCATTCTTCATACAAAACGAAAAATGTAACATGTCCATGGAGAGAAAGATAATGAGTGCAGCGAAGCATCTGTCCATCCGTCCATCAGTTTGTCTGTCTGTCTGTCTGTCTGTCTGTCTGTCTGTCTGTCTGTCTGTCTGTCTGTCTGTCTGTCTGTCTGTCTGTCTGTCTGTCCATTCACCAATTAAACGATATTGGCAACTAAACGAAAACCTCTAACGTGATCCAGTGATATTATTTTCGAGGACATATACAAACAGCACCATCTTTCAGTATTTCATACACTAGATGTGGCTACATATACTACTACTGCAAAGAAGGGAGCGATCCACACCTCAAGAAGCTTCGCCCCTAAAAGAACTAACTTTTAGCTCCACAAACGTAACGATTTCATTTGTGGGGTTTAACGTCCCAAAACCACCATATGATTACGATAGACGCCGTAGTGGAGGGTCCGGAAATTTCGACCACCTGGTGTTCTTTAACATGCACCCACATCTGAACACATGGGACTACAACATTTCCGCCTCCATTGGAAATGCAGCCACCACAGCCGGGATTTGATCCCGCGACCTGCGGGTCAGCAGCCGAGTACCTTAGCCACTAGACCACCGTGGCGGGGTAGCTCCGCGAACGTAGGAGGTGCACCATGCAAGATGAGAAATCTCAGCCTTGGTCTCACGCATAGTTAGCGCGTAAATCCGTGAAGAAGCACATCCTCGATCAGAATACGGTAACATAGGATGCAAGCAAAGTCGACAGACTGTTAAAACTTCACGATATAATGTCCTTACGTTTCCACTATGCCTCATTGTAACAGTGGGGTAAGCGGAAAATGAAACAGGAAGGAAATCGGACCATCGAATATAACGATGCTGTCAAATTTTTCGCGGTGTTGCACTATTATTCCTATGATGCCGTTACTTGCGAAATAGACGAGGTAACGCCAGTCTTGATTGGATGTTGAATGGTAATGGAGATTTTTTTTTTACTTTATGCAGGTTACGGTAACTAGAGTGAACTCTCATATATACGAACGTCAGTTTAATGAATATTTAAAAATAACGAGTCTTTTTTCGGGTAAACAGACTTCTGAACAAATAATACAGTGGAAACCAATTAGAATGCTACTGTTTTAGCAATATATTTGTTTTAACAATGAGAAGTTGCTGCACCTTCAACTTTCGTATGTTTTCTATGTGAAATAACCGGCTTACAGCAGTGCCTTCATATTTATTTACCGGTTAAAACAACGAATTCTGGCTGTTTGGTGTCTGTGTAGAAAGGTAATGGAATGCGATATTCTTCAAGAAATTCAAGCTGCTGAACCCCCGCAAATAGCACCCCCGCAAATAGCACCCCCCTCCCCCCCCACTGCTTTAGATTTGCAGCATGTAATATTGCAAGGCGGTGTGGCGTTGCGGCAAAGCTGACTTATGAAATTTGCTACAGTGGGGGAACGTCAGTGGCTTCGTTTAATACATTTTTGGGCCAACAGTCTGAGTAAAAAAAATTTAGATTTGAAAAGTTTCGCAACATTAGACGTCATCATACAATGGCTCTTTGTGACTTGAGGCCAACCCGTTAAAGTGTCGAAATTTCCAAGCATGTACGAAAAATTGGCTGCTTTGCTATCTTTATCAGTGACGCCTGTTGGCATATCTCGTGCGATATTATAGTTTTCTAACAACAGCTTGTCATCTACCTTAATAGCTTTTTTTCGTGCAAACTGTTTAAAGCAATTATAGGTTATAACAACAAAACGTTAGTAGCAATTGACCATGATTGTAACTGAATTCGGCTTTATTGCCGTTGAACGAACTTTATCTGCGGACGCGGGGTCATATTTTAGACAAATCAATAAAGTTTCGCGCTCTGGAGCCCTGGCACAGCAGGTGCGTCCTATACTCAGATCACCCATTCATCGACGGTGGTGCACCATTCAATGTTATTGAAATGTCGTAAGACTTTTTGGAGAGCAGTGTCTTTTCTTGCACTTTTGGGCGCGAATCCAGGTGGCCATTAGAGGACGCTTTTGAAAATAAATTGCATTTCTTTTAAATCTTAGCGCCAACAAGCAGAGACAAAAGGAAGAGACGTAGACAACGTGAGCGCTATTGCATTTCTTCACACATTTGAGTTGGTTCCTGCTCTGGCCCATGCTGTTCCAGAATCGTTGATTACACAAACTTGGCCCACTTTTCGAAGAAGAGAGGGTTATCCGTCTTCGTCATTCTTCATGAGAGCTATTAAATGACGTGACATGCGTCGCGTATATAGTGTGGTTCTCTTCTGGTGAATCCCGTCACATCCGAATCATATCGAACACATAATTGACGAGTATACTCGACCTTGGCCCGCTTTTCAATGTAGGGAGTGTTATCCGTCTTCGTCATTCTTCCCGAGACTTCTAAACGACGCGACACGTGCCGCGTGCATATTGTGATCTACTTCCAGGGGATCCCGTCATATTCGTTGAAACGATGAAGATTGAACGCAAATAACAACGCTTGAGCTCCCGTGATATCAGTATATGTACATACATAAATGCTTAAACACGAAGGTAATTCGGGAATAGGCATTTTTTACCGCAAAAAAGAGAATATATTTGCATAAAGTTTATTTCATGCTTGTGCGCAGTCACCTCAATCCTAAAATTAAACAGCACAACGTAAGCGGTGTGAACCAATGACAAAACTCTAACAAGAAAACATAATACAGCGAAAGCTGCTATAAGATCAGAACAAAGGTCAAGTGCGGCGCCGTAGTTGTCCGCCACCACCGCCGTTGTCCGTAACCAATATAGCAAGAAATAAAAAAAAAGTTAGTGAATAAAAACAAGAACACAATGCGTTTCAAAACCCGGGTCCGCTACGCGCAAGCTCAGTATTCTACCACTGAGCTACGTCGGTACTTGAATATAATTTCAAAACTGCCCTTAGGCAGGCTTCATGTCGGGAAAGTAATCGCTATATTATGAGTAATAAAGCGTTTTCGAGCATCAAAGGAACAAATAGGCGTCATAAAATGCGAATTCCATTAAAAGTGGGTCGTCCAATTATCCAACCCAATAAGAAACAATTTCTTGTTCACCTATTACCTGTCGCGCAAGCGCACTTCAGGAATAATTCTTCATCATCGTCAGTCACTGCATAAATATATTGCACAATTCCTAGTAAGTGTGTAGCGGATGCCACTCTTCTTCGAAGAAGGATAAAGATAGCCGAGTGAATGCTAGCCTACTAGACAAAAATTATGAATATTCGTGGCGTAGTGGGTACTCAGCAAGTCTGCCTGGAACAGTTACTGAAAGTGTGTCAAGGAAAGGCTCTAAGAGGCCGCTCTTCTAGCTTTCGCTGTGAGAGTGCTGGGCATTCCGCACAGGCCTGGCTTTTTTTTAGGTTAAAACCTTAGATGTCTCAGCATTTGATGCGAGAATTGAATATCGGCGGCAGCGACCTGGCCATGAGTAACACAAAAACTGGTCATCACGTGATGACGTCAAAATATAACATCATGACGTCACGAATAGCTAAAATGTATGACGTCCCGTGATGATGTCATAACATAACTTTGTGTTAACGGGTACTCAACCAGGGGAGAAATGCTTGGTGTAGAAGCGTGGACTACCAATCAGATGACAACAACTTCAGGGATTAGCACCCCAGCTCTAGTCGGTGAGTGGGTCCAGAGGGGTAGCGCCCATTCACTAATCTATAACGTCCGCGTATCCACCGATGATTTCAGCCGCGTGTGAATACTCCGATAGCTGCAGAAATCTTTCGGAGAGGGGAAGGGGAGATCCAGTACATCGACTGAGGAGAAAAAGAAGGAGATGTTGGTTTCGGGTCGTCTTAAGCGATGCTCAAGTGACCGCGTCAGATTCTTACTCAGACGGGACACTTTTCGCGAGAGGCGTATACGGTGTCACAGCTAAGGCCGGTTATGCTCTAGTTTCTTTATATTTAGTATAATTCATAAGCAGTGTTGTAATTACTACGGAACAATAGCGTACGTCACGATAGAGAACGAAATTGCCCCCACCTCCCCGAAGAAAATCGGCACAAAATGTGAATGCGTTTCTTGCGCTGACAGTACACAGCGTAGTAATTATAAGAGAGTAAATTACTGACTAGATGAGGATGTGTACCGTAACCATTAATTTACACAGCCATCAGCCAGCGAACAGTCGAAAATGAGGCACGCGCTTTACTCAATTTATATATACATATGAGCTGGTGGATAAGAGAGTAGGGCGTAGGGAGGAAAGAGCAAATGGCGAGCGAAGCAGTGGCGAAGTACCAGACCTACTTTCTCTTACACTCTCTCCACAAACACGGGAGCTCCGCCGAGCTCCCGCGATGCCAGCGCCTTCACACGCCAGAGAGCGCTTCTCCTCTCCACTTACTTCATTAAAATGGAGGAAGCGAACCCGAAAATCGACTGGTAAATACTTAGAAAACAGCAGGTGGCCAAACCAAAAAGAATTATCGGTTAAGAAGAAGGTAAAGGAAGCTGAGACCGATATGTGGAGAATTGGCATGATTAAGAAGTCCGCACTAGAGACCTATCGAACTTTTAGGCAGGAAATTACCAAAAAAAGGATCTATGATAATACTTGGGGTAGTTCTCTACTGTTTGAGGCCAGGACGGGAGTATTGCGAACCAAGACATATCGGGCCCAATACGAAGGGGTAGACCAACACCACCTAGACTATTCACAATAGTCTAGGTGGTGTTGGGTAGACACGGGATGCAGTGCGTGTGGAGAGGAAGAAGAAACTGCCGAACATTTGATAATGTTCTGTAAAGGACTTCATCCTATATTTCAGGATGATGGCGCAGAGTTTTTCAAAGCACTGGGGTTTAGGGACAGGGAGGGCAAAATAGACTTTAAGCGGGTAGAAATAACTAGAAGAAGGTTATCTGATTGGTGGCTAAAGTCAAGGCACGAGTGAAAATTAGAACCTTCACTGCAAAGTAGAAATCATCAATCTCACTATTTAAAGGAAAAAAACAAATCTAGTTTTCGGTTCATTAAGTATTACGGCTTAGTGGCGCTAGCCACCGCCTGATCTAAATGGTACAGCCATGTCCATCCATCCATCCATCCACTCACATCTACTCCACTCGCACCACCTGCTCCGGTCAGTAGGGGCGAGGATAAGCGCACGCCCCTGTAGCTGTTGCTATGGGAGAGGGAGTGAGAGCGGAGAGATAACACCTCCTGGGGCGCGGGCACCGACAGACACTTGACATGCCCCGACTAAAAAAAATGAATCCGCATTTAAAACATGACCGAACACCCTGTTGCTCTCATAACCCTACAGACAATACAAGTGCCTTATTCTAGCATACTCCGCAGCAGGCGCGACACAAAGAAGGAATGAAAAGAGGCGTGCATTGCGTTCCTTCTTCGTGCCCGTCTTCTGCACTGTTTTCAAAAAGATTTATTTTTACGAACTCTCCAAGCATTTTTATGCTTGTTAGAGATATTTCATAGAATTCCTAGTTTTTTTTATGTTCTGTATTCTTAGTTCATTTTAACACCTTAAAAAATTAGAACAGGCACACACAGAAAAAAAATAGTTGTACAGATAACCCGTTTCTTTTGTAAATAGGGAGATGAACGAAGAAAACACGCGCATATTCTCTGAATGGCTTAAAGATCGCACTTTCGTGTGGTCGGTTATCACTCTTTTGTGCAATACTTTTTTACCTGATTGCATTCTTTCAAAAGGCAGGGCTAAAACCCACACTTTCACAATGAATTCTCAGCTGGTTGTACAGGTACGGGCGCGAGCCCTACTCAGTACCGCAGCCGCTATGGAGGATAACGTGGCCTTCGTAGACGCAGCGCAGTACGGCTAGACGGACCACTTTGTCTCAGTGGTTACAACACTCAAAGGCGAACACTTGTCGTCTATGACTTTATTAAATTCAAGCGCTGATCGCGCCGAGCAGGTCGCTGTGGCACTAGCTCTCACTGCCACCGATCGCACCGTCATATACACCGCACGTCATATACAGCCGCACGGGCCTTCATGACGGGCTCAGTTTGTCGGCAAGCCGCGCGCGTTCTCTCTGCTGCCAATTGGTCAGGCAAAAAACACATAATCTGGTTCCCGGCACACGTTGGCCGACACGTACACGGAACCATCCTTAATACCAACGAGTTGGCTCACTCCCGGGCGCGAGGTCTCAGATTCTACGCCGGGGAGAACCTCTCGAAGGCTGAGGACGTCACTTGTTTCTTCAGAGACCCGTTGCTAACTTTTAATGAAATTTGAAAACACTACCAGTTGGAGCGGCGGAAATACCCACTCCCGCACCCACACTTAACAAGACCTCAGTCCATAACTCTTCGACTCTTACAGACGGAGGCGTATACATCGCCTTTAACTTGCTCTAAATACATAGATGGCATAGATCGGGGTGCCCGCGCTTTGGTCATCCCAAATGTACTCTCCAACACATGCTGTGGCAATGCCCTGCTTTGCGCGAGAGCAGTGAGTCTCCCTCTACGGAGGCGGACTGGAACTGTCTCCTCACAAGCCACGACCAAGGAGACCAGCTTAGGGCCATCCAGAGGGCCCACGACATAGCCGTGGAGTTTAACCTCCCCGTCCCGTCGTGGGAGTGGTCCACCGGTGTTGCCCAATAAGGGGGGTTGAACACCGTCTCCGGAAATTAATAAAGTTCTTTGCCTACCTGTCTGTACAGAAACCCTTTCAACGGAGCGAAAATTTCACGTGTATTGTTATGGATACTATCTTCCCATTATATCTCCACTTCGAAAAATCTGACAAGTGAGCAATGGCGAGGTGATTTATGATGGTCCTTTTGTCTATTTCCCCATCCAGGCTCACCTAGAAGCAACTGCCGAAGAGCCGCAACGTCATCAGCGAGCATCTGCCGCTGTCACTCCTGGCAGGTGGTGGTGCCGTGTTGCTCTGTCTAGCGTATCGCAAGATTACCCGATAGCTGCTTAGTGCGGCTACCGCAAGTTTCGCATTCAAGTGGCGTCTGTGCGCAATCCTGCCACGCTGCCTTGCAGCAACGTTGGCCCATCGCGTGCGTCATGATCGGGCGATGGCGCAGCGAGCACAAGTACCCGACAAGGGCACTGAGCAAGAAAGTGCCGCCCTGCATATCGCACGCGCAGGAAGTCGAGGCGGACGCTGCGGGATTCCATCCATCCCCACGCTTCATGCTAACGGCACTGTCTTGTCAGGTAGAGCACTCGCTCCAGTCGAGCACCATTTATAAGCGGCCCAAGATGCACAGCAGGAAGAGAAGGGTTATGCGCCATTTCCCGAGTGGCACGAAAAATATACCTAGCACATAAAAAAGCCATATAAAAATGAGCTCAATCCACAAACTTTGTTGCCTCCGTGGCAGCATCTGCAGCACATCCCTGCCAGAGAAAGCCGAGTTGCCGTTTTATACCTGCATGCATTTATATTTGAGTGGCTTAAGAGTGAATCTGTAAGTTAAAAACAAAGTTTTCATGAATAATAAAAAAACACGCTGAGGGCTGTTAAACACATGTATAGTGTGTACCCGACATGCAGTGAGTTTAGGAGCAATATGCAAACAGACGCACCAAGCTGGATTCACGCAATGTAATACGCTGGAGTACGCGTGGAAATTAAGGTCTCGACTATGAGAGCGATGTTGTTTGAATACATTTTTTTCTATATTGAACCTTGAAAAATAGCTTGTTTAAACAATGTTTTATCATTTGGGGGTCTGCGAATATTTGAAAATTTGAAGTAACAAATAGAATAGTGTTTGAAATATTGTACATGTTCCAAGTATTCGACGAGAAAACCCCAAAGATACGACGCTTCAGAAGAGCGAAGAATCATTTTTTTCCCTCTTTTTAAACAGCCCATTGCCGCAATTCACACAGTTGAAACTTTTAAGGGTCTATCAAAACTTCACTAGTAACGTGATGAAGGAGTCCTTACTTTACACTCCAATGTCTCCAAAGAGAATGTGTCCTCGAACATTATTGGTATCATTATTGTGATATTCACGATGTTCATACATGAAATAATAATTAACGTTTTGGACTTAGTATTTATTGGAAAGTGCTAGGTACCACTTAATATACCAAAGCAACTTATTTATCCTCAAGTAACAAAGTACTTTAAAGGCTTTATAGTAGTTACTGTGTCTGAGATTACGTCAGTTTCATAATTGTGGTATTTTTCTTCGGATAAATTTAAAGGCAATGTTAATTTACTAAAGTTTGTTAATATTTCTCTGAAATATTGTGATTTAAAATTTTAGTCCTCTCAATAAAACAGCTGCCTTGCAATTCTAAAAATATTTGAATAATGTTTGATTCGTATTACTATTAAATTCAGTATGACCGCTATTCTATTCGTGTTCATTTCGGTTCTAAATTTCACTATTCGCCCACCCATACGTATCAATGCAATTGACCCAAAATAAAAAAAAAATGGTTTTTGCCTTCCACTCATGTTGCTCACGCGAATCGAAGCATCATTATCACATCAGGCGAATGCTGAAGTGGCATTCGCCTGACATTCGAGTTCCTTCGATGACATTAGATGCAAACATAAACGAGCATTTCTTGTACTTTGTTTACTTCACGATACAGTAGGCCAGCATGGCCCAGGCAGGAGTGCGTTTATAAAATGAAGGATAACAGCACAGAAATACCTGATTGCACTACCAGCACTGCATGCAATACGTCTTTTTTGCTATAAAGTCATTTTTAAACAAAGAAAGAAGAGACGGAATCAATACGACACTCGCACAATAAGTTATATAACAGTCTCAGCGATTCAATATTCATCGTGACTGATCTTCAACTGCTTCCGCAAATCGTCTAATCTAATTTGGGCAAAATATTCCAATACGAACCACTGTGGAGGAAAAAGTCTCTTTGAATGCTTCTGTTCTGGCAAAAAATTGTTGAAGGGTATGTTTGTGAGTATTGGGCGTAGTTCTGACTGCAGTGGCTGTCAAATAAGAAGGTGCAGACATACTTAGCTTACGCTAGAACTGAAGTCTGCTGATTTTTGTCTGGATAGCTTGTGGTGGTATATTTTAAGCTCTCGTGAGTTGAGTTTGGGGAGCTGGTCTGTTGTATTTATTAAATATAAATCTGTTGGCTTACTTTTGTAGCACTTGTTCTGTATATCCATTTTCGCGTACGCATGTCATACCACAGATGAATACTTCAGTTTATGCTTGATAATCGCATTATACGCTTGAAGTTTAACATTCACCGTAGCCTTTGCGAGTTTCCTCTTTAAATAACAGTTTCCGAAAAGCAAGAGGGCAGATTGACGAAATGTGCGCCCGCCACGTGATGTGATTTCATATGGTGATCCACAAATACTTATATCGCACAACTGATAGAATGGGTGCTGCTGTGACGTGCGCTCTGCAAAGCTCAATAATAATAATAATAATAATAATAATAATAATAATAATAATAATAATAATAATAATAATAATAATAATAATAATAATAATAATAATAATAATAATAATAATAATAATAACTTTCTGAAAAGCCAGCAGAGCTGTGGAAGTAGGTAGGCAAATGGTCTAGCAAACGTTGGGAGTCTTTCAGTCTTCTGGACTCGGACGCTATCAAAGTGCATGCCATCGCTGACTATTTTGCTACGCATTTTCATCCGTTTGTAATGCCTGAAGTTTCGCCACTCAGATACAAACATAGCACAGGGCAACTAGCCAATCTAGTGGTCTGTCGCTGGGTGAAAATCTGACCTGCTTATGACTTAGGTGCTTCAAACTATCCTGTCCCAAATGGCATACCCTCCACAATACTAAATGCTTATGGTAGTATACTTGCCCCTCTACTCACCACAATATTTAATTACTGTCTGAATGCTTCCACGATTCCTAGCACGTGGAAAAGTGTTTTTTTTCAATATTTTAGTCGGTCTGCAAAACTGATGTTCCTAATTATTGCCTGATTTTCTACTGCGTACCACATTGAAGAGTTTGATTTGGTTTTTCACAGCATACTGTATGTTAGCGAGAAGAATTTATTGATTTCTAATCTACATAGGTTTATTCTTGGCCACTCTGCTACCACCAATCTTGCTAGTTTCATGACGCAAATCGGCCTACCTATCTCTCAGACAGGACAGTGTGACGTAGTTTACTGTGACCTGAGCAAGGCTTTTGACGTAGTCAGCCGCTCACTGTTTTTGGTTAAGCTTGCAAACTTTGATGTTGACTCGTCTGTTGTGAATCTTTTGCATAGTTATCTGCCTAGTAGATCATGTTACCTCACCGTAAATGGCACAATATTTTCCTTGCACAAAGTTTCTAGTGGGGCCCCTCAGGGGTCAGTATTAGGCCCACTCTTATATTCAATTTACGTTAACGACATTTCTTTTGCAATTCGTTATTTTTCTTTCCTCCTGTGTGCCGAAGAGATAAGGATATTTAAGGAAATTTATTTAGTTAATGACTGTCGCTTGCTTCAGTCAGGTTTGTGTTCTTTTTTCGAATGGCGTGACAAATATAACCTTTCCCTGAATGCCTCAAAGAACAAGTACATGGGTATATCTCGTGAAACAGCCATGTTGTCATTTCCATACTTTGTGAATACCATGTCGTTATGTAAGCTTTAAGATTTCAGGGATCTTTGTGTTCCTTTTGATAACATGCTTAAATTTTCTGCTGACACTAAACGTACTGGCACGCGAGACCTTTGTTCTCTCGATGTGCTTGCAGAATCTCCCGAGAATTCAGTTCTCCTACAGCCTTCCACAAAGTGTACACCACATTATGTCTTCTCCAACTTGAATGTGCATCTGCGATGTGGAATGACATTGTTAAAACTGAAAGTGCGTCCATTGAGCGCGTCCAGAAAAGTTCATAAGCATATACAATCATCGTTTCGTGGAAATGACTCTGGATAATGTTGCAAGACTGCCAGGTTATTATCATCGCCACAACTTCACTTCCGACGAAATCGCGTTCACCTGTTATTTCTTTAGAAACTAGTTCACGGTATGATATTCTCCCTATGTCAGTTGTGTAAATCTTCGGATTCCACGTAAGTTAATTAGAGAGAATCGACCATTTCATCTACATGCTAACTTCTTGCAACACTCTACTGTTCACAGAATACAAAGTATCTATAATGTTAACTTTTACGATCTTGGTCTTTTTCCCAGTCCACTGTCATTGTTCTTGTCTCAGCTTTGCACTGTTTTGAGATAGTTTTTTTCCCAATGTACAGATTCTTGCCCATTCCGTTTTTCAGGACCATCCACATGGTTGTGTATATTCTCCTTCATTTTTCACTGCCAATTTATTGTTCTCGTCTTGTCTTTTTATTCTTCCAATTTGCACTGATTTCTTTCTTTCAGTGCGTTTTCACTCTTTCTATTTGATTTTATTGAAGAGTGCCTGTATTGTATTCTTCATTTGTATTGTTTTAGTTTAACGTGAGTCTGGACGACACCTCATGATTGTTCCAAGCCACGTCAAATAGATGATCAATCGACTTATTATTGCTTAGTATTGTCCAGTTAAATTATAGTTTCGTTTCCATAAAAAAGAGCTCACAAAATCACAGCCCAAATTTCTGTACCTTATCGCCGAATAACATCAGTTCTCTAGTCAATAACCCAATCATTCGTTCACTTATTCATATAACCAGTCAGTTTATTTTTCCAGTGTTGTCCTTAAAATCCGCAGCTACATGAAAGCTAGAGCCCTGACACACGCACAAGAGCATATCGTCACATTCAATTAAAAGATGCTCTGTCGTTCAGTTGCCTTCCTCACGCACGTGCAGTAAAGCCATTTTTTAATATTTACAAAACATCAATTTCTAACTGCATGTTGTTAGAACACCTGGCCTCGCTTGAAGCAACAATCATCTGCCTTTTGATTCAATATTAGTAAAATGTATTCTTTCTTATTTCGTCTTTACGCTGTCAATGACTACTCAAAGTCCGTTTTTATTTTATCACTGATATCGAAAACATCGTTTCCATGCTAATAACGTCTCGCTTGAAACTCTTCCTTAACAGCCTGCTTACACTACCAGCCGTATATTTTTTGTGATCAGTCCCCTAGTTTGTTTGTTTTTCAACTGTAAGAGAACTTTCTTCCCACGTGAATACCGAAACACTTTCTCTTCCCGTCTGTTCTCTTTCATGTACTTTGGCATCTTCTCTAATCATGTTTGCAATAAAAGAAGTGAGCATCTTTTTTGCTTGGCGAATCGGTAGTAGTCAATGCTTAGAAATTTCTGTAGCACGTAGAAAAGACGAGAATACACGAAAAGGAAGAACAAACGAGCGCTTACTCACAAATGATCTATTTCTGAAAAGTTCTAAATATGTAAGCACAAATAATCATCACAAATGAAACGAAATACAAACAGGATAATTCTTAATCAGTGAGCGCCATTGAAGGTTAATTGGTGATCTTTTTTATGCACCTACTTGTACAGAACACTCTTTTCAGGTCATTTGTTAGTATCACAATACGAGCACAAAAAAATGTGTTTATCACAGAATCCAGGATTATGAGGACATGATTTGCATTGATTGGACAAATGAAAAAAAAAGTTTCTTTTTTGTGAGAACTTTCATGATCTTTCAGGCGTGTGTTGATGCAGCGACCTGTTTTTCCAACATCCATGTTTCCCTAAGTTAGTGTTATGTAAGAGATGGTGGCGATGCCATGGGTGGACACTCAGCACACAGGGCCCGTGCACCCTTCTCTCCAGACATGTTATTTTGCCATGGCGTGCGGAGCAAAGTTGACAATTTAGAAAAGGTGCCCCCCCCCCCCCTTGCAAAATATTTCTGCTGACGCCTTTGCCCATAAAGAACCCCTTCTCTGCACTCTACGAACTTCGAGTCTCCTTTCACACCATAGCTCTATTGTCTGTCTCTCTTGTGGTAAAATTTTTCGCGACGTCCTCGAAGATCTGTTGCATCTTTGTAGGAGTGCACAAAGCAACGTCAGTGTCGTACCTGCTGCCAACAGTCTTCAATGCATGAGAAAAGTGATCAACGTAAGGCAAAACTGCAGAGTAATTTTTAGCCCTGTTCAGGCTGTTCCTTCAAGAGGATGATTGCGCACCCTTTAAAACTCGTATAACTATATCCATTATGGGGATAGCCAGTTCTGGGAAGCCTAGTGAAGTTAACCTAAGTACTTTATTGGAAAAGGTTTCTTTTAATAAATGGCAGCACGATTCCACTTTAGCGCCTTTAAGACGCGACAGCCCCGACTATTAGTGGATTAAAATTTTTCTGATCTAGGGCTGCGCATCCAGCACATTTGGTTAAAGGAAATTTGCAATGATAGATCTAAAAACTGTCCATGTTTAGTTTTGCTATTTCATGGGTGAACTTGATACCTAGGTTACATTAACGAATCTGTTTCAGTACAATCACTGCTTAGGACCCATTATCAGCTTCACCAAATATAACCCCAATATTTCTTAACAACATAGAAGATTTTTTATCTTAACCGTGTACGGCACAATGAATTTTCTTCTGTCGTGCTAAAAAATTATCACAGATTAAAGGAGCTACCTGAAAAGCTATACATTTACCAGCTTGTTGCACATGCTTTTCACTTGCACCCGACAAAAGTAGAATTCAGATAAAAGAGCAGTCTTTCCAAGGTAGATTACACTGAAATGCTGCATTCGTTTCTAAACTAGTATTCAGCCAATATGCATCGTTACTTGTTTTGAGAATGCTTTGTGATAATTATTTGAGTTCATACGTCTTGCTCTTTTCAAAAAATAAATCAATTGCCAGTAAGCGCTTGCTTGTAATTTCTTCCTCTGTGTTCCCATTTTTTGTGTACCATGCAAAAACTATCTAATTTACAAATCGGCGAAGTCGCTAAGGACTTCAGCACCAACGAATGTCTACATGACGCACAGTGAATTGAGGCCGCGCTTTATTCTTACATTTTGCTTTACTTAGTCTTGAGGCAAAACGTAGGGTACAAAAATAATGTAAGATAAACTAGAACAGTTTTGACCATGACGTATAGGGTATTTTTCAAACCATGGTTGGAAACTTTTTTGATAACTCGTGGTTTAAAGTATGACATAAAAAAATAACCATCACCGTGCACCAATTTTTATTTGAAATATTGGCGTTAAGGTACATTGACACCATAATCGAAAAAGCTAATTCACGTTAGCCGGCTTACGCGTCCACTGGTCAGACTTGACTCAGACTCAGGTCTAGCCATAAGTCTGAGTTTGTGTGAATAAAAGAAAACTTTTGATGAGTCTGGGTCCGAGTGTCCTGAGCACAAAATGTATTTGTTGAGGAAGCATCAGAGGGCTCCACTATTCTTTACGGGTTATTCTTACTACGGCTTACTTCACAAACATGTAACAACTTTTACGCAAAACTCGAGAAATTTTTAACAATTTCTTTCCCATTGTTTCATGTGATCGAAGCGTTGCTATTTGAGCTCAGTGGTTGCAAACGCTCGTAATATTTTATCTGTTTTCCATTTATAAGGGCCCAATGCCCTATCACGTTACATTAAAAGCCACTATATGTTCGTAATAGGAAACCTGTTGACATGAAACATTTCGCGTTAATGGCTGGCACTGTGAGCTATACGACACATTTCGTTCATTAGTTGAGAAACTGAGTGGATGTAATCTGCGTTGCTGTTATTCCAGAAATATAAAAACACCATCTGAAGGCTAATTCATATTGTCTGATTTGTATCTTCGTTTCACTAATTCATGGGCCAATAAATGTTTCATCGCGTTCACAGATGCTTTATTATATAATTTAGCTTTCGTATTAATTAATTAATTAAATAATTAATTAATTGATTGATTGATTGATTGATTGATTGATTGATATGTAGGGTTCAACGTCCCAAAACCACCATATGATTATGAGAGACACCGTAGTGGAGGGCTCCGGAAATTTTGACCACCTGTGGTGCTTTAACGTGCACCCATATCTGAGCACAGCTTTCGTAATGACTCTCTGTTGTAACTTTCTATAGCTTAAACTAAATTTTACAGTTTTAAGGAGCTGAAATTTGGGGCTGCACAGAGCGTAGTCAATTCGCGCTACCTCTGAAAGCACTAGCAATTTTTTCGCGTCAACAAGTTAGCAGACTTGACTTTTCGCACAAAAATTTAAAAAAAAGAGGAGCATGAGTCGATGAAGCGGGCGGTTAAATTTCGAGCCACGAAATTACCTTCGAAAAAAGTGTTGCTATTTTACGTTTACGCAAAGTGCGTCAGCTCAACGCCTTCGTTGGGAACGCTTTGTCTCTGCGCTTACTTGAACTGTGCTACGGTGTCGGGCTTATTGGCCCCGTTAAAAATGGTGCAACCCGACGCTGAGAGAACACGTTGAAAAGGAAGATGACGGGCCTTTTCGCAAGAACCCCCTTTCCACCCGACAATGTTTCGCAAAATAAAAAAGAAGACAGTAAGTGGTTATTACAAAACGTGCAATCTCCTGTGGTCCCATCGCTGCAGTAGAAACTCGGAAGCAATCGTAACTCGAGCTGTCCAAACATTTTTGGGTGCTTCGTTCAGGTCGCCCAAGAGCAACTGCCAAAAGTGCGACGCAGAGGGACAGCTGGGAGATGACGTTCTTTTTTTTTTTTTTTTGAAGTCCGAAACCAACCTTTGCGAAGATTTTCATTTTAGAGCAGACAGGAAATTATAAACTGAACCTCACTAGAAATGCAGACACCCGGGATAGCAAAATCTGCTTCATAAGCTTAGTCAGTGAAAGGAGACGGATTTCGAAAGCGCGCTAAACCATTTCAAAGTTACGCTCACTTTAAAAGAATACGACGAAGGTTGGGTACAGAAAGCCCTGTAAACGTAAGAGCTATAAGTATACTTTTAGGTTTCTCACTTCGCAGTTGTCAGTGTGTTTAATTTACGAGGTATTTTTTGCATTTTATAGTCGTCAAAGAAAAAAATCTGGAATAGGAACAGCAGCGATACGCGACCAACGACTCCTTCACTTATTGGCAGAGTGGGTGCGCAGTAAAAAACAGTCAGTATTATTTGTTCATCCTGTTAAGCACCAAAGCTTTAACTTAACATAAAAAAAGAAAATATGCACAAGTCAATAACAGTTCGCAATAAAGGTTCGTTATTTTATAAACCCTGTATTACTTGAAGGGGAGGCTATAGCCTAAAAGTAAACACAGACAGTCACGTATGGGGAAAGGTGTCTGGCTTAGAGAAGTTTCAGAGAGCTCAGTGTTTCATGATTCAAATTAAAGAAACATTTCCACAGATGACTGGAAAAGGGTGGAGGTAAGCAGTTCAATAGACAACGTGAAAGTGGCACATTCCGCACTTGTGGATTAAGCAAAGTGTTCAGATATTCTTACATGGGCCATTATTTTGCAGACTGTATACCGCAATACGCGAGAGCGTTCAGTACTCTTGTGATCGAGCGTGCGAGCAATTAGTTATTGCAGTTTCCGTGCATAGTAGACGAACATGCATGCACGCGTTGCATACGTCTCTTCCAGCCTTGCCGCAACATCGAGTGACATTCAGTAAACCCTATATTGTCTCGTTAGATATTTTTGAGAAGCGAGAATATCACAGTTAAACCGTCCCAAACCCTCAAAATTCTGAGATTTTATATGCAAGTAGCTAACTAAACATTATGCAAGTACTCTTTTTTCTCTTCATCTAAAAACGCTACTCGTGTGCATATGGTTTGTTACAAATTTTTACCATCATCCGGAGACCTAACTGAGAAAGTTGGCCACATACGCAAAGCACAAATAAACTGCTGCCTAGCCTACACTAACAGCAAAGTTGTATCTTACTATACTTGATGAAGGCATACCTGAAAAATTCAGCCCCGTGAGTTGTATCAAAAAGTGGCAAGCAAGAGTGAGCCCATCACCACGAGGTGAACTTCTTATCGATCTTTTCCAGTGTGCTTGCTAGTCGGCCAAAATCCAGTCTTGCCCTGCAGAGCCAGCAAACAAATCGATTCTTCCATCAATCCCCTGCAAGTGCTGCGTGTTCTTGCTTTTTTTGTTTTATGTTCTTTGTATTGTAATTCTGAGGAAAAACGTACTCTCTGACACCAAGCATTCTAAGCGTCGCCTTGTTTTTACATTGTATCATTATTCATGAGTAGCCTATCTTTAAGGGTCCAAACTTTTTTTTGCGCCTTTAAAATCTTATATTCGAAAGCTTGCAACACATGCAACCATTTCTCACAAAAATGAAAAAAGTATTTAGTCATATTTGCTTTTTGTTTGTGCTATCTATGAAAGATATGTATAGTTTACGACGATAGCAACAATCAGAAGTGACAACAAATGTCTGCTGTTAAACTCGTGCAATGAGGGTGGAAACGAATCGGCAGTTTTCGCAGTCATGAGCGCGACTGCATGCTTACTATCCGCATTTCGATGCTTTCAGCACTTGTTGAATCTAAATAGCTGCTTCACTAAGTGTGCATTTCCGCATTCACCTTGATATATTTATATCGCATTGCGTCTTCTCCCCTGTCCAGCGAGTACAAACGTGCTTAATCTGTTGCCCTCAGCGTCCACATTCTAGCGACCGGAAAATAAAACCGATTCATCCA
Organism: Rhipicephalus microplus; assembly: GCF_013339725.1. NCBI lineage: Eukaryota > Metazoa > Arthropoda > Arachnida > Ixodida > Ixodidae > Rhipicephalus > Rhipicephalus microplus. The sequence continues at coordinate 185,176,844 of NC_051165.1, read as the reverse complement.
CAACCAAACCATGCTGGTGCACGTAACAGTACGGCAGCACCACCTGCATTTTCAGCCTATCCACGTTCGGAATAAAGTTGTCACTCAAAAACCATCTTGCTTTGCAAGTTTAAAGTTAAGCTCACCTTGTTTAATTTTTATACATAACCGTGCGAAGGCTACCGACAATCAAGCAAAGAAATCTCAGCGACTTTCCTGATTTGATTTCCTGTCGTCGTGTTTCTATTTGCGATGAAGAAAAAACCTCAATTCTTGTTTATTAAGCAAGAAAATGTTTGTTTTTCTCAATACGGTACCCGGCCTCCGCATCTACGGGGCCACCTTAATTCGTGTTCCGAGCTTAAGAAAAGTAAAAAGTGTCTTAAGAAAAGGGTCTTAAGAAAAGTAAAAAAATATGTAGAGTAGCTAACAACCATGACACTGAAAGTATTTCTTTATTATTTACAAAAAATAAACATGGAAAGCTAGTCTGCGTTAGAGGCTGCCACCCAATCAACAAATGTTAGTATTGCAGCACACAAACAAACACTCACGGACGCCCACACATACACACAACAGGAACCATAAAATGAATAAATGAGCAAATAGAAAACATTAAAGGCCATTCTTATCGAGGCGTAAATGTTAAACTGAGGGACAGTGAGAGGAAAAGATATCAGCCTATTTGAGGGATGAATCTTGGAAATTATTGCTCTGCGAACATTTACATGATGTGCTACTTTGACACGTGTACTGTGCACATTCGTGTTGTCCGAAGAACACTATTTCATTTGGGTAGGAAAAGCGCTACAGTTTGCGGCAGCCTGCTATTGCGTTCTTTGTTTTCTGTTCATACACATTTATTTACGTCATTAAAACATTAATAAAATAATATCTACTAACAACAAATAAATATTATTACCAACAATATTGAAATATTTACCTATTATAACTTTTTATGTGACTTAGTACATTGGAGACCAAACGAGCCTTCTTATACTGAAAAGTGAGTTACAGATATTTGATCGTTTTGTCGAAGTGCATCTCTATTTCCTTTGTGCAACGAAGTCACTTGAAAGAAAGGAGGGAGGACGAATACTACAATGTTCTCTCGTAATATCTTGTCCCGTGGCACAAATATTTGAAGATTGACAACCAACTACTCTAGAACTACTTTGCTACTGAGTGGTGAAATCGTCGAATCCGAACTCGGACAAAGTTTGTTGACGATTGCATCATACTTTTTTCAGCTACTGAAATCATAGTTGGGCAGGCAGAGCTTACAACCCGATGCACCAAGCAGTAGTATCATTGAAATTGACGGGTCCCGTATGCGGTAACTTACGTAGACAAATGACTTTCTCAGATAAGTTCTACTGTTTTAAATACGTTCGGCTTGTATACGGCCTTAAAAAAGTAAACCGAGTAATTGGTGCACATTTTTTATGCAGATAGAAAGAGATATACTATAAGGAAAGGCAGGGAGATTCATTAGGGCATACCCGGTTTCCTAGCCTACACTGAAGGAGAAAATAATAAAAAAAAGAAAGAAAGAGAGGAAACGTGATATGCGGAATCACATTTCCACGTTTCCAGCGCAGATATCCACAGTAACAACAGGTAAGTGTTCGAGACCTGTTCTTCCATGGTTGTCGTAAAGTGGATGTGAATCTAAGATGTTCAAAACAGCTTACTGGCTCCTAGGAGCACAGAGCTTGCAGTGTGCATTGAGTGGACAGAGTTGTCATTCCGTTGTGGAGAGTGCGTGTCGTGGTCATGAAAGACATCAACACAGCCAGTACTTGCATTTTTCGTCTTGAAAATAATCTGTGGACGATCATGAGCACTGCGGGGCCTTCTGAACCGGGCTCTTTATGAGTGCGAAAGTGGGTGGGGGGGGGGGGGAGGTGTGCGGGGGTAGCGAGGGACGCGTGACAACCGACGCCGCTTTCAAAGCCTCTGAACTTCTTGGGCTCTCCGACTGCGACGCACTGGGCAGCGGTGGTGGCGGCAATGATGGTAACCGGCTCGCGAGGGAGCGCTGATGGTCAGTCGCACGCTATACCAGAAGTGCTATTTTCACATTCAAAATTTTGAATGTAATGAATATTTATCTAAGAGATGAATTTTAGGTCGGCGAAGAAGAGATAGAGATGCGTTTGCTGCATATAGTTGATGTTTACAGCATTCTTGTTTCTTTTACCAGTGCCTACGCGTGCTACAAGCATCAAAGGAGCTACAGACGCTAATTTTAATACAGGAAATGAATTTTCAGGTTCATACAGGTGTGATGAAGAAGGAGACTCAAACATCTCAAGTATCTGCTTTAGAACGATGAACACGCAGTTTTTGTTCTTCGATGCTGCCTCTGAATGACGATACTTCAGAACGACAAGGTTTGATGCCCGAAAGACGAGCAGTGCCCAATCACCCTTCGTTGTGAATAAATTTTCGATGGCGCCGCTTCGAATAAACAAAGCAGCGTCGTTCAAAGTGGTGCTTGCCGCCAGGCGTCACGTTCGTTGCCGATCCTACGGACGCACGAGGCACGGTAGAAACCGCGTCAGCTCCGGCTGCGATCAATGTTGCCGAGCCGCGAGGCCGTAGGCTGTGATTTTGCGTGGCCGAAGCACAAGTGGGCGGGCGAGTCAATTCTTCTCCATAAACGGATAATCCGCTGCTTGGGACGGATGGTGCCATGGCTCCTGGTAGTGTCGTTTGAGTGGAGGAGGCGCGTTGCGATCACAGTCGTCCCCGACGCCAGCACGGGGCTTTGTCTTTGTCCTGTGTGGCTCCCGGACGTTCAGTGCGCAACCAGTGGGAGGCTCCTTGTTCTTGCTCGAGGTGAAGGTGCGTTCAGCGGCCAAGTACAAGAACAAAAAGAAAGCACGTGAGGGTCCCCATCCAGACGGCTTTAGGGAGACGATGTGTGGGAACATAAATCTTTATTTGTAGCGGCCACGAGGAGGGAGGAACCCCACGGAGGGGGCGTTGACGCACGCGCGAGTGTTCGCTGGTCTGTGAGTGCCGCTACGCTTGTTTAGTTTATCGTCTCAGTGGCCGGCATTCGGTTGGCCATCGCCTCCGCCTCCTCTTCCTAATCTCAATCCTCTCTCCTCCATGCCTCCACTGTAGCGGTGAGATAAACGAAGCCTTGTTGCCGAGGGGTTCGGGAAAGTTGTGGTGTGAACGCGAGGTTGTCTTTGCGTGGCACGCGAGCCCGATGTGTCCACTGGTGCACGAATGTGTGTACGTGTTCCCAATATCGACGTGTTGCTTGTATGTCAGTGTTCTTTCCGAGCCAGCCTCTCTTTGGACTGCCGCGCACGTACTGTACAAGGGCCAAACGCCCCGCTGATTCTAGACGATGCCATTTGCCCTCGCCGTACGCTTGGTTGGGTGGGCGAGGCGCGAGAACTTGTGTTCGTTTCTGTCGATGTGACTGAGCGAGCAACCAAGTTAGCACATTCGACGAGAACGTGGAAGTCTATATTGTGTAGCAGTTTAGGCGAAGGCGCTTTACGCCTTGAGAACTTGTTACTGCCCGCACGATGAATTCACGCTATAGACGAGTTCAGCCTTGAAAAATATTTCTTCCCCAACAGAGTGAAGTTTACAGATTGAAAATTTTAACCCAGCCCCGCGTCACAAAATTGTGACCCTAGTGCACCTTTCATGACTTAAACCACTCCCAGGTAATAACGCTTGTCCTTGGAATGAGAAATTTATGAGTGTCGGGGCTGTCGACGCGCAACCACAAGTCCACGTCACTTACACAGTCGCCCACACGAAGTGTCGAATGGGTCCACTCAGCAAATTCTCGTCTCTTCTTCATAGCACTCGAGCTCTTCCTGGCTCAGCGTTGTGGTGTAGTCTTCCAGTGAGGCTGACATCGTGCACAACACTTGCTTCAGTTAAATATTAGTCGCACTCGCTCTTGATCACGCCTGCAAGTTACGCCAATTAACGTCCGCAAACACGACTGCGCTTGTGCCCTCTCCCGCCGCCTCCGACAAAAATATAAAAAATAAGCCGCCTACCCAGAGTGAGTGCATAGCATCACCGCCGTTCATGCAAGCTGCTTATAGTATAGTGTACTAGAACATATTCTGGTACACTATACTTATAGACGTATGACTCTGGAGTTTTGCGGACACGCAGCGCCACCTGTAGACGTAGTTTTGAGTAGTGCAAAACCCGACTCCCGTGCACAGTTTGCTGCGCAACCAGGTTCAACTACAGCGTACAAAACAAAGATTCAGCTAAATATTAGGTGCATTTTCACACTGAACACTTAGAAAAAAGAGCTACGAATTCCGCTTCGCCATTCGGATGCGTCACTGAACCACCATAAAGTGCTTGCGGATTCACTTGCCAGAACTACGGCGAGAACAAGAGCAGACGCAACAGCCCCGCGCTCTACAAAACCTACCTCCGTCGACGCTCTGCTGTTGCGTTGCGAATTGCCACGGTCGTAAAGGACATTAGTTTTGGCGATTTCTGAAGCTTCCACGAAGCAGAACGGTGAGAACACTGGATACGGACGTCGCAAGCGAGTTGGGTAAGCGAATTACTAGAGTTCTCCACAGCCAGCCGCATGAGAATGTATGATAATGAAAGTGACACAATAATGCGCCTTATCGTTACCAAGGAGAACCAAGGTAACTTTGATTATGAGTAGATGAATAAAGCGTGCTGGATCAAGCGAGGTTCGTACTACTGATCGTAAGATAGATTGCTCGTGTATGTACTTGGTCACTTTAACATCATGTGTATGACCATGCAAGTTTAACGCATTTAGGCGTTCAATAACGAACGTCGGAGTGCTTGCTTCAAACTCGATGTCATGCGATGCTCGCTAGCACTGACATTGCGAGTTGCAGCACGCCAAAATGACGTAAACATCTTTTGCCTTCTACTCGCAGTTCGCTTGATGAGTTTCGTACTTTTCTAAAGCGAGGTTGAATTGACGGAACAAGCTTGTTATGTCCTTGATTTTCAAGCAACCATGCCTCAAGACCGACGAAACAGGAGGGCCTATGCACGTTTGCTTGTGGACGGCTCTTTTTGCACTACCCATTTATGGCCGGCGCATATATGGGGGTGCTTGTGGCAGCGTTTTTCGCAGCACCGCCTGGACATAGTCTGACGTCCATGGTTGACAATGACCCGCCTATGCGCAACGCTGTTTCTATCTGCGGCGCGGTCACCCACTCATCTTTAAATATCATCTATTTGGTAATCCTAAGCTTTTCTTTTTTATTTTATCACTGCTCTTATTCCGTTATTTTCTTTTTGTTGATCTCTCCATCGCGCTTCGTTCTTCCGATGCCATCGTGTGTAAACATCGTCATCTCATCTTTCAGTTCAGCGTGGCCCGATTTGTGGGACGATTCGTGGAGCATAACCGGGGCTGCCTGCTCTGTGCGTCCTAAGAAGCTGCCCTCTTTCCCGCAGCAGAGAGCGGTGAACGAACAACACACGCGGGCTTTGGTTTCCCCGCTGACGGACACCGCGGCGCAGCAGGGTTTGATTCTGTAGCGTCGAGTTGCGTGGTCCTCTTTCGGCCTTACACTCTGTGCCGTACTGCCGTGCGCTCCTCTAGGACAATAAAAGATTCCACAAACTGCGTGCCGTTATATTTACTCTAGACTACCCGTGTACACGTGTCTTCCGACTGGTTGTCAAAAGAGACGTCTTCAGGCATAGAAGTAAACACTATAACAAACTCGAATTTGTTCTACAAAAAATCTGGTTCTTGTTTAACCTCACTGATTCCTTTTCAATGAGTACTTCTTTTAGGGGCGAAGCTCCTTAATGCGTGGGTCTGTCCGTTCCTTGTATGTATGTATGTAGTACGACGTAGCCACCGGTGGCACATACCCGCTCTAGAACAGGTATGTGCCACAGGGGATGCGAGATGGCGGTACTTGGAGTGTTCACTAGATGAACGACCGCCCGGATGGACGGACAGACAGACTAGCAGATGGACAGACGGATGGATAGACGCGTGGACGCCCGGACGGATGGGCGCATGAGCAGAGAGACAGAAAGATGAATGAATTAACTCACGGACGGACAGACGAACGAACGCATAGATGGGCGCACGGATGGTCGCGCGGATGAACGGAAGCAAAAACGAACGGACGGACGGAAGCATGGACAGGTTGACGGACGCTTCGCCCGACTCATCATCCTTCACTCTGTGGATATGCTGTGATTTTTGTCACCCAGAAAAAATAAGCTTCACGGACAACGTCAGTTGAGCAAAATCAGGAGTGAAAGTACACATTCAGTCAATGTAGTGGTAGTTGAAGTAAACGCTCTGTCTTCTATATAAAAAGCACAGGCTTGCGGCCTATATGAGAAGCGTTGTTTTAAGGAGGAATAGAGTGAGAAGTTTATTACGGCTCTGACAGATTCTTTTCGCGTTTCGCAGTCAAGTTTCACAGTAAATGTAGCAGCTCTAACTGTGCTGAGATTTGGAGCTGACAGCAGAGAAAAAGAAATGTAGCCGTTACAGGTAAAAGCGGGCTTTAGGACGAATCATGTTGGTTCGGTAGTTGTTATTCACAATGAAATGAACTAAACAATATTATAAACTACAAGTCAAAATGTTTGTACTGGTGAGGACGCAGGTGTACTGGGATCAAAGGCAAGGGAATAACAAGTGTTATCGCATCATCCACATAACCCTTACTGGCTTTGAATACAAAAGAAATTAGTTTTCTGTGCACGATGTACTAGTGTTCGTCATTCACGTCGTGTAGATCTTGCACTTGCCTCTTCATAGTGGAAACTTTTACCTTGCGTTGCCTGTTGATTTTGTGTACTGCGCAGTTTTCACGTGACCACCACGTAAAAAACAAGCTCATTTGTGAACTTGTTGAACAAAATGTAGTCATTGTTGTCAGTAGCAGCAGTGCGTGTGTATATTCTTCTTTTACTCTCTCCCTATTATCCTTCCCTTTCCTTTCCTTTCTTTTCACTTTCCTTTCTCCCCCACTGTAGGGTAGCCAACCCAGCTTGTGTCTGGTTAACCTCCCTGCCTTCTCTACTAATGTCCTTCCTCCTTCTTGATTTCAACCATGTCTTTTTTCGAGCTTAACCCCAAAAAATTTGCGGTCAGCTACACATTGCACAGACTACACTTCGCAATGACACCAAAATTACGCTGGGCGTTGGGAGAAAAAAAGAAAAAAAATGCTCAAGGTTCTCACGCGCGCTGACAAATGCGTGTAGGTATCTGCTCGCACTCTTCTTACCCACCTCCCCCTCTTTTTTTTTTCCTGTGCGACTTTCAACCTGCTCGCTAGTATACGAAAAGGGCGAGAAAGCGATTAAAGCACGGGACATCTTTCGGTAATTTTGTTCGAGCTTGATAGATTATAATTTTTGCGGCAGCTGATTATTTAGGCCATCAAATCCGTTATTCATGCCATTCTATTGTTACTTGAAAAAGTGTTGGAGGGCCCATTTAGTACAACCCTCACGCTGGTGGGGTAGTGGGCTGTAGCGTATAGCCTACATTTTTATGTTGTTTTCAGATATAAATACAGAAATTTCAGCGTAATGCAGAGACGAAGAAAAGTTGGAATACACTTCAGCTTCTCCTTCAGGAGTATAAATGCATAACGAAATCAGTCATCGTGCTCATCGCCTTCTCAACTGCTGGCCTCGCTTCGGTTCTCGGGGGATGCTTCAACCATTCCATGAAGAAACGAACGTCTGTGCGCGTTACATTGACCGCGTCGAACCATATCCAGGAAGCCCCGCCGCTGTGGTCTAGTGGCTAAGGTACTCGGCTGCTGACGCGCAGGTCGCAGGATCGAATCGCGGCTGCGGCGGCTGCATTTCCGATGGAGGCGGAAATGCTGTATACTCGTGGGCTCAGATATGGGTGCACGTTAAGAACCCCAGGTGGTCGAAATTTCCGGAGCCCTCCACAACGGGGTCTCTCATAATCATCAGTGGTTTTGGGACGTTAAACCTCAAATATCAATGAATCAATCAACCATATCCAGGAATGCCCACTGCAACCAAAGTTGTGCAGTGCCCATAATTGTTCCGAAATCAGCGAAAAGCCCAATACGCGTCCGTGAGGCAACATGCGAACCTACGCAGCTGCACCCTTTGTTGAGGCTTTTTCAGTTAGTGATGATTACATTGCAGCTGATGATTGCAAAGTGGGGGCCTTTAAAACCCAGTAGAAGCTATTCACATATTTTGATGCCTGGCGGGACTATACGTTATGCCAACCAATATAATGTTGAGGATTTATTTACTGCTTTAGAGAAGAAAAATAGTACAGCAGTCAAGATGGCGGTCGAGGTGTATTTTTCGAAAACCAAACACGTCATCGTCCTCTCCTTCGCATCATCCTGCATAGAGATCGCCGCTACCCCGCAACATCAACCTCCGGTGGCAAAAGCGCCGAACTGGTGCTTGTTAGAAGGTGTTGGACGAGAGGTACGGCTTCAGGTGAGCGACGTGGACGATGTCGGTAGATGTGGAGGGCATCGAAGCCTTCGAAGGGTGTAGAGGAGCTATGTCATAGGTAACATCAGTGACCTGCCGTATATAGCACAAGGTAAGATCCGGAGTACTTGGGTAGAAACTTTTCATCCAGGTCAACATGCCGCGACGGAGCCCACAGAAGAACGAGGTCACCCAGATTAAATGGGCGTTCCGATAGTGGCTGTCATAGCTTGTTCTGGCGGAGCTGCGAGTCCGAATGGCGACTATGGGCAATCTGACCGGCCTTATCGGCTGTGCTAATAGCGCGGCGAGCATATGCTGTGAACATGACGGCAGGATTTGGTACAAGCGTGTCTAACGGCAATGTCGGGTCTCTCCCGTACAAAAGGTAAAAGGGAGAATATCTAGCAGTGTCGTAGCGTGAGCTATTGTAAGCGAAAGTGACAAAGAGTAGTGCAATGTCTCAGTCGCGATGATCAGATGACACATGGCGAGCATCTCAGTGAGCGTACGATTCAAACATTCAGTGAGGCCGCTCGTTTGAGGATTATATGCCGTCGTAAGCTTGTGTTTGGTTGCACAGAAATGAAGTAGGTTGTCGATTCCATTAGATAAAAAGTAGCAGCCGAGGTCGGTTACCAGTTTTCTAGGAGTGCCATGATGTAAGATGACGTCTTGAATCAAAAAGTCGGCGACGTCTGTAGCGCAGCTGCTTGGAAGAGGTTTCGCAATAGCGAAACGGGTCGAATTATCTGTAGCGACGGCGACCCACCTGTCACTGTCCGTAGAAAGAGGGAAAGGGCCCAGCAGGTCATGGTCGACACGATAGAAAGGCTCGGCGGGTATACGTCAATCGGTTGAAAGAGTTCGGTGGGTTGTACAGCTGGCCTTTCGCGGCGTTGGCGTGACTCGCAAGAAGCAACATAACGTTGTACAGCATGGTAGAGGCCTGGCCAGAAAAGGCGTCAGCGGACATGGTCGTACGTTCTAGCACACCGTGGTTCTAGTAACACCAAGCTGGCCAGCCGTTGGTACATCATGTAGTTGCACAAGTACGGTCGAGCGCAAATGAGTGGGTACTACGAGTAGTAGTTCGTGTCTCACGGGGTACACGTTGCGGCGGTATAGGATGCCGTCTATGACGACGAACATTCGAAGCAAATTGTCTGTAGCGCCAGTATTCAAGCGGTCGATTAGATATCGTAGGGACGCGTCACGCCGTTGCTCACATTCCATGTTGCCGAAAGCGGAGAGGGAGGAACACAGATGGACGCGGTCGTCCGTTACGAGATCTGGAGCGCTGATGGGGTACCGAGAGAGGAAGCGGCCTCTTGGTGTAAACGGCTGGACTTGTAAACCACTGTGTATGCGAATTCCTGGAGGCGCAGAGCCCGACGAGCAAGGCACCCTGCTGGATATTTGAGGGCTGAAAGCCAGCATGGAGCGTGATGGTCAGTGGTAACAGGTGAAATGCCGGCCATATAAATAGGCGCAGAATTTACTAACTGCCCATACAAGCACCTGGCACTCACGCTCAGTAATAGAGTAATTGCGTTCGGCAGGAGAAAAGAGCCGGCGGGCATACGCAAGAACTCGATCGTGACCGGATTGACTCTGGGCTAACACCACGCCATACCTGTAGCCACTTGCATCAGTGCAGACCTCGGTTGGAGCAGATGGGTTGAAGTGGGCGAGAATCGGTGGCGTGGTCAGAAGTTGTATGAGCCAGAAAAAAGCCGTGGCTTGATCAGGACCCCACTCAAAGGGCACATCTTTCGTCAGAAGATCAGTGATGGGGCATGCGACCTCTACGAAGCTCCTGACAAATGGTTGGAAATATGAGCATAGGCCCACAAAACTTCGAACGTCCCTGGCAAAAGTCGAAACGGGAAAATCGAGGAAATCGCGAACTTTGTCGGGATCAGGGTGGATGCCGGATGAGTCAACGAGATGCCCTAGAATAGTAACTTGGCGATGCCCAAAGTGACATTTCGAAGAATTAAGTTGGAGCCCAGCCTCACGAAATACTGAAATAATGGAGGAAAGTCGCTCTAGGTGAGCCTCAAAGGTTGGGGCAAAAACGATCACGTCGTCTAGATAACACAGGCAGGTAGACCAGCTAAAGCAGCGCAAAACCGTGTCCATCATTCGCTCGAACGTGGCCGGCGCATCGAACAAGCGAAACGGCATTACTTTGAATTAGTAGATACCATCAGGCGTTACAAATGCGGTCTTCTCCCGGTCGAGGTCGCCCACGGCAATTTTCCAGTAACCAGAGCGTAAGTCTATCGAAGAAAAATAGGTAGCACAATGAAGGCAATCCAGGGCATCATTAGTACGAGGAAGCGGGTAGACATCCTTTTTGATGACCTTGGTTAAATGCCAGTAGTCCATGCAGAAACGCCAGGTACTGTCTTTCTTTTTAACTAATACAACAGGGGACACCCACGGACTCGGAGAGGGCTCTATGATGCCTTTTGTGAGCATATTATTTACCTCCTGTTGGATAGATTGGCACTCCGATGGTAACACTCGATAGGGACGATTGTGAATTGGATCTGCATCGTCGGTATCTATGCGGTGTCTGACTTGCGAGATTTGACCGAAGGGCGTACCGTCAAATTCAAATATGTCCGAATAGGTCATGAGAAGATCAGTGAGGTCTTTGCCTTGAGACGGCAATAGGTCTGAGGCAATCATCTTGGTCACGTTGTTGTGCAGTGTAGATGTGGCTGCGTCGGTGCTATGCGCTTTCGGTGGTATGACAGCGGCCAGTTCACGGGACATTAGCGAGATTTGGCACTCGTGTGACGGTGATAGAGTGGCGAGAACAATGCCTTGTGGTAGGACTTGAGGGCTGAGTCCGAAGTTCGGAAGAGGAAGGCACGTCTTGTTCGCTCTAACAGTTAAAACAGTGTACAGAGACGAAATGTTGCGGATCAATAAAACACCGGGAGAGGGAGAGACCACGTAATACCCATCCGGCACTATGGAATATGGTTCAACAGTGACAGAAGTTAGGGCTTGATGTGGGAGGAGGACAAACTCGCCACACGAAAGCTTGTTCTGAACCATCTTCGACGCGTTGGGAGCCGCAGGCAAGTCAAGTTGCACGACGCCGGCTGAGCAGTCAGTTACAGCGGAGTAGTCAGACAAAAACTCGAGTCCAAGGATGACGTCGTAAGGGAAATGAGGGAGGACATGAAACAGAACGGATGTCTGGTGGTCAGCGACCCTCACATTTGCGGTGCACATTCCGGGCATATCCGGAGTCACTCCACTAGTGACACGTACACTTACGGGACTCGGGTGGCGTAAGGACCTTATTTAACCGTGCACGCAGGTCACAGCTGGGAATTAAAATATGTGCGCCGGTGTTAATAAGGACAGTAACAGGAAGGCCATCCACTTCTACATCAAGCAGGTTCTGGTCTGTAGTCAGGGTCAGCAGAGGGTTTTCAGGTCGGGAATCCAATGCAGCGTCACCTCCGGGAGCTTTATGAAATATGTTGCTTTATGAAAAGTTTTTCCACAGCACGCATTCTTGTAATTCCTTTTTTATCGTAGTAGCTTAAAACAAGAGCGTGGCTCTGTGGTAGAACACATTCTTGACACGCTGACGGTCTGAGATCAATCGATTCTCATTGGAACAGAATAATCTTATTATTTATTTTCCATTGGCATACTTTTCGATTTCATAATCGCAGACAAGATGATGTTCGCTCACATCCATCGACGTGGACACCAACGCCGACACTGATGCTTCTGCAAGACAAGGTCTTTAACTCTGTTGCTGTAAAATACGATGCCACCGCATATAAGTTCAGGATTTTCTAAATTCTTGCACTTATGCTACATAGTCATGTCTGAGATTTAAGACATTGGAATATTTGAAAGAAGATAGTTTGCCGCACTCAAAAAAGAAAACAATATGTGACCGTACATCGAGAGCTGGAGAGTGAGGGAACAGAACCTTTATTGCAATCATTCTTCTAATTTATTGCTTTCCCTCGTTCGACAACGCAAAAACTTCTTACGATGTCTTTATCTCTAATCAGCTTTGATGCCGGGGAAAAAAGGAAGTTTAAGTACAACCACTGTGTTTGGATCAACGCAAGTAAAAATTGTGCTGGCGAAGGATCAAGGGCTCGGCACAGATCTGCTGAAATGATGATGCTAAGCTCTAAGGCAACCTTCCCAATCCCGTCGCGACCTGGCAGACAAATGTCCACGACATGTCAACTAGCGTTGATCTCGACTAAGAAGTAATAACGCTCTAACAGAAAGCGCAGGGGACACAGTGGAGAGCAAATTAACCCCAGTATCGGCAATCTAGAAAACGTCGTTGTCGAAATCTGGCTGACACGAGAGACGAGAAGAGGAAGCGTCGTTTGCTCCATGGTCGCACTGCGCTAAGCGACCGCGCCACTCGAGAAGAGATCGCTTCTTCGTCAGACGTAATCACACGCTGCTAGCGAAAGAAAACAGCTGGAAACGCTCCATCAGTTTGCCCGCGTTACAGATCACCCGGAGAGAAAACCGACCTAGCAGCAGACAAGACTGTAGTGGAGACAGCGTGTCCATCGCCTGATACTTGCCTCCCTGGAGTGAAATGGCAGTGATCCGTACATGCGAGCTTTTCATGTCGAACAGCAATTATCTCGGATCCTGATGTTTCGAGTGTCATGCTAAGCCACCGATTAGGCACAGCGCGCGAGCACGTATGCGATGGTCAATGTCAGTGAGTCGCGAAGTGCTGATCACGGAAAGGCAGCGTTTAATATCTGATTTGCCCTACATGGCTCAAGCCTAGGAGCGGATATGAGTGTATCAAGTTGTGCGCAAAATTTATGAGTCGACGCTTACAAAGAAGTTTTCAAAGCTGATATTTTTCCTACAGAAATTAAGCGATTTTCAACAGAAGTTCTTGTCGTCATCGTTAGAAACAATAAAAACAATTCATTTGTCGCTTATCAGATCATTATTCGGCGTAGTACGTTAAGCAAACGCATGTACCAACTGTTATGGAACTTTAAGCCACCAAACTAGGTGGGTAACGTTTGCCATGCATTTTATGGATTACTGTTGCTTGCCTTCATTTAAGTTCACATGTTTTAACATATCTTCCTGATTGCAGGACATCATTCCACGTTTGTCTTCGTGCTTCTAGTCACATGTATTCTACTAAGAAAGAAATGTTTCACAGCAAACTGTGGAGACAATCTTTAACATATCAGAGGGTCTATGTTTTGTATTTGTAAAATAACAATAATATAATCAAGATTTTAAATCTTATTTATGCTTGTCTAAAAATGAATGCAATATCGCCGTTTGATAGGAAAAGAATGCAATTTTGTGCAATGCAACGTAGATTGCACATTGCATTTGAGAAGAAATAAAGGCTGTGAAGTGTGCATTGCGTTCATTAGGAAGTGAATCAAGAGTGACTCAACGTAGCTTGAAGTGAGTAAACGCACAGTCGCGGCCGTTGTTAGAGGGAACACGGAGCGGCTGACCATGCTCGGCGGAGCGCCACGACCGGATCCGTGCAAACCATTGCGGTGCAAGCGCAATCAGCGCCCTAATATCGACAAAACGTACCCGATGCTTTAGTCACACAGTGAGAATAAACAAATCGATGGCTGATTTCACTATTTGTTTGCAGCTGTCAGTTCAGTGTGCGTGTAGCAAGAAGAAGTCCAGATCAAAGGCGGCTGTCACTTCTGCATGGTGGTTGCCATGTTGACTTGTAAACACAGTTATCGGCGGCAACAGACACAAACACTTAAAAGCGTAAAAAATAAATGCAAGGAAGAATAAACATATCATGTATCAATGTGGCGTAAAACACACAAACGGAACGCCAATTCTAGCCAAAGCTGTCAATTTTATGGCACTTGTTTGCGGGGCTACGTTTCGCTGCGCAAGCGTGGGGCTTTCTTACACCCCGTAACTTTGGTAGTGCTGGATAAAAGTGCTGAAACAGAGTAATGGGGCGCGTCGTCTGCTATGGCACCTCCCACTTCACCTAGAGCGGTGAAACCGAGAGCGTCTGCGGCGAAGTGGGATACTTCACGCGGCGCCCGCTTGCTGGCCTGAAGAGAACGGCCACGCATGCCGCATCCCCTGTAAAAGTGGCCGCCAGTGTACATTAAGGTTTGTCGAAAGTTAGTTGACATACATTGAAGTACGTATACCAGCAGGCAAAGATCTTCAAAAGGATAATGACACAAATAACAGCACTGTCGTTTGTCCTGCTTCGTCTTTCTTTAGTGTTGTTACCCATACAAGCACGCAGTTTAGCCAGAGCTTTCATAGTAATAAGCAAGGCGCTTTGATAACTTTCTTATATCAGTAGGTGTGAGCAGTACCATAGTGATTATACGTAATGTGCGAATCGAGGCCAGCCCACCGCCTTTGCGCGGGCCTTGCCGCCTTTTTCTGCGTTCTCATGTCCGCACATGACTCTGCTCTCCTCCGTGGTCTGCCACACTGGGGAAGCGGGGAGTGACGTTTAACCCCTCTCACCTGGTAGCGGATGCCGAGTGGAGCCGTGCACGGAGTCTCTCAAGACGTTTCGCGCACGCGTGCGTCGGGAGTGAGTGAGATCTCTCCGCCATAACCTAGGATGAGAACGCATTTATTTTCTGTCCATCGACTCATATTGTTCGGGGCTCGTAGGACTTCGCCAACGGCGCCTTGCGCCCATGGCGAACGCTCACCTTTTGTTGCCCTTTGCGAACGCTAGGCCGAATAGTGGTGCAGGTGTCCTAGTGCGTGGTCAGACTACGCCGACCCGTATCTCTCCGAAGCCAAGGACAGCGCATTTTTGCCCTCTCTAGAGCAACCAGGCCTTCTCCCCGGTGTCCCCGTGAATCACTTTTGCCCACTAAGACGTGCTCAGCGGCACCCTATGTAGTATTTGACGCCCGTAGAGTAGATAGTCCATTTGCTTTCCCACCGTCCCTGTTGCAACGGGCTTTGTACGGCGTTTTTGGTGTTGCCACAGGCAATAAAGTGTTGCAACCTTGAGCAGTACCATGTTCTCGCCACGGCGATGGCTAACACGTGCCCTGTGGCTCGCTAAGACCAGACCCACGCTTGTGGCCGTACTCCTTCGGGATACGCTGTACACTGCAGTGGTTTAGCCTGATAGGCAGGCTATAAAGCAGACGTTTCCCTCACATTTCCTCTCTAAATGCTGGCTGCTTTAATCTCATACATTATTAAATAAAACCGTACCAACGACAACGGCAGACGGGGAGTTAATAGTCATCAGCACAATACAGCGCCAAAAGGTGACATGAAGTGAAACAACACAGACCAATTTTTGTACTTTATTTCGGCCTCGTCTTCTGGAGCTGTTTTTTTCTTACAGTTTTAAACCAAACAGCGTGAATTCATACAATTCTGCTTTTATTATTGAGTATATAAAAAATTCCATGTAAATATTTCAGTGATGCGTCAAAATTTAAGGTACCATGAAAAATTGTGCTTAAAAAGCCGTCCAACAGATTATGCAAAGCGGGTTTTAACTAGAAGGCGTTTTATTATCGTGACATTCAAACACCCTTCATTTTTTTGCCTAACATAAAGTAATATTTTAAGAAGGCTTTGGATTTTCTGAGCTTTTGTGTACGTTATCCTCGAATATGTAAATTGAATTTTTTTTACAGCGAAAGCTGTTATGAGATCGCAACTCGGGACACGAGCAGTTGTCCGCCACCGCCGCCGCCGATGTCCGTAACCACATGGCGCAAAATTACAGAAAAAAAAAACCTAGCACCAAGGACACAGTGGGGCTCGATACCTGGGTGTGCTGGACGCCAGCCCAGTATTCTACCACTGAGCCCCGCTGGTGCGTGTGACATGTTAGCAAACTTGTCTTTGGCAAGCTTGATGTGGGGAAAGCGATAGCGTTAATAAGACTTATAAATCGTTTTAAAACGGAAAAGAACAACCAGTCGTCGCAAATAACCAGTAATACAACCAGTAATACAAATAGCGTAACAAGTGGTCCGTCCAATGCTCCAACCCCTTACAGAAGCTTGTTCTTGTTCCCCTATACTGTGTCGCATACCCACTTCAGCCATAATTCCTCCTCGTCGTCAGACACTTCATGAACAATTGGCACAAAATTCCTTGCAAGTGTTCAGCGAATACCACGCTTCTCCGAAAAACGATGAAAAATAGCACAGCGAATGCCTGCCTACTACCCAAAAGTTTAATATAATGCCCTAGTGGGTATCAAGATGGGGTTCTTGCAGTAGTTACCCAAGGAGTGTTAAGAAAAAAGCTCTGAAAGGCCGCTCTTCTAGCATTCACTGGGACTGTGCTGCGCCTTCCGCGGAGGCCTGCGTTTTTTTAAACTAGCAATGCCTCAGCGAAGAGATGTAAAATTGAAATTTACACGTTGAAAGCCCTGTTGACGTTTCGTCAACCTTATTACCACCGTGTACGATGCTAAGGAAAAAAAAGGCGCGCAAACTCTCGAACCAAGAGGAGCGCAGGTGCGCAATGTAGCTTTAGTAGTTTGTCGTGTGTGCGGTAGACAAAGCAACGCACCGAATTACCGGGGGGACTGTTCAAAACGTAAACGTGATTACAGCGTGAGCGTCACATTGTTTTTTATTCTACATGCTTTGTAGAGATATTTTCACGATACGCAACCACCTCTAAGTGCATCAAACTTAATTTAAGCCAGGCCCTGCTTCCACGTAGTCCCCCGGAGCTTAACGTACATCATTGCGAAGTTGACGCCATGCGCCCACAGCTTCCGGCTTTAATACTGGCCCCAACATCGAATCAGTTTTTTTTTTCACTCTTTCGCACATGTTCTTATTGGGGATTCTGAATCAAAGGGGTTTTTTTTTTGTTTTTCAAAGCAATTCTGGGTGGATTAGAGGCTGTATTAGGTTGCAAGCTACTTTGAAGCTACGAACTGATGAAATACAAATTTTTGGAATGAGTCATTAGAATTTCTAAGGTAACAAAAGAAGAGAATGGATATCACACAATGATGCTCTGTTTTATTTGAAAACGTAGTATCCGATGGGCGAAATTAGTGCCATGAATTAGCGTAATAATAATAATAATAATAATAATAATAATAATAATAATAATAATAATAATAATAATAATAATAATAATAATAATAATAATAATAATTGTTGGGTTTTACCGGCCTAAAATGCCATGAATGACCGTAAGAAAGTATGTTGTGTAAAAGAGCTAAAGGAAAACGGTGAAGGAAATGTGTACAGTTCGTTTCTTATTTAACAGAGTCAGAACACGCCTGATGAAGCCACTGAAGCCGGTTTCTTGCTTAACGTTTAGAAAGGTGAATTTTCGAGCACGTGTATAGCTAGTGAAAGAATGAATGAATGAATGAATGAATGAATGAATGAATGAATGAATGAATGAATGAATGAATGAATTCTTACTTCCTATTGAACAGTGGAAGGTGAGCAAAAAGTCGTAAAGAGAGGACTTCCGCAGCTTCATATTTCTGTGAGTCGCGAAACACAATGTAAAAAAAAAAGTCATGAGGGGTACGGTTTGCGATGAAAAATTCATTAACAGAACGTGTGTTAAAACCAATGTTTAGACAAGCAGACTTGTCTGCTGTAGCAGCCTTGAAGAAGAGAAGTTTGCTTGACGAAGCCTCCAATACAGGCACCTATTTACGAATTTTTCGTCGAAGTATATTGTTGTGTTAGGTGATATTTTAGTCGAATATTTTAGTACATACATATACACCAACTCCTGAGTAACCACACATGCGCATGCTTGTGAAGCATATTATTTATTCTTCAGTGTTGCATCGTAATATGCTCAAATTTTATGTCATTCTGTTGTTTTCAATGCCTATATATAGCCGTCCACAAGAGAGCTAGTTTAAAGAAAAAAGAAATATATTCATTATAATTGGTTTCAAAATAGGCTCAACTACCACAGACTTGAAGGCTAATTGAGTAATGCAGACGAAAAGAAGTATTGCTTTTTTTTGGACATCGCCAACAATTGTGGCGCCTACATCTACTACAATGGTGACATTGCGGTAGTTTACGCTCGAGTTATATGTATTTCTTACAGCGAAGTACATGCTATGATGCGCTAATGAGCAAATCTTAAGTAACATTCTTTGACGTGTTTCTACGGGTACGTGCAACGCTTGACAATATTTTCTCGAATCTTGTAGTACATATTGTCGCTACGTGAAGACCGAGTTTGTATTAAACAGCTAAAGTAAGCAGCAGCAGGTCCGCCTTTTAGGGGCGAAGCTCCTTAAAGCGGCACCCGTTCGTCCCTCGTCGTAGTCGTAGTGCGTAATCAGTCTTACGCTTTGACCTGCAAGGTGATGCCGGTGGGAGATTTCTCCTGTGCGTTGTTGAACAATAAAAAAATTCGCACCATGCACGTTAACTAAAAAGCCGAATTCTCCTGTCTCTCAGCGTTAACTAAAAGCATTCAGCTTTTAGTTAACGCGCACGCTGCTATCCCCATCAGCAGCCATTGGCATGTACATTGAGCACTATCTCACAAGAAAGGGTTGCCACGTTATACTCGCTGGACGTAACCTCCTTAGTTTTAGAAAGGTTTATTGAGCGTTGGGCCGCAGTGCCACGAATGCAGTGAACTTGTATATACCATGAACTCGAGGTGGTTAAAGGTGGGAAGTAGACACGAAGCGCAAGCAGTAAGAAAGTGCGCGTGTGCCACCTCTAGTTCAGTCCATGGAATGTCCGCTGGATGGCGGTGCTTCTATATGGGGAATATATGATGAAAAGATGCGAGATGGTAGTACTTGGAGGGCTGACTAGATGAACGAACGAACACACAGACAGATGCATGGACGGACGCATGGATGGCTGCACGGACGGATGGACGCATGGACGGACGCATGGGCAGATGCATGGACGAACGCAGGGACGGATGCATGGATGGACGTGCGGACGCGCGAACAGGCTCACGCACGGACGGGCGGACGGACGCACGGACGGTCACACAGACGGACACATGGACGGACGGATGCAAGAACGAATGGACGGACGGATGCTTCGCCCCACTCTCCATCACTTACCCTGTGCATATGCTGCCATTTTTTATTACCACGTGCCAGAGCGTTACTCTTCTTTCTCGTTACTGCCGTCTTTATGCCGCGTGCAGAATTTCGCATGCGCTGTCTTCTTCGTCTTCTTCGTCAGGCACACGGGGAAATATGTGTTGTTTATTACATTCTTTTAAAAGCAGCAGTTAACAGCGCAACCATAATGATCATTAGACAAGCTCCTCGACAATAGATGGTTTTAGACAACCGTCACCGCCAACATTCTTCTAACACACTTATTCACAATAAGTAACGCGTGGTCGCTGACTAGGGGCCATTTTAGTACGTTTATCAGCGTTCGTCCGCTAAATCAAAAGTCACCAAGTGTAAGAAACCAATATGTGCTCCTATTGTAAGGATTGAAAGAGGAAGTACAGGGAGGTTAGCCAGTTCTAAAAGTATTCTAAAAGTATTCTAAAAGATTGCCTGCTGTTATTAGTTAGCACATAAGGTGCCACGCTGTAGAGTTCGAAGGCGTGGGTTTGATTCGCGACCACAGGAGTCACATTTAGATAACAGTGAAACACAAAGAGTGCCCACGTGCTCATATTTATTTGTCTGTTTAAGATTCTCAAGTGGCCAAAAATTAATCTTGAGTCCCCTATCTCGCCCTTACCCTAGAATACAACACTCAAGAGAGAAACACGGAAAGTCCTCCCTGAAAAATCTCGTAGTTTTGTACATATTTTCGTACATGTATCATTATTGCATGATAAATTTTTGAAGGCCTCACAAAAGCGTACATAGTCAACAACCTTAGCAGACAACAAAACACAGAATTTAGTTTCCTACAAAAATAGGTGCACATAAAAATGCTCTACAAGTTATTGATTTATATGTGGGGTTTAATGTCCCAAAACCATGATATCATTCTGAGAGAGGCCGTATTAAAGAGCTCCGGAAATTTCGGTCCCCTGGTTTTTTTTTTAATGTGCACCTAAATCTCAGCAAACGGGCTTACAGCATCTTTGCCTCCATTGTAAATGCAGCCACCGCAGCCGGGCTTCGGTCCCGCGATCGGCGCGTCAGCATTGGAGTACCTTAACGACTAGACCACCGCGGCTGGGCACAAATGCTCTATGAAATACGGATGCAACAATGTTGCAAGAACAGTGTCCCTTTGTCGGGGCAGAAAGAATAGGATAAGCACGGAAATAAGGAAGTGACAGTCGTAAAATATCTGAAGCACACCAATGCGTTTAAATTGAAGAAAGGATAGATAACTAGAACTGCTCTTTGAATGACAGTTTTGCTTATTTAAGAGAGTGTAACTGCTGATGGGACTCGACGACGTTGTGCAATATGCACTCTTTGCCCGTATTACGTGAATTCTCTTACAAAGAAAAAATCGCACTGACTGGTGAAAAAAATCATCGTAATTGAAAAAAACACACTATTTTCATTAAATGTCGCTCACCATTCTGAACAATAAAATTTGTTCCTGCAAATGCTCATTACACCAGAAAAGGAACAATTATTGAAAGGATAAAGCCCATTTCATTATTACCTTGTTGGCTGGATTTTCAGAAAAAGAAAGCTACTACTTTCCGGCTAAGCGTGCACATGATTGTACAAGTTTGCCAATAAAAAAAAAACGTTGCCCGCAAGAACTAAGATTATACAAAGAACCAACAGTTAGAAGAGCAAAACAGGCTATTAAGTCCACAGAAAGAAATGCTGGTCCTTTCCGTCTGAGTATTTTTCTAACTTCACCACTTCCAAAGTGGCGAACGCTGTGCAACCGAGAAGTTTTCTGTAGTGTCTTGTTTTCGTTTTCATGTACCTAAACGTCGAGGCCTGCTCAGTGGGAGAACTATAGGCCAGGGGAATTTAAATGGAAGACAGAGAGCCGATGGTAAGAACCGCAGAGCACCTGTCCTCGCACCGGCGGCTTCGGTTGACTAGTAAACGAATGCCCTGTTGCCAATGTCAAGACTAATCGAAACCTTCCTTGGCGACAATTAGCCGAGTCACGGTGACGGCTCCCGAGGGGCCATCTCTTTCATTACTCGGGGGACCGGCCGAACGGATTTTTTTTTAACTGAAGTGGTGTGGGAAAGGAAAACATCGACACTAGACCTACGAAGAAATAATTAAGGAAATAGTTTCTTTCTGTTTTCTTTTCTCAAAATATTTACACGGAGTTTGTACCACGGAATGAAAGTACGTGTTACATTAGGCAGGCTGATGATTTTGTTACGGGCGAAGCTCCTTATGGCGTCACCCGATCATCCGGTTATCTTAGTAACCACCGGTGGCACATACCCGAGAGAGCGGTCCTTAGAATGTCCGCTGGATGGTTGTACTTGTATATGATGAAAGCAGGATGAAAAGATGTGAGATGGCGGTACTTGAAGCGTTCACTAGATAAACGGACGGACGGACGAATAGACCTACATATGAACGGACAGACTGACGGACGCACGGACGGATGAATGGATGGACAGACAGAGTTACGGCCACACGAACAGGCGCACGGATGAACGGACAGACAGGCAGAAGAAAGAACGCATGGACGGAAGAACGGACGGACGTATGAACGCATGTACGAACGCACGGGTAAACGGACGCACCGACGGTCACACGGATGGATGGACAGACGGACGGACTCACGAACACTTCACCCCACCAATCATCATTCACTCTGTCGATATGCTAGGACTTTTTTTTATTTGGAAGAAAAAGCTATCAAGTGAGAATATTAAACAGTTGTCTATGTTCCTTTATTTGAGGAATACGATTTCAACTGAATGTTATTTACTGGGATAGAATTACTTAAAGAAACACTGAAGCGAAATCCTGTAGATGTTATTAGATTACTCTTTCACTGCTCCTAAATCACCACGCTTGCTGCAAGAATATGCTTAGCGAGAAAACACAAACAAAAAAACTCACTGGATTTCACATATCTTGGCGAATGAATGTTATGCGGAGCATGCGAATGGAAGGTCTTTGTGTTGTAAATTTTAATGAGTGAAACGTTAAAAAGTGGCCTTAAAGATATGTACAAATGCAGGCAAACATATACATTAAAAATCACGTATGTTTTATATAGCTTGTTTTTTACAGTTGCCGAACGATACCAACAGCAACATAGATATATATTAGAAACACCACGCAGAAGCGGTAAGCCGATATATGAAGCGCTGCTGCACGCGAGGATGGTAGCTGTGAACAGTGCTTCGAAAATCAACTTCAGTGGGTGGCGCCTGACTAAAACTGTTGTTAACCTGACGTGCCGGCCTTATCATAGGAGTACATATGTAATTAAACAAATAAATAGCCAGCACTGCAACCAAAATTGACGGTTCACGAACAATAAGTCATGCATATTCGAGTTTTAAATGAACTAGTATTTTGCACACTGTTAGTTTTACGACTTGAGGGGCGCGAGTAAAGTTACGTCGTAGTATCTCAGCGTACGGTTTCAGTTGTTAATAACGTAGTTAATGTCATGCTTCCAGTGTGTCAGACGTCATATAAATTCTCAAGTATTCATACGAAGTTACGGAATGTAAAGCCGCGTCACTTAAGCTGTGTTAGCAGGAGGTTCCGTAGTTTGTGAAACTGGGTTCCCTGCATGCGTCCGCAGTATACACAACCAAAGCTGTTTCTACGGACACACGAGATTAACTTGCTTTAGAGCAGCAACTAGAAAACGCATTTCGAAAATACAGAACAACCGTGGCCTTTGGCTTACTTGAGCGGTGAATTCTCAAGAATCTCAATTGGCCAAAATAAATGCGGGGTATAGCTTAGCAACGTTGTTCAAAACTGTTTGGTTGGTGCGCGTAATCTCTTAATACGCATTATTTTGCTTTTCTATTCCCAAATTGCTTCACCATCTTATGAAGAGCATAGATGAAGGAACCAATGGCGTTCGGGTATGGAAAGAGGGACGGAAGGACGATTTTCCACTTGAAGGAGACCTGTAATTAGGATGTGTTGACTCCAGTACGGTCATAAAGATTTCAGTAAGCTGATCTACAGCGAGAGAGAGAGAGAACACAAGGAGAAAGGCAGGGAGGTTAACCAGGGCTGAGCCCCCGGTAGGCTACCCTGCACTGGGGAAGGGGAGAGGGCAAGGAAATTTATAAAGGAGGAGATAAAAGGTCACTGACTGGGCCAACGCGTAACAGTTTCACCATCACAAACGATGAAACAGGCCGGTGTTTTAGAGAAAATGCAACAGTGCTTTCGTTGTCTTCCGGAAATTGGATGGGCTTTCTCGACAGTGAAATCACTTCTGTCCTGTTGATTTAAAACACTGTGCAGTTGAACCCTCTCGTTTGTGTATGCCGGCCAGGAACATTAGATGTGTTCAATAGTCTCATCGACGGCGCAGTCGTTACACTCTGCGCGGTCGGCCATCCCTCTTAAATAAGTAGGCATTGGTGAAGGCTACGCTCAGACGCAGACGGCACAACACAGTACTTTCCTCCCTAGAAAGACCAGAGGGTAGCCGCAGTCGTCGAGATGGATCGAGAGAATATAGTCGATCATGTGCGAACTGTGATGACTGCCACTGCTGCAGTGTCATAGAAGTGTGGCAGCTTGGGCTAGTTGGTATGGCATGACGATAGTTATAGCGCGAGAACAAAACGACGACACAAAGACAAGAAGGAGTGTCATGTCCGGCGCCAGCTTACTTAGGTATCTGGCCGAGTCAATCATATATAAAGGTAAGGACACAGGGTTTGTTTGTACGTGTGCATTTCTGGGTGCTTCATCGGTGAGGTCATTGCCGGAGAAACCGCAATGACTTGGTATCCACTGAAACACAACGTTGTGTCTTTGTTCGGTCGCCTAGTGCAGCATTTCTCTGATCTCCCATACCAGTTGTTCGTACGACCCGGAGACGAAGTGCCGACGCTTTAAAGACAATATAGAGCCCCCTTGGAGTCGCAGAATACTGCCCATCGATTAGCCGGTCGTTGCTTGATATAATCGATGGCCCCTCGCAGGGAAACAATTTCCGAACCAGTCGATGTGCTCACGTGACAATGTTTGTAAGTGATGGTGATGTGTCGCGATGGAATGACGGTGGCGCCGGTGGAGTAGTCTGGGTGGTATAGATCCATCCGTGTATACGTGGATTCTGTCAGCGTAGAAAGTGTGCAAACAGTCCAGAGTTGCTTGCTTCAAGGCCAAGGCAGAAAGGACTTTTCTATTTCTTATTCTTGGGACGGAAAGGCGCACGTCGGGTTGTCGTAGGCTCCACAAGACAAACGGTGAACGCGCCAAGGGTATAAAACCAGATAGTAGCAAAGTGCGGCTGGAGCTGGCGAGCTTAGAGAACGACGCCTGCGGTCGTTGTTCTACTGCAGATTTTCACGCCACCGTGGTGGTCTAGTGGCTGAAGGAATCGGCTGCTGACCCGCAGGTCGCGGGATCGTATCCGGGCTGCGGCGGCTGCATTTTCGATGGAGGTGAAAATGCTGAGGCCCGTGTGCTCACATTTGGGTGCACGTAAAGAACCCCATGTGGTTTAAATTTCTGGAGCCCTCCACTACGGCATCTCTCGTAATCATAGGGTGGTTTTGAGACGTTAAACCCCACATATCAATCAATCAACTGCACATTTTCGTAACAAGCAGTGCGTCGCTTTTCCTGCTTTTACTACGGATTAAGTGAGGCTCGTCTATCAACTAAAAGCGAGCCTTCGCGGTGTACAGATATGGCGCAGCTGAGTAATAGCCTTGGTAGCTAACTACACCAGGTGAAACGCAAAGTGGTCCGCTTCGCGGGCCCACGAATCGTGCGTGTGAAACACGTGCCACTCAGCCTCCCCCGAATGGAAAGTCACGTACGGTCCCCGTCACACAGGAACCTCGCTGTGATCGATGCCGGGAACGTGATCAGAATAAGTAACTGAACGAGCCTAGCTTCAATGTATAGGTTATTCGAGCTACAGCATGGCATGTACTGTGTGATGTAAATAAGGCAGCGTAGTACGAGGGAGCTGGGTGCGCCTACACGGGAAAACTTCCTTTTCTATCCACCGGTATTTTGAAGAAAGTCTGATAAGGTAAAGAGCGTTTGTAATACGACTGCATGTGTGAGCTTCGTCACCACGCTACGTCCACTGGACAATACCGTTAGTAACATATAAAATTTTGAGTATTTCAGCGGAAGAGCCTCTAGAAGAAAACATCTGCATGCATTTCATGCGCCCTTGAGCAATCTCGTCATTTACTGTGAGGGTAATAAAAAGTTAGGCTATACAGGGCAACTAAACTTGATACCTAAAGTGTACCTATGTAGGTATTTATTATATGGTATATTATCGCTAGACGCTTTTGCGATGTAATACAAAAGAAAGTATGGTTAAGCTCTACACTGTATTTGCCCAATTTCAGAGGGTCATTCTATGATATTGGAGCCGTGGTATTATAATATATTACAAATTGTATTTCATCGGGCTGTGTTGCTTTTTATTCAAACAACAAACCAGGAAGAAAATGACAATTCAAGGAATTTAGGGAGCTCGTTGCCGCACTCGTAGCATGTGCACGTTTAGGTGTATTTCACACTCAAAAAGCAAGTGTGCACGGAATAATAAACAAAACTGGGAAGAGATTCCATCATGCGCATCCTTTATAGTAGAATGGCTATATTACCTGCTCCTGTGCATGTAAAGAGCGACGCGCAGGACGGAGAAGTGAACCATTGAACTAGCTCACCGTCTTTTTTTTTTCGTTTAAATGCTTAGAATGAGATTAGTAAAATTAGATATTTAAACGCGGTATGTACATGTGAAAACGTGAGAAAAAAATGAAATGAGTAGTGTAGCAAAGGGCAGTTTCCGTAGAGTGGTGCTGCTTTGTTTCATATTATACGAGGCTTGCTTCGCTTAGAAACCCGGTGAGCGAAGCAGCCTAATGTAATTAAAATGGTGGTGATGAAAAGGTCTTGTGCTGGGAACGCTCAAGCCACTGTGTGCAGCGAGTGTTCAATTTTAATAGGATCGAGCGGCTCCACATAACGAGGCGTGGCGCTTGTCAGCGTTCGCGGTCAGAAAAGTTTGAGAGGAAAAAACGCTAGGCCTGCGTGGAACGCGCAGCACATTCATAGCGAAGGAGGAAGAAACTTTATTCAGAAAAAAAATTTGAAATGCAGGCAGTTTGGTCGGGCCCTCAGTCCAGGGCTCCGCTGGCACGAGCGGCTCGCTGGACCTGGTCAAGCAAAGCTATTTGGCTCTGCTTGTCCTCGTCCGCAAGCCATGCCTCCCACTGCCTGTGAAGCATGTGTGGTTGCTTCGTGATGTGTGGGCTGTCGATGTGTGTGGGCCTCTGGGTGCACTCCCATGTTATGTGGCTGAGTGTTGGTACTTGTGAACACCACGGACAGGTGTCTTTATATCTTGCGGGATATATTCTACTTAGATGGTACAAATTGGGAAAGCTATTGGTTTGTATTCGTCTCCAATCCCTGCTTTGCTGGCTATCCAAGTCCTTATGTGGAAGCCCATATTCCTTTCGTTGTTTCCTTTGTTGGAGGAGGATGTCACGCGAATTGGAAAGAGGTTCAACGTCGTGGCCTGCCGTCGCTCGGTTGGTGATGCCTCGAGCTATACGGTCTGCCACGACGTTCCCCTCCAAACCTTCGTGAGCAGGACACCATACAATGTGATGGTCTCCTGTTATGGGTTTATTCAAAAATTTATACGCTATTTTAGGTAGCGTTCCTCGGAGAAACATTCGGCATGCCGCCTGTGAATCGGAGAGCACAACCACTGATTCTCCCCTGATTTCTGCGTTGGATATGGCTATGGCTATAGCTGCCGCCTCTGCCACTCGTGTGAAACAAGTTTTAACCGACGCCATTGTGGTGTGATTTTGTGCTACAATTGCCACTACATGTGACCCTCTGCTCGCTTTACTTACGTCTGTAAAGACGGCTTCTGAGCTATTCTGAAATGCTTTGCGTAAGGAGTCTGCTCTCGCTTTCCTCCTTCCTGCGTGATACGTCGGATGCATATTTCTGGGAATAGGCGCTACAGTTAAATGTGTGCGTTTTTCCGCATCTATTAGCACCGTTTCCTCGTCACAATATAACGGTCGCAATGTATATCCCATCTTTTCCAGAATTCTTCTCCCATGATAGCTTGAATTGAGCCTTTCCTTTTGAGATAAAAGCACCGCATTCGCATACTCCTCAAAGGTATTGTATATGCCCAATTTCTCTACCCTCTCGGTTTTGGCATTTTCCGGAATCCCCAATGCTGCTTTGAATGCTTTCCTTATTATTGTGTTTATTTGCTTTGTCTCCTGGTTTGTCATTGTCTGGTACGGTAGCGCGTACGTAACTCGGCTGATCACAAATGCATGAACGAGTGCAATGGTTTCTTTCTCCTCTAGTCCCATTTCGCTATTTGCTATCCGCCTGATCATCCGGGCCACATTCGCCGTGGTTCCCCGTAGCCTTTGTAGTGTGTGTGACGTTCCCGAATTTCCTTGTATCCACATGCCAAGCACGCGTATTACATCTGCCTCCCTGATTTGTCTCCCATCCAGCAGTACTGCTACCGGTATTAAGTCCTTTTTCTTTGCGTATCTTGCCCTAATTCTAACCATTTCAGTTTTTTCCGGCGAGCATTGCATTCCTGCAGCTGTCACGAAAGCTTGTATTTTATCTACTGCCTCCTGGAGGGCGTTTTCTTTGTCCGCATAAGAGCCACCCTTTGTCCATAAGGTGACATCGTCTGCGTAAAGAGCTGCTCCTAGACCTTTTATATTTTCCAGCTCACATGCGAGCTTTCTCAGGCCGATATTAAATAGTATCGGGGATAGCATGGCTCCCTGGGGGGTGCCTCTATTTGGGTAGTCGAAGGTTTCAGATGTAACCGAGCCTAAAGAAATGGTAGCTTTCCTGCTTGTCAGAAATGACCGGACATACTCATATATTCGTTGGCCGCAGTTAATCGATTCGAGGCCTTCCATTATCACCTTGTGTGATATTGTATCGAATGCTTTCTTGATATCTAGTGCTAGTACGAATTCGTCGCTTGAACCTCTGTTTGGGTTCATGACGTCATTTTGCAACAGCAGGAAAACATCCTGGGCCGATACACGTGGTCGGAAACCGAACATATTCACCGGTAGCAGACCCTCTCTCTCTACATAGTCTGTCAATCTAGTCAATATTGTTTTTTCAAAAAGCTTACCCAAGCATGAGGTAAGGGAGATTGGTCGGAGGTTCTTAATATCTCTTGGTTTCCCTGGTTTTGGTATTAACATGATGTTTGAGTCCTTCCATTCTACTGGAAGGTTTCCTCCATCTACCCATACCTTTTCATTAAAGAAATCCGTGATTCGTCGAAGGGCCGCATCACTCAAATTTCTAAGCATAGAGTTTGTTATTTTGTCTCGTCCTGGGGCGGTATTCTTTTTGAAAGACTGGGCCGCCGCATAAACCTCTTCAAATGTTATGGGAGCGTCTAACTCTGGTTGTTCTTTTCCTGCATATTTGCCATGTACCACTTCACATGCGTCTTGTCCGACATATAATTTCTTGACTTCGTAGATAAGTGCGTCATCGTTACCTTTAAATTCATTCTCCAGAATTCTTAAAGCCCTGTTCGTCATTGTTTTTGTTGCCCCTGGATCGATCATACTCCTCAGGATGTGCCAGGTCTTTTTGGTTCCTAACGTCCCTCTAAGTGAGTTACTAAATTGCCTCCAGTTACTGTTATTTAGTTGACGTGCGTAGTCATTGGCTTCCTGTGACAACTGAGCTATCCTTATTTTCAATTTGCGATTAAGCTTTTGCTTCCGCCATCGCTTTGTGAGGCTTCTCCGCGCGTCCCACAAATGTAGCAGGTGCTTGTCGACTGCTGGGATTTCCACGCTTGTTTCTATTTCCTTTGTCACTTTCCTGTGTGCCTCCTTTATCTGTGTCACCCAGTTACCTAGTTCTATTATTTCCCCTTGGTCTCCTACGTTCTCCCTAAATTTGTTCCAATCAGATATTGTCGCTTTCCCCATTCTTCTTGTCGTGGCGGCATTAATAGTTATTCCGAGAATGTAGTGGTCGCTTCCCAAGTTTTCTCCGAGGTGCGCCCATGAGACGTTTCCTTCAGAATTTGTAAACGTTAAGTCCGGTGACGTGTCTTTTGTTAAGCTATTCCCGACCCGTGTCGGTAGGTCTGGTTGTGTAAGTTGGCAGAGATCATACCGTTCAACAAGGTCTACAAGGAGTTTGCCCTTAGGGCTGTCCTGCTTATATCCCCAATTTCTGTGTGGCGCATTAAAATCCCCCATGATAACTAACCTGTCTTTCTCTTTCAATAAACCCATCGCATGTGCTATAATGTTCTCAAAGTCGGCTCGTCTCTCCTTAGGTGGGCTATATATATTGACCCCCACTGTTTTTGGTCCTCCACGTTTTTGGGCCACACTGTTATTATCTGGTGTTGCACTGCCTCATTGCTCACGTAGCTGACACTCAATGCGATATCTTTTTTGGTAAATGTCGCCACTTGTGGGTACTTTGGGTTAACATGTCTTATGTATCCTCTCAGATTTATCTGAAATTTGCCTACTTCCTGAAGGCAGATTATATCAGGAGGGATTGGAGATGCTCCAATAAATTGTTTGAAATTTTCAAGTTTTGTTCTCAATGAGCAGCAGTTCCACTGCCATATTTCCGTTTGCTCGGTCTTTTTATTGTTACGGTGTCTAGCCATGATTGGTATTCTCGGAATCTGTTATTCCACTTTCTTTAGGTTGTCTGGTGGGGGCACCCGGGCTCTGACAAGATCTCTTGCGAGGATTCTGCGCCTGACTCAAGTCGCTTATGGTGCGTTCCATCTGGCCTAGTTTGGCAAAAACAAGTTGAATTTGTTGAACTAGGAACGCTATCGGCGGTGTTTGTGGTGGTTGCGTTGCCACGGGCTGCGCAACGGGCTGCGAGACAACAGGTGTGCTCGCCGGGCTTTGTGTGTTGCTCGACTGGTTTAGTAGTGACTCCAGGCGCGCCATTCGAGACTTAACCTCCTGTAGTTCTGTTCTATGTTGTCTGTTTTCAGCTACTACCCGCTTGTATTCTGGGTGTTCTGTGATCGTTGGTGTAACGGGTTTATGTTTGGTAGTGGGAGATACGGCTTGCGCATAGCTTACCGCGTCCGCCTGTGGGTTGCTATGTGCAGGACACACCCCCGGTGGCTTGCTTCTCGGAAGGGCTTGCGCGTTCGGATTGTCCTGGGAGATTGCTCTCGGCGTCGAAGTCGACTTTGGATGCCGCTGTCCTGGTTGTCCTGTCTCCACGGCACGGTTTTTCGACGGCGTGCGGGTTCTGGAACGGCTCTTTCGGGTCCCGCCTCGTCCGTACTCCCATTCTGATTCCTCTTCCTCCGACTGAAACCAGCGAGGGGCTGGCTTGTGTGGTTTTTTGGGTGGTTTCGCTGCTTGCTTGCGAATAGGCTTGAGGCGTTTCAGACAACTGCGGTCTCCAGTGATATGGTTTCCCGTGCAAATTGCGCATGTCGGAGTGCAATTATGGTTTACTTCGGGGTTGCGCATTCCACAGGTATGGCACACGGGTGAGTCTGGCTGCGGACACACGTCGGTGCGGTGGCCAACCGCCCCACACGCCCGGCAGAATTGGACGGTGTTACGAAAAGGAATACACTCCTTCTCACCTCCTCTGTAGTAAACATATCTTGGTAGAATGTCCCCGAAGAAAGTCAAGACGGCACTCTGAGAGTCTCCCAACATCCGAGCGTCGACCAGCGTCACGCTCTGGGTGCGAAAACGGATGCTCGCTTTGATGGTCTCAGACGGGGTGTGCGGCTCTATACCGTGAATAACACCTTTTTTGGTTCCTTCACCTGCCGTAACGTAGACGTTGACCGGGTGTGGTCTTCCGTTGATATTCAAAGACGTGACGCCTCTCATCGCCATCGCGACGGTCGTGTCTGGAGTCGACGCTAGCGCAATGTTGGACCCCGGTCGGATGCGGAGAATAAACTGATCCCACCTGACTTTTCCTTGGCAAGCCTCCACTATAGCGTCGGAGATCGCTTGGGTGGTCACATTCTTCAGAGGCAGTCCCTGGTGAGGTCGGAAGACTACTTTCAGATCGTCCTTGGGTAGTGCTGGGGGCCTCCGTCTTGTAGGTCGACCCCGGCGCTTTGGCTGGTTGTCCGTCGTAGGTCTGCTGCCTGCGGAGAAGTCCCCTCCTTGTTGAAATTTCCGCTCCTTCGCCTGTTTCTTCTTCGCTCTGAGCGATTGGGATATTTGCCATCCCTCCTCTGTGCGGTCGGTCTCCGTTGGGGCGGAAAAATCTGCGGCGGCGTGCGTGGACGCCGCGTTGCAGTTCCCAGGCAGTGCTGCTTCATCCCGGTTTTGCGCGGCAAAGTCCATGACTTCTTCACCCAAACCTGGTTCGGATTGTCGTACGGACGCTGTTTGCGACTCCCCAGTCGAGTCCATAGCCGTCAGCAACCGCGGCAACGCCGTGGTTGTCGTCTTCGGGCGAGCGTCTCCCGGCGTCGCGCCGCCGCTCCTCTACTGGACGCTAGAGGTAGCGAAGGCTCCACATGGGCGAACGAAGAAGTGGCCGTAAAAACAAGAAAAATGGTCCGATTTCAGTGAAACTGGAGTCCACCGATACCGGAGCATCTCCCCTACACGCCTGTGGCAATTTCTGGACGATTCAAGGGTTGAACCATACAGAAAAGACAAGAACATACGGAGCTCGATGTGCACGCGTCTGCACTCATCGGCATCCCAGCAGCGTCTCCACTGACTGTAGTCATAGCGAAAGCATGAACAGTTGCCTTTCAGAGCTTTTTCTAAACACTCTTTGGGTAAGCGCTAGAAGCACACTTGCTGGGTATTCACTACACCATAAATATTCATATTGTCTGTGCAGTAGGCCTATATTCACTTAGCTATATCCTTCGTCATTCTTCTGAGAAGCGTGGTGTCCACTAAACACTTGCAACAAATTTTTTGCTAATTTCGTGTTGCATTTGGTGGCTGACGACGATGAAAGATTACGCCTGAAGAGGGTATTTGCCACAGTTTATGGGTGATGAAGAGCAAGCTTTTTGAATGTGTTGGAGCATCGGACGACCCACTGGTTACGCGATTCGCATTGTGTTATGCCATGGTGGTTCATTTTCTCTTCTAAACGCTCAATTACTCATATTAGCCCAAATCCTTTCCGCACACCAAGCCTACTTAAAGCAAGTTTGCGAACAAGACTCAAGCACCAGCGTAGCTCAGCGGTAGAATAATGTATTCTACCGCATGCCAGTCCAATATTCGTAGCCCAATTTATGAATTGTGTTCGCTAACATTTTAAAAACAATAAAGCACAACAACGTACCGTGCAGATATAGCCTCATTTCTCCGAAGTGATTCTTATAATGAAGATGTGTTTTTGAATCCCCTGATTTGTCTTACACACTATATAATTTGAATTTCCTACTTAAATAGGAGGTATGGTGCACGCATAAAAAATCCTTTATTTTGCTCCACAAAACTCTGTGCCTAATAGTAGACAACGTGTCCGGTACGTTTAAAACGCCTTGTTTTCTTGTCATGTTCACCAGCGCAACTTGTTGCAGCATACAACATGCCTATAGCTATTCGAGGTTCTGTGAAAGTCGATATAGAAGGTGGCACACACGCTTACAAAATCCAACACTCTCGTCGAAGGGTGTTAAAGTGCAAGAACAGCCTAACATCCGAAGTTTTGTATTGCTGGACACCCTTCGTCTACCATTTTCACATAACAAGCTTTCAGTGGGGCGTATCTAAGAACACCGATTGTGGGTCCTTCGGGCGACAAGTCAGTTTACAGCCTTAAAGGAGTAAACATTCACTGTGATAACGATGCATGAATTAATATGTATATATTTGCAGACAAATACGCAAAAAATAGGTCGAAAGAACGCGAATTAGTTCGCGTTGCCTCGAGCTTCTCTCGTGCGTGTTTTCTCGTCCACGTTCTTTTACTGAAAACAACACCGCCTACACGAACGTGTGGTAAAAAATGTCCTGTACACCACAGCCAGACTCTTAATGAACGAACACATTAGAAAATATTTTTATTTCGTCTATTCTGAGATATTTCCTTTCGCACCAACCTATTCTAGCGCTACATTTCTGTCAGACGGTCACGGACGAGAGAAGAGAATGGGACGCGTCTGTTTTTCTTTTTGTTTTGTTTTTCTACAAGAGAAGATGTTTGCTTCATTTTGTACATCACGCTCATATATTCACTAAATACAAAAAATAATAACCGCTTTTTGAGGCCGAATTTGAAGATCACCAAGTTTTTGTTTTGATCACACAATGTGTGGTCTTTTTAGCCACATTCACGCAATTGAATTGCTTCCAATCTTCGCATACTGCAGTGCTCTAGTTATTATTTGTGTTCTAGGTCCTTCAACGGCGAATTGTGTGAAAATTTGGTCCCGCAAACTATATGCGCCTTTGAAGGCAGCCCCACTTCTTGCGCTGTTCTTGACGACCGTCGATGAAGGCGACCTAATTGCGTGAAAGGAAGAGCGGACGTTGTTCGTTCCGAGGGCCAATATGCGCTCCATGAGTGGAGACCCCTAAGAGGCCTAGCATTTCTTATCACCGCCGCTCTTACGCGCTCACCGGTAACTGCGAAGGATTCCGGTCATCTCCGTTCGCACCGCGCAAGCGGACGAGGATGGTGACATTTGGTCGTAACGAGCCCACCATTACGCTCTCAGGCATGTTTCCTCTATAGACGCGCCACCGCTGTGAGTTGTAGCACAGTACGCCAATGATTCTCTTTAAGGGCCTGTAATAGTTACAAGAAAGAAAGTGAATTCAGACTGAAAGTAAGGAAGCTGTGTAATGTCGCAACTTTAGCACATTCATGTGCAGCAAAAAGGGAGACCGTCATTATGCATGCCATGTTCATAAAAATCACTGCACAGGAGAAAGCAGCAGCCGCCAATATTGAGCGCTATATCGCCCTGCGAGCCTCCCTTTCACAATGGATTCCTTAGCTAAGAGAATCAGAGTAACGACCGGTATTTGCATTTATGGTGGCAGCAGCCAGGTGTGCCATGATGCCTTCTGCCTCCGATGAGGGCTCACGATTTGAGCGTGGCTCTGCACGTGGGGTGCCTGTGATAAACGACTAATTATCTCTACGGGAGAACCGGAGTGTATGAGCTGCATTATACGATATCACTGTTCATAGATTTTGTGAACCTAATACTAGCACGTTATCACGCGTTTCGGTGGTAGAAAGCTCAACCCTTTGTTCTTCGTCAACATCAGTCCTGAATGAAACGACGAGTGGCCACGCATTGTACCTTTTTACTTTTGCTAGCCTTGTTGCTAAGAGGCAGAATGGTGGAATGGTCATTATTCTGTGGAATAGACGAAAACTTCCAGTGTATGAGGTTTTCTGTCTGCCTTATTATGCTACCTTAAAATGAAGGGTTAGGTCAGAGGTCGGCGAACTCATTAATGAGTCGACTCACTCGGCCTCACTAAGATTCTTTTTTAGTCACGAGGCTTTGTTTGAGTGAGTCATGGTGAGTAACATATTGGTCAGTGTGATTCCGGGTGAGTCCAGTTGAAGAAAAAAATTTGTGCGTGTTAGTCCGGGTGAGTTTGGTCCAGGAAAATATTTGAGAGCGGCAGTATAAGAGTCAGTCTAAAGCGCAATATACATTTCTTGAGTGAGTCAGAGTGAGTGTAATTAAGTCTAGTTAACCTCCCTACCTTTCTTATATTCTTTCTTTCTATCTCTTTCTGTCTCTCTCTGAGTGAGTTACACTTTCTTTTGCCGACCACCTATATATTCATTTTCAGCATTACGACTCACGTATATTCAAACGCATTCCAAAGCATTCTCGTATATACATATTTTCAATATTTATTCACTAGAGGCTGGAATTAGATATGCAATGGGTGCTTTGATTTCTGCCTCGCGAGCTCTTCAGGGAAAGTTATTCATAAATATATCTTATGTTGTCATCTCTTCTAAGAAAAGTGACCTCAGTGGTCTAGTAGCTAAGGTACTCGGCTGCTTACCCACTGGTCGCGGGCTCGAATCCCGGCTGCGGCGGCTGCATTTCCGATGGAGGCGGAAATGTTGTAGGACCGTGTGCTCAGATTTGGGTGCACGTTAAAAAAACCCAGGTGGTCGAAATTTCCGGAGCCCTCCACTACGGCATCTCTCATAATCATATGGTGGTTTTGGGACGTTAAACCCCACATATCAATCAATCAATCAACTCATAACTCGTATTCAAATAAAGATACCTCGCATTCATAACTCGTATAGGTGTTAAATATTATTGAGACCATGGCTGAAAAAGCTAATTCAAGGGGAATGAATTCGTGAGTCGACTCATTCGCACTAACTAACAGTCAGATAGAGCTTGTGTCGGAGTGAGTCTGGGTCATTAGTGTTCTGGTAAGTTTCAGTCCGAGTAAGTCTCATTGAAGAAAAGCTTGGTGAGTGTGAGTCAGTTTCAGGAAAATATCTGTGAATCTGAGCGCTGGTTAGTCCAAAGCCAGAAAAATGTATTCTATGACCGAGTCTCAGTAAGCTCCACAAGTTCTGCCGACCTATGGTTAGGCGACCTACCAGTATTCAGTCAAGGCTCACTTAACGAAGCATCAAACAGGCCGCAAAAATTATATATATATATATATGTATATATATATATATATATATATATATATATATATATATATATAGTGTGAGCGCTGATTGTGTTGCTCATCATTTTCACTTTCACCTGCGCATACAAAGCACCGTGATCATCATCATCGTAGCGGCTCGCTGCTTGTTCGGTTGCTGGCTCGCGCGTCTGGGTTGACAATAAAACGGTCGCTCCTTCGTACCTGACGTCGTCTCACAAGTGGTGGAGCGTGCTGTGATTCCCAAGTCCTCGTGCACTACCGGTCACCCCTGGAGCTCCGATCAGGTCGACGGCTGTGCTTGCCAACAGTGATGGCGCAAAACGACCCACCCCCTACCGCCTTCTTCGCACCACCCGCTCAGCCTGCTGGGCCTCACCACACCGTGAGTACCTCGCAACGAGACCCTCCAGTGTTTTCTGGCCTTCGCGGTGAGGACGTAGAAGAATGGCTGGACAGTTACGACCGTACCAGTGCTTGCAATTACTGGGATGAGGCACATAAGCTGCGCTATGTACCCTTTTATCTGAAGGAGGTTGCTAAGACGTGGTATCATAACCACGAACGCGACTTTCCTGATTGGTCAGCATTCACGGTGCAGCTGCGTCAAATATTCGGCACTTCTACAGGACGCTCTGAGGTAGCTAAACAGAAGCTCGCTACCCGCATCCAGGGGCCTGACGAATCGTACACATCGTACATTGAAGACGTTCTGGCCCTCTGCCGCCGCGCCCAAAAGGACATGCCGGAGGCCGATCGTATTCGGCAAGTAATGAAAGGCATCAACTCCGTCGCCTTTAATGCTCTTGTCATGCAGAGCCCGACAACAGTTCAGGACATTATTACCACCTGCCAGCGCCTGGACGCACTTTACTCAATGCGCCTTCCACACGCCTCCTATGACACTCGTCTTACTGGCGAGCATGAGCTGCGAGCTCTAATTCGCACCATAGTGAGAGAGGAACTTCACAGCCTTGTTCCTGCCAGCGCACCGACTTCACCTGCCCGCTCACCCCCTCCTAACCTGCGGGAAATTATAAAGGACGAATTGGCGTCGATGACGAGCGTCGCACGTGCCCCGCCCCCTGTGCCCTTACATGTGCCTACGTATGCCGAAGTCGTGTCACGGCCTCCTCCACCTACTCCACCTGTAACTACGGACGTCGTATACGACCATTTGGCCGCGATGGCAGCCAAGGCACCACCACAACCACACTTCCCGGCCTGGCGCCCTACGCGCCCCGTCTGTTACTACTGTGGCATAAGAGGACATATCTCCCGCTTTTGCCGTCGGCGCCAGCAAGATGAACGACGAGGTTATTCTTCGTACGAGAGTGACCGGGCTGCGAGGTCTGACCCCTACGTTCCAGGAACCTACATTCCCTCGTCACGACGTTCGCCTTCGCCTCCTTTGTCCCACGGTGAACCTCGTTCTTCCCGCTCACCCCGCCGTCGTTCACCATCGCCCTTCCGCCGTACTACTTCGCCTTTACGTTCTGCCCTGATGCCCCTCGACAGCCACTCGGAAAACTAGCAGCTGCAGTTTTTGGAGGAGAAACTGCCTGTCGTCGAAGTGTCCCAATTCCTCCTGCGCGCCCTGCAAATTTACTAACTGTTTGTGTAGAAGGCATTTCGGTTGACGCACTCGTGGACACTGGAGCAGCCATTTCGGTCATTGATCGCGAACTATGTCATCGTCTACGAAAAGTGCAAACTCCATATGTTGGTCCGGTGTTATGTGGTGCTAATGAAAATAGAATTTACCCTATTGGACAATGCACTGTTCGTGTTCTGATCGACGGAATTCGTCACCATATACAATTGGCTGTGCTTTCTTCATGTGCTCATCCGATTATATTGGGCTGGGACTTCCTGTCAGCCGCTTCCGCTGTCATTTCGTGTGGTCCGCCCGTTATTCGCATTACGGACACTGAAAATTCTAGTGCTTACGATTTTTCGTCGCCTCACCTTGTTGCAGCTGCAGACTTTGTACTGCCCCCGGCCCAAGAACGTATCCTCACCATTAGATCCAGCGATACCATTGACGGTGACGCAGTGGTTGTCCCCGATCAGCGCTGCATTTTCCGAGGAATCGCCATCGCATGTTGTCTAGTGCGGTTTTCGCGTGGTCATGCCAGTCTCACCGCCTACAACACGACAACAGAGCCACAACTACTGCCAGAGGGGTCCACTGTTGCCAGCCTTATCGACATAGCACCGGTATGTGTCGTCACTGTATCGTCTCCGCCGTCAGTCGCTAAGTGTACGCCACCAGGAGGCTCATCTAATGCGCTTAAAGCCACTTTGAGTCCATATCTCACTCCAACGCAAACTAATGACTTAATGGCCCTTTTAACAAAACACAAGACTTGTTTTGACGTTTGTTCGGATGGCTTAGGTCAAACTACAGTGACCTCTCATCACATCGCCACAGACGGTTCTCGTATTATCCGCCGTCGCCCTTACCGCGTGTCGTCTTCAGAACGCAAGGTCATCGAGGAACAAGTCAATGACATGCTCGCACGCAACGTTATCAGACCTTCCACAAGCCCTTGGTCTTCTCCTGTTGTCCTAGTTAAGAAAAGGGATGGATCAGTGCGATTTTGCGTTGATTACAGGGCACTAAACAAAATTACGCGCAAGGATGTATATCCTATGCCTCGAATTGACGATGCACTTGACACCTTACAGGGTGCAGAATATTTCTCAAGTCTCGACCTACGATCTGGGTATTGGCAGATCCCGATGCATGAGTCTGATAAAGAGAAGACAGCGTTTGCTACTCCTGATGGTCTCTTCGAATTCAATGTGATGCCTTTTGGGCTCTGCAATGCCCCAGCCACATTTGAGCGGATGATCGATACGGTGCTGCGTGGCCTAAAATGGAAGACCTGTCTTTGTTACCTGGATGACATCGTCATCTTTTCATCCAGCTTCTCGCAACACCTAGAACGCCTAGACGAGGTGCTCACATGTCTAGCCAAAGCCGGTCTCCAGCTAAATACCAAGAAGTGTCGGTTTGCGAGCCGCAGCATCAAAGTGTTAGGCCACGTTGTCAGCAAGCTTGGCATCGAACCTGATCCCGACAAAGTGGCCGCTGTGCTGCACTTTCCTAAGCCCACCACGCTCAAAGACCTTCGCAGCTTCCTCGGCTTAGCCTCTTACTTCCGCCGTTTTGTCCGTGATTTTGCCACTATCGCGGCTCCTCTTCACAAACTCCTGACCACAAGTGCATCATTTCTTTGGACAGATGACTGTGAAGCTGCTTTCCAGACCCTGAAGCGATGCCTCACGTCAGGGCCAGTTCTTCGCCATTTTGATCCCACAGCCCCTACTATATTACACACTGACGCAAGTGGGCACGGAATCGGCGCTGTTCTGCTGCAGCGTGACCAGGCTTCACAAGAGCAAGTCGTGGCTTACGCGAGCCGTACTCTCTCCCCAGCGGAACGCAATTACAGCATCACTGAACAGGAATGTCTCGCTATCGTATGGTCCGTGCAAAAATTTCGCCCCTATTTGTATGGCCGCCGCTTCACGATCGTCACGGATCATCATGCGCTCTGTTGGTTGTCATCATTAAAAAACTTGTCAGGACGCCTCGGTCGTTGGGTGCTCCGACTGCAGGAGTATGACTACAGTGTCACATACCGGTCGGGCCGCAAACACCAAGATGCCGACGCTTTGTCACGCTGTCCGCTGTTGCAAAATCATGACGCATCTACCTGCTGCGCAGCACCTCCCAGCCAAGAGACCACGCAGATGACCAGTCTTAGTCCCATCGAGCCCACTGCACCGGATGACTTCTTTCAATCCGCAGACCTCACCTCGCTCCAACGTGCAGACACATACTGCCGTACAATCATCGATCGGCTCACCGGCTCATCTCGTGCTCCCAACAGCCGCTTGCGACGACAACTCACGCGTTTCAAACTTCATGACGGAACGCTACTTCGACAAACTTACCATCCTCTCGGTAGCCGATGGGTCCCGGTCATACCTCGCTCACTTCGACTCCGAGTCTTAGAAGCCTTTCATGACGACCCGACGGCTGGCCACTTGGGTTTTCATAAAACCTACGATCGCATTAAGACTCGCTGCTTCTGGCCTGGCCTCTCCACTAGTGTTTCCAGGTACGTCACTTCCTGTTCATCATGTCAGCACCGAAAACGTTCGACATCTCTTCCCGCCGGCCCTCTACAGCCTCTCCCGTGCCCATCCGCTCCCTTCGAGTTCGTCGGCATAGACTTATACGGACCCCTTCCGCTTACCGCCGCCGGTCACCGCTGGATTGTTACTGCCGTAGACCATCTTACTCGCTACGCTGAGACGGCAGCTCTTCCTACTGGAGCTGCCAGCGAAGTAGCCGACTTTGTTCTGCGTGCCATTATCCTGCGCCACGGCGCCCCTCGTGTTCTCCTGAGTGACCGTGGCAAGACATTTCTTTCTCGTGTGCTCGCTGAAGTTTTACAGGCCTCTGACACAATCCATAAGACCACCTCGGCATATCATCCGCAAACCAATGGTCTTACTGAGCGTTTTCATAGAACTTTGTCAGACATGATCTCTATGTATGTCCAACCCGATCACAAGAACTGGGACACAATACTACCTTTCGTCACGTTTGCCTATAACACTGCCATACAACGCACTACAACTTACAGCCCGTTTTTTCTTGTGTATGGCCGTGCACCATCTTTTGTTCTAGACACCAGCTTTTTGTCCACGCCTTCTGTCCCATCTGCGTCCCTTCCGGAAGAATTCGCTGCCCGTGTCAACCACTGCCGCACAATCGCCCGCGCCAACACCTCTACCATTCAGGCCCAGCGAAAAGTTCGTTGTGATGCGACACGTCGAGTTGTGTCATTCTACCCAGGCGACGAAGTGCTCCTCTGGACACCTGTTCGCACACCCGGCCTCTGTGAAAAATTCATTCACAGATACCTGGGTCCTTACACCGTGCTTGAACGAACATCGGCCGTAAATTATCGCGTCGCGCCGGTTACTTCGGCTTCTGATCGCCGTCGTCGCGGGACCGAGATCGTCCATGTGTCTCGCCTGAAACCTTATATCCAGCGCTCATACACTTACTAAATGAACGTCTTGCAGACCGCTTTCGTGTAGGGGGGAAATAGTGTGAGCGCTGATTGTGTTGCTCATCATTTTCACTTTCACCTGCGCATACAAAGCACCGTGATCATCATCATCGTAGCGGCTCGCTGCTTGTTCGGTTGCTGGCTCGCGCGTCTGGGTTGACAATAAAACGGTCGCTCCTTCGTACCTGACGTCGTCTCACAATATATATATATATATATATATATATATATATATATATATATATATATATATACAATCACGAAGGCGTGTAGCGTTACAAGCTGGTGCTACCCTACCTAAGACAGCGTTTGTAAGCCATTGCTTTCAAGAACACTTCAGCTCCGAGGTCGCCGTATGCAGTGGCTGAAGTATCTCCAAATGTGATTGTTGTCATATGAAATAACGTTAAAATTATCTCACGCGTAATGCGGAAATGATAGAACATGGCGCTGTAAGCGTTGTGTACGCTAGCTCATAAGGGGATGCCTTCAGCTGAAAGTGAGGTCAAGATCATACTGGCTAGTGGACGAGTCGGGCACGACTAATCTTCGTTTGGCAAACAAACTGTGCGTGTCCAAGCACCCTCTACGGCGTGTCCTACGTGCTCAATCAGAGCAATGGGGCGCAACGTTTTGATCGACTCCTGTAGCCAATGGTGCTGACTTAAAGTCACCGGGTTTCGCCGATTCTGACCTGCACATTTAATGACGCGCAATCGACTAACAGTCTGCATGGCTGCGTCGTTATGGCTTAAAGATTCATTGTCGACACGGGCTAAGTCACCCGGCTGTCTTCATTTATCAATGTGAATGGTTCACGGAAAGGGAGAACGGTTATGGCTGCATGAGCGCGAGGTTTTGTTCTCACCGTAAAACCTGTGGAAGAAATATACGCATTATCTTCTGTATAAGTGTGTTGCCACTCTTTCACTCACTCGCTCACTCAAATATGTTCTTATATTATTATTATTAATTAACACAAATTAATTATAGCTCTATCATTTAATACCCAACTGTTCCACGGCGACCTGACCTACATCAACCGTAATGTAGTTTCTTCGACTTCTCAGCCTGGAGATGTTGATAGGCGGTGCGCGCTCTGTGTTAACGTTTTTTTTCCTTTAGCGCGAGCCATGGGTGTCATCAAGAGTGGACTCCGTCTGCGGGAGAACCTACGCAGGCGTCCCTTTAGGATTGTCACTGCTGAGGAGCCTCGGAGTCGGTGCCGGCCGGTGGCAACCAGCGGGAGCGAGCAGCTGCGATCGATCCTGCGGCCTCGCTGTCTGCGCGCGTTGTACTTGCCAGGCTGGCAACCCGCCAGTCACTCGAGCCCCTTGATCGAATGCCACCCGCTTGACCTGGTACAGCGTGTGTGGCGGGTCAGCATATAGAACGAGGTTGTGGCCAGACCCGCGTGTGGCCCGCAGGGACTACACCAAGCACACACACTGCCCTCTGCCACCGAGTCACACGCAGTAACAGGCAGAATCGTGTACTAGTTTTCACGTGGCCTTGTTTGAGCGGCCAGCGTCATCGTCAGTGATTGCCGAAGTAATTAGTGCCCAGGTTAACGAGATAGGTGGCATTTCGTTTAAGCTGCAACACTGTGTTTGGGCTTCTCCGATTCGGTACTTGTTTAGAACAAGCCTCATTGGTACACATAAGGCGTATGTGGCGTAAGCGACAGAGTCCACCCTCAGTTTGCTATGCATTATTTATAAATAAGCATTCTTTATCGGTATTTTTTTGTGGTGGTGTGGTAGTTATGAAGGAAGTAGAACCTATCGATCCCAGAGATTTCAAAGATGACGCTATACGTCACCCTGAAAAGAAGTCACATTTTCGACACAATGGCAAATCCATGAATGTGGTAGCAACCAACCAGATTTCTGTACGAAATAGGGCTATCAGCTAACTCTTTTGAATTCAGTCTCACGTAACTCAACAAGACAACGCTGTAAGCCAATACCAACACTCCAGAGAGCTAAGTAGGTCTGACGCTGTCTGTCGCCTCAACTTGAAGTGGTAGTAACATAGCACGTACACGAGCCATCCTCTGATGTGTGCGGGGATAACGGGCATGCGAGCGTTCGCGAGCATTACCTTATAAGCAAAGTTTGCATTTGCTGCTCGAGGCCGGTGAAGAACAAGAGAGCACGCGCCACGGCGGAAGAGCATAGAACAAACAGCTCTCAATGCCACTCGTCGTAACCGCCATCGGGTGGAAGCCGCTGTGGGTGAAGTTGCAGCAGCGGCCTGAAGGCAGCAACATGTGATCCTAATGTGACGCAAGGGTTCAGGCAATGTAAAATTAGTGGAGACAGAGGGGCCTCTGCAGATCAACAGAAATATCAACAGAAAATTCAACGGCACTTCAAGACAAGATTCGAGTAGGTGTAACGCTTTCACATTTCGGGAGGTTCCAAGCATCACCCGTAACCTTTTTCATATAGTGTCGTGGAGTGGTTGTTTCAACAGCAAAGCCATCTATCGAGTCGTTCCTTGTCCGACGAAACAATAACAATCATCGTCATAAACGTGTATTATACATAAAAATTGGTTCAATTCCACTACTCATTCTGGTCCACTGGACCGCTAAATATGAAGAACGCAACGGGTAGCCAAAAAATGGCTGTAATGCTATGGCGCTGAGCCGAAGACCTCGAATGCATACAAAGAGAAAATACTAAGTAAAGGGAAAGGCAAGAGCGGCCGCGAGAAAACACCGAAGCGATGGAAGGCGTAAGGCAACGACTATGATCTCGTATGGGTATATGACAGGTGCGAACGCTTAGTTTCAACGGGAGTTTTGGTTTCTGAAATTGGGACATCCGTGTTGCGTCTGCAACTAGCTGTGGATTAGGTGAAACCACTGTGCGATGAGAACTACGTAAAAGCAAGCTATCCTTTCTTAGCTAACGCTTAGCAACAACTTAACCTAGAAACAGCCAAGAAACAACCTGCATCAAATCTAGCTAAGGCCTAGAAATAATCTAGAAGCAACCAGATTTATTTTTTTCAGAATCTTCCAGCTTTTCTGTTTCAAGCCTTGCACGGCTTAGTGCAAGCTTAGCCTATTTTGTTTATTAATGTTCTTCAGTTGTACAAGCTCGCTGCTCTGGCGTAACTTGACGTTCCCAATGTGACATTTTTCGTGGTTGGATACCGCATGGGTCTGTCGGTTGGTCCAAACGGTCGGGAGGAAGCTAAAAAATTCACTGCGTTTTAACTATACTACTACTATTACTACAACACCAACAACAAGAACAACAACAAAAACAACAACTACTACTACTATTACTACTACTACTGCAGCTGCTACTAACAACAACAGAAACAACAGTAACAATAACAGTAATAATACTAATAATAGTATCATAGCAATAATAACGACGACGACGACGATGATGATGA
Source organism: Rhipicephalus microplus (assembly GCF_013339725.1). Lineage (NCBI taxonomy): Eukaryota > Metazoa > Arthropoda > Arachnida > Ixodida > Ixodidae > Rhipicephalus > Rhipicephalus microplus. The sequence goes on along the minus strand of NC_051165.1, from coordinate 185,132,115 downwards.
TGATGTCGATGATGATGATGATGCTGATGGTGCAAGATTCACTCATGTTCTACTGAACTGCTTAATTGACTTTATAGTCAAACCCACTTGTTTTGTGTTGATTACTTATGTTAATTCAAAGTAAACTGACGCACGAAAAAAGCGCGACTCTTTCGCTAGCAGGGAAAGGAAAAATAACGTGGTAAATACGTCTGTCAAGATGTTCTGTAACCACTCAAAACTAACTCATTTTTCGTGGTTTCCAATTTTATTTGTTCTCGTTTTATTTTCAGATCTTTTGTTGGCTTTCATTTCAAAGCTCTATAAAAACCCTGGACAGCTATACCTAACATTCAATCGTTCGGAGTGCCCAAAATATCAAAAACGCGTGGAAAACAGCCGCAAGTTAAACGCCACTGACAAAAAGTTGCAGGCGTAGTTGATCAAGGGTTCGAGTGGTAAAACAAGCATAAAATAAAAAGAAAACGACGCAAGAAGGCACAAAAACCATTGCGAAAAATACGTGCTAAATATAAACTAAAGTATCAGAAAAACTTCGGGTCCACTTTTAGCAAGAATAGTTCAAACAAAAGTGATAAATAGAGACAAACAAAAAACACTTGCTGCTTTCGATCAATGCAAGAGTGAGAGACTCCGTTCTAAATCCTTCAGTGCACCACCCATATTCTTGGGTAATACTGAAAACTGGATCACCAGAAAGGTTGCACATTCTGCGACTTCCAATATGTATGTAAACCAAGAAGGCGGACATCTTTCTCGTGCCGGAGTTGGTGCTACTGTCGCCAGGCCGTGTGTACATCGCTTTTTTTTCTGCGATCTTAGCGTACTTTACTCGACAGCAACAAGTTTTCATGGAACTGAAAAGAACCCCGGCATCTAGATACTCGAAAGGTATTCCGGAATACAGATATCGAAATACATGGTTTCGAAGCTAAAACTCAGATAATGCAACACATTTGTTTTTGACGTAATGTGATATTGGAGATACTTCAGCAAAAACACGAAAACGTACCCTGAAATAAGATACAACAATACAATCACTAGAATACGTTTTTTTTCGGGGATGCTAACACTATAGAAAGGCTTTTATAAAGGGTCCCGTATTGTTGTAAATAAAGTTCTTGTGCATTGTAACTTGGAATTTGTTGCTTGGTTTGTTTATTTAGAGTATAGCACTCAGCGACACTAAGAAAATAACTGAAGAGGGAGCGTGATTATGAAGTACACAATCATTCATAATGGCAGACTTACAAGTATCAGTTGCAGGAAAAAGTACACTGTCTGAAATCAACAAGAACAAGCATTGGACCGCGAATATTCGACATACTCAGTGACAACAAAATGAGCTATGTTGGAAATAGCTTAGCTCATGCAAATAACTTGATTTGCTAACAAGCATTAGTGAATAGTAAAAAAGTATATATTTATTTTCCCCACAAGATGCTGGGAAAGCTGCTGTGTTATCTTGCACTTAAGCAACAGCTACTTCTCAAGTGGGCTGTCTTCTAGACAGGGTCGGTTCAGCCCAATAATCAAATTTGTCAAAACTGCACAGTTCAAACGTCGTAATCCATTGGTCGGTCGGTCGGTCGGTCGGTCGGTCGGTCGGTCGGTCCGTCCGTCCGTCCGTCCGTTCGTCTATCTATCTATCTATCTATCTATCTATCTATCTATCTATCTATCTATCTATCTATCTATCTATCTATCTATCTATCTATCTATCTATCTATCTATCTATCTATCTATCTATCTATCTATCTATCTATCTATCTATCTATCCATCTATCTATCTATCTATCTATCTATCTATCTATCTATCTATCTATCTATCTATCTATATCCGTATAGATTACCAGTTACGCAAATATTGCCAGTTGTGGAACCCAAACTTACAAAAGCATCTTTCAGCAATAAAATTTACCTGCGCTAGACCGAAAATGCAATTTTGCATCAAAGCTATGGAAACGCTGCTTACGAAAACACGCAGAGACGGCTTACTAGATCACGCATGGTACGCACACAATCATTCTTTAAAAAATTGGGGTAGGCTTAAGCTTCGTCTTTAAAAGTTGAATGCTGTAGCGATATCCTGTCCGTAGTGCGTACTCCAGATTCTAGAGCATGAAAACTTTCGAACTTCCTATGCGCCCACCATATGTAGCCTCAACGGAATAAACGTAGTAGCATGGGTTACTTTTGGATGTGACTGGCTTTAAACCATGAAGCCATTATGATAGTCATGTGTTCTAACGCCAGATGGCAATGTACTGTTCGCCAAAACCTTCAACTGTTGCTCGCAGCAGTCACTTTTTTTGTCTGTAAGCGCCACGTGATGGAACGAAGTATAAAAAAAATGTTTTGTAGCCATGCGCTCTGTGGACACGCACTTCTCCTAATCATTGTTGTAACATAAATCAGTAGTATGGCAAAAATGCACAGAAAAAAACTTCCGCTTATGCACGATACCTTAGTATTTGGCCTCCTGTTCACTTGTATCACGAGTTTTTAGTGCAACATTTCATGTGTTTTTTTTTGTGAAGCATGTATACAGAACACTTGTGTTTGTAAAGCGTTAAAGTTAATTTTAGAAGTTATTTTCATTGTCTTGACGCGCAGACGCGGCTGTGTGGTAGAACGCCTGCTTACCATGCAAATGACCAGGGTTGAACCCCAGTCAAGCTCAGACTCTATTATTTGTTTGTTTGCATTTTTTCAATTTTTGGTCACACACAAGATGGTGATTTTTTCGCTCACAACTAGCGATGCCTACGCCGACGCCAACAACAGAATTTCTGCGAAACGACCTCTTGTAGACTCTCGTGTTAGAAAACAAAACCTGTCTACATTTACCTGTCTTGTGTACTCGGCGAGGACGCTTCTAATTATGTCCTGCATCTCTCACAGAACGAGGCCATCCCTCCTATTTCGGGTGCAAAAGAGCACTGACGCATCAGATGGACGCCAGCGGACTGAAGCAGCGATGTGACCGTAGCAGCGATGACTAGCGAACAAGACCGGGATACTACGCAGAGTCCATCTTACCTGAGACGGGCGTCAGTTCTGCACTTGAAGAACACAATACCCAGCTCTATGGCGTGTTCCGCTCAGCTACTTTACGAGGAACCTGTCATAAGCAAGCTCCACAAAACCTCCAATTACACAGAGCCGCTTCTATACTTTCTTTCACTTTTTTCCTCAAAACCTCGGCAGTATTTAACTATGAAATACTCTTACGGTTCATTCATGTTCTTTTTTCCTTTTTTTTGTTTCAACACACCATATTTAAAAGGTCAATAAAGAAGTAATATAACAGGAATGACCATTGTATCCTCGGTGGTCGGTGAACTTAAAATCAGCCGCTGCTGCGGTACAGCGTTTACGCTGCTTAGCTGCTGACGCGAAGGAAGCGGATTCGCGCCCACTGCGGCAGTCGTATTTTGATGGCACTGAAATGCTTAGAGGTCCGTGTACTGTGCCATGTTGCCATGTCATCGCACATTAAAGATCCTCATCTGTCCAAATTCTCGACGTTACTAGTTCTGGTTAGTAAAACCATAAAAATTACTAATGTGAAGGCCTTCAGATTACCACACCAATGTTGCTGTTTCTAAAAGAACGTGACTTATAATATGTGTAGGGTAAATACGACACAAAACATGCAGTCAGTTCAATACGATGAACAACATATGTGCAACTCAAGAGTATGCATATTTTAATATGAACAATTTCACACTCAATCTAAACATTCTCTACCGTATCCTCAATTTTCCCAGAGCAAGAAAATTATTCCTCTTTATTGAATTACTCAATATAGCTAGTATTTTCGGGCAAACAATCTCACACCAAACAGTAAGGTGCTTGTTTTTGTATTATCGTAAAATGCCTCCCGTCTCATTTTTAAAATACGCTTTGTAAAGATGAACTTGGGACGAAAAAATTCAGTAATGAACGCAAAGAGTGGAACTTTTCTTCGTCCCATGCGCGTGTATACAAAGCGAACTTTTGAAGGTGAATCAATACCAACTATCCCACCTTATAGCTCTTCCAGACATCTTTACCCTTTCGGTAGTTACTAACAGCTGTTTTTCTCTTCGTCGCTGCTATTAAACTGATCTTCTCCTACTCTTTTACTTTCACTCAAAGCTCTTTTCTGCTCTCTTGCTTACGGAGCCAGCGTACACTTATAGTCTCCAATTTCTAGAAAAGCTCCTCTAGTGGTGGAGCAGACCTCGAATATCGGTGACGAATCCAAGAGATGAGACCGATGCATAAAGTCAATGTTCTAAAAACGCTGCAGGTATTTCAAACGAGGATCTAAGAACAACACCCGAATAATTTAACTATTTTTTATTTATCAAGCCCAGAGTGGACATGTGCTACTGAGCTCACAAGGAAATAACCATTATAAAACAAGCCCCCCACCTCACCCCCCAAAAGCGTAAAGTTTATCAACGTTCGCATTATTAAAGAACACTTTTAATTATAGTAAATGTCAGTCAAATATGAAGGTTAGTTTATTATATCACTTTTATTTTCGACTGCGAAAATGTGCGCGACTATAAAAAGTACACATTTGGTTTTTGAACGTTTTCTGAAAGTTCTTCTTCATTTTGTTGAGTACATGTCTGCAAGTGCATGATTGACAATAATTGTTGATTGCCCAAACATATATTTGACTTCAACACTCCACTACACACAAGTCTGTCAACATGTTTTTTCTTGTTTGTTTGGGAGCGGGAGAGGGTTATTGGTCATACGCATGAAAACGAGCCATAGCGCTAGCACACAAGGAACGGAACTCTATGTTAGTTATTGTTACGTAATCTATTGACATGTACATGGAGTACACATCCGTACATTTGGCGCTTGCTTTATGCCATGTAGCTCGGACAATGACGTGGTTTCTTTGCGGTTGGCGCAAAAAAATGAAGTAAAGCGTAAAGGCTGAAGTTATTTGAACAAAACAGGCCACATTATTACTACACAGCAGTGGAAACCCTATAAATTATGGTGCTTTGGAGCGTAAAAACGCTCGGCTGAACTTTCTAGAGGGTACAGTGTAAACCAGAAAAAAAGAGTAGGTTGAAATTATGTGTTAGGCTGATAAAAAAATGAAAAATTAAAAGCATATCTTTGAGGCTAAGGAAAGAAAAATGAAACAAGGAAACGGCACTGGTAAATGTAGATAATCTGTTTGTTTTTATAGGCACTGAATGAAATAAAGCACGTGCTCAATGTACGTAGAACAAGCAAAACAAGTGCGTCCAAGCAACAGCACGCTCAGCGATATGTGATGTAGTGTAGGAGCATCGATGGAGGCTGTCACGGCTGGAGAAGAGTTAGTTGGGACATGATCGAGTCTACAGGCACACCGAACGGATCAATCAATGTCAGCTTTTCCGGCGGGTGTGGTAATGACCTTAGAAAAAAAGACCCAGCAAAGAGATGTAGGCATACCGCTCATGCTGACTTTGTTGCCGTCACAAACCTGGCTCACCTTATTTGGCGCACCATGGCCGCTGTTGCTGCCCGGGTCAGTGGACTAAGAGAGCCTATACGGGGCGTTGCGTTCAGAAAGCATTTCATTTGGGAAAAATATAGCGCGAAGGTCAGAAAACACCTGTGAATGAGGCAACATGTTGCGGGTTTGTATTCTAACTTAGGATAGCAGAGTGGTAAGCAAGTTAGTACGTATTCAACTTCAAGGAATGGGCGTGCAACCAGGTCTCGCTGGAGAGATTTCACAAGAGACGGACACCACAAGAGATATCATTCGTGTTTTCTTCTCTTCCCTCTCGGGTCCTTGGTTGCACGTCCAGTTCTTTAACTTGTATTCTAAATGTTTCTGGGAGGTGAAAAAGCATGGCTTTTGACCAGAACATTGCTCATGTCTAAAAGCTACTTCTACTAGGAAATACCGCAAACCTGTTTAAACAATCTTAGTTCCCATCACTGCTAACTCACCAAGAAATAGTCTGAAGATCGAGAAGGTTAGCCAGTTGTTATACCGGCTGCCTACCCTGTGCTGGGGAAGAGGGCCCATGGGAGTAAAAGATTATATAAAATACACAAAAAATCTATAGCACACACGAAGAAGAAAAAGCGGTGCTCTGTGTAGATTGTTTAAAAGTAAGAAAATATATATATATAAAGACATAAAAGTATAGAAGTTCTGTTGCGGGAAAAATGATACCTGTAAGGAAAAGAGGAGCTCCATAAGGGTGAAATGAAAACAAATAAATTGAAATTCTGACTTCCTGACGATGTACCGACTGTCGCTGTTATTGTATTACAAATGATATCATCCAGCATTCATAAACCCGCCCATCGATCATTTATTTAGGAGCTCTCCTAATGTTCTACGCTCTCAGGGAAGTCATTTCGCACTCCCCGTGAAAAGAAGAACAGCGTTGGTGTCTCAATTGTAGGAGGACCACGTAATACAGAAAGATGAAGTAAGAATTGCCCACTTCAAGGAGCATCCATGCGCGTACTTACACAAGCTGAAAACTACATTGGCAGAACGGATAAACTAGCTTGTTTCTTGAATTTGTGGCTGCAACAGCGCGATTTCAGACTATTTCTATTTTTTTTGTCATTTACTCAGCCTCCTCTTTTTCTCCTTACCTTTTTTGGAAAGTACGGAGAGGTCACGCTTGAATGAGGAAGACATACATCACTTATATTTGGTATTATCCTTATCGATCTTTCATTTTCCTTGTCTCATGGTAAATGGGTGCACATTCGTATCCACCAGTGCACCTAGCAATGGTTCTTCATAACACCGCTCAATGCGCTAAATTCGTGTATGACCCGCCTTCGAGCAGTGCTTGGAGCAAGGAAAAGTGAATAAACAATATTTCTATAAAAATAGCCCCAGTTTCACCGCCATGTCGAAGAAAAAAATATGGTTCCAAATCTGAATCTTACACTGCAAATGTAGTCGAAAGACGATAGTCTTGCGTCTGGAGAGAGTGAACAACACGTTTATTTGATGTTTTGCGCAAGAAAATCGGCGAATGGTATTCTGGAGGCGCTGCGTTAGAGTGCCTCGAGCGTGTAGCAGAGGCGAACGAGTGCATCGAGGCACGTTAGACACAAGCGCCATCTGGCAGTTTACTTCGAAAACGAAGGCGTGCAGCCCGCGGAGAAAGTTGCGCACCAGTCTCGGAGGTGATAAGGTGTAGAACGCAAAGCGACGGGCAGGTGACACCACCGTGACGTCGTAGCAAAGTGTTGGAAACACCTTTTTGAGCATCGTGTTGCACTGTCAGCGCAGCGCAATAAACTTTACATTCCTTGGAGTTATTTGTGTGTGCCTCTTCTAGTATAATGGCAGACGTACAAAACTTCTAAGAGTTGTTATGGCGCCTCAGATATGCGCAGTGATTGCTTTTTAATTTATCATCGCACAAATACGAACGCTAAACCTTGAGCATTATTGGTGGGTGCTGCGATTGGGGTCAGCTGTTTGGTGCCGTTTGGGGTATCGTTAGGGCGAAAAAACAGACAAATGTACAGACAGACAGACAGACAGACAGACAGACAGACAGACAGACAGACAGACGAAATTTCTTTCGACGAAAGTCTCCAAGAAAGACTATCGTATTTAAAAATGTGATTTGAACAAATTGCATGACATTGTATCGTCCTACGAACTGAGGCAGGCAGATAAACTTTCTGTATCCCATCTCATGTAGCTCTACTAAACGACAAAATGCGGGTGTAAGAGAAAACGGCCGCTCTAGGGAGAGCGACACTTTTCGCACAGTTTCATCGCGTTCAGAGCGCAGATCATAGAAGGGCATACCGGTCGCCCACCTATGGCTACCGACATCCGCAGCGCGCCAGCGATTGTGACGACGCCCTTAGAAGCAAAGTTCACAGTTGCTGCTTGAGCGACATCCCCCTTTCGCGTATTTTCATGCTAGTTCAATACGTGTAGTGTGTTCCCTCTCAGCTTCGACGGCAAGCCTTCTGAGCGGATACATGTGCCTTCCGAGCAACGGAAACAAATCGGCTCGTTTGATCCCTGCTTCAGCAGTATCCATTGCCCCCGATCGCGAGCTTTTTCCCCGTCAGTAAAAATACGGTGCGTTGAGTGGATGTTATCGATTTAAAGTTTATACAAGGCATGATGGAGGCGGAATGTGGCCAAAACCCATCGAGAGGGTCGATATAAGTGCTATTGCAATGAAAATCTGTGTAGGTAAATTTTTGGTGGCGCCCTCTGTAAGGGTCCCTCTGGCTTCCACGTCTCACCAAACTTGGTCTAGCTAGGGTCACCAGATAGCTTTTGGAGTGTCAGTGAGTCTTGCCTCCCAAAATAACGTTGCATGTTTTCGTCTTGTTTTCTCGTTATGGTGTCAAAATGGAAAGCAAAGAGACAGCCAGACAAAATAAAAGCATAATGCTTGCTGTTCCACCCATCCACATCTTTTGAGTGTCCTTAACGATGTTCATTTGGCTTCCACAACTGTGTTGCTTCCGAGTATTGATCAAGTACATCTCGAAAACGCGTTATTTTGTTCGCCAACATAAGTAATCGAAAACAGAAAGAATGAATAAATATTTGGAATGCCAGGAACGACGTGTGAATCGGATGTGTTACTTTCGTAGACTTTATTCTGTTATGCCTCCCATTGCGGAAGGTGCGCCAATAAACGTTAGCAGAAGCAGAACCCTTTATTTTCAACCACAGGAGCGCCCCACTGAATTGGCACCAAGTGCACGTTAGTGCACTCGGTATCAACTAAACGAATAATTGATAGGATTGAACATACCAAAACCATGATATGATTATGAGAGGCACCGTAGCGCAGGGCTGCGGAAGTTTCGAGCCCCGGAGGTCTTTACCATGCACCTAAATCTAATTGCACGAACCTTGAGCAGCTTCGCCTTTATTGAAAATGCGTTAGCCGTGGCCGAAATTCGGTCCCGTGGTTACACTTAACCCTGCACTTGCACTAGATTCGCCACTGTGACAGGAGTACTAAACGTACAATTTGTGCAGCACTAACTTTGACTATATTTCTTTTTTGAGAGTAAAAAGAGCGCCACTGATGAGTCTTAGGAGATTTAACTTTTGCAACAGGTGCTTTGTGCATGAGAAATTACATTTTCGAATTTTATAAATACGTCTCTTTTTAATGCGTTCATTTCCTAGCATGATATGATATCGAAGGAAAGAAAAATAGCGATACCTTATATCGAATGAATATGTCTTTCGAAGTAAAGCTAAACAAATGAAAACAGTGATATAGCAGTGGGCTGATCTCCAGGTTCACGGGATGGCATGTACATAGCGCAGCCGTAGAGAGAAAACTAGAAGACCAATAAATATTGGATGAAAAGTAATCACAAGCCGACAACTGCATGGTAACATGCGTTGAAAAACAGACGAAAAGCAAACAATGGGTGCGCCAAGAAAAAACAAGTGCCTGCATGCATCCGCACTGCGCAAGCAGGTTAATCAAAGCTCTTGACCTTTGCGTAGGCAGTGTCCCTCTCTTCGGAATGCCTTACAGAAAGGGTGGGAGACAGGAGAGATTCGACAGACCAGCATGCGTCGTCGGGTAAGCATCACAGCGTTTTACGTTTCTTTTTTTTTCAGGAACCTTGCAGAGAGATTGGTTTGTATTTTCATAGGACGTCGTATATTCATGTTTTTGTTGCATTGTTCTATTTTCAATTTTCGGGACACCAGTGAACAGGGAACAACCCGTACTTCAGGGTGTGCGCCATTTCTTCTTTTTCTTAACCCTTTCTTTTTTTCTTTTTCATTCGTACGTTTCTATTCAATCTCCCTTTCTCTAGTGAGGGATAGCAAGCCTGAAATCTCCGTCTGGTTAACGCTTTGCCTTTCAGTAAACCTATTTCTCTCTCTCTCTATTTCTGGGATGCCATGCTACTGCTTAGTACAAATACAATGACGTGAGACACACGCAGACTAACAAAAATAAAACTATCCCCACTGTCACCACCTAACAGATTGCAACATGCTGTTGAAAGTGCGATGGGGACAATGGAAACACAAGATGGGCGCTTTGAAGGTGGATAAACATATGAAAGCAATGAGAAAGTTCTGCTACTGTTGCAATAATGGCAAAGAACTCAGGCCAGGAAAACGTATACCTTTTTATTTGCTAGTATCAACCCTATATGAAGTTGCGTAAGGGCGACTGAAAAAAAAGTAAAAATGTAGCCCAAGATCAAATATGGCGATGCCGCGCTAGATTAGCAGAAGCATTATTATTCCTAGAAGAAAATGTTGCCATATTTTTCTTCTATAGTCACTACTTTCAAAAAAGAACTTTTGCTCCGTCAATCAGTGAGAAGAAAATAAAGCCTGGAAACACTTCGTATCTTCGTAGCCACGCGGTTACGCAAAAAAACAGATAGTTCGTTCACACGTGGGAAACAAGCTTCAATTATTTCACTATGGTGCTTGGTAAAAAAATTATTGACAATTTTTTACGGCTGCTTGTACTATTTATTCTCTCTACAGGGAGCTACAGTCATTTGATGTTACCACAATTACACAACCCAGACTGCCAGAAATGATAGTCTGAATACGAAAGTTTTTTTCATGTCCAGTATTTTCGCGTTGGCTCAATATACATGAATTATTGCGTCGTAGCTGGCAGCGTGAGTGATTGGCTTTCTGAATTTTGTTTATAAACTTTTTGAGCGAACATTCAGGATGAATTCGAATGGCTTCTGCACTGCTGTTGACAGACACTTTAACCATGATGTCCCTGATTTGCCGGTGCCACATATATAACTTTGATCAGATAGCTTTCCGAAGACTAATGCGTGATTCCTGCCAGCAACAATGAGAGATGTAAAGAAATATTTTAGTTCTGAGCCACTAAAATGCTTCACTTCAGTGTTCTGTTAGAATTCAGACACTTCGCCAACATAAAACACTCCTTGATTTAAGGAGCAGCTGTAGTTCCTATTTTTAAGCGATCAGTGATGAACTTCCCAGTAATACCATGAGATTGGCGTTGTTTAACGGGTATTGCTATGTTATACGAGCCAGCTGGTAAACAGTAAGTGTTTTAGTAGTCTAACTTGCAAAACTTCATCATTGAATAATTATTGATTACCTTACTTTTGTCATCTTTTCTTGGACGCACCGTTATTTATTTATTTATTAGAATACCCTCAGGGCCCGTAGGGAATTACAGAGGGGATGGGTACAACATTTATAACACACAAGAAAAAAAAGACAAAATAAAGAAACAAGTGTCAGATGCGCAAATCAGGAAGGCAACATAAGTCAACTAAAAATGTATAGGTAAGAATTCAAGCACATACAAGACAAAGATAGATAATGGAAACTGCGTATAGTTACAAGCATTGCTGAGAAATTGCAGTCTTGAATAACAAAGGGTCTGTTATTGTTACAACGGAAGAGGGAAGGTGGTTCCAATCGGCGGCTGTTTTCGGTAAGAAGGCTGCTGAAAAGAATTTGCTGCAGCAAAACGGAATGGCAACCTTATGCTGGTGATCAATGCGCGATGAGTGGTATGACGGTTGTGAAATGAGGTCTCGCTTCATTGATGGATTGTGAAAAAATATCTTATGAAAAAAATGCAGTCGCGCCAGTTTCCTCCGGACAGTTAAATTGGGTAGGTCAAGGTTAGATTTCATTTCTGATATGCTAGCAGTACGGGAATAATTAGAACAAATGAACCAAACTGAGCGGTTCTGAACAGATTCTAACGCGTTAATTAAATTTTGCTGCACGGGATCCCATATAGCGGACGCGTACTCAAGCTTTGGGCGAATTAGTGATCGGTATAATAGAATTTTGAGGGACAGCGGAGCGCGAGAAAAGTTGCGGCGTAAGTATCCTAGCGTTCGGTTAGCGTTATTACAGATGTAGGTAACATGCGTGTGCCAAGATAGATTGTTGGTAATGTAAACGCCGAGGTACTTATATGAAGAGACATGCTGGAGGGGAACGGCGTTAATTCTGTAGGTACAGGGGGGAGAAATAGATCGCCGGGTTATTGACATGCATTTAGATTTGTTAGAGTTGAGAGTCATAAGCCATTTATTGCACCAGGTTGAGACAGTGTCAAGGTCTGACTGTAGAAATTGGTTATCATATTCATTGTTTATTTCGCGGTAAATTACACAATCATCTGCAAATAACCTTATAGTGTAGTTAATGCTGTCTGGGAGGTCATTAATATATATAAGGAAAAGTAAAGGGCCTAATACGGAACCTTGGGGTACGCCGGATGTTACTTTAGAAAGAGGTGAGTTATAGCCATTAGTTGTTACAAACTGAGTGCGATTAGTCAGAAAGCATTCAATCCATTTAAGAATGTTAGGGTCAATGTTTAAGGCACTATTTTTCAGGAGGAGTAATTGGTGAGGTACTTTATCGAAAGCTTTTTGAAAGTCAAGAAAAATGCAATGCACAAGCGAGCCGCGATCTAAAGCCGATGCTATGTCATTAGTAAAATAAAGAAGTTGGGTTTCACATGAGTAACTTTTTCGGAATCCGTGCTGGTAGGGAGTAAAAAAAGAATTTGATTCTAGGAATGAGACAAGGTTGGAGTAAATTATATGTTCTAACATTTTACAAGGAACACTGGTTAGGGAAATTGGTCTGTAATTGAGAGGAGACTGTGTGTTACCAGATTTGTGCAGAGGGACCACCTTCCCCACTTTCCAGTCAAGCGGCAAAGTGGAGGTCTGAATAGATTGCGAAAAGATTAAGGACAAGTAAATTGATGAATACAATGCAGTGTTTTTTAGAAACTTTGAGTTGATTTCATCTACGCCACAAGAAGAGGATAACTTAAGCTTGTGAATTAAACTTTGCACTCCAACGGCATCAACGGTAACAGGATACATGGGTAAAAAATCACGACTAGGCATTTGCGGCAACGCAGAAGCAGAACAACTTGAAAAAGAAATAAAATGTACTTAAGTCCTTTGATTTTGCAGTTGATTCTTTTGTTTCAGTTCTTGCAGTTAGTATTGATTTAAACAAAAAAAACAGTACTGCTGCATTTTTGAGTCATCGATAACGTTGCCATCACTCAAAAATGTCCTACAATATAAGAGAGCGACACAGCTCGGCGCAGAGAAAAAGGTTTTGTTTGCCTAAATAGATTTATGCAAAAAGCTCAGCCCCTACTAATGCGGAACATATGGTTCACATAAGCCAGCTGGCTAATGACGAATAATGCTCATCAGCAAGAAAATTTTGTATGATCATCCCAATGACACAATAAATTGCGTCTTCAAAGGCGTCGAGTGCGCAAAATACGCTTAGCCTTCGCTTACGAATTCACCTAGTTTTTCGCAGTGCGCAATCACGACGATGACAGCGCGTGGCGCCCGTGGCGCCGCGTATAACGTTTTATGGCGGCTTTCCCTGGCACCTTATGCGTTGGCGTTTCAGGCCACGTGCTAAAAGCAGCAGTGATGCAGCGCCGCCAGGAGTGCTTCCTCGCTTCGGGCATCGCTACTGACTGACAAAGGCAGCGAGAGTGGCCCATCTGCATTATCTCGGCGAACAAGGGGAATTGCCCGGGAAGGGTTGCGCGCCACGTGCTACTGATGTTGTCTTAGCTTAAGAGGTGTGGGCCTAATGCTTCACCACGCAGTCGACTCACGGTACGCAGGGCTAACTTCGAAATATATTCAAATTAGGTCATAGAACGAGTGTTCCACCTTGTTTCCCGCGTTTTTGGTGCAGCTTCTCCATTGCGCATGTGATTCCTTAACGAAGGCCTGCTTTACGGCTGGGCGCAAACCATCTGGTGGAGCGACGCCTGCCACAAAGGACTGAGACGGGCTTAGACTGTTCTCTTTATCTCTGCGCTCCAGAAAAAAAAAAGATCACGTCGTATTGGAAAGCTGCAAATGTGTAAAGTATATGCATATTCGCGAAGAAAGAGCTCGCATGCCTCATATATATATATATATATATATATATATATATATATATATATATATATATATATATATATATATATATATATATATATATATATATATATATATTCTTCTCGTACTTTTTATATAAATGAACGCATTGAAAAGGGGCGAATTTATAAAATTTGAATATCTAATTTCTCACGCAGAAAGCACATGTTGAAAAAGTTCAAACTCCTAACACTCATCACTGGCGCTCTTTTTACTCTCAAAAAAGGAAAATAGTCAAAGTTAGGGCTGCACATATATATATATATATATATATATATATATATATATATATATATATATATATATATATATATATATATATATATATATATATATATATATATATATATATATATATAATGAGAGGCATGTGTGCGAGCACTTTATTCACGAACAATACGACGTGATCTGTTTTTTTTTTCTTGAGCGCAGAGATAAAAAGAACAGTCTAAGCCCATCTCAGTCCTTTGTGGCAGGCGTTGCTCCACCGGATGGTTTGCGCCCAGCCGTAAAGCAGGCCTTCGTTAAGGAATCGCATGCGCATTGGAGAAGTTGCACCAACAACGCGAAAAACACGGTGTAACACTCGTTCTATGGCTCAACTTGAATATATTTCGAAGTTATGTCTTCTTGCGTGCTTACATGGTTCTTCATGATAGTACATTTTTATGGTGGTTGGGAAACCCTGGCCATGAAGTGCGAGTCACATCAAGTAAAACTAATTACTTAAGATGACTATTTACGTGAATGTTCCAAGTACTTTATATAAATGTAGAAATTATAATTGGGAGAAAATAAAGAGATGGTGGATAGTGATTTTCAGACTTTTTTACTGTTTAGACTCAGCCGTAACAACGCTAGTTATTTATTTTTTCCAGGCGCAGGAGTGAAGAGCAAACCCAAGAAATACGATTTTATAATGGAATTATGGTTGCAAGCATATTTCTGTGCCAAAACTCTAAGTATGTGCACAACGTAGCGCACAGAGGATAATATGAGAAGTTCTACAACAGCTCACTTCATCACGCACCTTACATTTCTCCTCTTTCACGCATTTCAAAGCGCATAGGCCTTTCATATAATGTTTCTCATCTAAGTGCGCGCACTGTCACTTGCTCGTCATCATTTTTTTCATACGCACAGCCAAAGACTGGAATGGCTTTCGTCACTGCATCGCCTCCATCGCCAACTCACTGCCTTCACGGACGCATTAACAAGATTTTTTTTTGTGAACAATCTCTGTAATTTTTTTCCTTGTTTATATTGTATACCCCATCCATTATGTAACACTCTTCTGGTGTCTTTAAGGTAAATAAGTGAAATGAAATGACAAGCCATGGATGAGAGAGCGAAGGGAGACGATATTCCATCACCGGGGAAGTTCCGCTACTCGTGCAGCTCTGCACAGCCGATGGCTGTGCAGAGCTGCACAGCCATCGCAGTTTTGTCATGCAGTTTTGTCAGCCATGCCTTCCAGTGGGTGCAAATGCATGTCACCCCGAATCAGGCTGAGTGAGACATTTATGATTGACTCCTCCTGAGGAGAGGCAGCTAGCTCGTTTGCATCACCGTGCTGGCATGGAGCCGTGCTCGTGCAAGGTGGAGTACGTACTTCGCAATATTTCTCTCTTTCCATTCTAGCGGAACACTTCTGGGACTATGCTCGATGTGCACATAAGACGCGGGCTGTCCAGCGAAAAAAAAATGCATTCCAGCCACATTGCGTTAGTGAGATTTTTCGACGCGTCTTCCATCATATGGAAACACAGAAGAAACCAGCTGCCTGTTCATTCCAGAAAAAATGAATGATTTGTTCCAGCTGGGTGGTGGCTCGTTTCAATAACTCCTGGAATACGATATGGCACACCTAGTGTGTCGTGTTTCATTGCCCACGTAAGAATGGGTTAGATTACTCCGGTCTCACGTTTTTTTTTCCTTTTTTTTTTTCTGGCGGATTTGGGTTGTGGGATAATGTGGTTGATGATGAGGCATCGAGATCCGTTGCACATAGCACATTCAAAATGCTTGATGTGATAAATGGGCATTTCATTTAGAGTGCTTCTATACTCAATATATTGCTCACTTGCAGAATGAAATACACAAATAAGCAAAATACTAGAAAAGGCGCAAGGCATTCGTGAGAAATGTTTCTAACATTACACGCTTCTGCTTTAAAGTAAAATACGTTTTGTCCTACATAAGCACTCTAAAAATAGGCTCCATTCTCCAGAGTTGTATTGCCCAGTTTTTCAAAGCAATATTCTGATTTTTCTCTGTTTGTGCGTACCGACATAGCCACTGCGTATACAATGGTGTGTATCATAATTCCGATTCCAAAGAGGAAATGATATGAAGGATCCATGCTGCCAAACGAAAAGAAAGTGCCATCACTTTACTCGAGTCTACAGTTTTCCAGTCATTTTTCGCACACACTGATTGTTCTAAAAAGCAAGAAATATCGTTACTAAATTTTTCTGTAGTGTTTCCGCTCAGTTCTAGTGCAACGTGGCATTTTGACTGAAAAATTGGTCAGCCCAGGTTCACTTCTTTGGCGTTATATCAGCCAGAGTATTATATAAGCACGGCTGTTCGCTTTCTGGCCCATTCTCCTGTTTTCCGATTCCTCAATGTTGCATCGAACATATTCCGTTTCATTGCACGCTGGGCGTGGTTCTAACCATTATTAATCTCTCATTATTTATGTGTTCTAGCACTTTGCAATATATTCAGCTGTTTAATAAAGCTAACGAATCAATAAATACAAGCGTGCCTAGCAAGGGAAGCGATCTCCATTAAGGCTAATGTGTTTGCCTACTAGATGAGTTTCTAAAAATATATCGGCCTCATAGGAACAATTTACGTGCGATGAAATTGACAGCGCGAGGTCAGGTCATCGAGTGCGATGCCGACACAAAGGCCAAAACCCTCCTTAGCTTCCGTTTTAAAGCCTCAAACAGCAAACAAAGATTGAATTTTCACATTTTTTTTGTCTTGATACTTCCCTGTCTGAGCACATAACCGACGGCCCGGCTCCGACACACCATCTGTCGTACCGTCGACAGCGCTTATCTTTTTCATTCTGCTCACAAAACCGTTTCGGAAGAAAGATGACTCGTAAACACTGAACGCCACCGATTTTTATTGAGCTGGTTTCAATGCGATAGAGATCTTTTTATTGAAGCAGCGAAAACGAAACAATGGAATTATGCCAAGTTCCCGATTCCACTTAAAAGGTTTGAAAGTTCACCGCTTTTGTAGGTGAAAACGTCGATGCTTGGAAAGAAGAACTCGCTACGTAATGTCCATCCGGTCTTCAGGGTATATTTGTTTTTTTTTCAGGAACATCCTAATATTTCTGTTGTAACCCTCTGAGACTCGCAGCAGCATAAATGACGCCCTAGCTGGTGGTAAAACAACATTTATTGATAGCGCCATTGCAGTATATATGATGTAGGTGTGAAAGGGTTTGTACGAAAGAAAACGTGTGCTATAACTTGAATAAGCAGTATGGGCAAGAGCACCCGGTAAAAAGAAGGTGCGCGCGCACCACTGGCTTGGCCTCGTACCACTGGTTTGCCGCACGAACAACAATAAAACAGAACAATTTTAGAGGGATTGATTGATTTGTGGGGTTTAACGTCCCAAAACCACCATATGATTATGAGAGACGCCGTAGTGGAGGGCTCCGGAAATTTCGACCACCTGGGGTTCTTTAACGTGCACCCAAATCTGAGCACACGGGCCTACAACATTTCCGCCTCCATTAGAAATGCAGCCGCCGCAGCCGGGAATCAAACCCGCGACCTGTGGGTCAGCATATTTTAGAGGGATATTCATGACAAAAAACCTCGCGACCGAATACGCTCATGTACTCCCAAAACCTGGACACTATAAGCACACTTTATAGTACAGGGAAAACTTGTTTTCCTTTTCTCAATGGGCTCAATAAAGAGACGAAGATGCTGACTGCAAGAAAGTGTAAATTTTATCAAGATGTTTCGGTGCCCTGAAGGGAAGCCTTGTTCACAGCGATAGGTGAAATCTAAAGGTTTAAATAGTCTGCAGTACGTGGCCAAACTGTCTTGCGTATATGAAGGGCAAATCACCATCTGTGCGACTAAGTGAGCCTTTTTAGTTTGTGTTGTCAGATTCTAGATACAATCTTGAATTAAAGGCCTTTTCGGTAGCGAGGACAAACGCTCTGTCCCAGTCTATATCTCATGATTTGAGGCTTGTGCATGTTCGGCGAGGGCGTTTGATAATACCCTCTCGTTTTTTTTACATAATTACTATGCTGTTTCAGGCGTCGTTCGAAATTCTTGTATACACCGATGTACACGAATATGCAGTTCACGCACAGAACATCGCACAGAACTCCTGGAAAGCATTCGTTTCGTGATTCGTCTGCCACATTGAGGAGTGTGTGTTTCATCTTGCGCATGGGTACCGGAACTACTTCTACATGTTACTTGCGTAGAACAAGCCTGAAGGAGGAATGAGGGTACATCAGGAATGAGGGTACAATTTGTTGGTGCTCAGCCTGAGCATTAACTAATTGTACCCTAATTCCTGATAAAGGCCAGACTGTGCTGGCTGAAAAGTCGAAAGAAATAAACTACGTTGTGGCCTCTCACGGAGGATGTACTGACTACTTGCAACGCTACGACGCTTGCAACGCTATGTATGTTTTTATATAATGCCCCCCACACACAGGAAATTGTCGCATGTGTCCAGAGGTTTGAGCGATAGAGGGAGGCTTAGTTAACTTACTAGGAGTGCACGCTGAGCTTGTTTCGTGCGGCATTGTGGAATGTTAATGGGAACGTACTCATTGCGGGTTGAAATTCGGTGCTGTCTTAGTGGTGTAAGCGAGAACGTGAGCTCTAACATAGCCTAATAAGAAGTGAAATAAACAAGGTAATCTAAAAGAAAGCCGTTATGTTAATAAAATCATCTTCTGGAGAGTCATTAAACAATGTTTATTGGCACATCTACGATAGTCCTATTTATCGTCACCCGAATCATATCGACGAAAACAAGTGCAGTGCAGTCAAATCTGTGATGCCAGGTCTAGGATTTCAAAGAAAATAAATAATGAACTCATGGACGGCGCTGGGTATTGCCTAATCAATCTACATTGGAATTGCTTATGGAATGAGGCCACCCTTTCAAGTAATGGCGAGATCACTTTATTTATTAGGCTTGCTCTGAACGATGAACAATGACTGCTTGCTCTTCGCCATATTGCTTTCTCTCTGTTGAAAGCAACAATCATATGAAAACAGCGTGAAAAAGAAAAAGAAAGCCTGACTGGGGTGCTTGACGATGGTCCGAGCAATAACGTTGGCGAGCACGCTGATATAGCGGCGCACGAGAGGGTGATGTGTAAACACGACGTCGGCTTTCACCGATCCTACCAGCAGCCCTGGGATTAATCAACGTTTACTGTGGAACTTTGTAAGTACAGATAATATGCCAAACAAAAGAGAAAGACTGAGAAGGTGAAAATAAAAACATTTAACAAGAGCGAAGGCAACAAGTGTCGCCATGCACCGCACGTATTTATTTCGCTATATAGAAGCCTTCACTTAATGCGCTTAGCGCAAGAAGGACGTTGGCGAAGGCCTTTCTTGGCATCGCGGAGAATTTCCCCGGCTTCGAAAAAAAGCGGTGTTTGCTGACAATGTCTTTATTGTTGGAAGCAACGGGATCTCTTCGTATGATGGCAACACATCCGAATACGAGAAAGTCGTTGCCAAGTCACAACCTCCTTCCAGGCTATCTCGCTTTAACGCACATGCTACGGTTCACCCATATCAAGAGGCTTGTTTTTCTGGCAGCAGCTATTTCTGACCTGCGTCATCATAAGCGTCAAATGCACATGTTTGGGCGTCTCATGCACAAATATCCGGGTATTTTTGAGTAATCTGGGCATTCGTTTCCTTTATACTTTACTTCCGAGGTGATACATTTTATTGCGCCTGAACAGCAGTCATGTTCTTTTTAACAACGGAGCCGTTTGGACCGAGCGTTAGTGCATTCATCGCCGGCAGGAAGGCTCGGGCGAGCAAGCGCCACGAAAATAGGGAAAGTCCACTGCCTAGTACAGCAGGTGCTAGGAAGGTAAGGACAATGAAACGAGAGATCGGAGTAAGCGAGATTGGTTGAGAGCGGTGGAAAAGGAGGTTAGAGCTCAGGGTGGGATAGAGTAAAACTTTGTAAAGTGAGGAACATCGCGACAAGGAGCCTGGAAGGTGGAGAGAGGTAAGCCTTAAACACTGTGCATGGAGAGAAGGATAAGGAATAAATGAACTGAAATAAAAGTTATTAGCTCTGAGAAAACTCCATCGGCAGTGTACAAAAAGTATTATCATCACGACGAGGTAATGACTCTTTTGGCACGTGTTCTCTAGGTGCTCTTGTTTATCTTCTGTTTCCCTGCCAGAACCGGACACCGATAATTGCGGTAACATGATGTGGTGAGAGAAGGAGTATAGTGAGAGAAAGAGGGGTAAAGTGAAAGAAAAAATGAATAGAAACAGATACATAGAGATAACTAATGGGGAATAGAGACATCAAAAAAAGAGAAAGACACAGAAAAAATTAAAAAATAGAGTGACACAGGGAAACAAAAACATTATCAGGTAACAGAAATAGACACAACGTGATCGAAGGAAAAAAATGTGAGGAATTGAGAGAGATACAGAAAGAGAAAGAAAAAAAGAGAAAATGGCAAGAAACAAAGGCAAAGAAGAGGTGAAACAAAGAAAAGAGAGAAAGAAAGCAGTAAAGAAAGAAAAAAAAATAAAAAAGAGATAAGGAAGGTCGTCACACTCATTTGCTATTTCTTAAGACTTTCCAGCATCAGTGCGAAGCTGACTAAATTTTTTTGTTGCTGCGTGGAAACGTAAAAGCATTTCAAGAATGGGGGGGGGGGGGCGGCAGCCATAATTATGTTGCATTTCCGTTCATTTCCGTTCAGCTGAATGTCAATACGCTATAAACCCATTGCAAAGACGCGTATTTTCACAATCCGTGGTGGCACGTCCAAACCTTTCAAATGTTGCGCTATTAAAGTTGATGTAGGGGGTTCAATTCGGTGTCCCACTGCCTTCATTCTGAGTGTGGCGACGTGCGATAACTCCCTTGCGCATAGTTTTAGGTTCACCTAAAAGAAACAAAGGGAGCCACAGTTATACCTCGAAGTCCTCCACTACGGCGTTCCCCATACTCATGTCGTTGTTTTGGCGTTATCACTTGATGTCCTCGCCAGTCGCCGAAATTCAGGACGTCATGATATGACGTCTTCACATGATCAATGGTAGCTTGATCAGGAAGTCACTGAGAACATTGGAGGACGGCTCTTAAGCTTTGCCTTCACGTGTTAAACACGATAGCTATATCCTGTCTCTTGTGCGTACTTCGAAATCTTATCTTACTTGCTATGCACGAACTTAGTTTCTATTACCGCGGCACATATAAAAAAAGGAAAGACTTTCGCTATGCATCCAGGTGGCTTTAAGGAAATAGACGCAGTAATTTGTGTGCCTTCTGTTGTGCGCGATCGGCTTTAAACCACGAAGTCATTATGATAACCACATGATCTGTCACCTGACGGATATGTATACGCTTGTACCAAGCATCAATTCTGCAATAATTCGTGTTGTATTGTGAAGCAATGTATACAGGACGCGTGTGTTAGTAAACCATGCAAGTGTTTTTTTTTTACTCTATTTCTAAGCAGCCACGTGGTTGTGTGGTAAAACACCTGCTTACCCCGCAAACGACCCGGGTTCGGCCCGGGTGCAACCCAAGTCCGACCCAGAATTTTTTATTCTTTAGTTTGTTTACCTCTTTTTCAATTTCAACGTCACGCCAAAATGATGATATTGACGCAAGGTAGGCTGGCAACTATAGTAGCCAGCCTCTGAGGAGGACAACCAAGTAGTTCTGTGTGCGCGTGCTCTGGTGTTCGCGTTTCTGGCCCTTGGATTACGAAAGTAAACGCCCTATTTTGTAGCTGCGTACCAGTGTCTTTGTGACAATATTTCACTCAGAACCAGTGACGCCAATGTTGGAATTTTGGTGAAATGATCTTTTTAACGCTGTTGGAGCGCACTGGAAAGCTGTAAGGGGAGGGGGGTAGAGAGGGGAGATGAAAAAGACAAAAGCACTTGAAAGAAAAATAGTGCACCTTTTCGCTATCCACAGTGTTTCTTTGTTCACGCAGAGTATTTCTGATGCTTCAGTTTCAGGAGCACAATGTATCATGCTAATTTTTAAAACATCATCGCATTGCTGCATTTCGCTCTAACCTAAACAACGTTAATATTGCTGCTTTTTGTCCGGTTTCTCATTGTGAGATGACGGAAGTATTTGAGAGAAAAGCACGCAAACTACTATAATACTGTGTTCTATCTGTGAAACACTCCTGCAGAAGCAGTAAGCGAAATAAGCACCAAAAAGTAGCCTAAATTTGCTCTACATTCCTATATACTCCGGAGTTTCTATGAATTTTGTCGAGACTATCCTGTCGTAAACTAGAATCTCGAGCAGTCGAAACACTAAGTGGCTGACATATTTCCCACGCCTTTTTAGTGTTTCTTGTCAAAACAGTGAATGGCGCGGTGATGTCAAGAAACTACTGCTACTCTCACAGTCTCCAAAATTTTTGACCCATAGCCATGTTGGGTCAAAACAATATTCGAAGCATGCCATGATAAGAAGGCCGAAAAGAAGCTTTAACCAGTGCAAACATCACATATATTCCGAAAAATGGGCAACCCTTTTACCGAGCCAGACCACATATGTTCTTGTTGAATAAAATTTATCACGGCACAACCTCCTTTCCAATGCTGCTAAAACGAGTATGAGGTTCTTGAACTAAGTGCAGAGAGCAGCGGTACGCACTTTTTATATTTGTGCATACGATGTAAACTTTTCCTTTCAGTCACGTTAGGTTTCTGTTCACGATCACAAAAAACAAATAAACAAAGAAGCCTTTTTAATGACAGGCACTCTCGAAGACTTCCTTCGCAAAAACAAATGCAGTGTAGTAGAAGCTGAAACCAGAATCTAACACATCTGTTCAAAGGCTACATGTCAATCTCAGAAAGGTCCTGGCGCACTGGGAACCAGTAGTAGCCACTTCGTTTTTGTTTGTGTCTATTGTTCCAGGTCAGCTTTTTCTTTCCTGTTTGGATCTGCTGTTCTTATCCACAGCTTGAATTGATTCTGCATTCTTTTAAGACAAGTGACTGTAATGTTCACGGCTACCTTCGTAAGGAGGGTTATTACTTACTGCCAAATACAGCACTACACGACTCGCTGACTCAACAAGCAGGATATTAATAAAATGAAACCGGTGAAAGAAGGCTCCTCTGTCAATATATCGAACATGGATGATTGAGCGCACAGAAGCCCATGTAGTTTACAGTTATTGGGCAGCGTAATATTGCTCTAGCGGCTATGAGGCTGTCTATGCTGGTTTCCTGTCAAGAATTCTCGCAGGTTTGTAAGGGTGGAATGAATAGTCCTGCAAAACTAACGCTGTTCTGAATTTACTATTTTCTTAACGTTACGCAAGAGTAGTCATACTGTGATGTTCAGTATCAATAACAACACACCATTATTAATTTACCTGCAATTAAACTAATTTTTTATTTGCAATAATACCAATGTTAAGGTATGTGAAAATTTTTTAAAGATTAGGATTAGGATTTGGATATTGTACGAAGCCGGCGGATCTAGCCTTGCATGATTTGCAGGCAGTTGTCGCGCCCCTATTGCTCTTTGCTAATTGTTTCTAATGTCCTTTTGTTTGTTTTTTTACCTAAGCACGGGCAGCTTCGTAAAAAAAAAAAAAATCACGCATAGCGCGGCGTATGCCTGCATAAGTCGGTGGCTACTGTGCTATTCTTTCAGTGTCCTACACGTTCGCTTACGAATGGATAACGTTGTTGTCGCTCATGTCCACAGCAACATTATTATTTCTCTATTTGCCTGGCTTTCTTCTACGACGAGAACGTCATGCTATTTTTGAAGCTTTCAATGGTCGCTATCAGATATTGCGTCCAGCTTCCCGCCTAAAATACGATCGCAGACATGCAAATCAGTTGCAAAGGTGATAGAAAATGGGGCCTTGAGTCGCTTATTGACCTGTCAAGACACTTCACCCTGTCTTAAGGCGAGCAATTTAGTTGACTTTACCAAAAGATGCTATAAAAAGTGCAGTGTGTGCACAGACAGTCATTTGACTTGCCAACTGTGACCCTAAAAATACAGTTTTAGGCTGGAATCAAACACAAGCAAGACAGAATTGCACCTTTGCTCGGAACTATTTTCAATAAAGACACCATGCAGGGTTCGTGTCACGTGAGGTTTTATATTGACGAGGTAATATCGCCTGTCAGAAGCACACAATCGTACCACGTGTCAGACGATGTAAGTGTACGAATGTGTGCGGGGGCGATCCAGAGCTTGTATAAACTAGCAGCAAACGTTACCATTTGAAAGCAAACTTTCCCCATATCTCTTTCATGAGTAATTTTTCAAAGAGATTTGGCAAGAAATATTGCAACATGTCTGTACCGATCCCCAAAATGACTATAATCTGGGCGCCGATCCTGAAATGCAGTTCTCCCTTCACGGTTATAATTCAACACATGATGAGGTGCCTCACGAAGAAAAATGACCCAGGCCAGTGATGCCTGTAAAGTTTCCAAACATATTTATTTCAAAAAAGAAAAACACGGAAGGCCGGAACTTATGCGCGAGAAGCGCACAATGTGTTAGAGACAGTTTCTATAAGATAAGGCCTACGACATGCGTCTTGTTAACTTAACGTTTTTCTAGGCGGCCGTTTTTGTTTTGTAACTGTGGCTGTTTTTGCATACGTGTCAATATTACATTTTGTCCTGTTGCAACGTTAGAAAAAAGAGACAGTGCTTAAAAGAGACAGAATGATTTCAAGCAGAGTTTCTGAATTAGGGAGCGAAAAAAAAAAAGAACTGATACACCAATGTAGAGACGTCAGCACATAGCCTTTCTCAGAAACGATATGCATTGACGTCAGTCTTGTCCTTGCTAGACAAACTTCTTCATTGTTCCTCATTTATTATTAATAGTTTGAATAGAAGCAATGGCGTCCAAAAAACATCAGCCAGAGTCGTGCATACGAATGAAGAAGTAAAGACGAGACAAGATGAAAAAGAAGTTCTAGAGACAACCCGAAATAACGTCTGATTAAAGAAAGCAGCCACCAGAGTGGAATATGATTCCCCCCCCCCCCCCCTTGTTCTTAGTTCTTAATCGAGTCCCACAGAAGACAAAGAGACTGCCTCAGTATATACTTCAGAGCAAGCAAGAAAACAACGAACCCACGAGTGGGATGCACACAAGGAGTCCTCGGAAATACGTTGAGCATTATCTTCTTTTGGGCTGTGTTTTCAGCAGTAAATGAATTTCCTAGAAATGATAATTTTTACACTTTTTGTTTGTTTGAAGCAGTGGTAACGCTAAGTTGCCCGAGATGAGGCCGACATAACGAACATTACATTGAAAGAAATATTAATATTACTGGCATGAAGATAGCATGAAGCCTTCCTCATTTATGAAATCCCCCCGTCCGTGCGTGCGTCTGTTCATGCATCCGTCCCTGCGTTCGTCCATGCATCCGCCTCTGCGTCCGTTCATGCGTCCGTTCATGCACCTGTCTGTGTGTCCGTTCATCCATCGATTCAACACTCCAAGTACCACCATCTCGCATGTTTTCATCATATGTTCCCAATATGGAAGTGCCGGCATCCAGCGGAAATTCCGAGGTCTAAACGAGAGGGGGCACATGCACAATTTCTTTCGGCTTGCGCTTCGTGTCTACTTCCCACCTTTAACCACCTCGAGTTCATGGTATATAGTAGTTCACTATATTCATGGCACTGCGGCCCAACGCTCGCTAAACCTTTCTAAAATCAAGGAGGTTACAACCAGCGATTATAACGTAGCAACCCTTTCTTGTCAGATAGTGCTCAATGTACATGCCAATGGCTGCTAATGGGGAGTGAGAGACAGGAGCATTCGGCATTCAGTTAACGCGCACGCCGCGATCTTTTTCTTGTTCAACAAAGCACAGGGGAAATCTCCCACCGGTACCACCTTGCAGGTCAAAATGTAACACTTGTTACACTCTACGACTACGACTACGAGGGACGAACGGGTGCCGCCTTAAGGAGCTTCGCCCCTAATAATGAATTTGCTGTTTTACGTGACGCAACCATTGTATGATCATGAGAGGTTCCGTTGCGGGAGGCTGCGGTAGTTTTGACCATCTGGTGTTATTTAACGTGCACGACATCACACAGTAAACGGGTCTCTACCATTTTGTCACCATCGAAATGGGAATGGACTGCCGTGGCCGGAATCGAACCCACGACCATCGAATGAGTAGTCGAGCACCGTAACCGCTTCACCACCCCGGCGGTTGCCATGTAGAAATACATTTATATAAGACTTTACCAAGGACTTGATACGTCTCATGTGGAACATGACTACATGCTACGCTCTTAGTGCGCTCGCGGTCGTTTCGCTAGTTATACCAAATTTCATGTTATTTGACGTCAATGAATGGCGAAGATATATGACTGGTGCAAAATGATAATCATGAAAGGCGTATCATGTAAGAACATGACAACATACCACGCTCATGATGAGCTTGCGGCCGTTTCACTTGCTTCACATATACAAAATTTGATATTCGCAACATTTTTTATCACATATTTTATTGCCATCGCCCCTTTCCCCAGCACAGGGTAGCCAGCCGGTCTAAGAACTGGCTAACCTTCCTTTCTTTTCGCCTAAACTGGCCCCGCTGCGGTGGTCTAGTGGCTAAGGTACTCGGCTGCTGACCCGCAGGTCGCGGGTTTGAATCTCGGCTGTGGCGGCTGCATTTCTGATGCAGGCGGAAATGTTGTATGCCCGTGTGCTCAGATTTGGGTGCACGTTAAAGAACCCCAGGTGGTCGGAATTTCCGCAGCCCTCCACTACGGCGTCTTTCATAATCATATGGTGGTTTTGGGACGTTGAACCCCACATATCCTTTTTGCTTAAACTTTCCTCCTTCCTGGTATTACGGTACGTGAATGGACGACGAAGGTATATCAGTGGTGAAAAATGATAATCATGAGCTGTGTGTTACGTAAGAACATGACTACATGCCACGTTTATGATGCACTCACGGCTGTTCCGCTAGCTCCACACATACCAACTTTGGTATTACGCAGGTGAATTGACGGCGCAGGTATATGAGTGGTGCGAACGTGATAATCCTGAGATGCATCTCATGTAATAACATGACAACCTGCTACGCTCATGATGCACTCGTAGCTTTGTCGCTAGCTTCACAGATACCAAATTTGATATCACGTGACGTGAATAGACGACGAAGGTAAATGACACGTCCAAACATAATATTAATGGCATGGAAGTAATGCACGGCATAGTTTATGTCCACCTAGTAACGTTGTGCAGATTTTAAAGTGAAATATAAAACTTCTTCATTCTTGCCTCGCATATAATCAATTCTCACTAAACGCGGGATCTGCCAGTTTTTTTAAGGCGAGTGAAGAAGGGGGAGGGGGTAATAGAAATATTTTCGTGAGTGCTGTGGGAGCTTCCCTGCCCACGTGGGTGGCTGTCTTGTTCCTGTTAAAATTGTCAACGCTACCAATGAGGCACTCATAGACATTAAACGCCTATAGGATATTTATACTTTAGTTACTGGAAGAACCCTCTTTGACAGTTTCTTTGAATGTTCATCTCTCCGTCCTGCGACTCCTGGTGTTACTATGAGGACGTTGCGAGTTCCTCTTTTATCCTCCGAAAAGCTTACGGGCAGCCGATATTTAATATTCTTCCTTCAGGTCAATAACAAAAAGGAAAATATGCACTGAAAACGAAAAAATCCAACCTACAGACGTTGCATCCGATAACACATAGGTAGAATAAGATTGCTTTTGTTCAAACACCGCACACCTCCCATTTGAGCATTTCAGGGCACCCGGTATACACGCCTATGGTTTGTTCACATTGAGCCGGTCTCCCTTATAGTAACAAGGTAAACACGTGTAGCAGCCTTATACATGCGTAAACTTCACCGAGTTGGTGACTGCCTCATTTTATTTTTAGCAAACTTTTCTAGAATTTCCGTTTGATTCCTTTCCTGCTCTGGCACATCCCTGTTTACGTTGGCGATGTATTGTGGTCAAAAAGCCCAACTTCATATGGTGACATATGATTCCACAGGAGTGCCGCAGGCAGTGTCTTGGTTAAGAAAATTCCCAGACGGGACATCATTGATTTTGCTGACGGCCTGATCGCACGTGCAACGGTCTATTTTTCAATTGGATGAGTTTTCCAATGCATGACGGTCCAGACGCAGTCTCAGCGAGTATTGTTTTTTGATGCGAAGCAGCTCTTTGACTAACGTGTGTAAAGCCGTACGTATGTGCGTCCGTACGAGCGCACCGCAACGCGTTCTCCTCACCACAGGTGTTGGAGCAGTGCCAAGTAGGTCACGTCGCAACTGCGTGTTGACGTCACGTTGCCCTTGAGATTGCTCGCTGATGTCACTCTTTCTTTTTCTCACCCGTTGTACGCCCGCCGCAGCACCCGCAGTTGCCGGCTCCTCCACCCACTCGTAACACGCCTCTCTTGCTTCCCCATCTCACAAACCCGCAACGCTCAATCACACGTCGAGTGGAAACACTGTTTCGGCTAGTTTATCTGCGATGAAACTTTGACCAAACTTCACCCAGGTTCCGGGCCTTTTCGTTCCAAACGTTTCAAACGTAGATAAGAGGTGAGACGTTCGATTGCGCGAGCTGGGGTCTTCTTTTATATAATTTCTTCTATCTTGCGTTTTCATACATATGTAAATACGTATACAAATACGGTGAATGATTGCGGAAAAATCTAGCCAGCCGAGAGTGTACAATAAAAAGAAACTGTGAGGTAGTTTCTCTTCCTGACTTTTCGCTAGCTTGTTACTTCCTGTAGGTTTGAGTGCTCAGGTTTGTCGGCCTCAATGTTCTCTACATACCGCCTTTTGCGCTGTGCAGCCTACTTTGAGCTTTATATATATATATGTGCCCGTACTGCACAGTACAAAGTTAAAGCTTTTTGGAGTAATACAACGTGACTCAGTGTGAGTGGCTCACAGTGGCTTTTAGCAGATTAACAAACGACGTAGGCTCGAGTTAACGAGAGCGACGAAAGGGTAGACAAACAGGCACATCAGAAGAGAAAATATATAATAAGGAGAAGCTGCGGACGAACATCTCAAACCGAAGAAGAATCCATTAGGGTGCACCTTCACGTTCTCGTTACTTAGCATACGAGAAGGAAGGGCGGGTAAGTACTAGCTCCCCAAAACACGGCCGCGAAACATGAGTGGAAATTCCTGAGACGTAATTCGATGATGGAAGCCGGAGCCCCCGCGTCGGTGGCGCCGCGACTTCACCGTGCGGCTTCATTTGTGGGCCGCAAGGCGCCAACCCGGCTCCTTGACGCGTTATCCTTTCCACCTCCTTCGCACGTGCTGGTTTTCCCTGAGGCGCCTCTGTCGGAACTCGACAGCATTCGAATCTTGTCGTACACATGCGTACAAGCCTATGACGCCCGCCTGTAAATCTGGAGAGTGTCCTTTTAGTGACACAATTTTTATGCGGTCTGTCTCTCCTTTAATTTACACTCTTGTTTTGTTTATGACACCGCGTTTATTGCCTTGCGGAATTCGTTTCCGCTATTAGGCTGGTGTCTCATATATTTATTTATATATTTACTCGTTCGTATTCACTAAGCCCCCCGAAATGCCTTACGTAGGGTGCACGAGGGGGGAGGTATAGAAAAGGAGAAAATGGAATAAACACAGAGCGGGCGAAATATAAAAGTTCTATAAACAAAAAATGCATTGTCAAAATAAAAAAACGGCGCAATATTAGCAAGAATAGTTGAATAAAAAATATATTTCAAAAATAGAGGAAGAGCTCTCCAAAATAATACCATTTTAAGGGTAACTTTCAGACTTGCTCATTAATACAATGAATCACAATCAGGCAGAACACAGTAAAAAATGAGAAAAAGTTAAGTGTACATAAACGTCATCACAATCGAGACACTATAAAGGAATGCTGACCTAAATGGTTGATAATCGTCGACAGGAACAACGCTACATGCAAATGTTATTGATTATAATACAAAACATAAATTATGGTATTTTTAACTGAGAAAAAATAGTTTCTGCAAATACACGTTTTCTAACCAAGACAAGATGTGATGCACTAGAAAATGATAAAATGCAAAATGAAAAGTAACTATCTCTGAAAGCGTGAAAGGTGGATAAATGGGCATGTATTGGGCATGTAAAAATGGGCATGTAAAAAGGCAGTGAAGGCATATTGACGACGTCTTTAGGTTTAGGACAGGTTGAAATGACAGGATGAACTGAGCTTAATTTTTTTCGCGCTGCTTCGAGGCGGTTAGTCCTAAAGACATGATGAAGATGCCAAATAATATATATGTATTCCATTCAAGGTTGAATAATCTAGCTCTATGCTGATAACGTGATTTATCGCATTACCTTACAAATTCATTTAAAATGTTGGTATTGCTTCAGAGTTTTATAAAACATATATATGCGTCTACTTCTGTAAAAAAAAGGAATACATCCGCTCATAAACATGACGCTCTTTTCATGTGCTTTGTAAAGGCGTATGCCATATATATTTTTTTTACAAGTTTCCTTTGAATGGTTGAATGATTTGAAATTATTTGGCTTTATTTCAGATTAAAAAGGGTTCATCTTCTTTTAGGGCGAGTTTTGTTATACTGCAATCCTCCAATAATTTGCCAGTAGAGGTGGCACTGCTGCGTTCAGGTTTGTGGACACCAGGCATACCAAGTTTGTGTATGAAGCTGATAGAATGCCGATTGGTACTAAGACGCACTTCGTTACTGAGCGGCTCTGCACTATATATTATCTATATAATAGGTAAGTACGAGTCTTAGAAAGTCTTTTAAAATATATTTTTATTCCGCATGCGGTATAAATGAAGAAGATACAGGTGCCATAATTTTCGAGTTGACTCCCAAATGAGCCATAATTTGAAGACCAGCAATAAGTACCGCTTTGCAGCAGATAGTTGTTGTTGTTGTTGTTGTTCACCTATCGATGGTGGCGCATACGCACTATGGTGAATTAGCCAAGAATAGAGTGGATTTAAAAATTACTGTTCAAATTTGGAATAATGGAGGTATAACAGAAAGATTACCGATCGCCTAGGAAAATGTGGTGCTTAATGTAATGCAAACAAATATTTACATAAACGAATTTATTTTCAGAATAGAGCAATAATTTGATTTTATACGTATATAAATGTGTGGCCATGTTAGGATAGTGGAACTGGTTAATCAGTCAACCTATTCGTTTCTTCAATATAGTCTCGGACGGCCGCGCATACTGTCGCATTAGAGAAACCAGAAATGGAAGCTCCAAAAGACAAAATGACAGGTACATATATGTCCATACCAATACCACGTAAAGGTATTTCTAAAAGAATTTTTCGTAATGTGTTAAACCGACTGCAGGTCAAAAAGAAATGATCTATTGTTTCCAGTTCATCACAGAACGCGCACAGTGGCGAAGGTGCCTGAGCAGACCTGTGTGTATAGAAATTTAGATTTGGTACCCTGTAACGCAGCCTTCTGATAGCTACTTCTTGTTTACGAGTGCGGCAAAAGTCTCTTCGCCAGGGATATAATAAATGGCGATAATCTGTAGAGTTTGTTAGTGCTGAACCTTTAAAGACTTCCATAAGCGTACGTCTGCGGAATCGAGCAGCAATCACATAAGCGGATGATGGACAGTGCGGAAATATCGGTTCGCTGATTGACGACTTAGCTAAGGAATCAGCTACTTCATTTAGAAATAAACCTTTATGTCCAGGCACCCAAACTAATCGTACTTTTCTCAAATGCGCAGGTACTAGTGCACGGAACGCCTTTGTTACTTGATTATCAGCACCAACAGAAAGTGCCGCACAGAGAGATAGGGAATCTGTTATTATGACAGCTGATGCAATTGCTGTATCTAACTTGCACAAGGCGAGCACTACTGCTAGAAATCCAGCCAGAAAAACGGGTATGAAATCGGGTAGTCGAAGGAAATAAACACAATCTAAAATCGGGCTGAAATACCTACCCCTGACTTTTCGTCATATTGCGATGCGTCTGTAGCAATAATAACGTTCGTTGTAATACTGCGCAGCTGATCTTGCAGTAAACCATTCAAAATATTATGGAGCAGTAATTTGGCATTATTATAAAAATGTCGTCAAATTGAACTTCCACCGAGGCTGAATTATCAGGAGTCGGAATGATGTCACATATAGGTACGTTTAGTGGCTCCAGTAAATTTTGCACAAATATAATTTGTGAGGTGTGAAATCGTGGCCATCCAGCACCAAAAATGATTCCGGGGTGGAAATAAAGGCTGTTTCTGAATGTTGTAATCGTGTTTGATTAATTCTTAAGAATGTCTGAACAGTCAGAAGGCGAATTCTACAAGAAAGCGGAGAGACCCTCGATTCGAGATGCAACACATTGTTAGCAACTGTTTGGGGAAGGCCATGGCATAAGCGCAAAGCTCCTCTTTCCAGAAAAATTAGAGGCCGCAACTTGTAAGCTGGAACTACAGAAAAAAGCACACAACCAAATTCCAAAATGGGACTAACGTACATGCGTTATATCATTACCAATGTGTCCCTTCTCATACCTATGCGGTAGTTGCTTAGCCTACCTAATATGCCAATGGCCCGCACACCTTTTCCGGCGATATATTCGATATGAGGTCGCCAGTTGAGCGATGTGTGATAAATTACTCCAAGGTATTTAACAGACTCCACCTGTGGTATATCCTCATGATGGTAAGACAGAGAGAAGTTCACAGGGTATTGCAGCGGGAAAACAAGGAGGGCACGTTTACTCGGATTAAGTAGATAGCAGTTGCCATCGAGCCAGATCTCCAATACTTCAAAAAGCAAAGGCCTCTAAGAATTCTATGCTGCTATTGATGATGGAATCATTTAGTTTTAATTGTGAGCATTTCTTTGCATACTGCAATGATACATCCATTCATCCATTCACTCCGTTCGTCCGTTTTTAAAAGCAGTGCTGTTAGAACCGGCTGTAATGGGTGCTTTGCGAACAAATATCTCTATTGGCATTGCCAGCAAGCAATTGGGCAAGCACCACTAACGAATACAGCGAGTGCGTGTGCTAAACGAACGCTGCTCGGTGAAGCGCAGCCATTCAAACACGTGAATAGTATATAGAAAGGGAGAGTAAAAAAGGAGAAAGAGAACAAAAAAAGAGCGAGAAAGATTGATATAAAGAAAAACAGAAAGAAAAATAACAAGATCAAAGAAATAAGAAATACAAAACATAAAAACATCAAGAGAAAAAGGATAGAAAGAAGCAGACAAGAAAACAGAGAAAAGAGAGCAAGACATAAAGAGAAAAAAAGAGAAATAGGAGAGAAACAAAGAGGAAGAACGAAACAGGAAGAGAAAAAAAAAGAGAAGAAACAGCAAGAGAGATGAAAATATGGAGAAAGGGAGAAACATACAAAAAAAGAGATAGAAAAAGTAGATATAAGGAGAAAGAAGAGAACACGAAAGAAAGAAATAAAATAAAAACAAACAAGGAAGGCCACCTATCTCCACTCTTTCTTCCTGCTTGACACCACTAGTATGAAGCTGCCATAATTTTATCTTGCCAATACAGATCCGACGCCAATGCATATTGCTTAGACGGCGTGCCACCAAAGCAAGGCGAATTGAAGGCTATAGATGGTGTCAGCTGCCCGAATAGGTAGCACCCTTTGTTTTGATGGCGTCATTTAGAATCTTCATATGAATTAGCGGTAATCCTGCAGAATGCGGCTAGCTTCAGAAAATAGCAGTACCCTCAAGAATCTGGCGGCAAGGAATTCAAAGAGAAGCAGGGACGTCGATGAAATTGTCCATTACACTCGACTCATAGTACTTTTTAGTTTACTTTTCAAATTCAAGTCATCACATTGCAGCAACCAAGGTCTCCTCCCTTTCGAAGCAGTAAGCGCAGAAGTGTGGCAGCTTGGGCTAGTTGGTACGGCGTGACGATAGTTATAGCGCAAGAACAAAACGATGACACAAAGACAAGAAGGACACAAAAGACGCGCTCGTGTCTTTCGTGTCCTTCTTGTCTCTGTGTCGTCGTTTTGTTCTCGCGCTATAACTATCGTAGTAAGCGCAGCCTTTGGCGGTAACGAGTGTGTCATTACGCTTGAGCGCGTCCTCTCATCTCAAATTTTTAATGAAGGAGCCGTGTGCTTTCGTGCTATCATGTATTAAAACTATTGAACAAATATTATTACTTTAACGTATTGACGTAAAAAGCATAACAAAGAGAAGATTGTGAAAGCTCGAAGAAAACTTCAAGCGTTACACTGAACTTCTTCTGGGGCGTTTGATGTAGTCGAACTAAAGGGCGCACCTAGCACCGAATTTCGCTTTTTGATAGGCCTAATGGCGGTGTTGTTGGGGGTGAGGTCATCATATATCTAGACACTAAATATTTAGTAATCAGTATGAAAATCGGAAGACCCCAAACTGCCTTGAAGTTGCCATCAGCTGCTTTGGAAGAAATCGGCATTTATTCAAAAACTATTTGGAAGAATACAGAGTGCAATTAGGTCCTAAACAGCTGATTTTATTGATTAAACAGAAAAATAATAGAATCATGAGTTTAATACTACTGGCATTGATCGATGCTAAAACAAATAGCAAATACATTGAAATGATTGCGCTCAGAGCAAGAACTAGATCTAATGGTGTTGAAATTTACTAACAAAAAAACCGCCCTCATCTTCCCACGGGGAGGAATCGAGTGAGTGCGTCACAGAGTGGAGAGTATCCCGTGAATGTTGCGTAATTGGGCACGGTATGGGAAAGCTCAATTGTTATTTCGTGTTTATTATACCTATTTATTGAAAGAAAGAGAAGTGTTGCCTTCAATGAGTGGTCAGACGTTGACGTTGGATTGTGCCTCATTACTGGTTGAAGGTACTGTTGCTTTCATCGCATCTCCTCAACTAAAGCAAAGCGTCAAGTGTGTTTACAAAAAGGGGGTTACGATTTAGAGTTACGTACTCTACTATGGGAGAGCATAAAACCCTCCCGTGGGTCTCGCACACAATAAGGCCCTGTTATTTGAGCCTTCTATCGCATCTAATCGAGTCAAGCAAAGCGCCAAGTTAAGTGAACGCCAAGTAAGGACGCTCTTGACTGAACACCGAACGGACGCTCCACTACTCATATTTATACCGCCCACGTTCGAGATTTTGCGAGCATATACATAATTTCCATGAGAAAACATTCTTGTGGTATACACAAGGATCATTTTTGCGGACGTCTCATATGAAAAAAAAAATCTTGTTTCCAGTATTGATAAAATTGTGTGCGTGCATGTATGTATGTGTGAATTTAGGATGTGAACAAACCCAATATGCCTAAACTAGACGCAGCTTTAAATATCCCTCACAATAATAGTTTTTGCGCCTACTGGTAATATGAAAAATTTGATAACGTAATTGCCCCGAAAACAAGTGCTAATGTAAAATAGGCATTCGAAAATGTGAAAACACATTGACTAGGAGACGCAGATAGCCGGCATTTTTTGTTTTAATGCTAGATAATACAATGCACTGAGAGAAAACTTCCAACGCTATGACCGCCTTTCAAAAACGATGTGAGCACTGTGCTGCCAATTCGAATGGTTTCCATAGAAAACTTTGATCAGCGCGTTTAAAATTTGGTGTGTAATTCCTCGATGTGGCATGATTGATGGAAAAATTATATATATATATCTTTTAGAATTCTCTTTTAGAAGTCAAAGGAAGCAATATATATATATATATATATATATATATATATATATATATATATATATATGTGTGTGTGTTGCTTCCTTTGACTTCTGAAAGATGATTTTTGTTTTCGTTAATATTGACGGCGCCTTTAAAACCGAGATCCTGAAGGCCCGTAGACCACCTTTCACAAATTACGAAACAAATCTTGATATCGCAATATAGACTTCATGTTCTCATTGTTACGTTTGATACTGAACGCTGGGCAACGAAACCCTTCGATCCTTCACTCTCTCTCTCTCTCTCTCTCTCTCTCTCTCTCTGTGAGGGGTTCTAAATTTGCCTCCTCTTTGGTTCCATGACTGACTTCCTCCAATTTTCTGTTCTCCACTAGTTGCGCATCTGGTGGCTCATATTTTAGTATGATCGTTTTATGCGTTTCAGTGATATCCAAAATACAAAGATGATTAGGATAAAGCACAAACGCAGAGATGCGTTTCTGGAGACAACTCGAATGACCATGCGTAGCCCGTGCGTTAGGGGGTGGCGGTGTCATGTTCCCTTTATGGCGATGATGGATATGTGCGGTTTAACTTCCTAAAAACCACCATATGATTATGAAAGACACTGTAGTGGAGGGCTCCAGAAATTCGGACTACCTGGTGCACCCAAATCTGAGCACATGGGGCTGCAGCATTTTTGCCTACATCGAAAATGCAGCCGCCGCGGCCGAAACTCAATCCCGTGACCTGCGGGTCAGCAGCCGAGTACCTTAGCCACTAGATCATCACGGCGGGGTTCTTTTATGGTGCTGGCACCTGTAGCAACGAGGATATGTTTCTCAAGGTGCACAACACTATAATTCGCATCCTGCCACTCTGAAGCTGAGTGGGGGCACAATTGATGTAATGTCTCTGTAAAAATAAAAGAACTCATTGGAAGGACGCAAGAGTTCTGTTACAGAGTCTTGATAATGCATACAATATTGGCGCATAAGTTTAGGAACAAGGGACAATCAACTGCCAAGATAATAAAAGAAAATAATTGAATGCGTTCATTGAAAGAGCAGATTAATTTTTAGTAGGTACGTGTCATCAAAAAGATGCATATCATTGTCATCATCATTGTCGTCGTCGTCAGTCTATTCTCTGATTCATGGAGGATGATGGCCTATTTAAATGATCTTTAGTTTTAGTTCACCCTGTCTTAACAAAAGCTGCGTTCCATAAAAACAAATTAGAGTAATTCTAGCTCACGAATAAGCAAACTATGAGAAGAAAATAAGAAAGAACTGCTATCAGCGATTCATTTTCACAGAACTATGAAGCATAATACCAATAACGAAGAAAGTATTTCTGCGGATGCGTCAATCGATCGAGACACACAAGAAGTGAAAACAACAACAGCAACAAAACGTGATTCTAATGAGCTGTTTCAAAGGGGGCGGGGGCTGTAACTTGGTTACGTAATAATACCGTTCAGCTGCTCCCCTCTGCTATTCGGCTGCCCTCCTCGACTCCTGTGATCCATCGTTGCAGTTAACATAATTGAAAACACCAACAAAACAAACACTCACATGCTTGCAGAACAATGATCGCCAACCAAATATGACCCACCAATATTTCAACCCTGTCGCCAAGTGTAGCCGTGGAGACAAAGTAAGCACAGACATTTTCGTGGACCTTTTCACACGCTGAGAAGCAACACCCATTCGTTTCGCTGCATCGGGCGGTGTTTCGTAGCATGAATGGCCGCACCATGAAAATCGCCTCCGTTAAAAGGAAGCAGGTGGTGCAACAGAGAACAGAAGTTTGCAATCAGGCATGAAAGGCTCAGCCAAAAAACTAGTGACGTTGGTTTCGAAATGAAGTTTAGCCTCGCCTCGGAACTCCCTACTTCTTTACGAGCTTCAGTTTCCTTCTTATTCCTTTATTTCTCAGACTCAGTCAATGGTGGCGGCAGCTTGCCACAAATACCGGAACGGGTGTTGCCATCGCGGACGTCATAAGAGGCGCCCCGGAGGTCGCGTACCATTCTGCAATAACGAGAGCCCTGCGCTGCAGAAGCACGAAGCTCGGTTCGCGAGTGACTCGCATGCTGGTTGGCCGGTATTAAGAACCGAGAAGGAAAAGATAGAGTTTCGGTGACGCTGACTATCTCGTGTTTGTATGAACTAACAAAAGCCGGAACTGGCAAGCGAGAACTTTATTTACTCCCATGTTCGATCATCGTGTTGTACTCGTTCCGTCACTAAGTCATCACTTCTGCAACATGAGGAAAGTATTCTTACGTTCCTAGCGAAGTCAATTGCAAAACTATATACACACAATGCAAAAAAAAAACCGAAGCTTATTTATTGTATCGGCTTTCCTTTTTACGTTAACGCAAGCGTATTGTCGAAACATGGGTAATTCACCATTTGTGGGTTCGCCAACTTGAGCCCCTGCGATAAGGACATCTTTTGTTTTATTTAGTTCATTTCAATATGCCGCACGAACAACATTGCATATGTTTTCCTTGGTGACTTATAGTAGTAGTAGTAGCAAATTTATTTGTTTCTTGAAAAGCAAAAAAAGAATGTTACAGAAACCAAAGGCACGCCTGACAAAGGCCTCCGCACCTGCAGTTAGTCACAAATACACTTTTTTTTGCAGATACAACAAGCAACAAAACTCCAGCATGTCATGTACTGCGTACGCGCTAAAAAACAAATGCAGTAATAAAAAATCAAGATACACATAATAAACTTTACATAATACAGATACGCACGTTTTACACGTCTTACACAGAGAAAAATGTGAGGAACAAAACTGGGTGCTTTGTATACCATAATGAAACGACAAGCTTTTCGAACACTAGTGAATATGTCACGACCTAATTTTACACGCACTCTTTTTACACAACATAGATGAATGATTGACATGTGGGATTTAACGTCCCAAAACTACCATATGATTATGAAAGACGCCGTAGTGGAGAGCTTTTACACAATATAGATTAGTGATGATAAGTTTTTTTTTTTTCAATCATAATTTCCAACTTTTCTTTTAAATGCTATTATCCAAATTCTGCATATGAGATTAGAAGCGAGTTCCTCCAGAGTGTTAGCTATCGGTGTGACTGATGCCTCTATGGTACCTAGCCTGTCTTTGAGCTGACCTAAGGAGAACTGTAAAGGTGTCTGTACCATGCTATAGTCCTTCATACGGTGAAATATTTCCTTTTGGCCTTCAACAACGCAGCGCCTTTTCTATTTTATCAATGCGAGCCAGATGCGCCCGATTTTCTTTTCACCACTCTCTCATCTAGCCCTTTCCTGCTCTCGCCCATCACCTAGCCTTTGCCTGTGCTTTGCGGTCATAGGAAGAAAGCCCTTTCTGCAGTGCCTCACGACGGAAATAATATGAAGTCATTTTTCATTCAGTCGTGCACAGATCCGTGGGGCGGTGCCTTGCATTTCTCGTTATCACAACGTTGGCGGTCACGTCGGCTCTTTAGCTGATACGGTGTTTTCAGATAGCGTGTCACCGTTCGTGGCGCTACGCGGGCATTCAATGAGGACGCGTCACGTTGGCGCCGCTGCATAACTAGCGCTGTGAGGTGGCGGCGGCATTGCTTCCAGCCACAAAGAAGGAGCATGAAGGAACAAATCTGACAGACGCACGGTATTGGAGAAGGACACACGTCTATCACATCTCCGGGGGAAAGCGCTTGGAAACAGATGGGACATAAGTAGCGTGACCACTCACATAGCGCCACTTCACGACCACTCCCAGAACTAAGGCATACCGACGGCTCCTGTACATAAGCGAGCGTTTGCACTGGCATTGAAAGAAATAAAGGACGCGTTGAACAAGGTTTACTAGTAATTTATGATCATTTTGAGGGTATACTATTGAGTTGCAGAGTTGGCGTGATATGTTATCATCGTTACGCCTTGAGTTTCGCCCAACGTCACCACGCAATAAGAGCACATCAAAAACAAAAGAACATAACGAACATAGAGACTACAATGTGCACCTTTTAACTTCTGTGGGCAAGGCAGTAGGACCAAAAATGGAACATTGCTTGGGAAACACTTAGCGCCACAAAAATAACTGACCTGTACAAGAAAACAGACGTGCTTGTTTAGCATAGTTGCAGGCACGCTGCCGCCTCGTCGACGTAAGATGCGCAGAGTTGGTGGTGAGAATATATGTCCTGGGCCAGATGACGTCACGTGAGGGGAGGTTAAGGCATGGCTCGCAAGTGCACGTGAGGCGCTGGGCTATTTGGTGGAACTACAGTAGTTCCGGAAGGTCGAATTTCCGCGTTCATTGCCAGGTAAGGTGCGAGAAACGTCGGCTGGGCAGAAATCAAGATCGAGTGCCAATAAAAGGCAAGAGAAAATGGCGGCCAGCATCTGTACAAGGAAAAAGACCCGCTTGTTCAGCATAGTTGCTGGTGCGCTGCCGCTTCGCCCACTGGTGATGATGATGATTGTGGCGCTCGTTGCCGTCAATACAATATGCGAAATCCTCAAACGTGACTTTCACAACAACATTGAGAAACGCGATGACAAAAAAAAAAATTGGCAGATCGCCTGTACAGTGGGAATCGATTATATGTGAAGCACGAATGGCAAAGTTTTATATGTCCCTTTAAAATCAGCACAACGTTACGAGGTGGAAGTAAATGATGCCACACATGACTGTCGTGTCATGACTATCATGCTTGGATGTGCCGTTTACCTTCGTAATCTATTAACGTCACGAGATACCAAATTTAGTATTTGTTGAGCTAGCGAAACGTCCGTGAGCACAATATGAGCATGGTATGTTGCGATGTTCTTACATGACATGCGTGTCAGGATTATCATGTTTGCACCAGTCATATATTTCGTCATCCATTGACGTCACGTGACACCCAATTTGGTATACGTAGAGCTAGCGAAACGGCCGCGAGCGCATCATGAAGGGCCAAATATATTCCAATGTAGCGTTGACGCGCGCGCACGATGGGCACAGTGACGGTACGTTAGCAAAACGTGAGCACTCTATGGTCTGACATCAAACGCGACCAGCGCCCGTCGGCGCGGCCCGACGGCAACCAGCGCGAAATGCGACATGCTGCATTTCGTGCCGGTGCGTTACCCAGACAACACTGCGTCTCGCTCTTTTCGTGACGGAGGGACGCCGGACGCTCTGAAACGCGCATGCGTCAAAGCAACGCAGCGCAGCACGCGTCTGCCAGTATATGGCAGGAACGGTGCCTGGCGTGGCAACGCTGGCGTGAAGCGACTAAATGAACGCCGGTGAGCACGTGCACTGAGTCATGTCGAAATGTATTGGCGCTTTGACAGTTGCATGTAGTCATGTTCTCCACGGGAAGCATCTCATGATAATGATGTTTGCACCAACCTTCGTCATCCATTGACGTCACGTAATACCAAATTGGCATATGTGGAGCTGTCGCAACGCCCGCGAGTGCATCATGAATGTGGCATGTAGTCATGTTGTTACATGACACGCATGTCTTGATTATCATGTTTGCACCAGTATCATACCTTCGTCATCTATTCACGTCCCGTAATACCAAACTTGGTACAAGTGAAGCTAGCGAAATGGCCGTCAGCGCAACATGAGCGTAGCATGTAGTCATGTTGTTACATGACCCGGCATCTCATGATTATCATGTTTGCACCAGCCACATACCTTCGTCATTCATTCACGTACCGTAATACCAAATTTGGTATATGTGACGCTAGCGAGATGGCCGCGAGCGCATCATGAGCGTGGCATGTAGTCATGTTTTTACATGACACGCATGTCAATATTTTCATGTTAGGGTCTGTCGCTTGTGTTCACCATGTAATCATGTCATATCATACCAGTTTTGCAAGATGCCATGTGAACGAAGCCACGGCAAGAGCTGCAGAACCATGAAATGTAAATCATGACATTCATGACATACATGTCATGAGTTTCATGCTATGACTAGTCAGATATATTCTTCATACAGTCACGTTATGCCATACTAAGCTTGGTATCGATACCATTACAGAAACGGCCAGGAGAGCTAAATGTTGTAGGCGTATAGATAGATAGATAGATAGATAGATAGATAGATAGATAGATAGATAGATAGATAGATAGATAGATAGATAGATAGATAGATAGATAGATAGATAGATAGATAGATAGATAAATAGATAGATAATAGATAGATAGATAGATAGATAGATAGATAGATAGATAGATAGATAGATAGATAGATAGATAGATAGATAGATAGATAGATAGATAGATAGATAGATAGATAGATAGATAGATAGATAGATAGATAGATAGATAGATAGATAGATAGATAGATAGATAGATAGATAGATAGATAGATAGATAGATAGATAGATAGATAGATAGATAGATAGATAGGCTCAAAGTCGCCGAAGTTCGCTAAGAATTGCTTCGCATTTAAAATGATAATAAATACAACACAAATCATGCACTGTAGTTCCAACGTGTCACATTACGGTACTAATTAACACTGAAACCACTCCGACCTAATTGTTCCGAAGATTGGTGGCTATGTAAAACTACACATTTTACTTCCGGAAAGATGTGACTGACGGGTGCGCACAAGAAGGTGCAAAGTATGTGTTCTTTGCCGCTAGAATACACCCGGTCGTCCTGTCTTTGCTCCCACGCGTAATCCTACTTCATGTGCGGAAAGACAATTCTGGTTTCCTGCTCCTTCAGTTTGCCTATACGTGAAGCTCTATTTTTGCAGTGCATGTATTTGACTGCTGTACCGTACCAAGCACGCCCAAACTTAAGCCCTTTAAGCGAGAGTTGAGCGTATAAGTTGGCCACGACAAGGGAATGTATCCCTCATCGAAGGAACCATGTCTTGCGCGCACAGACGACGCATACCCTTGTGTTGAGGGCCTGCGCAGCTGAAAACTAATTTGCATGCACTCGTACAGGCAAATTAATGAGATCACGTGCGCGCATCAGTGGTTGCTTGGTACTGCGGAAAATAACGAAGCAAGGACCAAAAAAAAAACAGCC
This sequence comes from Rhipicephalus microplus, assembly GCF_013339725.1. NCBI lineage: Eukaryota > Metazoa > Arthropoda > Arachnida > Ixodida > Ixodidae > Rhipicephalus > Rhipicephalus microplus. The sequence continues at coordinate 185,089,152 of NC_051165.1, read as the reverse complement.
TGCGTACAGCAACCATGGCAGCAGAGCATTAACGTGTTAGCCTATCGCAGCAGCGTCTCTGTGCACTCACCGCTGCGTCGGCGAACTATTGTCTTGCACACGCTATTTCAGAATTATTCAAATTAGGCTGTTGGATGACGGCACCATTCACCTTCAGCGTAAAACTTTTTCCGCGCATATTCACGCACTGAGGATGTGGCGGATCTGAGAAAGCGGAAGAGGGCATTTTAAGAATACGTTTCTTAAACTGGTCAGAAGTTTTTTTCCTTGGTTGCTTTTGCCACTGGTGCTGTTTGTAATCCTCATGACAGCAAAAGATTGATGTGTAGCAAAAATCGGGCCATGCTTTAAAGCGTTGATACCTACGGGCTATCGAAACCAAGCCAAAGCGACGCCAGAGGTACATATTATTGTGACCTGGCATTTTACACACGTGTAGAGTAAACACATGTTGAGTACCATCTAGCTAGAGCAAATATTTGTACACTTTAACTTCTGTTCAAGTCCATTGAGAGTACAGGTTTGCGACTGCGTGCTCGCTGCACTTTCTATAGAACTGGCCATTCACTTGTATGTGCTTAACGTGTCCAACCACGGGATCATGGTTTTAAGCATGCAATGCCCCTACAGCTGCATATTTTAAACTTTGCGACCATACGTGGAAGCCAGGGCCTACGTTATTATTCGGAATGCGAAATGTGCTGTTGTCGTTTTAAGCTTGATAGGTTGGCATCTTTTATATTTCCCATGTATTAAGAGCAGTTGGTTTTCACTATTCTGGGAATTTGTTGACGTTAAACTTCCACTACGTGATAAAATTGCGTGACTTTTAATAAACGAAACAGGGCTTTTAAATATTCATTTTTGTGCGATAGCTGTTACGTGGCTCGAAAATTTACTGAGTGCGTTCTCTCAGTGTCCTGAAAAAAAGATCTTGGTTGTTGTAATTTTGATAAATTTAAATATAGGGCATGGTATTAGTGACTTTTCCAACAAATACACATATAAATATGTTGTTTAGCCACGGAATGGTAATATATGACTATTTACCGGCTTGGGTGCAGCATGTGAAGCGATCAGAAAATTTCTCCTCTGCAGTGGGAGAACGGACAGGGTCAGCAACTTTCGGTTGAGGAGCACGAGGGTGATGGTACCCTGAGTGTACACATGACTGGTTTGTTTGCTATGCATATTTCACATTACCAGTGCCGAATGTCTGAGTGCCGGCAGACTTTCATGCTAATTACTGGAAAAACAATCCAGAGTCTAAAAAGCTTAATTTACTTATTTGCATTGAAGTTCACCCAAGGTTTGCCCAGCCGGGCATAAAACATCATAACTTTACTTACTGAAAGCACGAAGGGAAATCCTAAATGTGCGCACAAAAGAAACCCAAGAAGGCCATTTGCGTATATATCCGGTGATTTGTCACGACTAAACCATTAGGTTCATGTCTGGCAACCAGGTGCTCTAAGATTGCCGAGGGGGCACTCCCTTGCACTGGCCGGTGTTTCGTAGAATGCGCCAATTTCTCTGAAGCCAAACAAATACGGCTTCATCTACTTTGTGTTGTTCTTGTCACACGACATTCTACAAAGTGGAATGAAGTGAGCTAGTGTTCGGTTTACATCGGTTTACTCTTGCACGACATTAGCGATAAAATATGGCAGGACATCATGCATGAGACGAGCTAGCAGGAAGCGCTGGCAGATTTCTTGTGCGCTGAAAGCAAGATGAATAGCCGGATATTCTGCCTGGCGGAACCACGACGTACCAATTTGCTACCAGCAAGGCGTTCTGTCATGAGTAAGCAGAACGAAACCGTTACTGGGGTCTTTTAAATAGCTCGACTTCTGCATAGTACCACCAGTGCATATGCATCAGCCTATGTACTGACAAGTTTCTCGCCTCTTTTTTTCCCTCTCTAATCTTTATACTGCCCTTTCTCATTACTCCAGCGTGAGGTAGACAACTGGACATGTGCCTGGCTAACCTCCCTGCCTTCCATCTTGTTCTTCCTCCTCGTACTCTATATTCGCCACGCGTCGCCTTCACTAACATGCACTGGTGCATAAGCACACTGTTTAGAGATATGAACTCAATTTCAAATTGGATGCTACTAGTTATGCCCAACACAAACGTTATCCCTATCAGCTGAGCGCATCACAACCAATACGAAAGAAGCCACAGCAACTTTTTCTTCGCACGCTTCCATGACCACTTAGCTAGGTTATTTTTTTATGGTAGAGTTAAAGCGGAAAAACTGGATACAGGTTAATGTATGTCTGAAAAAATATATAAATCGAAAACGAAAAAATCGTTGCTCACAACTCTAACCCCGGTATTAGTATAAATGAACAATTTACAAAGATCAGTGTTTTCATCATTATTATTATTATTGCGCAAGTTACTTGACATCAGACCTGTATTGCTCAAAAGCTCACATTCGCTATTTATCCTATAGCATTGCCCACCATTTATGCATATTTTGAACGTAGTTCTCATCTATTCAAGAAACTAAGTTCGGTGCGCAGTATCCAACCACCCAGCGAGCTACCTTCATTCCAAGCGCGAACTACGACCGACACCTGCGTATAATTAAACCTTTTCTTTTTTCATGCCTGTAACCCACATTCTGCATTCACGCCCGTCATCAAATTGTTGTTTTCTCTAGGATATACATACATAGGGCTTGAGCATAGGCGTTGTACTGGTTCAGGTTTAATGTAGCGAAACCACTTCTCTAACAGGCTCAGCTTGAACCTTGCTATCTTAGAGAAACCATTGGATTATGCAAATCGGCCTTTTCGTGGTAACAAATATTACCAGCAGTACAAGATATTTTGGATAGACGTAATTTGCATACGCTTTGCACGAACTTGAACAGAAGAGAACACAAGGAGTTTCAGATTTAGAAGCGAGTAATAACTATGCACACGTTGTTCGTAGCACTGTGTTCTGTAGAGGTGTTCTAGAATTTGCTTGTTTGTGCTTTGTTTGTGTCCGTTTTTTTATTTTATTGTCTCTCTCCTTCATTCTTCCCCCCAGCTTTCCTTTCTTCAGCTCTTCGCGGAGAAGCGGGCAGGTGTTGTGCCCTGTAGGTGGGAGTTGTCAGCCTGTGCCTTCCCTATTTACTCTGTCTCTTCCCTTTTTTTCATGCACACAAGCAATATAGTTAAATAAATCGTTCTGGTTTCTTTACATTCTTTAGGTAGGTATTGAAAATGCGAGAGTTATTGAGCTTATTGAGACCGGTTGACTCGAGTTGAATAAACTCTATTTTCCCAACACTTGTTACAGCTTTAGATGCGGAAACCAGTACGACAAGCTAATATTTAAGAATAATTTCAGAGAAGTTCTAGTTTAACGTGCCATGAACTTTTAGTTATCAGACTGTTCTTTTTTATTATTGAGAATTTCACTGCAAGTGCTCACTAATTCTTACTTAAAGTGGAGAGAGAGAGAGAGAAACGAGAAAAAAGGAAGGCAGGGAGGTTAACCAGATGCTAGTATCTGGTATGCTACCCTACACTGGGGTTGGGGAATAGGGGGTTGAAAAGGGAAAGGGAGAGGTAAAAAAATAAATGAGAGAAAAACACCGACACGCACGCACACACAATATCAGTCCACTCAGAGGCGTTCCGACAGGCAACTAGTTCGCAAGAAGCCCAGTAGCGCTTGCATGGCTTTCTTCTGTGACGATGAGTCATGACGATGGCGCAGTATACTTTCTTCTGACAGGGGCCGGTCATCTAACATGTTTAGTTTATTAGAAAGGTGTTGTCTTTCCAGGTTGTATTTCGGACAGTCACACAGGATATATCGAATTGCTTCTTCATCTCCGCAGTGTGCACAGTCGGCGGTGTCGGCCATACCTATGCAGAACGCGTACGCACGGGTAAACGCGACTCCCAACCATAGTCTGCACAGAGCAGTAGCGTCGCCTCGTCGAATTTTCGTTGGAAGCTGTATGCTTAACGTTGGATCAAGGGATCGTAATCTTGCATCCGTAAAGAGAGGCTCATTCCAAAAAGCCATGGAGCGTTGGCGAGCAAGCATGCTCGAACAGTGGTTACGTATATCCTGGAAAGCATAGTGTTTTAAAGTTCTGTAGTTTTAGCAAGATATTATGAATAATCCGGTACGCGGCGTTCATGATGAGTGTTGGGGGCAGCTAGGCTTGCCGTTGGTGGCTCCTTTACGAACCCGCTTGGTGAAAATTTATGTATGGCTCAGTGTTAGCAGTGTAGTATGAGGCAGCCGGCTTACTAGTAATTTCCGCAAGTTTGCGTACAGAAGTTTCATACTTTGAACGTGTCATTTCATGTCCTCAATTTTCGCATAAAACCCTGTTTCAGACATTGGTATCATTCTGGCCTGCGAGAAATTTGTGTCACCAGTATCTCTGACTCTTCTTCATTTTTCTTTTCATATTAAAAGTAATTCGCCAAACGTGCGGAGTAATGGGGATGTGTTGCAGAGAAAACTTTACAGTTGCTGCTGGACTTCTCATTGACTTTGAATATACCAGGCTGACGGGGCTGTTTCATCAATACTGCAAGAGAGGCTCGATACTATAATGCTCCAAGGCACGTACCGAATTTTCGGATGGTGCTTGTCTAGACAACCTCACTGCAAATTTCCGCGACATTCTGTCTTTCCCAAACTGGGTGGGTTGTTTGTTTCTTCCCTGATTGTTTTTTCATCATTTGTTTCCTTTTTGTCGCTTGAAGTTTCGTGCGCTTCACAAGCTAACATCCCATTCACATAACCACGAATACTACACGTGCATGCGCACACGAGCTCTTCCCCCCCTTGATGGACGACGCCCTGTCATGAAGGGATTTCGGCGATGTCATCCTCCATTCGGGGCTCATATTATATTCATAGCAGGCACTCGAGTCTCTCGGAATGCCGAGGTAGCACTACTCGTATTCACAATCAATTTGGGACCACTTCTTACACGCGGCTTCAAGACCTCTCCATCATCGCCAAAGCCTTGTTTGTCATTAGGGACGTACTTAGTTTCGTAAGTAGCTATAGCGGCCTTGTATTGCAGTCGTTGATGAAGTTTATTCATGGACGCCGAAATATTTCGCGCTTGCCTTGCTATTATCGCTCTCAATTGAAATAAGGTGGCGAATTGGGTGAGTTGCAATTGGAAGACGCTTGAGCGTCGCCTTTAGGAGCAGACCATGATTTTACTTGGGTGTGCACACTTGCAGTCCAGCATGTTTCGACAGCTACTGAACACTACGCGATGTCGTCTACAGCTTCGGAGCCGTTCAAGCCGATTAGTTTTGTTTACCGCTTTGTTCGCAAAGGGCATCAGCGCACCTGCACGCGCCATAAATTGGTGTAGCAGCCACTAAGTGCGCAGCAAAAGTAAAGAAGGGGAGACAGCGACGCAACGATATTCTCATTAGTGTCCAAATCCAGCCCGTTTCTCTCGCTAAGCTGGTAAGCTGTTCACTCGGTGCCTCGAATCTACGACAGCTTGCCAGTCGGGCACCTCATAATGACGCGGATAAGAGGTCGTCACACCACAGGGTCATTCCGAGCCGACGGCGTTTATTGCCGTCCGTAACGGGAGCCTCTCTGTGTAGATAAGTGTGTCGCTTCTTGCCTGATTGAAAGCAGAGCATAATGCCGCACAACAGCTCGCAGTATTGTTTCATCTGGTGAGGCCAACTTCTTTTACGCGCCAGTATTTCCACAGGTCAGAGTCACATGCTTAGCGTTCTCCTCACTTTGTTTTTTTTTCTGCTGTGGCACAGTAATGCTCGACTGCAGCAATATTTCCTAAGGTGTTGTTTTACTGTGCAATATGCAAGAATACTCCGTCAACAGGAGTGTAGACAACTGTGGAATCAAAGAATGCGTTTTGCTGTAAAATACTCTTCATATCCACAAACAAGATTATTCAGTTATATTTTATTTTTTATTAAAGCTATCCTTGCGTAATTAACCGCAATTGTGCGCACTTACATTTCGCTAGGCTGACTGCTTCCTGCTCATTACCCGCAGTGGCGGCACAGTGGTTACGGTGCTCAAGTGCTGACCCGAAGGTCGCAGGCTCGAATCCAGGCTACAACGGCAGCATTTCTATGAACGTAAACTGTTATCGGCGTATGTGATTAGACTCAGGTGTATCTCACCCCTTCACTTCTCCTTCCCTTGAACTTGACTTGCCACCGCCTTCTATGCATTTCGTTGAGACGAGTTTTTGCGTTTGTGTTTCTTTACCATCGCCTGAATGCTGCATATGTGCTGACAGTATGAATAAAATAAAACAGTAATAAAAATAAATAAATCAACGTGTTCGAAACGCGTTCGGGTGGCGTTGAAGGTTCGCGGTGGCAAATCTATTAAAGAAGCGTTTCAAATGCGAATGCGTTTCTTAGCCGGCCTATGTCACGCATCCGGCGTTGTCCGTGGTGGTGTCTGCGCGCCGGGTTATCTCGCCACTCTTAATCCCTCTCCCATAGCAACAGGCGTGGGCGCGCGCTCTTATCCTCGCCCCTAGCAACTGGAGCATGCGGTGTAAGAGAGTGTAGGAGAGGGTAGGTGCGGTGCTTCGCCACGTCTTCTCTGACCGTTCACGCTCTCTTCTCCCTGCGCCCGACTTACCCATGTGCTCGCGCCTCACTATCGACAGTTCGCTGGCTGGGCGCCTCTCAAAAACATCCGGAATGGTGTGCTCGAGACGCCCCTATGAAACGCCAACGCCGAGCCGAGAATGCGGGCGCCCCTTCGCTCGCTCCTCACTCTCTACCGTACACTTTCCGGGTGCCCCTCAAGGCGATGGCAGACGTCGGTGAAGGTGAATGTCTGACGGCAACGGTACCCTCTCTTGGCGCATTAAATGCCTTCACATTTACTCACAATTCCATTCAGGGACGTACGGGCATTTTTTAAATAGAGGCCGTAAGGAAATAAAGGCCTTAGAAATTTCCGCAGCCCTCCACAATGCCATCTCTCTTTATCAAATGGGGGTTTTGAGGCTTAAAACCTTTGCAGTTGTTAATATTATTAGTTACCCATTTGGAAGCCTCATATTTCTGACTTACCGAATGCAGGGTACGTGTGTCATTCGTATACGCGCATGCATTATAAGGACTTTGGCATTGGCCTCAAAGAAATATTTTGCGGCCGAACACCTGAAAGATGTCTTTAGTGAGTGCCGCTTGTTATTGGTGGGCTGCCTTCGAGGTTTATGTGCGATATCTAAGTTAGCAGACATATAGGTTAATTATCTTTGTACTAAATTACCAGCTCTGGTCTGTGATGCAATCATCGCTTGCAGGCGTGGTTCTTTGCAACACAAGACCTGAATGAAGCCGACTTAGCATAACATTGCTGATTCTTCGTTGATGTTTATTTGTAACTCTTATACACAAAATAATGGCAGGAATCCAAATAAGTTTAGAAGGAGAGATCGACAAACTTTTATGAAATTGCCTGTTTTCTTTGCAGCTCATCCTAATGCCGGGGACTTTTGCTAGAGATGTCAAAGCCCCTGATAAAGTTACCAAAACTTCAGTTATGTGATCCTTCACTGAGTTACTGCACCGAATGTGTATAGTAAATTTAGCAAATGAATTTTTTTGTTGGAAAAACGCAATTTATTTTTGTCATTTGTCTCGAACATAGGTCGGATCACTAACTGATCAAGTTAAGTTACACTGACTCAGACATATCATCTCGTGAGCTTGAATTTCAGCGATGTCGGCTTTATGTTACTGAGTTTGTTAGTGAGTTTAAGTTTGAGCGCGTCCGGTTGAGGACAATTTTGATTAGCCTGATCCTGGGTGAGCTGTAAGTGGCAAGTGTACCACCCCAGTCTCAGTGAGCTCTACTTCTTCCTACAACCTGTGGACTCGAATAGCACCTGTTTTTTCGTCAACCAAGAGCCATATTTCTTCTATTTCTGCTTGAAGCAGTTGAATGTAGCGAACTCAAAAGAAACTAGTTTACAATGAAATAAAGATGAAACACCATTCCCCGTTTTTTTTTTCTGGCTGCCGGCTAGCAAAGTGCGAGTGAACGAGGACAGTAATTCTGCCTTTGATTTCCCCAATGCCAAGCACCTGCACCAACCACCTGCTGTTGGCCCTATTCAGATGAATAATTTCTGTCGTGTCTTCCCGCTGCTTTTATGCCACATTCTAGTCACAAGCTTCACCCCTCTTCGTACCCATATACCCGTCTCCAGTCTATGCTGCTAAGCACTGTTATCCGGCATTTGCTATTGCCAGCTTCACCTCGCTGACTCTTCTGTGACGGAATCTAGATTTGTAATATTTGACTTTTTTTTTTGTTCAGCTGATTTTTCTTTGTGTCACTGCCGGCTCGGAACGTAATGGGAAGATATCCACGCTTATTTGCTATTGAGATTATGCCCTTCGTAGCGAGCCAGAGCTAAACAGCGACACTCGGAGGCGAAGATCAGGATAGGAATCTTTTTTTTATTTGTTCTGTCATTGAACAAAGTAAACGTTAATTGGGATGTTGACTTTACCCGAATTTATTACATTCATTGGCAAGTACTCGCTAAGGCTAATGAAACTGAAGCAAGTATAATGCTGCAATTATTATCCAACTCAGTAACCTTCCCGGCTAATGGCAGTAGCCCTGCGCGAGTTATCAACACTTGGACAGACAGACTGACTAACCACTGAACAACCAACCAACTAATTATCCAACTGACTGATTAACAACCACAACAACACCACTATTACATCGAAACTTTTGACGGCACTGCGTTCATTGTAAGGTTGCTCGGACCGCTTTAGTCTTCACTGCAAACATGCTTGAGAATTTGGGTAGAAGCATGAGTCAACGTAACCGTTGCTTTCTGCACTCATACCTCTACCGAAGCCAGGAAGTCCTGTAGCGCGCTGAAATGAGCACATTCATGTTTCTCACAGCAGAATGCCGAAAATTAAGAAAGTGCCCACTTCGCGCCGTCTGCCGCATTCCTCCAGTACCCAGTCAAATATGAGGTGTTTCTGTAGAAGGAGCAGGAAACGTCTCACGAGTGATAAGCGAAACAAAAGTGCAGAAAATTCTCTTTGCGAGCGCGGCCGCTAACATGCGTCGGGAGGATTGGGCGGGAAAAGAGCAAAGAGGAGGGCAGCTGATGGAGACGATGCAGCCACTTAGAGTACAGAGCAATGGATTGTCTTAGGCACCGTACATAAGTAGAGTGCTTGTTGGTTTGCCTTTACAGAAGGGCTTTCGGGAAGCATCCCCGGGGGATCAAGGGATTACACAAAGTATTACAGTTCAGCGAATATTTCGAAAGCGTGTGCCATTGGCATATGCATGCCCAATGTTCGTGCGTTAAAGAAGCAAAATATACAACTTATAAAGCGATTACCTTGCGTAGCTGTTGCTTAGTCACTTGTAAGAGACAAAGTGAAAAGGGGGTGGGGAATATACTGCGTTTGTAAGCTCCCACCTTAACGCCTGTAAGAGTAACAACCATTCTGTATTTATTTCTAAACTAATCGCCTTTACATATATATTATTATAATTTAGAACTATGAGCGGGAAAAAAAGTATATATATATATATATATATATATATATATATATATATATATATATATATATATATATATATATATATATAAGAGAGAGAATAAAATGAAAGGCGAGCAGGTTAACCAGGCATAGGAGCATCTGGTTTGCTACCCTTCCGTAAGGAAAGGGAAAATGGGGAATAACTATGAGAAAGCGAAATAGACGCGCGAAAGAGAAAAGAAAAAAAAGTGATCTGGGGTGCTATAGCCTATTCAATAAGCCACTACTACGCAAAAAATTCAATAAGTCCTTCACAGATTTTCTATGCGAAGACAGACTATGTCGCCTTTCAAGCACTGACTGTTTTGACAAGGGTCTGTCGCCAAGGCGAGCTAACACAGCAGCTACCTGTTGTCTTTGCATGCTGCAACGAGGGCAGTGACAGAGAACGTGCTCTATCGTTTCATCGCTGCCGCATTATCGCAAGCAGCACTGTCTTCCATTCTGATTCGGAAGGCGAAAACTTTGGTGAAAGCGACACCAAGCCACAGTCGCCAAAGCACCATTGTCTAAAGTCGAGATCGTGCTTCATACGATCGTATCGATATAGTCCGGAAGGAGGCCGAAGTCGACGAGACGTGCCCAGCCTTATGCAGTCGCGTGTGCCGTAAGCACTCAGCGTTCCACATGTAGGAATTTTACTTCTTTATTAGCGATTTTTTCGATTTTCATTGCAGCATCCGTCCTTGAAAATGGAATGAATTTTTGTTCACCATCTTTGTGTGCTGATCGAGCTGCTGCATCGACATGTTCGTTTTCAATGTGCCGCAGTGACTTGGAAGCAACTAAAACGTGATCTGGTGTCCTTTGTCAGAGAGGTGGTGAAGTAACTCTCTAATTTCCAACACTATTTGCTCATGGAGTCCCCGGCGTAAGGCGAACACCAAACACTTTAGTGCTGCTTTGTAATTCATGAACACGCTCCATTTCTTGGTTTCTTGGTGCTTAACTACTTTACCTGCGCTACGAAGAACAGCAAGTTACGCAGCTGTCGATGACGTCTGGTGAGATAACCGAATCTTCGTCAATTGTCACTGTTGCAGTAAAGATCACCGACCCTGCAGGCCCATCTGCTTTAGTAGAATCGTCAGTATATAAATGGTGATGCTCACTGTACTTCTCATACAACAAGAGAAGATGGAGGTGCTCTTGCGCTGGAGATGAGAACCGAGCTTTTGACTGCATACCTGTAACTGTGAGTTCACCATGTGGATTAGTCATGCAGCATGAGGGAATTGCAATTCTGGACGGAGTTGTATATCCTGTCGGTATGTGTGTACGATATGTCAAGACTGTATTGCAAGATGAGGCACGAGGTCGGTCTTTTGGCAGTGAGACTAGATGGTAGGCAGGGGTGCGAGTAAGATGCCTCACGTCTTCTCTGAGCACGTCCATTACAATATGCGTCTTGAGCGGGCAGTCATTTGCGATCGCAATTGCCTGAGCTGTTGAAGAACATCGCGGTAGCCCCAGATAAGCTCGAAGAGCCATTGCCTGGATGCTTTCGAGAGTGCGAATGCTCGTTCGGCAGGTATTAGTTAACACAGGCAAGCTGTATCGCAAATAGCCCAGAAAAAGCATCTTGTACAATTGAATCATTGCATGTACTGAAGTTAGCAAAGTCTGTCAGCCTTCTCTTCAAGTGGGCCGCATGTTGGCCCCAGCAGAGGTCTTTATCAATGAATACGCCAAAAAATTTGTGCGTCTTGACATATGGTGTGTCTTGGCCGTCGATAGATATAGCGTACGGTCTCATGGGCTTTCGACTAAAATCAATCAATGCGCATTTTGCTGGCGAGGTCTTCAAACCCTGTTCATTGAGGTACACTGATAGCAACGTCGCAGCTTTCTGAATATTGCGCGTATCTGAGGTTTTGTCACGCCAGAAGCCCAGACGCAGATGCCGTCAGTGTACATAGATAGCTTCACCACACTCAGTAGTCGTTCCACAAGACCAATAAGAGCGAGGTTGAAGAGGGTTGGACTCAGGACGCCACCTTGCGGGACTCCACGATGCGTAGGGTGTTGGAAGGTTAGACCATCTGCAGTGTTCACAAACAAGGTCCACCCTTGTAAATACCTGCGTGTCCAACAATACAGTTGTCCACCTAGGCCCATTGACTCAATGGTTTAGAGGATGGTGCCATGAAGAACGTTGTTGCATTCTCCTTTTACATCAAGTAACATGGCCACAGATAATCGTTTACATGCCTTTTGATGCTGGACATACGTCACAACATCTATAACATTGTTGATGGAACATCGGTGACGGCGAAAACCAGCCATGGCGTTCGGATATATCTCGTAATATTCAAGGTACCATTCAAGTCTGGCCAATATCATTCTCTCCATTACCTTTCCAACAAAACTTGAAGGTGATATCGGTCGGTAAGAGGTAATGTCTAGGGGAGATTCGCTAGGCTTAAGAAGCGGTACCAAGCTGCTAATCTTCCAATCTTGTGGAGCGACGCCAGCTTGCCACGGTTTGTTGAAGATATTAAGGAGCACTTCTCATGCCCGTTCACTAAGGTGGCATAACATCCGGTAAGAATTGTCATCAGGGCCAGTCGACGACGACCTATTACATAGGATGAGCACTGCATAATGTTCCTGTGATGTAAACGATAGATTCATGCGCGGGTCCCATGAGTTAGGTATTTAGGTTCGGTTTACCTAGGCTTGTGTACGTTGTCTGGCCCACAATCATAGCGCAGAACTCTTCTGCCTCCCCAATTCCATGTCGGAGATGGAAAAGTGCAGGAGCTTTGAAGGGAAAGCGCTGCTCTGGAACAGAATGTAAGCCTCGCACAGTTCTCAATATCTGAGACAGTAATTTATGAGGACCTAGCGACGCACAGAATTTTCTCCATCATTGGGTGTCGAATCTGTCGAGGCACCAGTTGTATCTTCCTTTGGATGCGCCGAGCTGTTCGTAGATCGTCTGTGGAATTCAGTGCGTCGGTATCTTCTTTCAGCACGACGGTGGATCAGCACGAAGTCTAGAGTCTCTAGCTCGAGAATAAATTCAGAATACTTCAGAGAGCATACTTATTGCGCGCATAGCCGCATGTGCAGTTTCCTTAACAGCTTGCTGAAAACCATGGGAGAGGCCTTCGTCACAAGCATCCTCAAGTTGAGTTTTGAACATATCTAGTCTATTCTTCGCGTCGTGCTAGATTAGTACGTGTTCGAAGTACCTTTGATCTTCAGGTAAGTGAGAATGTGGTCAGCTTCTTTGTGTTTCAACGTCCAAAAACCACTTTCACCCATGTAGCGAATCTGGCGTGACACAAAAGACAAATCAAGGCAGCTACGATATGTAGTGCCTCGGAATATCGTAGGACTTGCGTCATTTAGAAGGACGAGACCATGGTTGGAAACCAATGATGCAAGACGTCGTCCTGCTGAGTTAACCCTTGAGCTTCCCCAGATAGGATGATGCGCTATTGAAGTATCCGGTGATAACCCACGGACTCCGATGTGCCCTTAATATGCCATCCCAGTTTGTTGGCGTCGAATCGACTTGATGTGGATATATATACACCCAGGAATGCGAATGTCATCTTTCCATATTTAACAGTCAAGCACACATACTGATTGTCTTCGTGAGTTTGCACTGTCTGGACGACGTAGGTAAGCTCCCTGCGAATAAATACAACAACCTTGCTACTTTTGATGTCACTTGATGAGAAAAATGACTCATAGCCGGATAGTCTGATTGGGCGCGACAATACCGGTTGACATATAACCATGATAGAAAATTGATATAGACGAACAAACTGACGGAAATCAAAGATGTGAGATGTAAGACCTCTTGCGTTCCACCGAAAAATGAACGATTCTCTGACCTCTTGTCGAAACAAATTGTGATTGTCGGCCTTGGTTTTACTGGAGGCTTGCAAGGACCGGGCTCAACGCGTCCAACACTTGTAGGCTATTCCTAGCAGTAGGCGTATCAATGCTTCTCAGAAGATATGTGATGATACTCACAATAGATCGCAGCACAGGAATGATTTGACGATCTGCTGTGGGATCCTCGTCAACAGTAGCATTGGCTTTCACTGGAAGCAGAGAGCGGGTAGGCTGCTTAGAAGGCCGTGTGTTCGCAAGTGCCGGCCAGCCTTCAGGGGAGAGAGGCTTCACCGGTGGAAGTATTTTTGGACTCTCCGGTTTTCTGCTAGATGTTGATGGTGGTGTCGATTTAATTGGTGCATAAACATCACTATGACGGGAGCACTTCCGTCGGTGGTGACATCGCCGCCGGTTTTTCTGTGAAGCTTCTCTACGGGTGGAGTTATCCCGGACCTTCCCGAACGCGTTCGATGCTCTACCACTGAGCTACAAGGGCGACTATTCTCTCAGCCACTTTATTGGGTATATATGTGAATTAAACGTGGGAGTGTCAGTCAGTAAGTACCTAGAACGCGTAGTGATGTTACGCACGAAGATATTTTTTTTCTTGCGACACGGTCGAGGCACCCACCAAGAACCAAAGTTAGGTTATAGTAAAGGATAAGGCTACGAAAACTTGAAACGGAGTAGAACTGCTCTATCGCATTGTACTCTTGAAAGCGATGCTCAATCGTCCTTGAAGTTTTCTTTCTTTTTCTGGTTGATCTTAGATAAATTTTCAGTGGATAATTTATGATTTTAAACGATGTTTTTAAAGATCCAGTTATGAGCATAAAATGCAATTTACCTGATTTCGGTGACCCATATTCAGTTACATCAAGTATAGACAAAGTGTTTCGTTATTATTATCATAGATATCATTTTCAAATACACCACCAATGGTCAATTTTCTATTTTCATGACGTATCTGAGGTGTTTGTGTGACAAGATATCACAGCATATCCACGAAGTGAGTAATGATGAGTGGGGCGAAGCTTCGAAGAGTTTAACGGTAAATGGGGAATCAGCTGTGTACCTGTCTGTCCATCCATCTTTCCATTCGTTGATCCATTCGTTCGTCCGTCCGTCGCTTTTGCTGAGTGAGTCATATAACTGGGTGGTCACGTACAGAGAGAGATAGGTATGTAAAGGCCCACGACTTAATGAGCTTTGCCCCTAAAAACTAAAATTTCTCACACACGCGTGAGTACTGAGAATCCAAAACATCTAAAACTTAATCCTAAAATGTGTAGTCGCTCATATACAGACCTAAAGATCCTTGAACATGTCATCAACCATCATGTTGAGCGTTTTCCACTGACCTAAGTTTGAGGTAGGAAAAGTTTTGATGTGTGCACGAAATTTTACAGAACCAAAGTAAACACGAAAGCAATTACTTAAAACCTTCCGTCTGTGCTTTTCCCTCTTTTATTGTAGTTTAGTGGATTGGTACAGCGTGCAAGGTCTCCCTTGCGGCTTCAAGAACACGTCTAGGAGACCATTCATGCATAAGCAGGAAATGGCCTGGAAGGATAAAAGAAGTCATTAGCTTGAGTCCTCACGTTTTACGTCAGCCTTATGAGGCTTCTCTCTGCGCATCGCTCAGCATTCTCCGGAATTCTGAGGAGGTAATTTCATGATGGAGGCCATCGTCGCCGGCATCCATCGTCAGTTTGAGGCTTCGCAGCACGGCTTCATTTCAACCAAGCGTCGCCGAAGTTCCTTCACGCGTATTTGAAAAATTGCGGCACTGTTTAGGCTCCCTCCTCTATCTCGCTGGTCTCGCCTGTGCGGATGAACTTTCTGGAGCCTGTGCGTTCCATATTTGTTTCAGCATGAGTGTCGACGCACGTTTAAGTGGAGGTGCAGTTCGTGGTTTCTGCCAACAGCAACGCACCCAGATCTCGACATTGTATTCACAAGCAGAGCCACACGTCGGCTTTTAATTGCAGTGAAAATAACTTCCCCTGCTTGGAAATGCAGTGAAAGTAACTTTCATGCTTTACAAACACACGCGTTCTGTATACATTGTTCACAACAAAACATAAAATATTACCGTAATAATGCTTGGTACAAGCGTATTGTGCCATCGGTAGTGAGAAAATAGAATTATTATGATGACTGAGTAGTTCATCACCTAAAGCTACTCAACCACTACAAATAACGCACACACAACCTCACCCTTAAGGCTACGCAGTAGTAGTAGTACTAAACTACTTTATGAGGTAGATGACGGTTTCCTAGGTGGCGAGCGCTGTCAGGCCATGCCTGGTCGCCACATTTTTAGCACGTTTGGTGGCCTGGAGCTAAGAGTCCAGGCTTGAGGTCATGAGGATTTTCTCCCAGGCCTCAATTGAAGGTGACTGCCTTAGAAGGCCTGGTGGGGGAGGGTCCTTGCTGCATCCCCAGAGGGTGTGGTCTAAGGTTGCGGTCTGTGTCTTGCAAAGTGTGCACGTAGATTTGAACACGGCTGGGTATATGTGTCTATGAATTTATGGGGAAGGGAATGGGTTAGTTCATAGCAAGTTCGAAATGAATGATCTCATTCAATCAGTGTTTGTTTGAACTATGCACTAGCAACAGAATATTGCTATGGCGTTCAACCCCTAAAGCCAAAGCTGAAGGCTTCCCCAATTTTTAAACAGCTTGCCCGACTCACTGTTTTCATACGGGGCGCTGAAGTGGCAACTCGCGAATAAAACGGCGAATCCCAACAATCTTTTTCCATACTCAAGAAAATCTCAATTTAAATCTGCACTGAAGGTGGCAGATCCGCAGTTGATGCAACGTCTTTTCTGCCTGTCTTCGTAAATGCTCGACACTACCCGATGATGGACCCTCGATGTTCTAAAGCAAATGGTTGAATCCTGGCTCAGCTGCTTTGGTGATAAGGAAAATTGTAGAATAATAATAAAAACACATTAGTTCAATTCCGTTTAAGACACCTTCTATGTTTAGCATAAAATGCCTAAGTTGTGAGCGCCGATTCCAGAATGAGGGATAAAATAAGAGCTACCCTTCTTTTAGAGAATAAAGGTGGCAGCTGGTATATTTTCACTCCACTGTTGCTTTTTTTTTTCAGGTGCGTATTTACGGTCATTCGCTTTTCTACTGACAACAGTCCAACTATGTGACCGAGTTCGGCTAGGTGATGGCTTTTTTTTTTTTTTTTGCCACTGGGGTTAGTTGTGTCTCCTTGGTTCCTGTGCGTGTCTTTAAGTATACGTTATGGACTGCAGGACAGTGATGCTGGACAATAAAATACCTCCACTAGCAAAAGCAAAAAAAGAAGTCACACTGTTCTCATTTGTCTAGGCGAAGTTTATGACAGCTGCGACGAAAGCCGTTGCATCTTTCTTCCACTCTCTTTTGTATCAAACAGGTAAGCGGGTCGAAGCTTGCAGGTTGAACCACCGTATTTTACTGACTGTTCCCAGCCCTGCAGCCCAGATGGGCACTGAAAAAGACGATGGTTGACGAGGAGAGCACATGGCCAGCGTTCGCATAAATCCCCTGAATAAACCAGGCCGCTCCGCTTGAAGAGGCGACCTGCGACAGCCGGTGTGCGCCGCCACCAAAAACGCGCAGTGCAGCAAAGGTTGCACCTGCTGTGCTGGCGTACTTCCTCGTTTCCGGGACTTTTCTTGTCCTTCACGTTGATTCGCCTACCTTGCGGAATCTTCGTTTCCTCTGTCTCCGACCTCCAGCCCTGTGCGGCTCTTTTTTATCTCCTTGGAATTCCTTCTTCAGTAAACATTGCTTCCGATTCAAACTTGCTTTGGAAGCATTTGGTCTCAGGCTCCTAACTTTTCGCGCACCAGTCTTCTTAAAATCGCAATAAAATTTAAAACAAAGGTGGTGTACACAGGCAGACTTCATGCTGTAGTTTCTCATAGCAGTTTGGTCTGCGTTTGTGTGACTGGCTTTGACGTAACTACTTATTAGGCCGCCTAAGGCTGTCTTGTTTCTTGAATGACAGCAAAATTTATAAACAGTGCAGAAACAACTTCTTTTTTAGTGTTGGAAGATAATTTTCTTTTCTGTTGATGTTTTGATGTGCCCCCATTCACCTCCCAAGTTAACGAAGGTAGTCGCTTTTAGGTGCCTCCAAAGAAAATTATAACTACTTGATAAAGTACCAACCGAAGACAAACATTCGTATGAGAATGCTGCTGGCTACTGCTGAAGATAACATGAAACAACCTGCCCTCTTCCTTTTACTTGCATATTGGAAATTGTAGAATCCCTTCAAATAATTCGTAATAGTTCGTAAGAGTAAGAGTGAAATTGAAAAATCACACAAAAAAAGACTGGTATAATGCTTTCATATACAGGGTGGCCCCACTGTTTTTAGGCATGGTCGAAGAAAAAGTGGGGACTTTTAGGCTTCGCCTTCTAGAGTTCAGTGGGATAGCGATATCCTGCCCGTGGTGCGTGCTTCAACCACTTAGTGCATACTTTCTATTGTATGATATAAATCGACAAGTTTAAATCGTAGATTACTAAAATGTAATCAACATTACTGGAAGTGACTCTTGCCAGTGAAGCTTCCGCACAGCTTCGCATTGGGTGTAATGAGTAGAATACTTCAAACCGCGAGCAATGATGCGCATGAAAGGTTTTCGAACTTGCCTTTGCATCCACTACGTAATAATACGACAATATGCGCCTTTTGTAAAAAGTGGCTCGCTTTGAACCTCGACGTCGTTATGATAATCACATGTCCTGGCGCCCGGTGACAATGTACGTTTTTACCACAGTGATATCACACGTTGTATTGTGAAGACAGTATACAGGGCGTGTGTGTTTTTTTAAAGCATGGCAGTTATTTCCGCTGTATTTCCAGGGAAACGTGTGGCCTTGGGGCAGAACACTCAATAAAAAGGCAGCAAATGCCGTCCACAGCAGAGTAAAATATACAACAACGTTTCGGCTCCTAGAACAGGAGACTTGTTCACAATGGTAGAACCCTTGCTTGCCATGCAAATGGCTCGGGTTCGATTCTCACTCGGTCCTGGAAACTTTTAATTTAGGAGCACTTTTCTCAACTTTTTGGTCACGAACAAGATAAATTTTTGCCCACAAGAAATGACACTGACACCAACGCTGGAATTTCTCGGAAACGAGTTCTTTAATCCTATAACGTTGAAATACGCTGACGCACACTTTGACGTTCTAAACAAATTCACGTTGCTCACTATCGGCGGGAGGAGTACATCACACTTTTCTTTTTTTGCGTTGTCCTATCTGCCTAGTTATATGTATGAAGTATAAAGTTTGACGGAAGCCCGTCTGGCCGGGATGATACCTGGTTGAAGGTAAAAGAACCTGGAAACACTGCGCCGACCAGAGTAGAAGTTTTAAAAACATACAGAAAAAAAGATGTTTCGGCTCCCACAAGGAAGCCTTGTTCACAAGTGAAATCTTGTGAATATTGGTCGGCGCAGTGTTTCCAGGGTTTTTAAAGACGATAGTCCTTCTTGGACACCTTCGACGAAAAAAATTTGGTCTGTCTGTCTGTCTGTCTGTCTGTCTGTCTGTCTGTCTGTCTGTCTGTCTGTCTGTCTGTCTGTCTGTCTGTCTGTCTGTCAGTCTGTCTGTCTGTCCGTGTGTCTGTCTGTCTGTTTGTCTGTGCATTCGTCTGTTTGTCTGCCTTTATCGATACCTCAAACGGCACCAAACGGCCAACCCCATCCGCAGTGCCCATCAATATTGCTCAAGTTTCAGCATTCATAGTTGTGCGATTGCCACTTAAAAAGCAAGAATTGCGCATATTTGAGGCGCCATAACAACACGTGGATGTTTTGTATGTCTGCCTTTATACTAGAAGAGGCACACACAAGTAACTCTAAGAACTGTAGCGTAGTGTTTGAAGATAAATGCCAGATGGCGCTCGTTCGCCTCCGCTACACGCTCGAGGCGCTCTAACGCACCGCCTCCAGAATACGATTCACCGAGTTTCTTGCACAGAACATCAAATAAGCGTTTCCTTCACTCTCTCCAGACGCAAGATTATCGTCTTTCGACGACATTTGCAGTGTAACATGCAGGTTCAGGCCATTTTTTTTTAAATCTTCAACCAGTTATATGTTTAGTTTAGATATTTAATGCAACGAACCTTGGCGAAGATTACCAATAGAAAATTTCAAAACACTTTGCAAAGCATCTGATGAGATAGTTTGTAAGTTTCTATAAACTACGCTGTGTGCTTTTTTTTTCGCCACAGACGTCCTTAATACAGGAAATGAAATTCCACGTGACGTGCCCGTTGGGTGTCACAATTTAGCGCCTTCAAACTTTCCGTGCGAAAAATGCCAAAGTACTTCCCCGGGTGCCGTGCCTCGGCAGGTCAGTGAGGATTGTGGTGAAAGCACGTGAAAGCACGTTTTAGTATAGCGACAACACAAGGAATAATATCTGCATAATCACAGATAGGAGAGCGAGTTGGTTTGTGTTCATATTGAAGGGGAAAAGAGCTAGCGATAGAACGAATACAAAATACGAGAGTAAGACAGGACATGTGCGGTGCTCACAGCTGAAGTTTTCATTAAAAAAAAAAACATCAGTTCCATCAACGCCTTCTTAATTTCCTTCAATGCCAGTGTGAACACGTGCTCTTCAAAGGAAGGCGTCGTTCCGGCTTAGTTAAGGGAGTGGTCATCATGCGACGCCACGTGATGGGTAGGGCTGCTTGCGTCACACGTGCATCTGAGCGCTTTCCCATGGTGATGTGACAAACGTGTTTCCACTCCACTATCATACGCTCGTCTGATTTGTTCCGTCATGCTCCTTCTTGGTGGCTCGAAGCAATGCCGCCTCACAAAGTTCGTGATGCAGCAGCGTCACAGTGACGCGTCCCCATTGCTTGCCCGCAGAGCGCCACAAGCAGATACATGCTACCTCAAAACAATGTGTCTCTTATTTATAGAACGTCAGCGTGACCTCCAACATTGTGAACGGAAGGAATACAAGGCGCCGCTATACGGATACGGACAGTATACGGACAGTATACGGACAGTATATTGCACAATACATACATGTCAGTTCAAGCATATTTTTTACTCTTTTCTTTGCAGATCAAAGAGAAAGACGAAGAAGAGTACGGAAAGATGAGCCCATTAACGACATTCATGTCCGGTTCACTACTCTGTACAGAGTGAAAGGGATTCGTGTAGCAGTGCGTAAATTGCGCTTCTTCTAATTTTGCTAACTTATAGCCGAGCTAAACATTCCGCTGTTAGGGTGCTGGCCTAACTCCTTTCAAGTTGCTATAGTGTTCCCACAACATCAAGCTTATTGGTCCTTCTATATAATTTTTTGACACATGTCCCTTATTCACGATCTGATCGAAGACACATTAGGCCTGGCGCAGACGCGTCTTTAAATATGCAGCGGCTGCTCATCATTTCCTCATTGCGAGAAGGCTCGTGGTTTATTCTTACTCCTCATAGTTTTTATTTGGCACACCTGTTTTGTGCCTGCATGAAAAGCACGAGAAGAGAAAAGACAAATAAAACCTGGAGCTGTAAACGATAACAACACAAGTATGGCAACTGCTGTGAGGTGCTAATGTGCCACTGTGTTCAAGCTGTCAACGCCAAGAGCCAGGTTATCTGAAGAGAAGGCACTGCTGCTGCGTTGACGACGTTTTATCTCAAAAATCATGCATACTAGTTTTTACAATGGAAGCTGCATATTGCTAGGCGAAATGAAAAATCATTCGTCATGAGGAACACTAAACGTCTCCACTGACGGCTTCGTGAGTTAGGTCGTTCTCTACGTCGCACGTAAGTGCGCGTGCCATTGTGAGTGCCGTCAGTGACGTCGTTCATCCCTTCGCAGCCGTGCAGCCGAGTCTACATGCAGCATTATCAATGAAGTGATCTAGAAAGAGAATGATATGTGGGGTTTAACGTCCCAAAACCACCATATGATTATGAGAGATGCAACTTGAAATAGAAAAATGAAGAAAACGTGCAGTGCCGTCTTTCAGTGGAGTTCACCCCCAGTCGTCCACAGCACTGCACAAGAATGTGCAGTGGGAGAGAAAAAACTATGGACCATCTTCCCAAAGGTAACCCTCATGAGATGCGAAGCAGCAGCGGTGCGCACGGCGCTGACCAGGCTGAAACGGGCGTCGACGCTGGTGCCGGAAGAACGGTTTGAAGCGAAACTCAGTGTAGCGCTTACTCGAGTAGAGAGAGAAAAAACATTTTAATAAGTACATTTAAGCAAAGCATGTGAGAAGGAACCCTAGTCCGGGCTCTTTACGACAATCTCGGCAGCCAACCTGGCCAGTTGAACCAAGGCCTGGAAGACCTCGGGAGGCCCGTCGCAGAGGGCATCGTCCCACAGCTCTTTGGTGCCGAAGGGGGGCAGGATAGCGGGAAGGGGAGGAAATAATTTTGTGGCGCACTCTCCCGTGACATGAAGTACTGTTGGGGAGCTGCCACAGCCCGGGCAAGAGTATTAGCGGTCAGGGTATAATTTATGCATGACGAGGAGGCTGGGGAGCGCATGAGATTGATTGATTGATTTGTGGGATTTAACGTCCCAAAACCACCATATGATTATGAGAGACGCCGTAGTGGAGGGCTCCGGAAATTTTGACCACCTGGGGTTCTTTAACGTGCACTCAAATCTGAAGGGGGGGGGGGGGAGCGCATGCGTTTGGAGTTCACGGAATGCCACCTCTTTCTCTCGCGAGAACAAAGGTGAGGGCGGGTGCATAGTGCGTCTAGCTCTAGTGTAGTACGCCAATATGTCTCGGTACGTAAGTGGAGCGCCCACTTGATCTGGACTCCCTGCCTCTCCATGCCGGGCAGCTCGGTGGGTATGTTCTCGAGCGACTGTGTGAGCGCGACCATTACCAGGCATGCAGGCGTGACCAGGAGTCCAGAGCAAGTGGATACGTTGTGGCTGGTTGTATCGATGTTTGATGTCTTCTGTAGGATGTGGAGGGCTACCTTGTGAAAACCACGTACCATCAGAAAGGCTGGGCATGCATGCTGTGAATCAATTAGTATGTAAACCTCCCCAGGAATGTCAAGAGTGTGTCAGACACGCTCCCCCAAGCGCTACACCAAGGACTTCGCCGTCCGCATAAGTAGAACTCTGCAAAGAGGCAGCTGTAAATAATTTTGCGTTGCCATCCAACACTACTGTGGAGTACCCATTGCTGCATTGTGCAGAATCGGTATATAATGTGTTGACTTCAGTGATGTCACTGAGCATGCGCATCAGGTACCCAACACGGGCGCACCGCCGTCCCGCGTCATGCTCAGGACTCATGTTCCGGGGGAGCGGATGCACCTTCAGGGTATGACGTACCCAAGGTGGGACACCGATAGCGGTGTCTTCGACATGACTGTGCAAGACTGGCTATCCCATTCAAGAGAGCACGTGTCGCCCAGTGGGTGTGAACAAAACGCGTTGCCTTTGGCTGGTCCACTGAGCTTCCAATAGTTCTGAGATTATGTTATGGGTCCCTAGGGCTAGTACACGTGTCGTGGCTGTGTAGTGTGGGAGGGCGTGGACGAACTTCGTCGCCTTTCGCAGCATTACGTCGACCCCCGCCTGCTCCGAGTGGGTGTGTTAAAAGGGAGATGGTATGTAATGTGGCTGATTACGCAGGTCTACACCAGCCGCAGCAGATCACGTTCTCATAGTCCTCAGTGCCTGTTTGATACCCGTCGTATTACGGCGAGAATATGTTTGGTTTGTCGGGACAAAAGAGAAACAGTGCAGTCCACTCTTCCATTCGCTTGAACGTGCAAGCCAAGTATGCGAGCACGCTCGACCTGAGGGACGGCAACGACATCCACGTGCACAACGATCTGGGGTGGCGGCATGATGCTACGTGCCCGGATAATAACAAGCTCAGACTTTTGAGGGTAACAATAATAACGAAAGTTAGGCAAGTTGGTAGTTCATGCTTAGGAACAGGTCAAGCGGCACTGTCGTGCGTAGGCGGTAATGATGTCGGCAGCCTGCTGTAGGCGATCCTGAATAGCACCGCCTGAGCCTCGCGTCGTCCAGGTCGTTATGTCGTCTGCGTAAATTGCATGGGCGACATCGGGGATCTGATTAAGCTGCTTTGGCAGTCTTGCCAGGACAATGTTAAACAGGATGGGGGACAGAACTGATCTCTGAGGAGTGCCGCGACCTGCAAGGCGAATACTGTCCGAATGGTGTGGCCCTATCTCAATGCTAGCTGTCATTTCACGGAGAAAGGAACGAATGTATTTATACATGCGTCTGCCGCAATTATGTTCTGCTAGATTCTGTAGAATAAAGTCGTGTGCCACGTTATGAAATGCTCTCTTTAAATCAAGGGCAAGAATGGCCCTTGTCTGGACACCCGACGGAGGGCCCAAAACCTCGTCCTTGAGCTGCAGAAGCACGTCCTGCGTAGAGATGTGCTCGAAATACAAACTGTAAGTGTGAAAATAATGACTGTCGCTCAAGGAAACGCGGCAGACTCCGTAAAAGAACGTGTTCTATTGACATCCCTACACATGAGGTAAGATATATTGGCCGCAGATTCTTTTTGCCTGGTTTAGGTAATAAATTACTCGAGTAAACGTTTGTTTAAAATGCAAATACACGAGATGGTTGAACGCGTTGAAGACGCTTGCGCTCGGCTGTCTTGACTCGCGTCTCGTAAGTGTGACCCGCACGCCATCTGCATTTCCGAACGCGATTGGTGTTCTTGACTCGCACCGCGTCAGTGTCGCGGGTCTCCCACTGCCGACGCTTGTGTTTGGCTTCCCTGCCTCGCACCTCGTTACTGTTGACGTCACCATTTGCAAACGCGATCGGCTTCGCTAACCCTCACCATGACGGCGACAGCCGGGAAAGGTACGCGCAGACTGGCGGACGGCGTCCAGCCCTCGGCGCGATCGCGCGGTAAGCAGCGGTGCGCTGTCCACGTAGTGTGCGCCGCGAGATGCTCGAGGAGCGCGCACCCACCGGCTCGCGCCGCTTCTCGCCCACAGGTGGTGGGTTGGTTGAACAGTGTGCCGGTTGATTTATAGAGGTGTTTTCTAGTGGTGGGACCAAGCAGGCAATCAGCATCGGCCATACCACCCACCCGTTCATCTCTTCCATTCTTCGTGAATCTTCTACCAAAAGAGTTCAGTGTTTTTCCGCAGTATCACGATAGAAGCCAGCGAACGTGTGAGAATGGTAGGCTATAGGTAAATACTGCTATAGTGAGCCTATATGTTCTTTCCATATACATGTATACTTGGTGAGTAAAGAGGCATACCGCACCTTTAAACATTGCGCCTCGTGAGACGTGCCACATACCGGCTCTTCCTCAGCAGCCGTGGTAGAGAAGCGCGGTCGCAGCACACCCGTGGCAATTCCACGCTGTTGATCGTGGCCAAGTCTCCGGTTCACCAAAGACGGCCACAGATAGCACACTTGGCGTCGAGCAGGGAGTCGATGAGCTCCCGTTCAAACGTCACCGTCACCCGGGTCAAACGTTTGGATGGTACGCACTCGCAGCAATACGCATCTCACTGTGCTTCAATGTCCTATCTTCGTCGGTGGCATTCGCCCACCGGTGGCGGTCCCACCAACGCTCTTGTCACGCCGGGGTTCCAGGTGGGCGAGCTGCGTTTTTTTTTTCTGTGAGGTAGCAGCCGCTACTCGTCGAGTTGAAATCAAAACAGCGGATTCACTTTGTTTTTTGCACCCATTTGCGATTCTGCGCACTTTTAGTTCCCGCTTTTCTTCCTTCGAGTGAAATACACGCGTACGCCTCATTGCGATCAGGGCAACCGCTCATAACCTCGCTGGCTCGATCTCCACAACACAACAAGAAAAAGACGTACAGTGGTTCGTGGGATGTCCCGCCGCGAGTATTTAGAGACCTGTCAACGAGGCATAGACGGCGAAAAAAAAACAGTAGTTCTATGCGTCGTTTGTTCAGGAACGTGATTACCCAAAACATCGCACATGAAAGTCAGCTATAAAAGCTCAGCTGTGATCAGTGTAAACTCACCGTTGCGCGTATATTCAACCAAAAAAAAAGCGTGAAACGCCCTTCCAGATTATTCCTGTTCCTTCAGGTAACGTTATGTGCTTAACGACCAGATGTGCAGATCCTCTTCTTCTTAGGCTTCCATCGAGTAACTGTACAGTTGACAAGTCAAAAGAAGATAACGAAAGGCGGGATTTCAATTATCTTTCTAGATCCAAGAATAAAAAAGCGTTGTTTAGATTCCTACGTAGAAAGAAAATGATTCCGCAATCAATAAATACAGGCTCTATCATTTTGTCGGCTGAAGAAACAAAAGCTTCATTAGAAGTGATTGGTAAGGGATTAGAGCAACGTTTTTCCAGCCAACTATCACCACCTCTTTCACCGGCGCGAAGGGACGAGGACTTCACAGACGTTTCCAGGCATGAATTATCGCAAGTGTTAGCTAACTTACTATCAGCGGCTCCGGGCCCTGACGATGTTACCTCGTTCATGTTGAAACTGATGCATAAAGAGTGCCAAGAATACCTATTGGATATAATCAACTATTCTTTAAGTACGGCATGGCTCCCATTCGAGTGGAAAATAGCAAAGGTAATACCAATACTGAAAGCTCCGGGTAAACGATACGTTTTGGATAACATTAGGCCCATTGCGTTAACCTGAAACTTTGTAAAGGTAATTGTGAGAATCCTGAACGTTCGAATAACAAATTTCATCAATAAGAGAGAAATTCTGAATCCACCCCAAATTGGCTTCAGATACGGATGCTCCATATGGCAGGCCCATATAGACCTTGAAAGTCGCATAAAATTAGCTAAGCGGGAAGGAAAATATGCTGCGCTCGTCACTCTCGATATAGCAAAAGCGTACGACAGCGTTGAGCATATAGTGTTATTCAACCAGCTGCGCAACCTTAACTTCCCAAATTATATAAAGTCATGGATAGCAGAATTTTTACGCAATAGAACGTTTTATTGTTACAAAAACGGCATCTCGTCTTCTAAATATGTGCAAACAAGAGGTGTCCCGCAAGGGGCCGTCCTTTCCCCGGTGTTGTTCAATATCTTGATGAACTCTGTATCTCGGCACCAGGACGTCCACACTTATGTATATGCGGACGACATCGCATTCTTTTCAGCAGCAGAGGACATTCATAGGCGATTTAAAATATTACAGACATACCTATCGGCCATAGAAATGTGGCTTGATAGCTTACATCTGTATTTAAATGTCAAGAAATGTTCTGTTTTAACATTTCCACTCAAAGACCCTTTTCACATATCGCTCTCCTATCACCTATATCATATCCCTCAAGTAGTGAATGTGAAATATCTGGGGGTGACCTATGACCAATCAATGTCTTGGAAGACACACATTGAAAACATTGCAGCAAAGGGAGGTCGTGCGATGGGAATACTAAGCAAAATTAGTAATAGTCGCTTAGGTATGTGGAGAAATACTCTTATCTCAGTGTTTTGTAAGTACATTCGCCCGGTGCTTGAGCTTGGGTGTGTGTTATACGCGGGGGCACCTGCCTACAAGATACATCCTCTGGTAGTCTAGAGAGACAAGCCTTGAGACTATGCTTAGGTCTCCCCAAGTTTGTTTCAATCAAGATCTTGTATCTTGAAGCTAGTCTTCCCTCACTTGCAACCCGTTTTAAATTGTTAGCTACACAGGCATTTCTTAGGCTCTATGAATCGCCGGTAAGGCGCTTACAAACAGTTTTTATTGACCGTCCTGACTTGTTTTTTGGACAATACTGGCCGAGATCTCGTATACCACAAATTTTGGTTTACAGCGTTTTCTAGATGATTTAGATGTTCAAATTGATGCTGTTCCTTTAATCAGCACCAATAACAGTGCTATTAACCTACAGTTTGATGATATATTTCCGAAAAATTCAAAATTTGATGGCGCTCAGTTTTTTAGAAGCTATATTAAAAGATTACCTGGAACATACGCCAATACAAGCAGTCATAGCAACTGATGCGTCACAAAGGGAAGAAAAATGTGGAATTGGTATTTTTTCTCCTGCCCTAGACTGGTCCTTTTCGCTTCGCCTTCCCGATTATGTGCCATATTTGAAGCAGAATTTTTTGCGATAATTTTAGCTCTCCGTAACATAACTGCTTCAGTAAGAACCGCCATAATTTTACCAGATTCACTATCAGTATGTGCCTCCCTTACTGCAGATGAGAACTCGCATGCTCTGAATGCTTTCAAATCATTAGTTCTCTCGCATCTCAGTCTGATCAAACTGGTCTGGGTTCCTGGACATAAGGGCATTTATATGAATGAAATGGCAGATGCGTTGGCCAAGTCATCCTTAAATGGGCCTGTTATTGATGTATTACCGGCATCGAAATTCTTGATAGGCGCTAGATTAAGAAGGAAACTACTGTTAGAGGAATTTTCTACACCTTCACTAACAGCCACACCAGAATTCAAGCACTTGTTATACCATTCGAATAGTAAAATATGTCAAACGCGAGGAACAGAAGTCGCAATGACTAGACTGTGCTGTCGAATTCCACAGCTGAATTTATATTTTCACAGAGCCGGTCTGGCAGCCTCCCCTCATTGTCCTGTTGGTAGAGTAAATGAGTCAACTGAACATTATCTCATTTATTGCAATAGATTTTCTGCCTTACGTAAAAACACCATAGGAGCCGTTTGCCACCTTTTCGGAATAGATTTAAATGTTGAAAATGTGATTTCTTTCGGGGCTTTGTGTCTAGGCCACAGTGACGGGAAGATGGTTGACGCATTGCAGGAGTTCGTCAAAAGTTCAAAGAGGTTTAAGTGTTGAAATCACTGTTCGGTAGATTTTGAAATTTCCAAATTCTTATTAAATCAAATACAACGCTTTATTGCATTACACTACAGATTATTTACAATTCAACCATCAAATTCGTCTTGTTGCATCTTTTTTATGACTCGTAAATGGATTAATTTTAATCGGTTATTAAACAAGAAATTCATGAAAACTATCCCGTTCTTGGCCAATCCCCCACGTGGGGTATGCGCCACATCGTCAAGGATCTTGACTTGACTTGACTTGAGTAACTTTGAGCACCAATTACAGCAATGTCTCTGACCGAAGGTGCAAATCCCAAAGAAGAGGCCCTATCATCCACTCTGGATCATGCGAGGCATATCAAGTGTGCGAGCATGTGTCCTTTTCTTAATCTATGAACGTAAGCGAAAATTCTTGAAATCGCTGCTTATCGTAACATGCCAATTATGCATATTAACCATTTTTTGTACTCTGTCATACGTGTTTGAAGAAGCGTAGCTTCTTCAAATACGTATGACAGAGTACAAAACGATTAACAGCGTATAGCTATAGTTTACGGAAGAGCACCTTAACAGACTTCAATTTCCTACTTTTGACGGGCAATTTAGTTCCACGTGGAGAACGAAAAGTTCCCGCGGGAACCACCGCGATTGCATGCAAGGACGGGCTCAGAGGTTCAAATTCAGAAAGCCCTACAACCAGCATTATAATTCGCACTGTAGTGCTGATAACTAATTTACGTAATGATTCCTTAGCTCCAAGCGCTCACTCATAATCACTTGTCACTTTTAGATTTTATTTCACTTGCTCTGCATGTTAACTACTGGAATACACTTAGAAATTAGTCTAGCTATGATGCAATTCTTTTTCAACTTACTGTGCGTAAAAGTATGCGTAGGGCTCTTAGCTTATGAATACGTAAGTGACAAAATAGTTATGAAAAAGGCAAGAAAAAATGCTACATAAATAGAAGTGAAACGTACCTTTTAAACTTTCCAGCATTACCACACTTCAAACTTAACGCAAAAAATAGAACTATAAATTGCTATACTGAATAATATTTTCGAAGAAATGGCTTATTGGAAAACACATAGAGCTTGAAATCCGTAAGAAGTACTCGCGTTCGCTTGCACATATCTGTTTCGTACACAATGAACAAGTTTCAGACAACGTTTTATTCTATAAATAAACACGGTTGCTTGTATAATAGGCGCTAGTCTTATTTCGCTAATATTTTTTGTGTTTATGTGACTAATAACTATGCGCCACAGTATTGCCGCTTGTTCAAAGGACCAGACTTCTGGAAATAATTGATTGATATGGGGGGTTTAACGTCCCAAATCCACCATACGATTATGAGAGACGCCGTAGCGGATTTTCAAAAAATTTCGACCCCTTGGGGTTCTTTAGCCTGCACCCGAATCTAAGCAAACGGGCCTACAACATTTCCGCATCCATCGGAAATGCAGCCGCCGCAGCCGCGATTCGATCCCGCGACTTGCGGGTTAGCAGCCGAGTACCTTAGCCACTAGACCACCGCGGCGGGGCAAACTTCTGGATATATTTAATAACCCACGATAAAAGAAGATGTTGGACGATAGCGACACTCGTCCGACGAACTTAGGTATTTGCCGAAGCATTGTCTTTCAGTTATGTCCTGTTATCTTACGTATTCGCCGGCACGGGAACATTGTCCAGTCCTGAAGACAGGTCACGTAAGGGGCCTCTTGAAAGGCTGATTTATATAGCACGTTTACGCTGTTATTATGCAATGAAACTTTCATATTGCCAGCGTTGACATGTTCAAAACTCTGCAGACTATAAGCACCGCTAAGAATTTGGAGTGGATTTGGCGGATGACTGTTTTGCAAGTGGTCCAGGTCTAAAAGGAAAAAAAATAGTGCATGAATGCCAGAGACGCCACTAAAAAGCACAGAAACATTTTTGGCACATCTCTTATTGATAGCGTCTTTGGTGTTTTTTTTTAAGTTCATGCTGACGGGAAGGGTAGTGAGAAACTAACACCAACATCGCCAAAAATGAAAACGTCTAACTACGTCACTTTAGCAAAGGACGCGTGAAGTCCTTTAGATAAACTCCGAGTACTCTGCCCGGCCACACCATGAAAAATGGCTGAAGGGACACAATATGAAATCGGCAAAATACGTTGAAGCAAAAACCAATAATTTTGTTGATGAGCTATGAGGGCGTACGCGAAATTGACCGAGTGCCAGCGTAGAGTTTTATTTCCTTCTTCATCCTAAGAATTGCCAGCCCACGGCTCAGCTATGGAAGAATGAAATGTTTGTCTGCTTTCTAGTTTAACTGTGCATCTTATTGCCCTGTGTGTATGTTAGCGGGGTGACAGTGGCAAGTGACATTTAAGCAGACGATTTCCGCCATTTAGTTAACGCCAGACCTAGAACCATCACCCTTCGTAAAAATGTTAACAGAGCATAGAGCGATTAGCAAGGAATGGGAGAACAGGCACATAGAGTGCTGGCTTTCAACAAAATTGCATTTTGACAAGAAGGGCATACATACTAGGCAAGGGAGAGAGTGCGAGACAAAAAGAATAAGAAAAAAAACAAAGGTGTGCAGCTGCGGCCAGCATTGCTTCATCTCTTTAACGTATACATTGAGCACATTACCAAATGCCACCACTGTTAACACTTTTCGAAATGAATACACAACAACTTGTCCGAGCGTCAACCCTTCCATCACCCTCGTTCTATTTAAGTAAGCACTCAAGAGTTACGTGAAGTTGGAGCACGTTGGCTTGTTGCACCTATAAGGAATTGCGCATATAAGGGCCTTCAGGATGTTCTATCAAATGGTCAAGTAGGTGGTATTGTAGTGAACACAAAGTGAGACGCACATATATGGCTATCATTAGGAAGCCGTATGGCTGCTATAAGGAACACAAATGTCGCCCTAAGAAGTTGAAATGGCACTAATGTTGCACAAATGTGATGCGATGAAAAAAAAAACTGAGGGAATATCGCATATGCAGAGTGACTAGTGTGCTTTCAGCGGTGACTGTTACGACTTCGACGACAAACACTACGACGACGAAGGTTGGCAGTTTTAAGTACGTAGCAAAGCCGATGAGCGGGTAGTATACATTCAAGTGTAATGAAAATACTTGAAAGCTAGTAGATATCGTACTCGCGATCTTGTAAGAACTATGTATCAGTTGATGTGTTGGTGAACGACCCATTTCACGTGTACGAGCTTGCTTTTTTTTTCTTTTGTTATTGTGTGGGTACAAGATCAAGGGAAACCACGACATCTGTGTTTCTACCAAAAATCTCCCACGCGAAGCCTTACACGGAGACACGCGTGCAAAAACTCCCAGAGACAGCGAGAGGAGAGAGAAGGAATACTTAGTGGTGGTGAGAAGTGCTCCTCCCGAGAGAACGCGCTTCCTTCTGTCGACTGTTGCCAGAGCCTTCGGCCCTGTAAGTGATCTACAGCCCGCTCTGGGCTGACTCGTGCGACGTCTCTGCATGGGAGAAGCATTCACCCTGTCTTCGCGAGATGCTTTTGCTCTACAACAACGAAACTGACGGGGGGGGGGGGGGGCATTACAACCGGCGACTTTCAATTTTTTGCGATAACCTCTATATTTACACGAGAACATATGCCCTTAGTTTTGGCAGTCACTTCATTGTTGTCTGAGAGTGCTTAACACCCAAAAGTCGGTCAAAGGCCTGAAAGGTGGCTTGTGATCTAACTTTTCTAATCTTCGGCCACAAGCTCTTAATGGATAAGTATAGTCACACCTATATCCAGTTGATAACTTCGTCTTCTTGTTTCTTTCGTTGGTCCTTGCGTTCAATTTATGCAACCACCACTCAACGTGCAAGATGACCAACTAACCCGAATGCAGGTCATTCTAACAATTTCAAGATCGGTCTCCACAAGCGATGATGACGAAAAACCTTATGTGATGGTGATCATGTGCAGATGATGAAGGCCTGCATGACAGATTCCCACACACCATTTCCGTGCGTGGTCACCACATACTAAAGAAATATTAGTGCATCCTATGACTGATTTAACGGAATTCGTCAGCTGTATACTCCAGCGAAAACTATTCAGAAATCTTTTTTTTATGTCCTCACGTAGTATAGCTTTTTGTTTGCTTTATATTTCGCTGAGTTGTTGAGTGAAACTAGGTGCAAGGGCAATGCAATATCAAATATGGCTGACAAAATATATTTCAGCATACCTTTATTATAGATATAAGCAGTTTAAAAGATGCCTAGTGAAAACAAATTGCGCGTAATTTGAGCTGCTGCATTATGGTGCATGTCTCGTATTTCTCTGCGTAGGCACTGGCAAGTTAATTGCCCTAATTCATTAAAGAAAACACTCTGCGATATCCACTTTTGAGTCACCCTTTCAGTTTGCGTGACTCATACGCATAATATTTATAAGGGATTGTTACATAGGGTGCAGAAAATAAGTCCTTAAGTTGAGTTTCAAGTAGATCGAGCAAAGTGGGAATAAATATCAGTAGCGTACTGCGCGACTCGTTTCTACTCGCACTTTACTCAACTGAGTCCCCAATACGTAAGTGCCTAGCGAACTCACTATCTCTACTTTAACCACTCAGTTTTTCTTCCTGCTTACCTCAGCTGAAACAAAAACTTAAGACTAGCACTCTTTTTTCATTTCTTCGAGTAAACGCAGGGCTTACTCTAGCTTGATCTGACACCAGCCGCCCTAGATAACAATAGAAAGAGAAATAGGTGCTCACGCTGTTGTTTGCTTTTTTTGTTTTGTTCATTGTGAGACCTTGCCAGAAAAAGGTAATTGTAAAACACACACAAAAAAAAGGTTGAAGTCGTGGACTTCGACGAGACTTATTTGCAGGATTTGCAGACCCAGTGTTTGGAAGGAAAAATATAAAATAACCTGCAAAGAATAAAGTGCGTAATCACGCACGAGAACTATGAAATTTTCTGAAATGAAATTTCTCCCTGGGCATCTTGCCCTGAATTTCCGCCGTTTGTGTGGTACCTTTTTACCAAATTTGAAGGGGGATCACCGGCCTGGCAGCTTGCCCAAAAAACGAACCCGTGTTGCCGGTGTGGACGTTAAAGCAGACGCTTAGAGAGGCTGTTGACGTTGGAGGAAGCTTTACAGACGAGTAAGGTTTGAAAAAAAAGAACGTCTAGACGTCTAGAAACAAGTTTGGGAGTCACTAGCCCAATGCTTGTTCCATGTAGTAAACTGTAACTTATAGAAAAAGAGAGCCATTCATGATACTTTTTCTGGTTAATATATACTACAGAAAGAACAGGTAGGCCAAGGAAGGCGAAACGTTCATCATACTCGATAATGATCACTGCATGTCTTAGTCGTATAGTCAACAATTTCAAATGAACAGCGCTTCAGCTTTTGATTCAAGGTGCTTTGTTCCGGGGAGGCCACAGTTCTTTCCTATAACAATAACACCCAGCAACAGTTCGTATTTAGAGAAAATGTATTTCATAGCTTTCAGTGAAGCTGAAATTAGCGTCTAACAAGCAGTATTGATTCTCGTTTCAACCACATTCTTCTAATTTTAGTTTTACTTTTCCAACTTGGCAGGAGAGAGAAAATTTGTGGGAAATGCAGGAAGTATGTTTTCAGGGAAAATTGACAACTTTTTTTATATTTAAGTGACTAAAAATTATCAAGACTTCATCATGAATTCGATTGGAATTTATTACGCGTGCACCACTACCACGTTTCGCTAGTGGAGCTTTAGCTGCTCTTAGAACATGTTCCAACAGCTTACTTTGCTTCCTACCAGTTTCTCTAACACTCTGCTTTGCATATAAAGCCTCGGCTCAAGTTCAGTGGAGTATAGGTTAGGCCAAGCTGCGACTAGAAAATTCTAAGGAAACCACTCTGCGGAATAGGCAAGAAAATATTGCGTGCGGTGCTAATTAAGACTCGTAGCTGGCCATTAATTAAACAGCCTTGCCGACAGAAAAAGCTCTAAATCTTTGGTCATGCAATAGCGAGGGTATGACTGGACAGTTAAAAAAAAGAAACGGGGCTGAGAAAGCTGATAGAAAGCTGCGTGGTATTATAATTGGGAAAGAGAACTAAAAAAAGTGAATGAGTGACTGAGAAGATAACCACAGAAGTGTATAGTGCTTTGGTCAAGAAGGTAGATGGTTATTACTTTGAAAAGATAAAAAAGGCTAGTTATGGTTAGTCAAAGAAGAGAGTAGAAAGCAAAAAACCTCTTTCTCGAAATAATAGTTTCCAAACACCAAGCACCAGGTTGTATGCCTGTCTCCGCACAAGAAAAACTCTTTGATGCCTGGGTTGCTGAGATTCAAACTCTTTTGTCTTCCCTTGGCAGTCAACGAGAAATTTTTCTGGCTACTCTCTGTCTCAGTTCTTCACTTTTCACGCTCTCTTTTTTTCTCATAGTCTACATGCGGAAACTTGCACTGGTGGCGCACAAGGCAATGAATACATTGCCAGTGCACCTGAAGTCTGCGGATCTCTGCGACCACTTTATGCTTTTTTTAGTTTCAGCAAGTGTGTGCGTGTTTCCATCTATCAATTTTATTGGGCTCTCTTCTCTCCCCTTTATTCTTCTTGCTGCGCAGGGTAGCAAACCAAGTGTGAATCTTTTAACTTGCCTGTCTTTTTGTTGTTGTTGAACTCTCCCTCTGTATTTACCGGCTTATTGATTTCATTTCGGGCGTGTGTTGTCTCGCGAAACTGAGCAACCGAACATCGAGATATTTTGTTTACTCATAACTACGCTCGAAGTTCTATACAGTTTGTTTTTCATAATTGTTCTCGCCTTTGTTGCACGGCCATTTTCAAATTGCGCTATATACGGCATTAACGACATCAACAGCAAGAACACAGTTGAACACAGACGCACAGGAAAAAATTGAGAAAGTGCGGCCCTAAAATGAAGCCCAAGCTCTTTCTTACGTCCAAATTTATTTAAATGAAGTCTTACATCACGAATGATGTGGTAGTCACTAATGCTGCATATGCAGAAATTTCACGAAACATTTGAAAACTGGACATATTTATTTTAGTTTGCTTCTTTTAAGAGCATCGCGGTGGTGGTGCTATATTTTAGGGCATTTTTAGATTGTTTTAGTTGCCGTTCATAACCGCCACTCATGACGTCTTCTCTTCTATTTCATATTTCTTTTTCGCGCCGTACCTATGAGTAGGGCAGAATGTTGGGTCAGTTCTTCTTGCATTTTAACAAAGTTAAATCAGCGCAGATGAAGACGGGCAGAATGATGAGAAACACGAAAAAGCACTTGTCCTTGTTAGATTTGTCTTCGTGGATATATTCTATCTGCGCTAACTTTGTTTGAAGTGCGCTGCTAGCGCTTTCTAAAGTTGTAATACTGAATGCATACATGGCATGGCTGCGCGGAAAAATACGAAGGCAGGTACACAGGCCTGGCGCAACTTCAACTAATTTTGGAAGCCAAAGCAGCCCAGTATGAATGCACATCTTCCCGAGACGTGCCTATACAAGAAAGGTACTGAATCAAAAGACTCACAAGAATTTTTAGAAACGTGGTCTTGATATGAATATTATTTTTTTGCCTATAGCTAAATGACGACAAGAAAAAGTGATATAATTTCTATCATGGCAGTGTCTCTCACCATTTTAGTAAGCCTTTGGATACTGTACATTTTCTTTATAGGCAAGTGTGGGAAGGATGTGTGTTCATTTGCAGCTGCTTTGGCTATTCGTGTTAGGTGAAGTTCGCACCGTTCCTGCGTGCTTGCTGTTGCTAATCAGTGTTTTTTTTTTCACGCAGTCCTAACGTATGTGTTCAAGTATACAGAAACAAGCCCACACAAGCGCTTTGCTGAGGCTATATTCTTTGTATAAAACTACTATGACTTCCACGTCATGCTAAATTAGGTAAAACATTCTGCTACATGACGCAACAACACTTACCGACTGAAATTAGTGACGCTGTCAATATCGCAACTCCTATAATGCAAATCAGCTTATTAAACAATAGACGGCCCCCTTTCACATTCACACTTCCAAACTCGAATGTGCGGTTACTCAATTTTTATGATAGATTTGCTTTTGCCCTCTGTTGGAAAATATATCATTTGGCGTGAGTTAACAAGAAATACGCTGTATACTTGTGTAGTGTTTCCTTTTATGTTGAATGTATGCACAAGCATCACTGACGTGAATACACTACAAGCGAAATTACGACGCAGAAACTTCACCTTGTTTACATAACCAAGCTGCTGCATTGTATCCCTCAAAACAAGAATGAAAGAGAATAAAGAAAGGATGGAAGGCTGACTTCACACGATGTGCATCCGGGTCCCGGAGTATATTACGGAGCGCTCTCTAGCATGAGCTGCGCACTGCACTCTTACCTACAGCAATAAAACAACGCATGAATATTCGAAAGGTGCGGAGGCAATCATCGGCGACGGCTTCCATCAGGAAATTGCCTGCTGGTTGGTATGAAGGTGCGAGAGATTACTGACGCCGTGCTTTGAGAACTGGCTTTTCGTTCCATCATGGCGGGGAGCGTAGAGGCCGAGGCTAATGATGTCTGTCTTCTCTTATTTTCGCACTCTTCCGTCTCCCCGTGGCCCATTTGGTGCAGGAGCGGTACTGCGTTTACTGCCACCTAGCGAGGAGAGCCCTTCGTTACGCCATCGCAGCATCCAGGTGTCGAGATGATCGTCAAAAGGGCCATGATACAATTTTCAATCATATTCTCTGTTATGTGGGTTCGTATTTGTGCGTTCCCAAAGAAGCTGGTGAAATGTTAGCCCATGTGGTGTAGCATTTAGTTTAATACTGAATATTTTTCACAAACATGAGCGATTCTGAAAATTGGGCAACACTGACGCACTCGGGAGACGTGACGTGACTAGGAGTGAGCTGCAAGAGCGTCTGCATTCGAGCGAATGGTATTTTTTTGTCGTCAGCTGTGTGTGAAATACAGATGAAATTTGAGCTTTCTTCTGCTCAACGCTACAACTGAACTATTTGCAGAGGCGGAAAGTGTGGTTTAAAATGACGCACCACTCCTTTCTGTACGGCACATGGCAGGCGCCATGGCAATATGGTCACTGATTTAGGACAAGATTTACAGCATGTGACTCCTAGGGCCTGTTTCGCACTGTTATATTATTTTATGACCCACTTATTTATTTTTGCATAGGCATAATATAACCCCCTGCTTCTAGTTCTTGCTTAAAACGACAAATTCCTAAGTGATAATGTCATGATCATTTTAAGAGGGCTTTATTGTCTCAAAGTGCGGGTTTGTGCATGCTCGCTCTCTCATCGTATGTATGGAAGCAGCGTTCTCATTCTGGTATGATCTTCGACAATTAATAATCTCTGTCCTTACGCGACTAGCTACTGCTGCAGTGATCTGGATGGTCAAATTTACGCTGCCCCTGTATACGCCAACAAGTTTGCCGGGAGGAGGTGCATTGCTCCCAAGAATTGTTACAGGGGCGGCGTCCGCTGTTAATCTAAAAACTTCGCTTTTTGCAGTGAAACAAATGAAACAAATAATGATTGTCAATTTGTGTGTTGATATCAGTAAAGCGTTTGTGAATTGATACTAGAAAGCAAAACAGCTCTGGGCGATTAACGAAATCTCGTTTGATTGACATCGTACAACACGTATAGTGTCATGCCATGTTTGTTAATTCTTTACAGAGGTACCAAAACTAATCTGACGCTGCTTTGTGACTATCGTAAACGGGCCTAATTTTGACGCTCCACTGGCAGATTTTACGAATGATAGTGATGGCTGAAAAAGCAATGATAGCATTATCACGACAACAACGTGCGAAAATTGAATGTAAACCAGTCATTACGGCACTTGCGTCACCTGTTCATTATGTCTGACGTTTCATCGCTCAGCTTGCATTCATCGAATTGATCCCATTTTTGCCTGCCAGAACGGTTGCCGTTGGACTGTTGGCGGAGTGCAAAAGCGGTATTGTGCTAAGATTTTGATAAATATCGAAGAAATTCAGGAGTGCAAAATAATCTGCATTTCACACACAGTGGTGCGGATTATAATCAAGTTATAGTGCTGGCAATTATCGCATGTTTCAACACAAATGTGTTTTTAAACGAGGCTCCACTATTAATTTACCGACATTTTCGTCACAGAAGCAATGCCATCAAAATATAATGCTACTTTTATAGCATCACCACTGGATGTATCTGTGTATTGCTGCAATTTCCCCTTCCCTTGCCACATATAATGCCGAGAAAATTAAGGCATCTGAGACAGGCTCACTCTGAAGCGATCACCGATATAGGAGACACCATATCTCTTCACAGATACATCTGGTCTAAAATGCCTTGGAAGATGCGTTACGTGGAGCACAACGGAGTAATAAAGCAGGCGAATATGAAGGAGACTGGCAGTATCTAGATTCAAAAGGATCACGTAGGACTTTCTGCCATTATTTTTGTAATAAACACTGCCAACATTTACGTACGTGTGCTTCTTGACATCAGACAGCACTACAAGAATATACTTGAAGACGCGTTTCACTTTAGCACAATGTTGAGTTTCTATGAGAAAAAAATCAGCCTTTTTTGCCTTTTTTTGCTCTTAGTGCATGGAAATCAGGCAAACAGTGTCATGAATGTTGTCGTGGAAGTTAACGTTTCAAATTGAAGCCGAATATCTAACCAATATTGTGGTACCATATGAACGATATTCTTCTATAAAAATTGCCCTAGAAAGGTTCTCAACTAACTGAATAACAAGGGTATCTAATCCACAAGTTCAGTCCCACTGCCATTGCGCAAGCCCACATGCATACGAACATTATCTACAAAGAAAAAAGATGAACGGAGCTCATGCACCATACCACGCTCATGACAACGCCGAACATTTATCAAAAGATGAGCTGTCTACAACACAATTACTTGACAAAAATGAGTCGTTAAGAGCGAAGTATGTCAGAAATCAGAATGGAAATACACTTACTTAGGCCTTTAATTAGGAAAGCGGACTCTCTTTTTTGTCAGTAATCTGACTCGTCGAGTAAGAATGTCGATGGTAAAACCATCGAGCGCAGATAGCAAGAATCTATACAGCAGAAACTAGCACAGCGTATCCCTTTCATGTAATTCTTTATATTTCCGAGACGTACAGACAACAAGCATCGTAAAAAATATTTTTAAAAGCTTTTGCTATCTCTAGTGATGAAGAAAAGGGGGCACAAAAAATGTCTTTGCCACCCTTGTTAGCATCATGGTTTTACAATGTTTTGTTTATAAAGCTAACTGCCAAAGACTCATGCTCACTAAGGTTTTCAGTGTTTTTGCTTTTTTTTCATTAATAAAGTAGAATAAACAAAACCTAAAAACGGCACAGAAAGCACCAGTTTTTGTAAAAGACTTTATATGATCATATCTTGGTCTGCTGTTCTAAGGAAACCTGTCTGGTTTCTCTCAGAAGTGTGGAAACATCTTGATGAAAAGAAAATGAAATTTCGTCGAGCTTGGTAGACGGTGGCAGAGACGCACTCAAAACGAAGCAATGGAATTGCGCGACGGTAGGACGCCAGCAGAGTTCTGTTCTAATGGAGAACCCTGTTCTGATGGGCTG
This sequence comes from Rhipicephalus microplus, assembly GCF_013339725.1. Lineage (NCBI taxonomy): Eukaryota > Metazoa > Arthropoda > Arachnida > Ixodida > Ixodidae > Rhipicephalus > Rhipicephalus microplus. The sequence continues at coordinate 185,049,255 of NC_051165.1, read as the reverse complement.
CTGTCTCGAGTCATTAACTCGGGGAACCAACGTGGAGGAGCTGAAAGGTCTGGAGAGTTCCATACGCCAGCCATGCTAACTCTTTGCATGAATGGCTTAGGAAGGAGAGAACAAAAAATGCACGCATCTCCACGAAGTTAGTGATGAGGGGAAAAAGCTAGGTTTGAAAGGCTCTAATGGCAAAGTTGCAGTTGCCGACTACAGTATAAATATTTCAAAAATATCAATTTGAGCGCGAAGACATGACACACACACACACACACACGCACACACACACATACACACACACACACACACACACACACACACACACACACACACCAAGGCATCAATCAAACACGCACAGCGCTCTGCATGCTCTTAATGCATGGGTGTTTGTGTGCATGAATGTGTCGTGTGTTTGCCTTCAAATTATTTTACACATTTTCTACCAACTAGCCACACAACAGGCTCTTTTATGGTGTAAAGAGTCTGCTATTGTAGCTGTTCTGTGTTGTTTTCTCAAACCTATGACTGATACTAGTCTATGAAACCTGCTTTGTGTCTCACATCCACGCATCTCCCTGTGACGGAACCGGCGGACATGGACGGACCAGCCTGAACACTAAAAGTAAAATCAGTTGGTCAGGGAACCTGTATATGTGCCCCACTAAATTAGTGCGCTTTGTTTAAATTGCGAAGCATTTCTTCGCGTACTGCAAGCACGTTTGCTGTCTATCTGCATATCTATCTATCTATCTATCTATCTATCTATCTATCTATCTATCTATCTATCTATCTATCTATCTATCTATCTATCTATCTATCTATCTATCTATCTATCTATCTATCTATCTATCTATCTATCTATCTATCTATCTATCTATCTATCTATCTATCTATGTATCTATCTATCTATCTATCTATCTAGTCGCTTACGCCCGAGTGTTCTCGTGATTACCCCATTTACTTGGCGCGAACCAAAATTAGTATGCGAGGTTAAGCTGATTTGAGGAATATGATGCGCTTGTCCGGGCATGAATAATGTCACAATCCCGTCGCACCCGTCGTCAAAGACGTCACGCCAAACAGGGGCAAATACCCACGGGCGGGTATGTGCCACTGGTATGCGGATATGTGCCACAAGTGATTGACACTTACTATCTACTCAGGAACGACGAGAACAAACATGGGCATGAGCGTTACGAAAAACCTGACATCGGCTGCGTTGACCCGACGAATGCAAATAATAAATGTTAGGGTCCCAGCACGAATCAAACCGAAGCATTCTGCATGCCAGTCAGGCATTCTGTCACAGCGCCACGCCATGTCTCGGGACTACTTCTCAAATAGACTCTAGTGTTCGTGAAGTGCAAATGTGGTTGCCGCGCTGGCTGTTCAGTTTTATGAACATTACATACGTAACCCTTATATATACTCGTCACATCAGGCTCGCGTTAATGGTAGGTAGAGCCCATGGACTGAAGCTGATTTGTGTAGCAGTGTCCAGGACTATCGTCCTCGTGAGCACCAGTGCTTCTTCACAGCTTATTGCTTCTGGTGTTACTAATAATGATAGTTCAGTTGTCATCACTGCGCAAGTGCAAACAACTGGTTATATAAACATCTGCAACTCTTCATTTTGTGTAGCGTCAATTCATGACGCGCCACTCAATAAAAAAGTTACAGCATGGTCACAATCTGTCTGCATGTTTCGTATTTGTCGATCCTAAGGTGCGTGGGATCTGTCGAATTTTTGAAACGTGATGCATGCCGTAAAATAGAAGGACTTGCTGTCATCTGTTAAGGTGTCCATTAATCAATGCAGTCTTACGTCGCCACTGCGTACATCACCTCAAGGAACACGCCAATCATGATATTTAAAAACTACGCCGAAAATGAATTGTTTGTTTATTTAATTAATTAATTAATTAATAATTATTTATGTATTTATTTATTTATTTATTTATTGTTTGATTGATTGGTATGTGGCGTTCAAGGTCCTAAAACTACCTTATGATTATGAGAGACGCCGTAGTAGCAGGGCTCCAGAAATTTTGAGCACCTGGGGTTCTTTAACGTGCACCCAAATCTGAGCACACGGGCCTGCAGAATTCCCGTGATTTGCGGGTCAGCAGCCGAGTTCCTTAGCCACTAGACCACCGCGGCGGGACAGGCCGACAAAGGAGCCAGCATCCAACAGGTACGTTGAAGCAAGGTGCGGGAATGGGCCAGTTGTTAGTCCAAATTTCTTACAGCTGAAGCACAAAAAGTGTACACAGCGGCTGACGGGGACAATGGGGACAAGCTCTATTCACGTAGCGCTTGTCATCATTGTCTCCTTTGTCCGTTATATACCTTTTTGTGCTTCATTTGTAAAAAAAAACATAGTCTGTTGAGCTTCATATGATACTTCGGTGCTATTTCCACCAATTCCATATTTTCCAGCATATATGGAAAATACGGTATAGTTTCCTCTTCCTATAATCCCCCATCTTGAACTGGAAAACGCGGGAAAACACAACACACGCAAATAAATATCGCGTAACATTACGACAGCGTTTTCCTTAGGCTATAGCAAAACAGTGCCATGTGGCCGACATGTATGTACACCAAATTCTTTGCCAAAATATGATAATTTATTATATGTTTTCCTGAATCCCATCCCGGCGTCCACTACTATCGAACTTAGCAGCGTATACTTTAGGCTCAGGCGTACCTCTTTTCTTGCGTTCTCATCTTTCTATCTCTCTATTATTTTACCCCTTAATCTCCTTCTACCAGTGTAGGATAGCAAACCGGAATCGGCTGGTTGGCCTTCCTGACTTAACTACTTCTTTTTCCTACTCTTCCTCATATTTATCGAATTGTCCTATATATTGAACTAATTTATGTTTTTCAATATGAGTCAGGTGATAGAGATCGACTTGCATCGAGCCCGCAAACCTCTGGTCAGTAGCCGAGCCTCGTAATCGTGGTATCGACGGGGTGGACACAGTAGTATTAGTGCGTATGCATACTTGCATTGTCATGATTGATTACAATGGAGAGGAAGAGGAGGAAAAACAGGGTAGACGGCAGGAAAGTTAACCAGGCACATGCCCGGTCAAGTGCCGTTGCTTACCGGTAATAGCTGAGACCTATATGTGAAAAAAAAACAAGCTAGCGTAGGTGACAAGTATTCTCCTTAGGTTATGAAAACGTGAACATGACTTTTGTTGTGACGACTGTCTCCGTTGAGACGTGGAAGGTTGAGTAAGTTAAGGAAGATGTTTATACCGTGCTTCGTGCAACACAAAAACTCTTCTAATTTAGCCACTTTAGTGATACGTGAGCTTTTTTTGTCTCTGATAGATGAATGAAGTAATAATAATAATAATATTACTAATAATGTTTTTAGTTGCTTTAAACATGAAAGCTATGGAAACTGGGAAGCAGTTATTCTCCTCCTTTTCAGCGGCACTAGCGTTCACGGGCAAGCGTACACTGGCGTTCCAAACGTGCAGGGATTCGATCCCAGCACCTTTTAATCAGCAGTCGGTCAGAGCACTATAACCAACAAACTACCGAGGCGTAGGTGGGGGTCGAAGGCACGCAAAATCCCGCTTCATGCGTCAGTTCAGATATCTGCTCTGTGCTTTGACTCCGCCACGTGCGTTGAAGAAAGAGAGAGAATGAGTATGAAAGAAAGGCAGGGAGGTTAACTATGGCTGAGCCTCGTAGGCTACCCTGCACTGGGAAAGAGATGGAGGGGAACGTGTCTTAATAATAGCAATGTTCCCTTTTCCTCATAATCAAATCTGGGTTCAGCACACACTACAGGCTTTTAGACAGCGTAATCATGATTAAAAAAAGATGAAATATCTCGAGCACATATTGTGCGTTGGTACCGGCATGCCTGTATAATACGTGCTGGCTGAGTGGTTATCAATTGCTCCTGGCTTAAATCATGCTACCCATTGCATAGAATGCAAACGTATGCGAAAGATTCACTGACAAAAGCCACTTTCAACTTTGCTAATTACATTATAGCAATCCAATGTTTAAGTTCATTGAGTTACATCATACAATAAAAAGTATGCGCTAAGAGTTTCAAGTACGCACTAGAAACAGACTATCCTATCGCATTCGATTCTTCGAGACGAAACTTCGGGATCCCCAATTTTTTATTGTGTTTTCCAACAACTTCTCGTGTCAACAGTATGTTTGTTCTGGGTATGATAAGAAGTCGTTCGAGCTTCTTCACCTGGGAGGGCATCGCGTTTCTACACGCTTCAAGTTGGAGCTCACTGTATTCCTTTTGATCTTCGCTCTTCTCGAAAACGAGTTGTGTCCTGATGGTTCTGCTAATAAGCTTTCTAGTGTTTTTTAACGCTTATCGCAAATGCAATAATTTTTTCCAAGTGAAACAATTCTATTTAGGTCCAAATTGAAAGAAAACATCAGTGATTTACGCAGTCATTTGCTTGTTTATATAGCCCTAATGGCATCAGGTTCTATCGCCTGGATGAATCTTTGGCGTCGGCAAACTATTTTTTTTTGTTCTGTTTTGACTACACATTGTTTAAACACGTTGTTACAGATGTGATGGGTTTATTTACAAAGAGCGGTGAGCAAACGAGAAATCAAGACACAAGGAATGATGAACGCCACCGGTCAGCGATTCTCCGCGCCAGTCCTTTTTCTTTCTTGCGCACTCTTCCAATGCCGCGTTACAATAGGACACAATTAACGAACGTGAAGTAGCGGCCAACACTAACATTGATATTATGTAGCCCATTGCAGGTGGTATAAATGCAGCAAGTCGCAAACGAGACGAACGGAGACCACGACTGGTATAAAACGAAACACTTAGAGCGTGATGCCCACTAGGGCTTTGCCGTGCACTTCTCCAGCCGTCGTATAGGCACATAACATACAACTCGGCAAAGAATCGAGTTAGTACACTTTCGTTTAAACGAGCTATTGTTTGCAGCATTCTGCACTTCTGTTTAGAAGTGATGAAGGGCCACATCTTGTTTCATCGAAACTTGTATTTTTATACACCAAACTTATGAAATTAGTTCCTGATCCAAGTGTCACATTACTACTCGAACTGCAGTTTTAGGCGAGAGGTACCTCAAAGCCAGTGGGTTGGTGTGCTAAATATAGCAGATTGTACAATAACAACTGATTTTCAGACAATTAGCTCAATATTGAACCAATACAAAATTTTCCTCAGTCTGAACATTTTCTCCGCATGGTTTCCTGAGGTTTCATTTTACATGGTCAGGTAAGACAGTTGAAACCGCAACTTTGTGCACAGCAGCAGAATGTCATTGCAACTGAGCCACCACGGCTAGTTGCAAAACTTAAGTGGTTCACTGAAAAAACAGTCATGTACATTAAGCCATAGGCGAGACTAATAAGAAGCCGACTTCGCTGACTGTTTGTAATTAGGCAGACCCTACGGTCCTTGCATAGATAATAATTCCCATTGCGGTCGGACCTTTGGGTCGATTTGCTCGCCCGTAATTAGGCAGCGCGTATGTTAAGCGCACAGATCATATTTCTGCTGTATAAAGGTGCTTTTGCTACTTTCAGTCGATGCTCGATCGATTACAAAGTAAAGCCGGTGTACTAACGAGAAAATGATAGTAGATTCATTTGCGGAATAAAGAGAGAGAGAAGTAGCGGATAACAAAAGAAAGGCAGCCCACAAGCCAGTACTGTCAAACTATGGCACAAGGGCTCTTATCCCGCAATTTCTCTTGAATGATTGTTTGTGGTCTAGTGCTTCATTTATGACTGCAAAGGTCTATATACTTAAACGAAGGAAATGTAAGATAAAGTTAAATAGACTCATTGAACGTCATCAAGATAAAGCGCGTCTCTGCAATGGTTAAAGGTTATTCCTTTAGCAAGAGAAAGCGTGCTAGGCAGCTGCTCCTCATTATACTTAGCCGTGGTACTTTAGATTCACTTTTGACGCAAATTATATTACTTTTTCCTAAAGTACCATGAATATGAACTTTAAACTATCTGCTCACGTTGGCCTTTGTGAAACCATAACGTATATAATCTTCAATGCGGATTGTACGTAGTAACTCTTTTGTATGATTACTATTATTTTTGTTATTTCCACTTTGATAATACTTTGAAAAAAAAACTATGTGAATTGTTTGTTTATGGGGTTCTGACACTTTAAAGCCATCAGGCCGAGGATTCACGCCGTACGAAATGTTGGGTAGGAGAAGGTTTCAAGAATGTAAGAAAAGTACATACATCGTCACCACCTGCACATTTTCAACGTTTTGTTTTTCCTAAGCTCTTTCCCTTCAAGTTGCAATGTTTGCTTTGTGTGAAAGAAAGTGCTGCACCAAGTCGCATACGCTGACGCCAGCTTCACGGCATGCTGCCAGAAGCCTCCCACCTTCTCATAACGTCGTGGTTACTGCGCGAAAAAAAAAGGAAAAAGGATGCCTGGTGGGTATTTATGAATACGTGGTTGTTTTCAGTTACTGAACACGCCAGCTTTGTGCACCACCATTTTGTTATTTTCTTCGAAGAGAGGCTACAGTGTACCGGCTCTCCCTTCCATAGAAGAGTTCATTGACGCTTCACGAAAATTCTAAATATTATATATCGTCTATATTAATTGACTTCAAGGGAAAGCCAGGAGCGGTAGAAGCACCATCCGGCAACCAACGACCTTGGTAAGAGTCGCCCATCACATAAGGGTTGAATTAAGTTAAACCCCTCAGTTCCTGCTGCCTTTTCTTAGCCTTTTTATTTTGTTCTTTGGAACGTTTCACGTATGACTGAAGACAAGTTGTGAGGGGGCTCCTGACCTTGTGCTTTATCACTTGTGAATTCTAGAATATTTTTGTTGTGTTCACAAACTGCTGTAAATTTCCATTTGTCTCCTAGTTGTTCTGTGTTTTGTCCCGGTGTTTTTTTCTCGTGTGTATTTTAGAACACATAGAAGATTTAGTCGCGCAGCATGCAGTAAAAGCTCTCGAGGTAAAGTGGCTAATTGATGGGTTATCTTTCTTTCATCATATTTTACAATAATAGGACGTAACAAAAGAGATAGCTGCTTCAATAGGTGCACATTTTATTTTGCTATATAGGAGCACTGTCACCGATGATCTTGCGCAATGTAATTGTGAGAGATACGGCACTACACTTAAGTGCACGTGTTTGAAGGTTTTCTAAAGCCCCTTCGTGTAGATGCGGCTATGTGCAATGTTGGATTAGTTATGCTATGCGCAAACTTTCAGTAGTTTTGTTTGCGTAAAATGAAAGGCCACTCCCTCAAGAGCCTAAAACATGTAGCGCTAAGCGAGAGTACACCTTAAAAAAGAAATACACTATGTTTTAGGGGCGAAGTTCGTCTTAGTCAAACCTTGTCATGCGTTACGCGTAACGTAGAGAAGAAGAGACGAGAAGGAAAAGAAGGCAGTATCTCCCGAACAGCGTTGCCTCATGGAAATACATACAAATTAACTGCAGTTGATTGAGGCTATTTTAGATGGCTCTACGGCTACTCTCCGATTGGCTGCTGCGTGGGCTGTGCCTGTGTACGCAGAGAACGAGTGGGTCTCTGTCTCCTGGATAGTCGTCGTACATGGCGGATCGTTGGTGGGGCATGGACGAAGCAGGTGGGTGCGTTGAAGACGCTTTCGCTCGGCTTCCTCGGCTCGCGTCTCGTGGGTGTTACTCGCGAACCATCTGCAACGTCTCTTCTACAGTATTGGGCCACCTCGCCATTCATTGCCGAGACTGCGGTTGTGTTCCCGACTTCCAGCATTGTACCGTCATTAGGCGTCATCGGGACCAGATGATACGCGAAATTTATTAGACTGCAGAAATAGAAAGGCTGGGCAGTGCATGTATCAGCAGGCTTTCAATTGCTCTATCACCAAAGGAAATAGATTTTCTTCAGTGCGTTGGCACACGTGATGTTCATGGCACGTCATCACTATGATTACTCGGCTGTGAGGTGAATTATGTTTTCCTTGATTTCTCATTTCTCCTATTTGTCAGATACGTCTCATGTATCTATTACGCGGTTCCAGCAAATAAATTTTGTTGTAAGTCAGTGCCACTGCCTTTTTCCTTCTTTTCTTGTCCCTCGCTATTGTCGCTGTTTTTTAATGAATCATGTCGTACGAACTCGCCCAAGCAACCACGTTAGCTTAAACAGTCAACTATTTCGTTAAGATACGGTTCACTTGCGAGTTATTCCAATGCTTAGGCAGAGTGATAAACCATACTTTTTACTGCTTTCTGATCACACAGTAATATTTAGCATGTGAAACTTTTTCAGTAATAAAGCCAAACCATATCTATACAGCTTTACTGAAAGTGAACACCGAACGGAGCAAACGCCAGTAATTCAACACGACGCTCTCATGTGTGTCAAGACGAAGTCACTGATGGAGCGGAAAACAAGGAATAAAAGGCAGTAAGGACACTGATTTTCGCCACTGTCATGACATTTCTTCTTAACTGCTACCGCATTTAGTTCTTCTTAATTCTTGCACTAGAAAATGTTCTCGAAACTTCAACCTTATCCGCTGATACAACGGTGGGGTTTCAACGAGATCAACTGTCCGTTTAGAATACCACTAAGTGATTCTAAAGACGATATGATAGTACGCAAGTTAATGAAAAATACAAAGATGTAAGTAATATCTGTCTGCATTTTCACATTATTTTCTTGCTGGTTTGCTTACCTGCCTTTGGCTCTCGTCTCTCTTTCTCTTTCAACACTTGACAACGTTACAATTCACTGGGGAAAGCTTATATCATTGCCCGAAAGCAATCGTTTATTCCCTAATAGTATCAGCTCAATTTTCCCTCCTGACTTCAGCATTCTTTTTTCGCTTTGCTAACCATGATCAGTGCTCGTCGAGATGTTTGTTGCAAACTCTGTTGGAATGTGGAGTTCCTTAAATATTGCTAATTCATGCATGAAACAAGAGGCGTTTCCTTAGAGGTTGTTATTACGTTACAAATGCATAGGGATGCAGTTTGGATCATGCAGATTAGGCCGTTACGGGAAAACAATCTCATGAGCCTATCGTTCATCAAATTGAAGCAACCGGTTTTGCATACATTTGCATAAACCTGAACTGCGATAAGCCTGACGGATTAGTTCTCACGATGGAGATACTTGTTTCACACATTCGTTGTTTATTGACTGGTGGGATGAAATTTTTTAACGTCTAACGCATGATATGTTGGCATATATTCCTTTTCCTGTTAGCAAATCAGATACTCGCAATCTATTAGACACTTAAGCCCTTATTACAGAAAGCATCTCGATGTCTCAGTATTTTCTCCCTATATCTCCTTCCAGTGCACGTGTTAGGAAGCTTGTTTGAGAATCGCTCAATCCACGTCACATCAAATTTTTCTGCCTGCATGTCGGCACACTCCACTAGATACGTGTTCTCTGTTCAATCTTATTATACTACTCCTATCTTCAACTTATACGTTTATATCCCTTCAGCTCAGAAATGTAGGCTAGCGTTGCGATCTCTCTGGGGACTGCTGTCGGGTCTGCTCTTTCCTGGCCTTTTTTTTTTTTGTATGCAAATTCTCTTATAGCCTAATATAGATGTATTTTTAAAAAGTGATGCATAGTTTGGCATTTGTGAAAAAACCGCTGATCGAAACTTCACATTATTAAAGCATTCATTGAAAAAATTAGCTAAGCTTGCTCTAAGCCATGCAAACCTTGAGACAGCAAACTGGACTATGGGAAAAACCGATATGGTTGCTTCAGGGTTGTTTCAACGCCTTAGCCAGATGATTAAAGTTAGTTCAGGGTCATTTCTAGGCTTCAGCTTGGTGATGCTAGGTTCCTTTATACGTTGATTTACGGAGAAGAGAGGTTCTAGTTATACCACTAACAGTTACAGACATGACATGAATGTCCAAACTACCGATACATGCACTTTTAAACTAAGCGTTCGCACCTCTCATAACGAGCACACCGTTGTTGGCATATGCCTTATGTCTTCTCGCCGTTCTCGTTCTCGTTCCTTAGCATTCTCGCGTTGTAGGTACCTGGTGCCTGGCTAACTTTTGCTTCATTATTTTTAGAGGACCGGTGGTAAGTAATGGGAGTTGCCCCATTTCTGGGGCACATATCCCGTTTATCATGATGATAGCAGGCCGTGGCACATATCCGTTCCCTGGGAGGCCTTTGCTGTTAAAAACATGTAGTGAAACTCAGCTCTCACACTGGAAATGCCGTGCAGTGTTGCAAAAATATAATAATTATGTTATTTATGCTGTGCAATGTAGAGGAAAATGTAACACGATCATGCACATTTTTATTAGAATGACACAAATGTTCTGATATGGGATGTTTATTTCACGAAACGCATTTTTCATACGAGTTTCTTGACAGAACAATTGATACACGTTACCTACCCTGAATGCTTCTATCTGCTTAAAGTTTTGGTAACGATGACCACCACCACTGTCTTAATAAAGACACTGTTTATAAACGGAAGCAACCGGTTACGCCACACGTTATTATTTAGCAAATGGCAACACTAACAATGAACAGAAACAAACCAAGTACGAGAACAGAGAAACTGAAAAGAAACTTCGGCTTAGTGCACATGTGAGCAAACGATGGCGCGATAAGCGCCATCATGGTATACCCCAACAAATGACTGTTGGGGTTTACCATCCGAAGACCACCGTATAAATGTGAGTGGTGCCTTAGTGGAGGGCTCCGGAAATTTCGACCACCTGGGGTTCCATAACGTGCACCTCATGCTAGGCACAAGGGCCTTAGGCATTTGCCCTTCTATTGAGAATGCGACCGAGATTCGATCCCTTGACCTGCGGGTCAGCCGACGAGTGCCTTAGCCGTTCGACCCTCGTGGCGGGTTGACTGAATTCTAAGAAAAGACAAACGCACGAGGGAAAAAGAGAAAATTAAGAGGACAAAGGAGAATAGCCGTTGGTAGGTATAACGTGTCAGATGAAAGCGCATGACTACGTTGATCGGTAGAACATGAGAACAAAGGCCTTTGTTCCCGGTAGAACAAAGGCCTTTGCCCTTGCAGTGGACGTATCTATAGGCTGATGATAATGATGATGATGGTGATGATGTTTGACTCACTCAAAATTCTGTCAGAACTTTGTTCAGAGATGAACTCTTAATTATCTTGAACTCTTTTCTGCAGGTTTGTCGTTCCAGGCTGGCACGTACACATGGTGTTTTTTTCAAAAAAATAATTTAAGGTCAATTTTGGCACTCAAGTTAAGGTTCAGTCTGAAACAAGTAAATAAAGGTATGATACTTTTTTCACGCTCTCGCGAAGGTCAGGTTTTTCAGGCACTTGAGAGTCACGGATGGCTTGAAGCAAATGCTCTTTCAGGAGAGCCGACAGTGAGTCCTTGAGGTGATGTAAAACGTATGCAGCATATGCTACGCATGTCAACACAGAATTACGTTTTGCAATAGCTTGCAAATATACGAACGAGATTTTCAAGTTTTCATTTAATTTCGCTGGAGCAGCTGTCGTAACAACTCACTGCAGGAGACGCCAATGCAGAGCAAGATGGAGGCACCAGCTTCCACAAAAAAAAAAAAGAAATGCCACAGCCCTTACACCGAATCTTATCGCAGTAACTAAAGCTGTTGCAGCTTCAAAATAATAAATGTTTTACTCCATACAAATGAAGCGATCGCTTGAAAATTTAAAAGCAATTTCAAATGTGACACTGTGCGCAGTATATTTTGGTGCGTCTTAACTAAGGAGCTCCGTTTCACAGATGCTTTCCCGCAGAAAAACCGAACGGTGCTGCTCCTGTGCTTCCAAAGTCGATAGCCTACCTTGAATTTAATTTTGCATAAACTTGTACCACAAAACTCCTCATTCCACCCGAATGGGCACACACATCTTTTATGAAAGATAGCGAAGCCGCTTCTTACCTTGACGTATGAGACACAGCACATGGGCTTTTAAAATTTCTAGACTTTCGGCGTGATGAATTTTGCAACGATTTTTGTGTTTCATGTAATCCAGCAGTAGTGACAGATATTTCGAGTCATTACCTTATTTTTGAAATATTGAATCATATTTGACTTCAAGATTTGAGGCCTATTTCGTTTGTAGAATACTTCTTAATTCCCTACAACTAAATAGTTACAGCTGTAGTGAAAAAGAGAAAGACGACGAGTTATGGCTGTTGTTGCTGTGCGCGCGATCTACCTTCGTGTTCTTTCTGTGCAATACTTCAACTTTTCAAGGCATCGCTGTCTCTTAATAAATTGACGTACGACGTTTGCTGAAGGGTGCTTGAATCCCTTGCCTTAACTTGTAACTTCGTAACTGAACGTTTCCAGCTCCTTCAAGCGCTACCATGACCAACACTGTCGACAATAAGCGTGAAGCCTCAATCGCTCCCACCATCTGCGGCGCCGCTCGAAGGCAACGTGGCTCTCCCGTCTCTAGTGTTGCAGGTGAGACGGACGCTGAAGACGGGTTTTCTTTCTATTTGCGCATGATCGAGTACAACAAAAGTGATGACCTGGCGAAACTACGTGCCATTATTTTCTGCCTTGCTGACGTTGCGAGGCTGTGGTTCCACAATCATACGCGTCAACTGCGAACGTGGTCTTCTTTGAAGACAGCCTTAAAGAATGTATTCGGCCGCCCAACTTTTAGATAGCTCTATTTCAAGCAGCGTCTATGCATGCGTGCTCAACTGCCTGGTGAGACTTAGACCAGCTGCACAGAGTTTGTCGTGGACCTATTCGCCCGCGTCGATTTCTCCATGAACGAAGAGAACCAAATGAAGCATATTTATTTATTTATTTCAACATACTGCAGCCCTGCAGGGCTATCGCAGGAGTAGGCAAATACATACATAGTGCGCTCTACATCAATGGCTAACAAGTGCGCTCTACATCAATGGTTAGTAATATAATATAAAAATTCATCCAGTGATAAAGATCGAACGTAACCAGGCAAGGAATTACACAATTCAATAGAATGAACAAAAAAAACTATATTTAAACGCCATCGTACGGTGAGCGAAAGTAGACATGTTTAACTCATGGTGATTTCGGGTGGTCGTTGGTCAAGCGTGCGCTATATATTTGCTGAGTAGGGGGAACCGTGGGGAATTAATCAAGGTATAAAGAAACTTCAAACATTCAACGTGTCGACGGGAAGATAGACTGGTAAGCTGTAAAATAGGAAGATGGGAACTTGGTGAAAAATACCTGTCAAAACGACGATAAATGAAGCGTACGGCTTTCTTCTGAACAGATTCTATTTTGTTGATGTCCGAAATCTTGTGTGGGTTCCACACAACAGATGGATATTCCAATATTGGACGAACCAGTGTTTTATAAGTGAGGATCCGTATGCTGAGAGGTGCTGAACGTTAAGTGCGTTGTAGGTAGCCTAATTTTCAACAGCCTAGCTGTAGAAAATTCTTTGAAGGCACGGAGGATGACGCATTTCAGATGCTTTGTGCACACAACCCTTCTTTCTTTGCTGCCTTCGTCACACTTCGCGAAAGCTTCGACGATCTGTGCCGACTTATGGTCATTCTGCGCTGCGCTATTCCACCTGCCAACTCGCGCTCAGATCTCACGTTTCCTCCAATACGATGCCCTAAATGTCATTATCAGGCCAGAATAAGGACTTCATTCATGACGAGTTGGCGCGCCAACTGTCTGTGCTCCCGGTATGCGATCGCACTGTACAGCCTGCGCCACCTCTGCCTGCTCTCATTGAAAGGGCTATCCACGACGAACTCTCCGAGTCGCTTCCTTTGGCTCTACCAGGTGCTCCCGTGGATGCACATCTGCCTCATGCCGCAGTTGCAGCAGGACCAGCTCATTAAACATTCGCCTTTTCTGCCACGATGAATCCACGAACATCCCCACACTTCCGAGTGCACAACAGTATCTGAAGCGCCCTAATACGCACTGGAATGTAGGCCGCTTGCACGTACACTTACGACCACCGCACAAGCTCGCGAAAAGCCGTGGCATTACAGCGACGTGTCTCGTATCTACGCAACGTTTCGCGATTGATTCGCTCGTTTTGTTGTCGGTCCCACCATACAGCCATAGATTTTCAATGAAATTTCTTCCTCGTTATGATGCCCCCTACCGTACGATTGACCACACATCCCCTGCCTACCCCGTCGTTGAACCTGTCACGCCATCCCAAGGCCTGAGACATCGGGGTCGTGACGCAGTGCATGTTGGATGACTCAAGTCATATTATGACCCTTTGGTACAACCCGAGCCTTAGTCGCCAGCATGGCGCCTCTCCACTCCCGAGGGCTATTGTAGTGAGACAGAGAAAGACGATGACTTCGGGCCGTTGTTGCTGTGCGTCCGATATACTTTCGTATTCTGTCAGTGCTATACCTCGATTGTTCAAAGCGTCGCTGCCTCATAATAACTCGACGCACGACACAAGTTAATTTCTAAGTTTAGATTTAGTGAACAAATTTGGCGAAATTCGGACAGTGTGCATTAGGGGCTGTTTCGACACATCATTCAGCGCTCTCGTTATTTCGGGATGATCTGGTATATTTAGTTATTCAAAGAATACATCTAAATCCTTCTTAAGGTTGTATTCAGCTTCAACCTATTGCTGCATGCTTCGCCTCTCAAACTCACTAGTACGAGGGTAATAGCAAGGAACCATTAATTAATTGGCTCATTCTCATGCAACAAAGGCGTTTAAAACGTTTGCCCTCAGATTCTGACGCCAGTAATTTATATTTTACGGACATAATGAACTTAATTAATATACGTTTTTTTTTAGATGAGCGCTCCTGTCCGTGATTTTGATTGACTTTCTTGCACTTGCAACACGACACCTCGATTTCGAGGCTGTCAACCACATCTTCAGATTTTATAAACCCATCGCTAACTTCAAAAATTTTTATATAGTGCCAGAATTGTCAACGTGTGTTATTCTGTGAGACGTTATTGTTGCACTTTTTTCGTCACCATCATCATTATGATCATTATTCAAAGAATCACCATCTTTCCCCTGATGTTTTTACACACCACGGTGGTCAAGTGGTTATGATGTATAACTGTTGACACGAAGGTCGCATAGTTGAATCTCGGCCACAGCGGCTGCACCTTTGATGGGGGTGAAAGTTTTTGAGACCCATGTATTCAGATTTGGGTGCAAGTTAAAGCACCCCAAGTGGTCGAAATTTCCGGAGCAATCATATGGTAATTTTGATTGATTGATTTGTGGGGTTTAACGTCCCAAAACTACTATTTGATTATGAGAGACGCCGTAGTGGAGGGCTCCGGAAATTTCGACCACCTGGGGTTCTTTAACGTGCACCCAAATCTGAGTACACGGGCCTACAACATTTCCGCCTCCATCGGAAATGCAGCCGCCACAGTCGGGATTCGATCCCGCGACCTTCGGGTCAGCAGCCGAGTACCTTAGCCACTAGACCACCGTGCGGGGCCATGTCATGGTTTTAAGACGTACCGACGTGCGAAGATTGATAAGATTTTAATTGGGTACGTATTTGCTTAGTCTTTATGGCTCACTCTTTTAGACCATGATAGGAAAAAGAAAAACGCCAGCATAAAAATGGAGAGTCAGCACTTCAATACAGCAGAAGCTCCGCGCCCTTTTGCTGGGAAAATGATGGCTGTATCAATATCGTTTCTGCAGGTTATCGAAATAAAGCATGAAGCATGATCTCGTAAGCAAAACAGAAAAGTACGGAATTGTTTGCAGGACTATGTTTATTGAACCGTAAAATATTCACTTCACTTATACTGGAAAACCCCGATGAGCTCCTTTTCCCCCTGAACACAAGTTTTTAAATGTTACAAGTAACACATCTGCCAATATAAATGAGTATTTATCGCCCCTAGTAACGAAGACGTATCTGTCCAGTTAATCTTAACTATTCGGTGTAATGTAATAACATAGCTTAATAAAACTTGGGGTTTTCATTCATTCTGCTTATCCCGGCGAGGTCTGTATGTGCTTGCGAACTTATCGTTGAGTGCCTAAATAAGTCATTATTGAATTTCTACCGAAAGCGCATGTTAATGGAGGTTATCATACTTCAAGGCAAAATTAGATTTGCTTGTAAATAGTCCGAACTTCATCAGTTTAGACTGCAGCCGCTGTACAATATGACGCTCAGAGAAAACCACACAATTAAACTTACCGATTGTGTTGATAGTACAGAGTGCTGAAGACTCATTGTAATTTGATAGAGTCGCTAAGAAACTGGAAGCACGTGGACGGTTTGGCACGATTCAAAAAGCACGGCTGAAAATATTCGAGAACAAAGGCAACCGTCGTCTTTTTAAGCTCTAGTGTTCGATTCCATAGAGACGCATTATTTGAATATAGTGGGGCATATAATGTAACTTAATTAGCAAGGTATTTTGAAAGCTACAAATTAATGCGTGTACTCGAAATCAAAAGGGTCTTGCATCATTCAGAACAGGCGTCATCATCATTAAGGCAAGAAATATTACTGTCAGCGTTGAAATAATATTATCAGCATTCAGTTTCTTTTTCTCTCTATATGTGTGCGCGTCTGAGTTTCGCCATTAAAATTTCATTTACGCTGACATAAAGCACTCTTAGATGCGCAGTCGGCACACTGAAATGTGAGAAATTGCATCTTTTTAAATGCTCAGCACTATACGACGTTCCTTGGAAATAAAACCGAAGTTGCATAAGTAATAGACCTTTGCCGTTAAGCTTCTTCTGCTTGCTCTGGCTAGTAACTTACAGATGCCATATTTCACCTTATAGTTGCTATACTCAGCGCATTAGCCCGTAAACATCTCCAAAAAGCACTCGCTTACTTGTACGCCTTTTTTTCACCTTCAAGCACTTCGTCCAGACTTCAAGACTTTGCAGACGTCTCCTCTTCTTCTTCAGACCAAATCATCCGCTTAATCTCTTAATTCCCTCTGAAACCTTGAAACCACCCATCAACAAGTGCGCCGCTTATACGATAGTCTGATCCCTTCGAAGCGTGATCCCTTTGAAGACAAGCCCCCTTATTCTCTGAACACTCTGGCATCATTTTTGAAAATATTTCTAGAAAAAATCATCAATTATTTTGTATTTTCTTTTTATTGATGACCGAGTTATTTTGTCTGTTTTTATAAAAATGGAGACATACGTTTCGTGTGGTGAAACTAAAATAAATAGCGGGTTGCTCAGGTAGCGTATTCGTTGAAGTGAGAAAAGACAATTTCAGGCGCTTTCTAACCCTCAGAGTTGTTCTCCGAGAGCCAACCGCAGACGACGGATTAGCGCGCCGCTTCCACTCCTGCCTCTTGCAGCACTACAGCTGTGAACTGGGATAGGTGTGACGAAACACCCTTTTTTTTATTCCCCGCATTGCACCTCACACCAAGCAAAACTGTGTTTTAATCCAGTGCTGCTTCCTTAAATGCGCAGTTATTTACTTCGCTTGCCTCTCTGGGTCATCCGATTTTTACCGTTGGTCTATTTTGTAGGAACCTGCAGGACAACATGACTATGAGGTTCTGTACGGCTATCTTCCATAAAGACACGTCTTGTAAAAACTATATATGCAACACCACTGCTGTTACTGCAGGCTTGGTAACAGTGCCTCCCTTGACAACCCAGACGCTTCAATATTCGCGCAGCGTTAAGAAACCATTGCATTGTTTTCCTAATTGTAATGCTCAGCAGTATTTCTTCGAGCACTCAGAGAGTTCTTGCAGCAGCAGCCGGGGCACGCAGGCCACGCGGTCGCGTGTAATCTTTCATAGAAATGGACAGTCACATGCAGCATATAGGGGCGACACCATTTCTGGCTGCAGCGTTGGTATACTCGCTTACATCAACGCAATAAGTTTACAATAGAGAACTACACGGGCCGAGTTTCCCGACCCTAGCCCAGCCTGGCCCAAAAACTTCATGCTCCGGCTCGCGCGAACCTGGCGCTGTGTTTTTAAATGCGGCTCGCACTCGGCCCGGGCCCGAAAGGTTTGGGCCCGGCCCAGCCCGGCCCGTTTCAACCAGTTATGCCTTCAACATAAGCGAGGCACTGCTCACTTTTCGGTGATTGTGAAAATACCTGCCTCGCACAAGATGTACTCTAATGTGTGTTTTAGAACTTCTTTCAATGTCACGACTTTCACTGGTATGCTCTGCATACTTTCGGTTAATTACACCCGTAACAGTTTTAAAAAATAATTGAGGGTAATATAAAACATTAATGTAGGCATGGCTGACTCTCTTGTGTATACGCAGTGCAAACCACAGAATCCTATTATTGCAATCGAAAGAACGACTACGAAATATACTACCCCCACGAAGTGGGAAAAATGGAACTGGGAAAAATGACTACACAAATTGCATGCGAGCCGGGGCTGCTGTGTAAAAGTGAGGCGTCTTCTGTAAGCGTCATTTATTACGTGATGCAATAAAAAATACGCTCTAGCTACATCTGGGAGGAATACACCAGACTGCTCAGAGTTACATAAATTAAATCTTTTGTGTCAACTCCTCGGAAGTCTCTAACGTGCACTGTTTTTACGCTCAAAACAAGGTTATTTTTCCCACCTATCTTCACCGAGTCATCGCCACCGCAGTTTCATAGATCTGTCATAGCGATCCTCGGCCATCAGCAAGAGAGCCGCCGTCATCGTTGCTAGCTGAAGATGCCCATCTCGTTGTTTTCTTGTGATGGCCTTCGATCTCTGAGAGTATCATGTCCTTGTGGGAAAATTTCTATGGAGCCTATATTGGCGCTCAGTGCAGTGTGGTTCACAACATAGCGTACAATCGGAGAGTCTAATTACAAGTAAACCTCTGCCCCACTACCTTTATTCGTCTCGTCAGTCCAAGTCACGCGCAATTTTTAACAGTTTTAAAGCCAAGGTCATACTCTCGGTTTCCCAAATAACAGTCAATTAAGGCGCTAAAATGAACCAGCCGGAAGCTTCTGTTAAGCGCTTCCCGTGGAATATGGCGTAGCGTGTCCGGAGCACAATACCCCGCAGGGACCGGAAGCAGAATAGTGGGTTTCCCAATCACCGATTCCCGGAAGGCCTCAGTGCGAACAAGGGAGCGAAGTGCGGTTGTGGTTGCAAGCTTTCAGCCTGCAGCAGTGACAGTGTAGGAGAAGAAGATGTATGGGGGAAAATAAAAAGCGGTGACGATAGTAGGGAAGAGAAAATGGAAGGTAAACAAGAAGCGGAGAGTCCGCCAGAAATACTTTGACGAACCAAGTGACAGGTGTTCTTGGAATTCTTAACAAATGTGTGGAGCGCAGTGCATGTGACCATCTCAGCTCCCTAACGAAGTAACTATGCAGCTTGCGAAACAATGCGACGCAAGCGGGTAGGTAATATGAAGACACTAAGGAAAGATAACCTAAATGCGGGCAATCTGTATACGTTAGTTTTATTGCGATAGCAATTATATAGACAGTCTCAGTTGTTTTTTTTTTTGGGTTTTTGCCGTTACCGCCGCTGCCGTCGCTGTCGTCATTCACTGTACATGTGTACGAACCTATATGTATAAAAATTCAAGAAGGAAAACAATTTGCAGATTCCGCGTAGAGTGGGAATCAACTATATGCGAAGCACAAATGAGGAATGTTGATTGATATGTGGGTTTAACGTTCGAAAACTTGCATATGATTATGAGAGACGCCGTAGTGGAGGGCCCCGGAAATTTAGACCATCTGCAGGTTCTTTCACGTGCTCCTAAATCTGAGCACGCGGGCCTACGGCATTTCCGCCTCCATCGAAAATGCAGCCACAGCAGCAGGGATTCGATCCCGTGACCTGCGGGTCAGCAGCCGAGTACCATAGCCACTAGACCACTGCGGCGGGGCCGAATGAGAAAGGTTGATATGTCACTTTATTATCAGCACAACGTTTCGAAGCGCGCGTAAATTATGCCGTACATCACTTCCATGTCATGGTCATCATATTTCGATGCGACATTTACCTTCGTCCTCTATTCACGTCACGTGGTACCAAATTTGGTCTATCTGGAGTCAGCTAAACGGTGGCGAGCACGCTATAAGCGTAGTATGTAGTCATGTTTTACATGACATGCATATCATGATTATCATGTTTAGATATGTAATTTACTTTCGTCGTCTATTCACGCCACGTCATACGAAATTTAGTATATGTGGAGCTAGCCAAACAGCCACGAGTGAACTATGACCGTACCATTTAGTCATGTTCTACATGACACCCATGTCATGGTTATCATATTTGGGTGCGTCATTTACCTTTGTCGTCCGTTCGCATGACGTAATATCCAATTTTATATGTATGAAGCGAGTCAAACGGCCGTAAACGCATCATGAGCGTGGCATGTAGTTGTGTTCTTGCGTGACACGCATCTCATGATTAGCATGTTCTCACCAGTCACATATCTTTGTCATTCATTCATGTCACGTAATACTAAATTTGGTACGTGTTAAACTAGCGAAGCCTCCACGAACGCATCATGAACGTGGCATGTAGTCTTCACTTACATGACATGTATATCATGATTTCGATGTTAGGGTCTGTCACTCATGTTCGCCATGCAGTCATGTCGTACCATACCAGTTCTGCAATATGTCATGAGAACGGAACCTTCGCAAGAGCAGCTAGACCTCTCCCAAAACTGTCTTTTTTTCTGGGAAATAAAAATGAATTGATTTGATTTGAAAAGTAAATCATGACATTTATTACATGCATGTCGTGATTTTCTTGTTATGACTAGCCACTTATGCTCATCATACACCGATTACGGTATCGATACCATTATCAAACGGCCGGGAGAGCTAAAAGTTGTAGGCGACTAGACAGACAGACAGACAGACAGACAGACAGACAGACAGACAGACAGACAGACAGACAGACAGACAGACAGACAGACAGACAGACAGACAGATAGATAGATAGATAGATAGATAGATAGATAGATAGATAGATAGATAGATAGATAGATAGATAGATAGATAGATAGATAGATAGACAGACAGACAGACAGACAGACAGACAGACAGACAGACAGACAGACAGACAGACAGACAGACAGACAGACAGACAGACAGACAGACAGACAGACAGACAGACAGACAGACAGACAGACAGACAGGATAGCATAGATAGATAGATAGATAGATAGATAGATAGATAGATAGATAGATAGATAGATAGATAGATAGATAGATAGATAGATAATAGTAGATAGATAGATAGATAGATAGATAGATAGATAGATAGATAGATAGATAGATAGATAGATAGATAGATAGATAGATAGAAGCCACTCACTCTCGGCGCCTAGCTCGTCACGATGCGCTGGCGCACACTTATCTCCCATGCGTACTTTTCTCAGCGGATGGGGGGGGGGGGGGTTATATGGTTGTGCGTGCGCGCTTATTCTTCGTCGGGGAGATTTGTGTACCTTCTGCTTTCACCAGAACGATTGCGTTAGTTGCCGGGCCCGCAAAGATCACTTCGCTCACTGCACAGGCCCCATTTGCAAAAAGAGCACTTTTTTTATGCACAGTGAGGTATAACAACCGAGGAACTTATGAGTTTGCACTCATCGGTACATGCGATTACGTTCAGTGCGTGTTTTTTTTTTAAACAGCGTGCCAATTGTCGAGCGGTAAACGTTGTTAGGTCACTCTCGTCCTGTGTGTGTTATTTTCGTGCCTAATTTGTGCGTCACCGTTATCCACCGTCAACCTATAGACAATTTTTTTTGGGACTGCTTATCCCCGCTCGCTTATCTTCCTCTCCCAATGCGAGCGCAAAAGTATCACCGTTGAGGGAGTTGTTGAAGTGAGTGGTAGATGCGCTCGTTAGTGCGTCGGTTTTGTTTCGCCTGCTAAATTAGCCAAATTTTATCGCTTTGTTGCGACTTCCAGCGGCGAGCTTTCAAAACATTCTAAAAGGTTCTGGACTATTCACAGGAAGGACTTAAGTTCGCTCATAGCACTCGATCAGCTGTTTTCACTGGTTAAAAAGGTAATTGTTTTAATTTAATAATGGCGTAAGTAGTGATTGTGTGGATCTGAAGAGGCCTTCTTTCACAGTAAAAGGAACACCACAGGCAGCGCACAGATGCCTTGTTTCTGTAATTTCAAATAAATATTATTGGACAAATTTCCTGATTTAAACAACATTTATTAGATATGCGCGCTTGTATCTATAAGAACAAAATTAAGTATGCACATACGCTCGCATGCACGCCACGCCTTCTTCCAACGGCGTGCTCAGTGTACTCGTCAACGCGACTTGAGAGCCACGATATGCTCCGGAGCAGTTGTTGCCGCACTTCAAGTGTGAGATGCAGAGTGACTCTTATCACAGGCGCTGCAGTTGATGCAAATGTTACCATTTTGTGCTAGCAAGGCAGTTACAAATATTTCAACTCCCCTAAATTTATATCCGAAAAGTGATTGTCTAATAATAGCACGTGGTAGATTGTTTAGTGCTGATGAGATAGCCTATC